>CM062292.1:260700326-261314227 GCA_031216915.1 Pictodentalium vernedei | reverse complement strand
AATTATGAGTGTTTTCCTCTGGGGTCGGGCTTATGCGGTTGGATATCGATGTTTGTTTTCGGGAGAAGTTTGTATTTAACCACCTTTTCAACAGCCTGGGTGACATCGTGTTGGGCAGTTTAACTTTAATGGTGGGAGGAAGCCAGAGAGAATGATCGTGCAGCTGCGAGCAACTGACAGACTCTCAAACTTACTAACTCTGCACAAGCAACATTAGCTACGGTAGAAAGCAAGTGAATCGTCGACGTGCACGTCTTTGAACACAATGTCTACGTATCCCACATGACGGAATAAAGTGTTTTTAACCAAAGCAGTTATCTCTGATCAGGATCGAACTGTCAATCTTTCAGTTTAAAGTGCAATGCTCTAAACACTTCGTCACCAGTCTCCTCATCGGGGGAGGGAGTGGCATCAGGGTTTGTGTTTTGTCACGGGCCGATCGGCACCGGCCCCGAGATCGGCCGCGAGAAGGTTGTCGTGGAGGCCATTTTTCCGGCCGCGATCGATCCGTGAACTACAATCTAAACTAACCCATCTGCCGCGAATATGCAGTCCTTCGATTTTAGCGTGCGCTGGCGCATGCAGTGCGCAGGTAAATGCCGATGGTAGCCGCTAGCGCGTTATGTTGGGCGCACATAGCCGTTCAAAAAGTAGCGCTTGCAAATAAAAATAGACAGTCAAAATGTCCGAGGCCAACATTATCTACCCCAAATCACAGGCCCTCATGGTTTGATCAGTATTAAACACTGGCTTTTTTCAAATGTAAACAACACTTTCAAAGGAAGTATCCCTTACACCTGCGCAGTAAGATTACTTCAGGAAAACATCTGTCAAATATTGAACATCGAGCATCGTTAACGCCCACGACAATTGTCAGTCTCCAACACTTGCACGGAAAATACGCCCACTCAATCACCAAACATCTCGGCACTCACCAGTTTCACCTGTCAATAATTTTGCAGTCTGCTCACACACCTACCAATTTCCAATATCAGGGACAAAACGTCTCCAACTGCTGTAAATAACCGGATTTCATACATTTATTTTGCCAAGAAGAAAATTTCTTTCACAACCTGTCTTAGAAAATCGTGAATCGGAAATTTTTCCTGATAGATTAAAAATTACCACAACTCATTTGAAGGAGCGAATCAATTGCAAAAAGCCAAAAATATTTTTGGAAAATCCGAAACACACAAAATCAAATCTTTGCGGTTTTTATCGCCCAACTCGAATGCCCATAATTAATAATATGCATTTCATTTTGACATACCAATGTATTTTTTTTATATCAATCAAGGGTGAGTGTTAGATGTATCATCAGTTCCAACAGTTATCCCGCCTCATAAATTTATTTATATCGCCCAACTTGGGCACTTGACATACGTTTCGAAGAACATAATGGCACCAGTCATTCCAAAAATAAACAAAAGTAACAAGCCATCTGAAGTGCAGGTTTGGGATGTTTCGGCCTTTTACAGTTTAGCCTTGGGACGTTTCGCCCCGGGATATTTCTGCCCCGATATGTTTTGAAATCGAAGACGAAACAAAAGAAGAAGAAGAAAAAAATGGGGGTGTTTTGGCCTCGACAGGCGGTACGTTTCGGCCCCAGTTGAGGCCGAAACGTCCCCCCCCCAAAAAAAAACGAGGCTGAAACGACCCAGAACCGACGTGATTGTGGCATTTCAAACATTTTTAGCTCAACTTTGACGAAGTCAAATTTGAGCTATTGTCATGGCCCGTCTGTCCGTCTGTCCATACATCAACAATTGGCTATGGCTCGGGCTAGAGGTCGTATTTATGAACCGATCTTTACGAAACTTCTTGTGTACCTTTGTTATGACCCTGGGACGGGAACAAGTGTTTTTAGGTGTGGTCCGAAATTCAAGATGGCTGCCAGCCACCATTTTGTACCGACGATGCAGAAATCTATTTTTTGTACAGAACTTCCATATGAAAGCTATGATTTGAATAATTTTTTGTATGAATGTTTAGTACCATGGGATACATCACATATAATACGGGGTTTTTTCTCGTGCGTAAATTATGCAAATTAGACTAACTTTGATGTTTTTAGCTCACCTGCGCGAAGCTCAAGGGGAGCTTTACTAATCACTTTCTGTCCGTCGTCCGTCGTCGTCCGTCCGGCGTTAACTTTACATTATCGATTTCTCCTCCTAAACCACTAGCCCAATTTTATTCAAATGTTGGCTAAATGTTTATTACCTAATGCCAATTCAGATTTGTTCAAATGAAGTTGCCCCTCCTCCTGGGTGGTGCCACGCCCCCAAGGGGCACCAAAATCTTTGTAAATCTTCTTCTCATGAACCAGCAGTAGCAGAGACTTGATATTTGGTGTGCAGCTTCCTTTTGAGGTGTAGACTCAGATTTGTTCAAGAGAAGTTTGTGGGGCTATACTTGGCGTCGTTATGGGAGGGGCAAAATTTTTTGCCCCGCCCAAAATTTCTATATTTTTATACTGTACCAATGACCCAGACATAGCTGGTGCTAACTCTTAAAATATAGGGCCAAACACAAATTTTGCCCCCCAATCCCCAAAATTTGCATCTAAAACTAAAGAAAACATGTCCTGAAAGGCCCTCCACACTTCGCCCCTACTGCGCATGCGCAGTGTCAAGGACGTTCCGAAATTGGCGCCATTAATCATTCTAAGTTTGGCCCTTCATCAGTTAACATCTGACTGATCTTTGTGCTTATAAATCTCAGTTTAAATGATGCCAGACACATAAATATTAGTGAAATGGTGATTCTAAGGAGGATAGAGAAGGAGGAGAGGAAAAGAATGTGTGACAGAATATTATCAGGGCTGTAACTTAAAATTTTTTAATGAAATTATGTTAAGTTACCTATTTTCAAGGCAGCAGCCATTTTGTTGTCATTCTGATTATTTAGTTACACTGTTTTTTTAAGTGTTTTCCTCTCTCCCTGTCCTTTAAGTTCCCCCTTGCTATTCTCCCATGCTTTTGGCATAGTTTTTGTAATTATTATTACTAAATTTTCTTGGGAGTTTTAGCTGAATAACAGAATGAATTCTGTTCTTTCCCCATGTTTACGTCTTCACCTACGGGTGGTTAGGCGTTGTGTTCTGCATCTACCATCTGATGTTCTGCAGTTTCTTCCCTGGAAGTCTCTGTTTTGCATCAGATAGTGTATTTTTGGTAACTGATTTCGGGCCTGGGTGCCTGGAGTCTTATTTTAGTGTTTTTACACTCATTGTTTACATTTACAACAGCCCTCTGTGTGAGGGGGGGATTTCTAAAAAATAATATCTTGATGTTATTTTAATCATAACTAGATACATTATTATTGTTCGTAAGTGTTGAATAAATTGTTTAAAATATTTTTAAAATTTTTTGTCCACACTTAGGCTTGGGATCCATTGGGGCTCAACCCTTACTTTTCAGAAACTTGGGCTGTTCTGAAAAAATATTTTTTCAAAATATTTTGATTTCAATTATTTTTTCTATATTAATGGATCATATTATTATTATGTATTTTGATTGCCAGGGGTTAGTGCGAGTACCAGGACTTGTTTTCTTTTCACATTGAAAGGATATTGATCAATTGTTTTAAGAGGAAGTCTTCCTCTGACTTTATTATCATTCTATATGTGGTCAGTGTACTCGCATTAACTCCTGTTCTGTATCGTATGATTTCGATGACAATATGGGAAGCGTATGTCACGGTATGTTGTTGGGGATTTGGACACTCCGGTCCTTTCCCCGAAGGGTCACTCTACTTTATCAATTTCTATTTCAGACGATCAAGATTAGGGTGATGTATCTGTGATGTCTTCCAACAGTGTGCCTCCGTCGTCACAATTAATGAAGGGCTAGCGGAAAAGTGCTCATGTAAATACGCCAATTGCCTAAGAGGACCCTAGTAGGTTCGACGGCCTTTGACGTCCGCTAGCTCGCCCGGTGTAGCGTCCATTCACCGAATGGTTCGGCAGCCGGGTTCGTCCGTTGCGGTCTAGAAGGAATTTTGGGGTGATGCGAGCACTATAAATTAACCTAATGCACACCCAGTGACGGCGGATCGGAGGGAGAACGCAGGAAGCCTTTTAGTCCGGTTCATAGCTCGTTCCGGTCCATCCGGACGGCAAGCGAGAGAGGCCCCTCTCTCGTTCAACAACATCTGGCCCCAGATGTTGTGGTACAAAATGTGTCGTAAGCGGAGCATACGTCCGTCGCTCGGGACGCTCCGTTGTATAGGCAGTCCGCTGAGACTGCTAAGGCTTCCTCTTCTCGTCAGCGCACACGACCGCACCTTGACTGCGTGACCGCCGATATATTACCAGCTTCGCCGATCAAGGATTCTTCGGCGACCAGGTCACACCATCCGGTAGCCAGGGACATGAGGCCTGCAGACTCCGGACGTTCGCATAGGAAGTGTGCGGGAGTCAACGTACACGGAGCTTCCGGCGGCAATGCATCGTAAGACCGCTACTGCACAGGCCTCGGGAACGGACGTGCTTTCCTTAATAGCACAGTTTATCGCAGCATCCCAGCATCAACTGAATCTGTCGCATATATTTTATCCGACGATGCTGGGTCGGGACGCTCCGCGGAAGCGGGTACGGACGTCCGAAAGTTTCATCCGGTCCGACGGGATACCGAAAGGGATTCGGAGGATTTCGAGCTTTCCCTTTCAGAACAACATATGCTGTTGTGTATGTCATCTGACTTGGTCTTCTACAGCTTCTTTCGTCGGACCAGAATGCTGCGATGCCGGATAAGAAACTGATAGCGTCGGTGGACTTAGAAATTTTTGGTTCGGTTCAAGGACATCGTCCCTCAGTTCCGACATAGTCCAATAATGTCACACAAACTTTCGAATTATTGAACGACGCTATATATATTATTATTTTATGCTTGCTAACCAAGCATTTCTGGTTTCTTGTTCGAAGAGTTATGGAGATGTCTTTCAAAAGTGTGCCTCTGTCGTCATAGTTAATGAAGAGTTAGCGGCAATAAGTGCTCATGGAATATGTCTATCGCCTACGGAGTGACATTCGCTAGCTCACCCGGTGTAGTGTACATTCATCGAAAGGTTCGGCTGCCGGGTTCGTCCGTTGTGGTCTAGGAAGGAGATTTGGGTGATGCGAGCACTTTAATTACTTTAGTACTCACCCAGTGACGGCAGATTGAGGACAGATCGGAGGAAGCCTGTTAGTCCGGTTCCTGGCTTGTCCAGGTCCGTCCGGGCTGTGAGCGAGAGAGGTCCCTCTCTCGCCCAACAACATAGGGGACCGCATGTTGTGGTTCAGATATTTTACATTCGGAGCATATGTCCGTTGGTCGGGACGCTCCGTTATATTGACAGTCCGAGAGACTGTCTTTAATGCTTCCTCATCCTCACAGCAGGGCACACGACCGCACATTGGCTACGTGACCTCGAGTATCCGATCAGTTTCGGCATTCAGTGATTCCACGGCGAATAGGTCGCGCCATCCGGTAGCCAAGGGACACGAGGCCTATACACTCCGTTCGCTCGCATATTGGTAGTATGCACGGGGTAACGATCACGGAGCTTCCAGCGGCAATGCATCGTAAGACCGCTTCTCCTCAGGCCTCAGTGACGGACGTGCTATCCGAGTTAGCACAGTTGTTTCGCAGCATCCCAGCAATTGACAGTTTCTCGGTCGAATCAGGAATTATCTGACGGCGCTGGGTCGGTGCGGTCCGCGGTTGCATCAGGTATGGACGACCGAACGCTTTATAGGGTCCGACAGGATGGCGAAAGGGATTCGAAAGATTTCGAGTTTTCCCTTTAGTAGTATCGGAAGATGCCTTTCATATCTTCTGGCATTATCTTCCAGTGATTATTATTTCGGACTTCATTGCTGCGATCTTGGATAAGAGACTTATAGCGTCATTGGACTCGGATTTTTCGATCGGTTCAGGGACATTGTCCCTGACTTACCGACGCAGTCCAATATTGTTATTACAACATGTGTTTTATTTTTCGACGCTATATATATATATATACAAGCCTGCTACTAAGCATGATAGTTTAGTTTCTTGTCCGCGTTGCTCATTTCTGCCATTTTATCATTTATACAAATAGTTTATTTTGGCAGAGCAGGGCATACCGAGAGTTCATATGCGTCTAGACGGTGTGATTAAAGACTGCATATATTCTTTTTCGCCGTTTATGTCTTTTCCAATTTCAATGTTGGGAACGACATTATGTATAGTAGACTTAACTTAGACGCTTTATTATACGTAATCCGCCTTACTGAGGCGTTATCATTACGTCTTCAAGAAAAGATTTACGGGATATTATTGTCAATGTAATTTCTTTTGAGGGCAGTAGTTTGTTCACGTATAACTCCGCCCTTCAGTGGCTGATTGGAGTTAGTTAGACGTGACGCAGCCCTAGCTACATCCACACGCGTGGATAGTAAGGTTAAGAACTCTCTCAGAGTCGCTTTGTTCTCGGAGGAGCTTCTCTTCGACGGCAACTTTTCGGCAATCCATGAATTGCTCGATTTACACGTTCTCTTGTCTATCTAGTGTTACAAGAGATTCAGACTGGGGCAAACATTCGGTGGTTGACTCAGAGAGTGCTGCCGCAGTTGCCGGACCCGAGTGTGGCTGTTATGACGGTTGCCAGTCAAACAGATTGGGATATAATACTGATCCCTACGGATTCGAAGTGCCAGGGTCGTTGGGTTCCGCAGTCTTTTAGCAATCAGTTTTCTTCCGCGGAATAATGTTTTTTAGGCTTGCTTTATGTCATTGCATGAACATTATTCAGAAACTCATGCCCAAATTCCTGTCCTTTAATTCGACAGTAGTGGCGTATCTCCGGAACCAGGGAGGCATTCTTTCGTTTCCGTTATTCAATTTAATGGAAAGAATCCGTCTGTTGGTTATAGTACACCAAGTTCAGTTTTGGTCCGTCATATTCCGGGTCGTCTGATTGTTTTATCGGACTCCCGTTCTCTTACGGGTCGCTTGTTGCTGTCAGAATGGACTCTCAACAAACAAGTATTCAATCAGATTTGCTATCTATGGGAGCGCCCAATGATGATTTATTTATGACACAGCTTGCTAATCAATTGCAGACAGATGTGTTGGCTTGTCCAGTTCTCTGAGCTAATATTGTTAACGCTCTATTGATCTATAGGACGGAATGATAGGATACGCGTATCCTCCGGCGCTGTTGTTTTAGCAGGTATTGCTAAGATAAACAACCACAATACATTTCTGTTGATAGCATCTCTATCTTCACAGAGATCATGAGTAATTTACTCTCTTGTCTACTGTGGGTCTTAACGTGAAATCTTCCTCTATGTGAGGATCTTTTTCACTGGGTAAATCGTGTCATCTTTATCACAACCAGCAAGGTCGCAACCTTCATGTATTCTGTTGTGTGGTCCGTATTGCATTGTAAGCACTGTACTGGACGAGCTTTGGACGCGATTTCTTACTATAGGAGATCCTCTTCTTCGCTATTCTATGCGGCTAAAGTGGAGGCTCTTCCGTCGTGGTGTAGGGATCATTATGTTCATATTGTTGATCCCTCCATACTACTCATTGCTATTTTTTAGTATACTTGTTTCACAAGATCTACTGCAGCCTGTTATTATTTAGGTTATAGGTTTATGTTACCTCATACCTATGCACTCTACGATAGTTTACAATTGAGTCTTTTGTCTCTTTATCCAAGTCAGTTAGTAACTTTTTGATAAATAGACTTAGAATCTTTAGATTAAATTCCTATACGGATTTTAACTTCGGTTCTTATTTAGCTAAGTAATCATTTGAGCCTCTGGAAACAGTAGTTTTCAAATTCTGACCTTTTGGACAGTAATTCTGTTGGTTTCTCTTTTACTGTAGAGTCAGTGAGTTTCATGCACTATCGATGGATGATTTTCACTTTCATAGTTTCGGAATCAATACTTCCGTTAGTATTTAGGTTGGATTGTTGCATAAGAGTTAGGCTCCTATTATCCGGAACCTATTATTTTAAGGTCCTTCCGTCTTCGTATGGACATAGGCCTTTACTCTTTCCGGGTACAGTTTATGTATTTATAAACAGATATCTGTTTATTACTATGGGCGTAAGCTTCTTCTGTCTTTGATGTCTAGTAGAAGGACGTTACGCTCCATTTTATTGTTAATGGATTCTATTAACTATAGGTACTGCTTATGGTATATCATTGACTTAGCAGTTGTGCTTAAGATTTCGGCTCATGAAGTAAGAGTTCTTCTACTTCTTGGGCTTACATTAATAGTGTCGCTATTATAGATTTTTGAAGGCCGCTCATTGCGCTCAGCCATCCACATTCATGAATTTTATCTCAGAAATATCGAGTCCATTTCTGGAGGCCTCTATTGTTAGGTCTATTATCTACTGCTCAGAATGTCATTCACTTAACAGTTGCTACTATAGCTAGGTAGGCTGTCTGTTTCGGCAGTGTCTCCGTTCGGCTGCCCTCTTCGCTCTGGGCTATTTGACCCAGGGCAAAAAAAGGGGGGGGGGGGAGGGTGTTCCCTTGGGTCACCTGTTTTACTATGAAAACAAGGGGATACCTCCTCCGGAGTTAGTAATTCTGAGCTGTTATTGGGATGGTTGTTTAGTGAGAAGTTTAGGTTTTTAAAATTCATTCAAGTCTTAGTTTTTAAAGTATAGCTTTTGAATATTGCATATGTCAACGGACATGATTATGCAATCCTCAGACACTTTTAGGAGTATAAGAGTCTCTATTCTCTAGACTTACTTTATTTATTGGCTTACTTTAAAAATTATTAGTATAAGGATTATATTGGATATTAATAGAGTACATGGATGTATGAAGCTCAATTTTGGAAGGTGTTGTATCTTTCTAATTTATCATAAATAAGAAAGATACATGTAAGGCCTATTACTTCTTTTTCCCTACAGGGGATGACTCTATTTTATTTTATTGAGCGTATTCCATTTTGCTCTATGTCCTTGGCCCTCCAGCCTTTTTACTATTCAGCTATGTCTGGGTCATTGGTACAGTATAAAAATGTTAAAAAATTTATAGTAATTTATATATTTTTTATACTTACCAATGACCCAGACGGGGATGGCCCTCCCAGGAGTTGGGAACTCTTGCCTCCCCGCTGAGTACATAGCGCTTACCAGGCACTGGTTATTAGAATGATTAATGGCGCCAATTTCGGAACGTCCTTGACACTGCGCATGCGCAGTAGGGGCGAAGTGTGGAGGGCCTTTCAGGACATGTTTTCTTTAGTTTTAGATGCAAATTTTGGGGATTGGGGGGCAAAATTTGTGTTTGGCCCTATATTTTAAGAGTTAGCACCAGCTATGTCTGGGTCATTGGTAAGTCTAAAAAATATATAAATTACTATAAATTTTTTAACTTTCCAAACCGAGAGGCTGATTTGAACCAAATTTTATGTGAGGGCTTATTGGGTCATGAGTACTTGATTTATGCAAAAAAAAATTTTCCCGCAGCCCCGTGGGAACTGCAGGAGCTAAAAATAGAAAAAATTTAAAACGCCCATATCTCCAAAACTGCACGGCACTGAGAATTTTTATTTGGTGTGCAGCTTCCTTAGGACCAACAGAAAGGATTGGTAAAAAAAAATTGCCATCGCTTTTATCATAGGGTACAGTTTCGGGACTTTGAAAAAGTGCTGAGTCAGCACTTTTTAACACTGTAGGCAATGGGAAAAACATTAAAAAATCTTCTTCTCCAGATCCAGCAGGCAGAATCTTTTGATATTTGGTATGCAACATTGTAGGGTGGATCTGATTCAAGTTTGTTCAAATCGGCCCCCTGGGTTCATATTTGGGCTCAGTATAGGAGCCCGATTTCGAACTTAGTGCATTTCAGGCAAATTTCTTAAAAAATCTTCTTCTCCAGATCCAGCAGGCAGAATCTTTTGATATTTGGTATGCAACATTGTGGGGTGGATCTGATTCAAGTTTGTTCAAATCGGTCCTCTGGGTTTATATTTGGGCTCAGTATAGGAGCCCAAATTTGAACTTACTGCATTTCAGGCAAATTTCTTTGAAAATCTTCTTCTCCAGATCCAGCAGGCAGAATCTTTTGATATTTGGCATGCAACATTGTAGGGTGGATCTGATTCAAGTTTGTTCAAATCGGCTCCCTAGATTCATATTTGGGCTCACTATAGGAGCTTGAATTCAAACTTAGTGCATTTCAGGCACATTTCTTCAAAAATCTTCTTCTCCAGATCCAGCAGGCAGAATCTTTTGATATTTGGTATGCAACGTTGCGGGGTAGATCTGATTCAAGTTTGTTCAAATCGGCCCCCTGGATTCATATTTGGGCTTACTATAGAAGCCCGAATTCGAACTTAGTGCATTTCAGGCAAATTTCTTAAAAAATCTTCTTCTCCAGATCCAGCAGGCAAAATCTTTTCATATTTGGTAAGCAACATTGTGGGGTGGATCTGATTCAAGTTTGTTCAAATCGGATCCCTGGGTTAATATTTGGGCTCAGTATAGGAGCCCAATTTCAAACTTAGTGCATTTCAGGCAAATTTCTTAAAAAATCTTCTTCTCCAGATCCAGCTGGCAGAATCTTTTGATATTTGGTATGCAACATTGTAGGGTGGATCTGATTCAAGTTTGTTCAAATCGGCCCCCTGGGTTCATATTTGGGCTCAGTATAGAAGCCCGATTTCGAACTTAGTGCATTTAGGGAAATTTCTTAAAAAATCTTCTTGTCCAGATCCAGCAGGCAGAATCTTTTGATATTTGGTATGCAACATTGTGGGGTGGATCTGATTCAAGTTTGTTCAAATCGGCTTCCTAGATTCATATTTGGGCTCACTATAGAAGCTCGAATTTTAATTTAGTGCATTTCATGCAAATTTCTTAAAAAATCTTCTTCTCCAGATCCAGCAGGCAGAATCTTTTCATATTTGGTAAGCAACATTGCGGGGTGGATCTGATTCAAGTTTGTTCAAATCCGCCCCCTGGGTTTATATTTGGGCTCAGTATAGGAGCCCAAATTTGAACTTAGTGCATTTCAAGCAAATTTATTAAAAAATCTTCTTCTCCAGATCCAGCAGGCAGAATCTTTTGATATTTGGTATGCAACATTGTGGGATGGATCTGATTCAAGTTTGTTCAAATCGGCTTCCTAGATTCATATTTGGGCTCACTATAGAAGCTCGAATTCGAACTTCTTAGTGCATTTCAGGCAAATTTCTTAAAAAATTTTCTTCTCCAGATCCAGCAGGCAGAATCTTTTGATATTTGGTATGCAACATTGTGGGATGGATCTGATGCAAATTTGTTCAAATCGGCTCCTTAGATTCATATTTGGGCTTACTATAGAAGCTCGAATTCGAACTTAGTGCATTTCAGGCAAATTTCTTAAAAAATCATCTTCTCCAGATCCAGCAGGCAGAATCTTTTGATATTTGGTATGCAACATTGCGGGGTGGATCTGATTCAAGTTTGTTCAAATCGGCTCCCTGGATTCATATTTGGGCTCACTATAGAAGCTCGAATTCAAACTTAGTACATTTCGGGCAAATTTCTTCAAAAATCTTCTTCTCCAGATCCAGCAGGCAGAATCTTTTGATATTTGGTATGCAACATTGCGGGGTGGATCTGATTCAAGTTTGTTCAAAATGGCCCCTTGGATTCATATTTGGGCTTAATATAGAAGCCTGAATTCGCACTTAGTGCATTTCGGGCAAATTTATTAAAAAATCTTCTTCTCCAGATCCAGCAGGCAGAATCTTTTGATATTTGGTATGCAACATTGTGGGGTGGATCTGATTCAAGTTTGTTCAAATCAGCTTCCTAGTTTCATATTTGGGCTCACTATAGAAGCTCGAATTCGAACTTAGTGCATTTCAGGCAAATTTCTTAAAAAATCTTCTTCTCCAGATCCAGCTTCAGAATCTTTTCATATTTGGTAAGCAACATTGTGGGGTGGATCTGATTCAAGTTTGTTCAAATCGGCCCCCTGGGTTTATATTTGGGCTCCGTATAGGAGCCCAAATTTTAACTTAGTGCATTTCAGGCATATTTCTTAAAAAATCTTCTTCTCCAGATCCAGCAGGCAGAATCTTTTGATATTTGGTATGCAACATTGTGGGGTGGATCTGATTGTGATTCATGAACGTATTTATTTGTAAAGTTGATAGAATCTTAGACAAAATTTGCAGAAAAGATCTACTATAGAAGGGGTGGTATCCAGGGTGAACCGTTTACCCAAATCTAGCAGTACTAATGCATTATTCACACAAATCTCCGTTCAAATTTTATGACCCCTCATTGGAACACACGCATTCAGCTCATTCCAACAAAGGTCATATGCCATGTTTTCGAGACAAAAGAATAAAAATTTTAGTTATTCATGAAATTTTTAGGCAACTGTTGTCTGTTATTCACATTGCTTCATGAAATTTCAGTACTTTTAGAAGTTACCTCAGTAATCAAAGGTTAATTCCCCTTAATTAAATGTCGCCTCTAAAAAACAACCACTTTGCATATCTTACCTTTTTACCAGCATAACTGCCAAAACTTGTCAGCATTCTTCGCAAAAATCGCTATTCAAATTTTAATTTTTGTCTCTTAAACATACATGTACTTATCGCTTGTAAATACCCCATTGGAATGAGCTTTTTGAGCTCATTCCAATGAGAGGTCGCACACCATGCTTTTTGAGTCAAAAAAGCAATTTTTTAGTTATTCCAGAATTTCGTACGTAAAACACAGCTTTATGACTTCACATTAAAATGAGCTCTCTAAGCTTGTTCCAATCAACATTCACGCACTATGTCTTTCACACAAAAAATAAAATTTTCCATTTATTCAGGAATTTTGTTTGCAAGAACACTCTTAACCCCCCCCCCCCCCCACACACACACACACACGCACACACACACACACACACACACACACACACACAAACACAGACACACACATCTAAAAGTTCGGCAGCAAAAAAACAGTTACTTCAATTTTTAAATGCATTATAGGAACAACTTGCCTAATCAAATTTAAATACTTTTGCATCATTCTGTATCTAGAACAAACCATTTACCATATCTTTATGCAAAATCCTCCAGCATCATTCACAAAAAAAACACCATTATTTATATATTCACATTTCTGTCTCAAAAATATACCTGATCTTCCCATACCCCTATTGGAATAAGCTGTTTGAGCTTGTTCCAATGATGATAAAAAAAAACAAATATTTTGGAAAATTTGTGAAAATTTTTGTTTTCTTGCTTGCAAATATGTACATGTAGCACATGGAAGATATCCACAGTTGGGGAGAGATGTCCAAGGCTATCTCTTCACATTCCTTGTTTGTGCTTCATGCTAAACCAGTTTGTCTGCAGAGATAAATTTGCTTTATTAAAAATCATTGGAGATTGGCCACACACCAATGATTTTAAATAAAACTAATTTTAGGTAACAAATGTTGAACTTCAAAAAAAATCTATCACTCAACCAGTTAATGTTGATGAGGCATGACATGGTGAAGGTGACCTAAAATACTTCTTACAGTCACTTTGTCAGGTGAGCGATTAAGGCCACGTGGGGCCTCTTGTTTGGTGTTACTTTCAGCACTGTAAGTGCAAATGCCAATACGGCTCGGGCTAGAGACCGTATTTATGAACCGATCTTTACGAAACTCCATAGGTACCTTTGTTATCACCGTGGGACGAGAACGAGTGTTTTGGGGTCCGGTCCGAAATTCAAGATGGCCGATGGCAGCCTTTTTGTACAAAATTTGGTGCAATCAGATTTTTGCACAGAACTTCCAGATGAAAGCGCTGATTTGAATAATTTTTTGTGTGAATGTTTAGTACCATGGGATACATCACATATAATACGGGTTTTTTTCTCGTGCAGAAATTATGCAAATTAGATGAACTTTGATTTTTTCAGTGCTACTTACACACAGTAAGTACACATGTCAATACGGCTCGGGCTAGAGTCTGTATTTATGAACCGATCTTCACAAAACGTCTTGGGTACCTTTGTTATCACCTTGGGATGAGAACGAGTGTTTCTGGGTGCGGTCCAAAATTCAAGATAGCTGCCAGTGGCCATTTTGTACCGAAATTAGGTCTAATCAGTTTTTTGTACACAGCTTCTATACGGCTCAGGCTAGAGGCTGTATTTATGAACCGATCTTTACGAAACTTCTTGGGTACCTTTGTTATCACCGTGGGATGAGAACGAGTGTTTGTGGGTGTGGTCCGAAATTCAAGATGGCCACCAGCAGCCATTTTGTACCAAAATTAGTGCAATCAGTCTTTTGTACAGAACTTCTGTATGAAAGTTCTGATTTGAATAAATTTTTGTATGAATGTTTAGTAACATGGAATACATCACATATAGTACGGGTTTTTTTCTTGTGCAGAAATTATGCAAATTAGATGAACTTCGATTTATTCAGTGCTACTTATACACTGTAAGTGCACATGTCAATATGGCTAGGGCAAGAGGCTGTATTTATGAACCGATCTTCACAAAACTTCTTGGGTACCTTTGTTATCACCTTGGGACGAGAACGAGTGTTTCTGGGTGCGGTCCAGAATTCAAGATGGCTGCCAGTGGCCATTTTGTACCGAAATTAGGTCCAATCAGTTTTTTGTCACAACTTCTACACAGCTCATATTTGTGAACTGATCTTCACGAAACTTCTTGGGTACCTTTGTTTTCACCTTGGGACAGGAATGAGTGTGTTTTTTGGTGCCTTTGTTATCACTGTGCTATGAGAACAAATATTTTGGGGTTCAGTCAGACCCACTCTAGGACTCAAAGATTTCTTTTCTAGTTTAGCATCTGACTGTCACCCACCTTTACAATACTTTACCTATACATTTGTTACAGGCAACGGTCAGTATTTATGTACAGACCGTTACAATACTGTATATGTACCTTTGTTATCAGGTCATTACCTAGATGTTTGTCATTGCTGTGTCACATACTATACATGTACATGTCTTTGTCTTGACAAGTTGAGCTACAGTGTCATTGACACTTTCATTTTACCCTACAAACCTGCGACGCTGTATTTGTAAACACAAAGCCTGGTGGATTCAGCTCTGGTCATGTACCCAGATGTATGGGTCGGGAGTCTTTCAACCCAAATGGGGGGGGGGGGGGGAGGGGAGGGGGGGTGTGACTCTACAAAGGCGACAGCATATATGTAAAGAAGAAGGGGGGGGGGGGGGGCTATTTCGAGTTTTAACTGTAACTTATATCATAGAGTCATTTTCTTTGACTTTGGAAAATTGGCCCTGAATAGGCCCCGACCCTCTGATCCCAGGGCCAATTTTTTGGCCTCGACCATTTTCTAAATCACGAACCCGGTGGCATCAGGATGCGCCTGTTATATTACATGTTGTAAGGGGTTAGGATAATGTATTTTTCACTCTTTGAAATTTAGCATACGCTTATATGAATCTCGACAAATGGAATTTTACTCGTATCCAGTGGAAATAACTTTATCTCTGGGTGCAGGGTGGGGGGGAGAGGGTAGTTAATGTTGATGCAATGTGTTAAGTGAACAAGTGTTCGTTTCAAACATTTTGATGGCCCTGATAAGGGCCGTCTTATGGATGAACCAAGCGGTCCATTGAAGATTGCCAGTGGTTGGAACTTTGAAATTTAAACCAAGAGTTCACTGATTGATTATGACTAGCAGTATCGGAATTGTGCTCTTGGGTAAGGAACTGAATCCTGATTGCCCACGTGATGGAACGGTGTCGCTGTGTACTGAGGCGCACTGTGTATACGCCCAAGGCGCACTTGCCTTCAAGCAATGATGACTCTATGCAGAGTTAGTACGTTGGGGAGTCTGACAGCTGATCGCCACTGCTCGGTGGTTTTCTCCAGCTTCCATCACCCGTAAAACTGCCAGACATGAGGTGATCCTGGCTGACCGTAAATATCGTTAAACCGCAATAAACATAATTCAAGCTTGCAGTTCTTCCCACACCAGAACCAGGCACAGAGATGGGCTCTTAAAATCCCCCCCCCCCCCAACATGGTGGGTCGAGAAGTAAATATTCCAGCAGTGTTCCAGGATTGCTGACAATTTGTACGAATTTGAATCCTTACTCAATATTTTTTAGGAGTGCAGCAGGAGGTTTTCGACCCCCATTACCCGGAACTTTGCTGGTGCAGCTAGTGTTAAATTCCCATAGGAACTGGAGCCATTGTCGGTGTAAAACTTCGGTCCTATCTAGCTACATCCGGCAAGTAGTGTATGTGCAGCATATATAGTATGCTATGGTATGTATAGTGATATATATACACCCAGGGCTATGGGTATATATTATGGGTACATGATGAAAAATGGAAGGGGAAGGTGAGTTTTCTTGAAAGTTTTTCTCCGCGAAACGGTTGACGTTGCTATTGACGTTGTGACGTCATGATGCACACGCAACGTCATAGAGATGTTGACCACTGTTGCTGTCCACTATGCAATCTGACATAACGTTATTCGGGTCAGGGTATGGTGGACTTCTCGTATGGGGTGGCAGTGATATGGTAGTAGCTGTATATATCCATGTAGGTCCCCTATTAGCCCTTGAGCCTTCATATTATCCTATGTCAGCTATAGCTAGGCAGGGACTGATATAAGCTTCAAACACCGTAACCTTAAAATAGGTTATGGTGAGCCTAGCATACCGTAACCTGTAGGTTTCCGTAGTGTAGATATAAGGTAAATTATTAAGGTAATCAGTTTCCTCTCGTAACCTAATAATAGGTCTCGAGTTTATAGAAACACGTAACCTCCCCCATAACCTAACCTATAGGTTACGGCTTATGTCGGACCCTGGCTAGGTCAAGCAGTATTGTGGGGATGGGGATCATGTATAGTCGGCCAGTGCGGTATTGCGAGATAGTCCTTGGTGGTTTAGATTTGCAGTATAGGATGAATGGTCTGTTGACCTATTACCCCCTTAGTACTATTAACATACCGAATCCTTTGTATTGTCTTATGGCTGGTATTGGTAGTTCGTAATGCTAGGTCAGGCAGTATTATAATCATTTGTTTAGAACTGGGGCATAGGATGCATTGTATATACCGCTGTAGGTAACCAACTGATTGCTTTGTATTATTAGTCCCCAACGGGAACCGTAAGGGGACAATAGGATTGCACTCCATCCGTCTGTCTGTCCGTCCATCTGTCCATCTATCTTCCTGTTTTCATGTTACCACCTCTCCCTCCAACATGCTTTAAGCTACACCTTTCATTTCTTTTCAACCTACTCACAATTGTTTACAATTGGCTGTAACATAAGTGCAAGCCATACTTCGGAACTAACTCAAGCTTTTAGAATCTTTTCCAAACGAGTTGGAAAAGTACCAGAGTGCAAAAGCATGAAAAAGATCGAAAAAAGGGTCGAGCGAGACCAGCGCTTGAAATTAAAGGTACTCTCTCTGCACACCTCTTGCGTTTACTGAGCGCATGCGCAACAACCGTGACGTCAATTCCTTTATTTTCCGCCATTGTATATGGTCGGAAATTTTTGTGACTCGTGCTAATTATGCTGTTTATTCTTCGTGAACAACTTATTCTATATATTTAGTGTGCTACTGGATTGTATCCTTTTATCAAGCTACCAAATTATTATTATTATTTAATGTTAATTTGTATTTTTATTGCTTGTCTCGTCACACTTTATCTTGTCTTTCTTTGCAGGTGAAACATGTGGACGATTCTCATGCCACATGTGTCACTTGCAACAATTGCACTCAGGCCCAATCATGTGGTATCTGTGGGGTTTGGTCCTCTAAATTCTGGGCTTCTGTGAACAAGGTGGTTCTTTCCAGAGCTAGAACCCCTCGTTCTCGGGGTAAGGGTAGCCGTGCCGTAGCAGACATTTCTGCTGGTGCACGTGGTGACTCTGTCACACAGGATTCGGATCTGCCTTCTGTGGCGAGTTCCTTTGCAGCTGTTGGCGGTGTTAGTTCAGTGATACCTGACGAGGATACCGTGGTCTCTTTGTCTTCTGATGTCACTATTGAGGCGTCTGTTTTCGTTGAGAGCTTTTCCGAGGTCAGCTCGGTAACCCTCTCCGGTCTGCCTCCTACACCGTCGACCGTTGTTGAGGAAGTTGCTACTCCAGTTCCTATTCTGTCTGATGGTGGCTCTTCCATCTCCTCTGGGGATGGTCTACAGTCTCGGAAGACCGAGGCTGTATCTGCTGGTGTGTCTGTGTGTTCTCAGCCTCCCCCAGCTGCGCGGCGGGGCTGTGCGGGTTTGCTGTCTGCTCCGTCTCATCTGGCTAGGTTTGCTCCTAGTCGGTTGAGCCGGCCGGTCGCTTTGGCAGCGATTCCTCGTCCCTCGAATGAATCGTTTATCGTTCCACCTTCCCCTGCTAGTGTGCCGCCTAGCGGGATGGTGTTGGGACGTTGGCATCCAGGGCCTGCTGTTCGGCAGCGGTCAGTGACAGCCCCTGTTAGCTGTCACTCTCGGAACCTTCCTCCGGTGATTCCTCACTGTGTTCCGTGTCTGGGTGTCGATCGATGCTTGCCGTCGGTCTCAGAGGATAGGCAGTTGGGGCTGTCTGCTGTGCAGAGGCCAATGACAGATTCCTGTCATTCTTGGGACAATCCTCCGGTGTCTTCTCACCGTGTCCTAGGTCCAGCTACCGATCGACGTGCGCCGTCGGTCTCTTTAGAGGATTTGCAGGCAGGACCTTCTGTTTTGCAGAGGTCAGTGATGGTCCCTGGGCGTCACAATCGGGACTATCCTCCGGTGTCTTCTCACCGTGCTCCTATTCTGTCTGCCGATCGACGTTCGCCGTCGGTCTCTTCTGAGGATTTGGGTTCTTCTACCAGAAGGGTCCATTGGGAGGACACTCCGTCGGGCGATTCTGCTGCGACGGATTCTCAGGGTGACCTGCACCAGGCCGTTTTGGCACTCACCCGGTTGCTTCCTGGCAACCCTCAAGTTGGCCTCCCTGTGCCTCCTGAGGCACAACCTCCTTTGGTCGGTCGCCGAGATGTCTCGCCTGGCCCCTTGGATACTGCACAGTATTCCCAGGAGGTTTCTGCTGGTCAGCCCGAGTTGGGCTACGTCTCCTCTGCTACGGAGGATGACGAGTATCTTGAAGGTGATGGGCCCCCTCGTCAGTCTTGGGGCAGGCTTTGGATTTCGTCTTTGGCTTATTGCCGGACGTTCAACCTTCCGACCAGCCTTCTGTGACCGTCCGGCCGCGGTCCACTGTGGAGCGCCGTAACCCTGTTGAGCCTTCTAGCTCCGGGGCTTTGCGTCCTCTGCAATCGGCTCAGGTGGTTGAGTCCTTCCAGGGCTTAGACGCCAAAATGCGTTCTAAGGCCCTCAAGGGTTCCTTCTTTTCTAGAGCTGATGCCTTTCTGCCTCCATCGCGGTTTCGTGTGTACGATTCCGTCTCTCCACCAGTCTTCCAAGGGATGACTACTGTGGACGAGGATTCTTCTTCCCTCGGGTTGACTAAGCCTAAGTCGGCAGTTCTCCTGATGTCGGTAGTTTAGTCTATGGTGGGCCTGTCCCGAGAGATGCTGGGTATGTTATCTCTCGCGGACCATGTCGTCGCTGCTCTGGCTGAATATTTTCCACCAGGGGAGTTTGATGATGCTCAGGCGCCTTTTCGCGTTTTGTCACAGGCTCTTATGAACTTGACACACGCTCACGCCTGTAACACGGCTAATTTGGAGCTGGCACGCCGGGATGCGGTGTTGGATTCTTTACCATCCCTTCCTTCTGAGCAACGTGCTGTTCTGAGGTCTGCCTCTTTGGTGGGACCTCAGTTGTTCCATGGTTCCGTGGAAGCTGTTCGTGGCGAAGTTCTTCGTCATTCGAAGGACCAGCTTTTGCTGAGACAGCTTGACCCACCTGCTGCTGCAGGTGGGGGTCGTTCCAGGCCCACCAAGCGTGCTGTTGCGTCTGCCTCATCGGCGACGCCGGCTACTCTGCTCCTTCTGCTCATAAGAAGCGCCGACGTGGTCAGGCTCGCTGGCAGCCTCAGGCTGGAAAGTCTCGGGACTCTTGTCACTTCCCGAGGTGGTTTCTCCTCTCGGGGGCCTCGTTGAGGCCGCAAGTGAAGGTTCTCACCTCGATTCGCCTCCAGTTGGGGGAAGGCTGTCACTGTTTTACGACCGTTGGACAGAGATAATGTCGGACTCTTGGGTCCTGGACGTCATTCAATCCGGTCTGCGACTGTCCTTCCATCGGCACCCCAGTTTATCTCGGGTGCCCCTTCCGACTCAGGTCCCTTCCGATTCTCTGCGTCGGGACCTTCTGGTGCAGGAGATCGACAATCTCCTCACCAAAGGGGCGATTGAGGTGGTCAGGAACACCCTTTCACCGGGGTTTTACTCGAGACTTTTCTTGGTGCCGAAGAAAAACGGCCAATATCGTCCTGTCATCGATCTGAGTACCCTGAACGAGTACATAATAGCTCCTCGTTTCAGTATGGAGACTTTCCGGTCGGTTCGTCGTTCAGTTCATCAGGGCGATTTTGCGGCCAGTATCGACCTGAAGGATGCCTACTTCCATGTACCCATTTATCTGGTGTCACGGAAGTACCTTCGGTTCTCGTTTCGGGATCGAGTTTTTCAATTCAGAGCTCTCCCGTTTGAACCTGGCTCCTTGGGCCTTCACCCGACTGATGTCACATGTGCTTGCTTTCCACCGCACTCAGTCGGCAGTGACTTCGTCAGCCTACCTAGACGACATCCTCCAATGGCACCACGATGCTGCTGTTCTGGAGTTTGATATCCAGCAGTTTCTTTGCCTGCTAGTGTCGCTGGGTTTCAGAGTCAGTCGCGAGAAGTCGGATCTTCCTTCTCAGCGATTCCGTCATTTGAGGATGGATTTCGACACTCTTCACAATGTAGTGTCGGTCCCCCAGGCTCGGGCGACGATTCTTTCCGCCTTGACTCGGGACCTGCTTCAATCTTCCTCGGTCTCAGCCAGGACTTTCCTTCGGATGCTGGGCCTTTGTGGTTCGGTGACAGATCTCATTCCACTCGGTCGCTTGTTTGTCCGACCTCTCCAACACTTCCTGTTGGATCATTGGTGTCCGAATGTAGATCCGCTGGACCTGGAACTCACTATTCCTCGGTCTCTGCTTTGTCACCTCCACCCTTGGGCAGATTTTCCCTGGCTGACACAGGGTGTTCCGTTGGATCTTCCTTTGGCCGATCGCATCCTTACTGCGGATGCCAGCGATCGGGGCTGGGGTGCGACGTTGGATCCTCTCGGTCTGTCTACTCACGGAGAGTGGGACAGCGAGTAGGTGGGCCTTCATATCAACCAGAAGGAGCTCCTTGCTCTTCTGTTGAGTTTTCGGCTTTGGATCCCTCATCTATCGGATCATGTTGTCCTACTTCTTTTGGACAATTCGACAGTAGTGGCCTACATACGGAATCAGGGAGGCACACATTCGATTCCCATGTATCGGCTGTCTCGGGATCTTCTTCAGTTGGCGCGGGATGTGAACGCTCGGGTCTCCATTCGACACATTCCTGGGCGTCTCAACGTCCTAGCAGACTCCCTGTCCCGATGCGACAGTGTCCTTCCAACCGAATGGATGCTACATCGGTCGGTGTTTCAGGCGATTTGCGAGCAGTGGGGTCGTCCTCAGGTGGACCTTTTCGCTACTCGCTGGAATCTTCAGGTAGAGACTTTTGTCTCCCCTTGTCCAGATCCTCTGGCATTTGCAGGAGACGCTCTGTCTCTGGACAGGTTGGATCGGCTATGCCTTTCCTCCTGCACCGATTCTTCCTCAAGTATTAGCGAAGATTCGTGCTTGCAGTTGCAGGATCATTCTGATCACACCCCTGTCTCCACAGAGGGTGTGGATCAATCTGCTGCAGCCTCTATTGGCCGATCGACCGATTCGTCTACCTCTACGTCGCGATCTTCTTTCACAGGGTCGTCCCAGGAAGTATCACAACAACCTGGCGAGCCTGTCCCTTCACGCCTGTCTTTTATCAGGTCCAGTCTCCGACGTAGAGGTTTTTCGAGACGATCAGTGGAGTGCATTTCTGCATCGCGGCGACATTCCACTGGAATGACTTATGCCGCCAAGTGGAAGGTTTTCTGCCGCTGGTGTTCAGATCACAATGTGAATTACCGTGATCCGTCAATTGCTCAAATTGCGGATTTTCTGTTTTTTTCTTTTTGACTCCAAGGGCCTCCAGCCTATTACGATTAAGGGCTATCGGTCTATGCTGTCTGATACTTTCTCTTATGTGGGAAAGCGGTGCATCGGTCGTAATCTTTTTCTCTCCAAACTTATTTGGCACTTTTCTTTGAAGAGGCTTCGAGTTTTGCGTCTTACACCCAAGTGGAACTTGGCATGGGTGTTGCACTGTTTGGAGGGGGCGCCATTCGAGCCTTTATCTGAGACCGACATGCATTTTCTCACCTATAAGACGGCTTTTCTTCTAGCGTTTGCTTCTGCTCGTCGAGTCAGTGAGCTTCATGCGCTATCTGTTGATTCTGCCTTCTTCCGAAATGAGGCTAACAGTGTCACATTCACTACTGATTGCTCTTTTCTGACTAAGAATCATCTCCCTGATTCGGTACCTCCTCCCATCTGCATTCGGGCTCTCCCTGCTGTACATGGACGGAGGCATCTTCTTTGTCCTGTTCGTGCGATCTAGACTTACATTACTCGCACTCAGTTCATTAGGAAGGGTCGGAAGAGATTCTTTCTGTCTCTCATTCCTAAGAGGCAGTCTATCTCTTCCCATTCTATTTCCAGGTGGATCTGTCATGCAATCAAGCTGGCTTATTCTCGCTTGTCTGCATCGGATCTTGTTTCGAACCGGCTTAATGCTCACGAGGTTCGTGTCATTTCTACATCCTGGGCGTTCTCCAATTCTGTTTCGCTCCGTGATGTTATGAATGTGGCTTACTGGAGGAATGCTTCTACCTTCTCCTCCTTTTATCTCCGCCACCTTCAGCAGCAATCTGAGGACCTTTATTCTTTAGGCCCTCTCGTTGCTGCTCAGGCTGTTGTGCACCCTCGTTAAAATTGTTTTTGTCGAGGTTGCGCTTCGCTCAGCCTTGTTCTTTTCAGGTGCCTTCTCTCTATCTTCATTACAGGTTTTCGTTTTTGTTCTCTGCCATCCTTGCTGCTACTCTTGTTGGTTTTGGTTATGTGATTCACCTCCTCCTATTGTTTATTCAGCCAATTGTAAACAATTGTGAGTAGGTTGAAAAGAAATTAAAATTTTTTTAGTAAATTTTGTTTCTTAACATACCTACCACAATTGTTTACCGGAGGCCCACCCTCCTTGGGGATATCTTTGATATCGATGCCTCCCAGCTAAATCACAAACTTCTCGTTGGCGGAAATACGGAATTGATGTCACGGTTGTTGCGCATGCGCTCGGTAAACGCAAGAGGTGTGCAGAGAGTGTACCTGTAATTTCGAGCGCTGGTCTCGCTCGACCCTTTTTTCGATCTTTTTTGTGCTTTTGCACTCTAGTACTTTTCCAACTCGTTTGGAAAAGATTCTAAAAGCTTGAGTTAGTTCCGAAGTATGGCTTGCACTTATGTTACAGCCAATTGTAAACAATTGTGGTAGGTATGTTAAGAAACAAAATTTACTAAAAAAATTTTAATATTTGATACATGGATAAATGGTTCTAAGGGGATCATGCACGCTCAAAATCTTTGTTTAAAAATCCATGATGGTGGAATGGCGGCCATTTTTGTTGTGTTTTTTTAAGCTTTCTTCTCTATTTTCATGTTACCACCCTTCCCTCTAACATGGTTCAAGCTACACTTTGCATATTTGGCACATGGATAGAGGGTTGGGAGGTGATGATGCACGTTCAATATTTTTTTTCCAAATCCAAGATGGCGGCATGGCGGCCATTTTTGTTGTGTTTTTTTAAGCTTTTTTTCTCTATTTTATGTTACCGTACCACCCCTCCCTCCAACATGGTTCAAGCTACACCTTTCATATATGGTACATGGATAAAGGGTTGTGAGGGGGATTATGCACGCTCAATATTTTTTTTTCAAAATCTAAGATCTGTCTGTCTGTTTGTCTGTCTGTCTGTCTGTCTGTCTGTCTGTTTTTATGTTGCCACCTCTCCCTCCAACATGCTTTAAGCTACACCTTTCATATTTGGTACAAGGATAAATGGTTCTGAAGGGATGATGCACGCTTAATATTTTTTTTTCAAAATCCAAGATGGCGGAATGGCGGCCATTTTTGCTGTGTTTTTTAAGCTTTTTTTTCTCTATTTTAATGTTACCACCCCTCCCTCCAACATGGTTCAAGCTACACTTCTCTCAATTCTCAATTTTTAGATTCCATTCACATTTGAAATCCTGTCGGATAACCTGTATTTTACCCAAACCACCACCCCCCCCCCCCCCCCAGGTCTGACACTCCTGTTGACTGTTGGCATGAAACCCGAATTGTCCCCAAGTCAAACCGTCCCCAGGCTGAACCGTCCCCAATTATTTTACCAAAACTGCCCCCCCCCCCCCCCCCCCCGCCCCAGGTCTGATACTCCTGCTGACTGTGGTCATGTCTTATGTGACAAAAACACCTTATGTCACAAAAGCGCCGTAGGGGGCTAATACCACCTCGGTGGTCAAACACTTGTTCTATGACTGGTATAGGTAGTACGTTATGGCAGGTCAAGTGGTATTGTGGAGTTGGGGTGGGGGTAATGCCTGGCAGTATAGGACGACAGTATAGTATGGACGATATATACCTCTGCGGTCCCCCGAAAGCCATTGGTACTACTAATCGACCTAATGCTTTATGTGACTGGTCTAGGTAGTACGTAAGACCAGACGTTATTGTATGGGGGAGAAGGAGGGGATGGGTGGGGGGGGGGGTGGTGTGTAATGCATGGTAGTTTAGTGTGGTAGTATACGATGTACGCTTTGTAACAGGTCCTATGTTAGCCCTTAATACTATTAATCCACCTAATGCTTCATGTTATCCTATGACTGGATAGGTAGTATGCAATGCTAGGCATAGAGGTAATTGTAGGTAGGGGTAATGCCTGGTAGTTTAGAACGGTAGTATAGCATGGGCGGTATATACCACTATGGGCAACCTGTTAGTGCTTGGTACTATTAACCAACGGATTGCTTCGTTTTCTTATATGGCTGGTATATGTAGTACGTTATGGTAGGTTTAGTGATATTGTGAGGGTGAGGGTTATGCTTGGTAGTATAGAACTGTAGTATAGCATAGGCTGTACATACCCTGTAGGTCTCTTGTTGGCCCTTGGTACAACTGATCCACTGGGTGCTTCATATTATCAAGCGATATTCTGGGGTGGGGTTAATGCCTGGTAATAAAACACGACAGCAGAGTATGGTTGGTATATTCCCCTGTAGGTCCAATCTTAACCGTTGAAAGAATTAACTTATCGAATGCCCCGTAGTTCCTACCCTATTCCGAGTGCTCTTGTTCTTGTTTCGTCTATCACGATCACCCAATCCGTTCACTTTACTGGCGCTAACTAACCAAACAGATTGCTTCATCCCCATAATCTCTATGCAGAGTTATCTCTCCTATTACAATGAAGTCCTTTCCGATTCTCATCACAACTTGTCCCATGGAATCCCTTTCTTCTGAAATGAGGCCATGAGGGCCTAAGGCTTCCATGTTTAGACAAAATTGTAAACGTTTAAACGACTGTCTGTAAACGAAACGGAAACGTTTACATGTACTAACAATGCAAGTAGTCAATATTTGATAGAAGTGTGTAATAATACACAGTAAGTTCATCATATCTTTGTGTACAGGGCATACAATTTATGTTATTAAGACAGCCGATTTACAGTTCGTCCAAAAACGACATAGACGAACGATCACAGCATGCAGATGCCGAAGGCAAAGTCGCTCGGTCTATGGGGGGGGGGGGGGATTCTCCCCCAGGTAAATTTTGAAATTTATGGGGTCTCTGAGCTCTTTCTGGTGGATTCGGGGTGAAATTCCTTGTGTTTTTTCAAACAGTAATGTTGGAGCGAGTTATTTTTTTATTATTATTTATTGATGTTTAAGGTCACATATTTATGCACAATGGCTAATCATGACCGTGACAGTTTTATGGGTGGAGGAAGCCGGAGTACCCGGAGAGAACCACCGAGTAACGACGAGCAACTGCCAGCTCCCCAACATCGTAACTCCGCACTGCAGCACAGGCAGGGTTAGATTGGTTGAAGACATGCATACCATCGACGTGCAGTACGCCTTAGTACACGGCATCATCGTGCCCCCACGTGGGCAATGGAGATGAAGTGTCTTGCCCAAGGACACAACGCGGTTGCCGCTGGTGGGATTCGAACCGAGGACCTCTCGGCTTGCAGCCTGCACCTCTACCAACTGAGCCACCGCGCTCCCGTTGGAGCGAGTTGCCATGGCACACAATAGTGACAGTAACGGACTTGAGAGTGGAATGCAATGTTGCAAAAATAAACAAAGTCTACAAACCATGCAGGGGAATCCAAATTTTCAAACACCGCAAATGCCAGTCTGTCTGTCAAACTCCATAAATCGATCCTAAGATCATCCCATGTGTGAATAATAAATTAATAATCCATGTCAGTTGAACAAAATCATCGAGAACAATTGTGTATCACTTTGGGAATATACATGTAAATCCGAATAAACTAAAACATCCCATACATGTTTCGAAGGAAACACCAAAGATAAGCACGTGCCATGCGGCTCACGTGACTGTGTCACATATGATATCACATGATTTGAAGATGATTTCGTTCGGTTACTGTGGCGGCGGCGCCAGTCGGAACCAGTACACAGTTTTTCTGAAGCATTACCGAAACATTGCATTGCAAAGTTGGAAATTTTTTTTTTGTTTCTTTGACTTTCTGCATTAATCTGCAAATTTTGCAAGTGTTGATTGTAGACCTGGCATACTTTACACTGTGTACTGTAGATCCGATCCAATTTAACATCAATCCAAAAAGATGCGATTTCCTTGCACAGAATTGCAGACTGCAGAGTGCACTAAAATTTCATTCCAAGTACACGTTTACCAGAACTGTAAACGTTTAATGCCCATAAACGAAACATTCACATTTACACGTGTAAACGTGGAAGCCTTATGAGGGCCATGAGAAAATACCCCAATGAGGGGTTTTTCATGACCCTCATGGCCTCATTTCAGAAGAAGGGGATTCATGTCCCATGGAATCCCATTTTTGGAAAACGTATGTGGTTGTGGAATCCCTTTTTTGTCGTATGAGGTCATGAGGGCCACAGAGGTATATATCGTCCATACTATACTGCCAGGCATTACCCCCACCCCCACTCCACAATACCACTTGACCTGCCATAACGTACTACCTATACCAGACATAGAATAATTCAAAGCAATCGGTTGGTTGATAATACTGAGGACTAACAGGAGACCTACAGCGGTTTATACAATGCATCCTATGCCCCAGTTCTAAACAAACGATTATAATACTGCCTGACCTAGCATTACGAACTACCAATACCAGCCATAAGACAATACAAAGGATTCGGTAGGTTAGTAGTACTAAGAGGCTAATAGGCCAACAGACCATTCATCCTATATTGCCAATCTAAACCACCAAGGACTATCTCGCAATACCACACTGGCCGACCATACATGATCCCCATCCCCACAGTACTGCTTGACCTAGCTATAGCTGATATAGGATATGAAGGCTCGAGCGCTAATAGGGGACCTACATGGATATATACCACTACTACCATATCACCGCCACCCCATACGAGAAGTCTGCAATACTCTGATCCAAATAACGTTATGTCAGATTGTGTCACGACATCAATTGCAACGTCAACCGTTTCGCGGAGAAAAACTTTCAAGAAAACTCCCCTTCCCCTTCCATTTTTCATCACGTACCCATAATATATACCCATAGCCCTGAGGTGTACATATATCGCGATACACACCATAGCATACTATATATGCTGTACGTACGCTGCTTGCCGGATCTAGCTGGAAAGGGCCGAAGTTTTACACCGGCAAAAGTTACCCCGGCAAAGGCTCAGGTTCCAATGGGAATTCAACACTAGATGCACCGGCAAAGCTCCGGGTAATGAGGGTCGAAAACCTCCTGCTATACTACTTTTTTTGTAAACCAATAATTAACGAAACGGGCCCCAAACATTCGTTTATTATTATACCCACCGCAAACAAAGTTGGGGGGGGGGGGGGTATATAGGAATCACCCTGTCCGTCTGTCCGTCTGTCCATCCTTATAAGCGCAACTCCTCCTAAACGGTTTGAAGAATTTTCATGAAACTTTACACAATGGAAGGACTCCATATGAAGATGTGCATGAAGCAATATAATTCCGTTCTGACATTTCCAAGGGGAGATAATCTAACTTATACATTTCAATTGCTACATCATATGGTTGTGTCCTCGTAAGCGCAACAACTGAGGCGCGGGGGTATCACTTTGTGAGCTTGCTCACACAGTACCTCTAGTTATTAATATTTTCAAGAAATATTTTCGTTTACACATAAAGGATATATGAAACCTAAAGATAGTTTTGAACAATGAAAATTGTGGCATCGTTGTCGTGCGAGCGGCCAATAATTTTTCCGGCAGACAACTTGAAAAATTCCGACATGGACAGGGTCATGGGACGCACTCCCTCTCTCCACCCTTTCAGCCTGAGGCCTGGGGCATACCATTCTAGCGTTAGTTTCATTAAAACTTTGGGCACCAGTTTAAATAAACTATGGAAGAGTATTAGTGCCACCAACACAAGTGATGGTCAGCACACAGCTCTGTCAGTCATAGTGACCGAAACTCAGCTGAAATAACCAACAGTTATCTCAGTTATCTGGCTATACCTACCCTATACCTGTAGATTGCATGACAATACACTGGCTTCTGATTTCTAACAAACTCCCGTCCTACTGACCGGACACGAATAATATCCCTCCTAATACCCAAACCTTGACATTTCTGCCAGATAGGCCTCCTTTTCATTCATTAACAACCTCTCCAAGTGGAATATTGTTTTCCGAATGAGTACAACAGACCTCACCCATACAAATGCCCAATTTTGTCCATCGACTTTGCCATCCGTTACCTAACGGTAAATAAGAATTTAGTGCAACCCCGTCCAGCATCCTAAAGTTGATGATCAAATAAACTGACGCTCTGTTCCAAACTGTGTGTACAAAGGATGCAGCTTGACAAATACTGTTCCACATGAAATTTACCAATCGCCCCCCCCCCCCCTCCCCCCCACGTGCACACACAGCTATGTCCGTCTAATAAACATTCTAATAAAATACCAAACACCATACGTTATTGACAAGTACCGTTAAATCACGTTGCCATAAAAGTCCAAAGAGTGAATCTATAATATACATGAGGCTCCGTGAAGACGACCCACAACTTTGGATGCCTTCCCCATCCTGACATAATAAACCACAAAAAGAGCGATACACACAAAAGATATCAGTGCATGCATGTTTCTCTCATCCGTCAATGAGCAATGCTGCAAAAGTTGCCTCCTCCCTCTCCCCACACACACTACTTGTAAAGTGCTGCCGGTAAATGTCACCGCTGGAGTGGCTCAAAGGTATGCGACTTTCACCTAGTGCAGTGCCCCAAAATTACAGCAGAAAATAGAAGATCGTGGAAATAATGGCCTTCCACCTCTAATTCAACTTCCACCCCACCTAGTATTTCCCCATTTCGAATCCCGACGCACCGACACACATAACAGATGAAGATCAAAATGGAACTCATCCCACAAAAGCAAAGTGAAGCGTCATCGTGTTCATAAACAGTAAATACGCAACACTGTTGCAGCTGATAAGGCTACCAAGTGTACAATAAAAAGTCGAAATTTCGAGATTTTGAGTCAAAATTTTGAGATAAAAAATTGAGATTTTAAGTTGAAATTTCGAGATAAAAAATCGAAATTTCGAGATAAAAAGTCGTAATTTCGAGATTTTAAGTCGAAATTTTGAGATAGAAAGTCGAAATTTCAAGATAAAAAGTCAAATTTCGAGATAAAAAGTCAAAATTTTGACTTTCTGGGTCTGAGAATTTTTTTTTTTCATGTCCCTAATATGCTTCCGTATTATTTATTTATTTATTGGTGTTTAAGGGCACATACTTATGCACAATGGCTAATCGTGACCGTGACAGTTTTACGGGTGGAGGAAGCCGGAGTACCCGGAGAGAACCACCGAGCAACGACGAGCAGCTGTCAGCTCTCCAACATCGTAACTCTGAACTCTGCACCGCAGCACAGGCAGGGTTAGATTGGTTGAAGACATGCGCACCATCGACATGCAGTACGCCTCAGTACACAGCGTCATCGTGCCCCCATGTAGGCAAGCGGCGTGAAGTGTCTTGCCCAAGGACACAACGTGGTTGCCGCAGGTGGGATTCGAACCGAGGACCTCTCGGCTTGCAGCCTGCACCTCTACCAACTGAGCCACTGCGCCCCCATATGCTTCCGTAAAATGGCATGTTTAAGTTTTAACTTCAGTATTCACCCCATACCCCCCCCCCCCCCATCACCCCCCACCCCCCTCCCACTGGGACCCTGCAACAGCCACTTCTCTTTTCAGTCCAAACAACATGTCCTGAAATTTGAGTGAAAGATGGTGACTGTATTTTAATGTTTTGGTTTGGTACATCATTGGACATACCTAATTCAGCGATCTGAACCGGTTCTCCTAAATACCAGAACTGCACAGCACCCCCCCCCCCCCCCCCCCCCCCCCCCCCAGAACTCTCCTCTAAATTACATTTGCGCTGTATTTTGGGATGCAGTATTTTTATTTTATGTAATAATCCTTGCAGGAAAGAAGAACAGAAGTAAATTCATTCTTATAGTCGCTTTTGTCTAGGTGGTTCAGGTATTCTAGGTTGATCAAAAAATTCACCCATGAAAAAGATCAGTGTCATCACTGTCAAAAATTGGAAATATCAACGTTAAAATCGTGAAGGAAACCCGGGTATTCCAGGTCGACCAAAAAAATCACCCATGAAAAAGATCAGTGTCATCACTGTCAAAAGATGGAAATATCAAAGTTAAAATCGTGAAGGAAACACGAGTATTCCAGGTCGATAAAAAAATTCACCTATGAAAAAAGATTAGTGTCATTGCTGTCAAAAGATGGAAATATTGACGTTAAAATCGTGAAGAAAACACAGAGGAAACATGGTTTCTAAAAAACACGAGATTTTTAGCACGAGTTCCCATGGACAAAGATCCTGCCTTTCGAAATATTTTGCAATGGAAAATCTCCACATTAAATCTCGATCGCTAGTGCTTCGGATATTCCAGTTTGACGAAAAATTCACCCGCGAAAAAGATCAGTGTCACTATTGTCAACAGATGGAAATATCGACGTTAAAATCGTGAAGGAAATGGGGTTTCGTGAGTTTGTCAAATTCCCTTGAGTGATTGAGTGGTCCAGAAAATGTTCAAATTTTAAACATTTTTCCGGGAAAAGTTGAATTATTTCTTGAAAAAATGAACAAAATCGATCATTTCGACAGAAAAATTTAAGTTTTTAAAAAAAAAAAATAACTTGGAAAAATTTTCTGGACCACTTTTCTGGACCATGATCCAGAAATCGTGCTGGTCCAGAAATCAAGTGGTCCAGGACCACCCAATATACCCTAATAATGTGCCCTTAAGTGATCACCTCACTATGCAAAATGTTGATTGGAACTTGCGATCAACTTTTGTTTGGTGAGATGGTCATTTAAGGGCACTTAAGTTTACCCAATAATACCCAGTTCTGCCCAATAAGTTTAATAAGTTCAGTTTGTTGATCCATCGTTTCACTCAGTTACACCCATTGACAAGCAGAGAAGAATTTCTCTCTATTCGAATATCATTAATTTTTTTGAAGATAAAATAAACGAAATATCAGAACCACCTAGACAAAGGCGTCTATAAGAATGAATTTACTTCTATTCTTATTTCTTGAAAGGATTATTACATAAAATAAACATTTCACCATAAAACACTGCCAAAATGTAATTTAGAGAGGGGGGGGGGGGGGTTCTGTACGGTTCTGGTGGGTTCTAGTATTTAGGAGGACCCCCCTCAGCAATCCTCCTAAACACCAGAAGTATGCAGAATGATGTTAAAAAATAAAATTTTACTGTAAAAAATTGGTTTTAATACATACATGTACCAGGGCCAAGATTTTAATCATAAGTTACCATTTTGGGCTCACCAACAATAGTTGTGTGAGCCTATGGCATAGCCCTCATGTCGGCGTCTGCATCGGCGTCCGGATTCATTCATTTTGAACTTTTGTGTGCAGGTTTGGATTTTTTTTTTTATGTCAGCATGCTTTTCAGGGAGAGTAATACTTTATTCAACCCTTTCCATGCTTAGTTACTTGAATTTTTTAATTTTGTGTGCAGGTTTTTGACTTTTCTGTGCAGGTTTTTGACTTTTGTGTACCGGTTTTGAAATTTTGTCTCCAAGTGGAGTTTTACCTTACTGGCATATTGCTATGGTGGTTACCTTAACATTTCAGGGTATTTTTCTCAATTTTAACCCTTTGAAACAAATGTGATACTATTTTGACTTTTATGTGCAGGTTTTGAGGTTTGTCTTTCTTTTCTTCCAAGTGGCGACATACCTTGTAGCATATTGCCATGGTTCCTATTATATGTTAGAATGCTTCTTGGGGCTAGTATTATATTATTTAACCCTTTAGCTGCTTATTTACCTTAATTTTGGACTTTTGCTTGAAGGTTTTTGACTTTTGTGTACAGGTTTTGATATTTTTTTTAAGTGGAGTTTTATCTCACTGGCATATTGCCATGGTGGTTACTGTAACATTTTCAGGATATTTTTCTAAATTTTAACCCTTTGAAACAAATGTGATACTTTTTGGACTTTTATGTGCAGGTTTTGAGGTTTTTCTTTCTTTTCTTCCAAGTGGATATTTTTCAAGTAGAGTTTCACCTTACTGGCATATTGCCATTGTGGTTACTATGACATTGGTAGGGTATTTTTCTCAATTTTAACCCTTTGAAACAAATGTGATACTTTTTTTACTTTTATGTGCAGGTTTTGAGGTTTGTCTTTCTTTTCTTCCAAGTGGCGACTTACCTTGTTGCATATTGCCATGGTTCCTATTTTATGTTAGGATGCTTCTTGGGGCTAGTATTATATTATTTAACCCTTTAGCTGCTTATTTACCTTAATTTTGGACTTTTGTGTGCCGGTTTTTATACCCCACGCAACGAAGTTGCAGGGGTATAATGTTTTTGACTGGTCCGTCCGTCAGTCCGTCACAGGGGTCAGCCGAGTGGGCGACTTGGGCGAAGAAGTCTCCTTGTCATTCCTCAAATCGCCTTGGCTTACATTGGGGGCGAAATTCAAGTCGCCCTCCAAAACTTCCTTGGGAGACATGGCAGTTTACTGTATTTTTTTATGTTTTATTTTTTAAAACCACCCGCTTCTGCATTCGCAAAAAAAAGTAAACACGGCTGCTGTTAAAGTCCGTCACACGGCTATGAAAATAGCCTAAACTAGCCCAATTTTTTATTTCTGAAAAGAATTGTAATGGCGTAGTCGTTCGAACAATTCACCCCAACTGATAGCAACCAGCACAAAATGGCTATTTAAAAACAAAGTGCCAGCCAAAACAACGAATCACACAAGACACGCATCAAGTTAATTAGAATTTATTAAAGTTAACTACCATTTCAAAACAAAAAAAATGTATTGGAGGCAGTTCGTCCATATCGAATTTGCTTGCGGTTACGCTCTGTTTCACTGAAAAATTGGTTGCATTGAAATTCGCCCCACAATTTGCATTGAATGTTTTTCTTTGAAAACTTGTGAAGTTGTGTTTGAAGGGGGTTAAATGTAATAAGGCTACAATAGAAATCACCGGTATTTGGATGGATAAGAATGGCAGACCTTCAAAGCACCAATCGCACATGTCAGTGTAAGATGGTTGGCAGAAATTGTCAGTTTTCTGAACAGTATTATTACCCAGCACAGTCGGGAAGGGAGACAACTGAAATATTTTGTCATTTACCTGAGAAATAAATTAACTCAAATTGTTAATAACGGTTAATTTACGAAGGATATCAAAAACTTTTTGAACTACGCTTTTCAACTCAGTTAGGGTATTCAGAAATCATGAATGACCCAGCTTCTTATATGAACTTGAAATTTATTTTAAACACCTTAAATATTTTTTTAAAAAGAATGTACCTTCTATTACAGAGAAGAACACTCTCACCATGGATCATACTAAATTTCAAATCCACTGCGTTGAGGCAAATACAAAATCAACTGCATGGTAACCTTAGTCATCACTGTTAGGCAAAGAGTTAGGGGGTATTCAGAAACCCTGAACGACACAGTTTTTTGTGAGGTGGGGGGGGTGGGGGGGAGAGGTGGGATTTTAACCTACATTCTGTTATATACTATCTGACTTAGTTTTGTGTGTGTATGTATGTTTGTATAACTTTTATTTATTTTTTTTCTCCACAATTGTGTCCTCTATGTTCATTTATTTTGTCACGATGTCATATACGTTTTATGGTTTTTTTTCTGATTTCTCCTTCTTGTCCACTGAATTCTCCCTCCTGGATCCTGACTTCTCCCTAAAGTCTCTGGAGGGAGAAGTCACTTTTTCCTAAAATCCGCTGCCAGACTGACCCCTGGTTTGTCCTACTTGTTTTCCGGACTTTTTTTCTACACGCTTCCAGATATTGAGCTGATTTTTGGCATATTAGTCTGACATGGTGGCCTACAGATCAAGTTTGCATTTTGTTCCGCTCCACTGATTTTTACCGAAATTACGGCCCTTGAACTTTGAAAAGTTCATCAAAATTACAGTTTTGCAGACTTTTTTCCTACACGCTTCCAGATATTGAGCTGATTTTTGGTATGTTAGTCTAACATGGTGGCCTACAGAACAAGTTTGCGTTTTGTTCCGCTCCACTGATTTTTACCGAAATTATGGCCCTTGGACCCTGAAAAATGCATCAAAATTACAGTTTTCCGCACTTTTTTTCTACACGCTTCCAGATATTGAACTGATTTTTGGTATGTTAGTCTGACATGGTGGCCTACAGATCAAGTTTGCATTTTGTTCCGCTCTACTGATTTTTACCGAAATTACGGCCCTTGAACTTTGAAAAGTTCATCAAAATTACAGTTTAATTTGCAGACTTTTTTCCAACACGCTTCCAGATATTGAGCTGATTTTTGGTATGTTAGTCTAACATGGTGGCCTACAGAACAATACCGTTGAAACTACAGAACACTGTTTTCTGCAGTTTTCCTACTGTTTTCTGCAGTATTCCTAGAATCTATGTTTATTTTAAAAAAATGATTAGAGCTTGAAATATCAGGGCGTGTGGGGTCAGGGAGCAAAATGACCGGAATCGCATAGCAAAATGCGATGCAACATCCACACATAATGATACAATTTTAGGTCTATGAATCGCAAAGTGCCAATGCAAATTACGAGGCCGGATTAATTTATTTCCGAAAAATCTGTTTAACTTTGCACGCTGTCGCATTCACCAGCGGCGAACCCGGAAGAGTCTCAATGAGTGAATGTCATTCATTTGTTCAGACCCCCTCTAAAGAGACAATTGTGCTCTACACATGCACAGTTGCGCCTGTTACCAAATATTGGCCGGGATTTTTCAAGACGCGTGCACGTTTTGGGAAATCTCTGTCAATATTTGGTAACAGACACAACTGCGCATGTGTACAGATAAATCGATGGAGCAACTATTCTTTTGATTCAAGGGATTATTTATCCGAAAATCGAGGTAATTTGAACATTAAAATTTTAGAGAATAGCATCAACTTTGGAAGTTCCAAATTTGTGGCATCTCTGATATGTTCGCAATCTGAGTTGTGCTCGTTGCAAATGATTATCGAGGCGTGCATAAAAGTGCTCGCCCCATTTTAAATGCAGGCACATATAGGGGCACGAGTGCAATGGCGTGCCTTTCCCGCATAGGCCTGAATCCCTAAGAAAGTTGATTCATTCCTCTCTCATCACATAATATTTTATACTCTCAGAATTAATCAGAATGCGTCTCCTGGCCTCTGAAATTTCAAATTTTCCCGGGGGACACTGACGAGAGCGGGAATCTCCTCTCGTGGTCACCCCAGCGAAGTGCTTCACAGTTCAGATGACGCTTCGTGCCATCTGCTGTGACTGTCAAGAAAAAACTGCTATGCAAAATTTTCAAAACAATTTGCTCCCTGGGGGTTTGTGAGCATGCTCACTAAGGTTCTATATTTGTCCCCCGACCCTTCGGGGGACTATTGTAATCAGCAGTGTCCATCTGTCCGTGTGTGCGTGCGTCCGTCTGTCCATCACACCCTTGTCCGGATGATAACTTTAGTTGGGATGATTTTACTGAAACTAAATTTGGTATGTGTCTTACTTGGGTGGAAATGCAGGTCAAGTTCGAAAATGGGCATGCTCCACTGATTTCTACTGGATTTATTCCCCTTTTTCGACTTAAAAAATACAGTTTTTGTGTTGTCCGGATGATAACTTTAGTTAGGATCATTTGATTGAAACGAAATTTAGTATGCCGCATATTTGGGTGGAAGTGCAGGTCGAGTTCGAAAATGGGCACGCTCCACTGATTTTTACTGGATTTATTCCCCTTTTTCGACTTAGAAAATACGGTTTTTGTGTTGTCCGGATGATAACTTTACTTTGGATCATTTGATTGAAACGAAACACAAAGCTCACTGAAGTGTAGTAACTCTGAGATTAATAAGAATGATACAAATCTGAAACAAACATGTCCTCTTGATACCTTTGAAAATTGTACTCCTAACACCCTTAACCTCTCATAAAGACCATGCTCTTGGAACAAATTGCATCCTAACAGCTCCCTTGAATTTGCCATCTTGGTCGGGGGACCGGGGGCGTTGCCCTTGTTTACTTTTGTGTATACGTTTTGATATTTTTTTTAGTGGAGTTTTACCTCACTGGCATATTGTCATGGTGGTTACTGTAACATTTTCAGGGTATTTTTCTAAATTTGAACCCTTTGAAACAAATGTGATACTTTTTTGGACTTTTATGTGCAGGTTTTGAGGTTTGTCTTTCTTTTCTTCCAAGTGCATATTTTTCAAGTAGAGTTTCACCTTACTGGCATATTGCCAATGTGGTTACTGTGACATTTGCAGGGTATTTTTCTCAATTTTAACCCTTTGAAACAAATGTGATACTTTTCTTGACTTTTATGTGCAGGTTTTGAGGTTTGTCTTTCTTTTCTTCAAAGTGGAGACGTAAAATGTAGCATATTGCCATGGTTCCTATCTTATGTTAGGATGCTTCTTGGGGCTAGTATTATATTATTTAACCCTTTAGCTGCTTATTTACTTTAATTTTGGACTTTTGTGTGCAGGTTTTGGACTTTTTTTTTTACTCCAGCCACCCCTTTACATTGGCCACCCGCTGGTGAGCCACGGGGTACTGATACCCCCTCTAGTTATGTAAATCTAATAATTTGATCCGGAGATATTAACCCTTTATCCATCAAATTAGGCACTCCTCCAATCCATTTCTATATGTACCCATACCATGTATGGTGTACATAATGACAGCATCCGGGGTGACCCTCCATCATACAGCTTTCTACTAGTTGTGCATATGGGTACACATCTGATGATTTAATGGGCCTATTTTTTATATTTTTTGTTCCAATCAGGTTGAAAAGTGGATGAGACTCACTGAGAGTGTTTGATTATTCAGATTAATGTAGTCAGAACTTGATTGGCTGTAATTGCATTGAGGTGGCTGATCCCATTGTTTGTGAAAGATTCACAATGAGTTAATTATGGGTTGATGGTCTGAAAAGGGAAAGTAAATGTTTTTATAGTGTACAAATTCGTAATCACTGATTATGATTCCTAAAGTTGGATTTTTTTTTTATCCACTCTTTGATTTATTTTAAGATCTTTATGGAGATCTTTTTGAAGTAAAAGACTTGAATGGTGGGAAAAAGAACAGACCAGAGGAAATGTTGCCGATCTGGGAAAACATCTATTCCTCTGATTTCCACTCTTGATCTGCCACTGTTATTTCGGACCCTTATAAAAAAGTATTGTGACACATCATGGTGCACTAATTATATACTATAATGTATCACATTACTTTCTTACAAGGTTGCGAAATAACAATGTCGGAGTCTGTCATTCCGGATATTTCATACAGCAAGTTTTAGTGACGACCGTTCCATTCCTACGATTTCCTCTCTATATCTTTTGTTAGTTTATAAACAAAATACATTCTGGGATCGAGTATTGGTAAAAATAAATGTCATTCCGCATCATTTTTAGCTCAACTTTGGCGAAGCCAAATTTGAGCTTATGCCATGGCCCGTCGTCCGTCTGTCCGTCAACAATTGGATACGGCTCGGGCTACAGGCCGTATTTATGAACCGATCTTTACAAAACTTCTTGGGTGCCTTTGTTATGACCGTGGGACGAGAACGAGTGTTTTTGTGTGTGGTCCGAAATTTAAGATGGCTGCCAGCCGCCATTTTGTACCGACGATGCAGAAATCTGTTTTTTGTACAGAACTTCCATATGAAAGCTCTGATTTGAATAATTTTTTGTATGAATGTTTAGTACCATGGGATACATCACATATAATACGGGTTTTATTCTTGTGCTTAAATTATGCAAATTAGACTAACTTTGATGTTTTTTTGTGTTACTTTCAGCACTGTAAGTGCTAATGCCAATACGGCTCGGGCTAGAGGCCGTATTTATGAACCGATCTTTACGAAACTCCTTGGGTACCTTTGTTATCACCGTGGGACGAGAACGAGTGTTTTTGGGTCCGGTCCGAAATTCAAGATGGCCGATGGCAGCCATTTTGTACAAAATTTGGTGCAATCAGTTTTTTGCACAGAACTTCCATATGAAAGCGCTGATTTGAATAATGTTTTGTGTGATTGTTTAGTAGCATGGGATACATCATATATAATACAGGTTTTTTTCTCGTGCAGAAATTATGCAAATTAGATGAACTTTGATTTTTTCAGTGCTACTTACACACAGAAGTACACATGTCAATACAGCTCGGGCTAGAGTCTGTATTTATGAACCGATCTTCACGAAATGTCTTGGGTACCTTTGTTATCACCTTGGGACAAGAACGAGTGTTTCTGGGTGCGGTCCAAAATTCAAGATGGCTGCCAGTGGCCATTTTGTACCGAAATTAGGTCAAATCAGTTTTTTGTACACAACTTCTATACGGCTCAGGCTAGAGGCCGTATTTATAAACCGATCTTTACGAAACTTCTTGGGTACCTTTGTTATCACTGTGGGATGAGAACGAGTGTTTTGGGGTGTGGTCCGAAATTCAAGATGGCCACCAGCAGCCATTTTGTACCAAAATTAGTGCAATCAGTCTTTTGTACAGAACTGCTGTATGAAAGTTCTGATTTGAATAAATTTTTGTATGAATGTTTAGTAACATGGAATACATCACATATAGTACAGGTTTTTTTCTCGCGCAGAAATTATGCAAATTAGACTAACTTTGATGTTTTTTGGTGTTACTTTCAGCACTGTAAGTGCAAATGCCAATACGGCTCGGGCTAGAGGCCGTATTTATGAACCGATCTTTACGAAACTCCTTGGATACCTTTGTTATCACCGTGGGACGAGAACAAGTGTTTTTGGGTCCAGTCCGAAATTCAAGATGGCCGATGGCAGCCATTTTGTCAAAATTTGGTGCAATCAGATTTTTGCACAGAACTTCCAAATGAAAGTGCTGATTTGAATAATTTTTTGTGTGAATGTTTAGTACCATGGGGTACATCACATATAATACGGGTTTTTTTCTCGTACAGAAATTATGCAAATTAGATGAACTTTGATTTTTCAGTGCTACTTACACACAGTAAGTACACATGTCAATACGGCTCAGGCTAGAGTCTGTATTTATGAACCGATCTTCACAAAACTTCTTGGGTACCTTTGTTATCACCTTGGGACGAGAACGAGTGTTTCTGGGTGCGGTCCAAATTTCAAGATGGCTGCCAGTGGCCATTTTGTACCGAAATTAGGTCCAGTCAGTTTTTTTACAACTTCTACACAGCTCATATTTGTGAACTGATCTTCACGAAACTTCTTGGGTACCTTTGTTTTCACCTTGGGACAGGAATGAGTGTGTTTTGGGATGCCTTTGTTATCACTGTGCTATGAGAACAAATATTTTAGGGTTCAGTCAGACCCACTCTGGGACTCAAAGATTTTTTTCTGGTTTAGCATCTGACTGTCACCCACCTTTACAATACTTTACCTATACATTTGTTACAGGCAACGGCCAGTATTTATGTACAGATCGTTACAATACTTTATATGTACCTTTGTTATCAGGTCATTACCTAGATGTTTGTCATTGCTGTGTCACATACTATACATGTACATGTCTTTGTCTTGACAAGTTGAGCTACAGTGTCATTGACACTTTCATTATGTCATTCCAGCATCATTCCATGTCATTCTAGTGTTTAGGAAGACCCTCTTTCAAGAATTGTTGGACTACAGTTGTTTGTCCAGTAAAGATTTTTGTTCGGTTAAGCAAATCTCATAAAAACAATTACATGTAAGTTCTTTTAAAAAGAAAACATTATGAAGAAAAATAACAGCTGTTATTTGTTGATACTTGAATATTTGGCCACAAGTTCTCCAGAAATATTATTTTATTATCAGTTCTGGTACAAATTCGGTAGCTGACTTCCCGCCAATCCAGGAACCAGTGGTGCCTGATGTCAAATCTACATGTATGAGTTGATTATATATGTGTTTTGTGTTCTCTACATTTCAACCTTCATTTTGATGTAATTTGAATTTAAGGAATATCGGAGGTGGGAATTTCAAAATAAACAAAATTCTATTACTTATATAGCACCTTAAGATTTCTGGTGTTTGGTTACAGACTATTCCCTCAAATTCATGTACTGACATTTTACGGGTGCAATTTACTCCCGACTCTGATTTCACAGGAGCTTAAAGCTGCACCTGTCAATTTTATTCATTTCCAGTACTGTCTCTTACATGCCTTACCTAATAGTAATTTAATAATAGTGATGTCTGACCCTGAGTAACATTAAACAGTGACTGTCAGGATATTTGAACTTTAAACTTTTTTTAACTTTTATTTTCAGCTCGTAATAAACAAATAATTATATTTTGCTGTAACAGTAACAATTGACTGTGATGATGATGTGAATTGTATGGTGATGATTTGTGTGATAGTTAATGTAATAATGCCTAATGAGAGACTATAAATATTAGATGCTAATTACCCTCCAGATAAAGATAAACGAAGCTGTCATTTTTGGATAAAGTCAAAGACAATGAAACTATATGTCCTTTTATCTTTAGTTAAAAGAAGGATAACTGCGTTGTAGGAGATTTTCAGAACATTGCAGTTTAATTAAATTTTGAGCAGCTAACATTAATGGGACAAAATAGAATGCTGTTGAACATGAGATAACTCTCAGTTAGTTTGACAAAAAGACATTCATGTACTTGGTTCAGCGATCTAAATGTAGTGGTTACCCCCTACATTCAGATTCCTCCTATTAAAATCCATCGTAAAATTGACCAGCTGTTTCACGAAAATAGGAATATATGCCAAGCTTTCACCCTACATAAAGTTGTCATACATGTAAACAATAAAAATGATTGGATTGACTGAATCAAGCACATATGTACAGTACAGTCGCCATGGAATGGTCGTAATCCCAGCATGGGCAGTGGTGTCCACGCATGAATTTACAGTGTACCAGGTAATAAAAATCATCAGCAAAATTTTAATTAATGAAGCACTGGTTTATACCCTGTGCCTCATTAATTAAATTTTTGATGATCACTCCTGTAATTAGTATTTGGAATCTTAATAATATTGCACCCGTGGAAAGTGACCAGTCCACAACGACTGTACTGTAGTTGAGCTTTGAGCTAGCGGCATGTGACATCCCTCTTGTTTGGATTTAGTCTGTCTTTTCTGTCTTTTTTCTGTGCAAATTCTTAACAAACACTGCTAAATGCATCACTAGAATTGTCCATTCATCCTTCCCTTGATTTACAAACTTGTTCCCAAACTTTTCCAAAGGAAAGAGAATATTCTCCAGGTCTTATTTGCACTTTGTATTTTTGAGGGCTGTCCATTGGCATTGCAGAAAAGAAATGAGGCTAGCCTCCTGAGCTCCACTGGGAAAAATAGTCTGCCAAAATATATGTATCTTTTGTGCCAGCCAGCAGCTACTTATGAATGATATAGTAAAGCCAGAAAATAAGCAGACTGTCATCTGCAAAATGAGGACCCCAGAGCGTGAGTTTAGTGATGCTACCATGCAGGGTAGCATCACTACATTCACCTGCTGTGAACCTCAATCTGAATCAGGTCTCAAAACTCAACAGAAAGAGGTACACAGAGGATAAATTGCCCACTGCATGGTATAGCATGATCAAACTTACCCTCTGGTGACCTCATTCTGCAAATGTTAGCCTGCTTATTATCAGGCCTGAGAATAGTGTGCAATGTATGTGTACAAATGCTCTTGACAGCAAAGTACATATACTGTTGCCAGATTTTTTTTGTCTCTTGGCAAAAAGCACTAAATATTTCTGGAAATCTTCATGCAATTAACATTTATATTAACTTAACCATTTATTTCTTTATTTTTTTTCAGTGGAGCCTGAGGATATCAGCCCAAGGTAATTTCCCTTCACAGTACAGTATACAATGAAGTCATATTCTTTGACAAATTTTTGCTATTCAGCAAGTCAGGATTAAGTTCTAAAATTTCTTGTTAACCCTTTACCTAACATGAAAAGCAGACGACACTTGCAACAAAAATTCTTGAATAACTATTTTTTTTCATTTTTTGTCTCAAAAACATAGGTTATGACCCCTCATTGGAACGAGCTCATCGAGCTCGTTCCAACGAGGGGTCATAACCTATGTTTTTGAGACAAAAAATGAAAAAATAAAGAAAATTAATTGGAGATTTTTGAGAATAGCGCTGGCCGGTTTTGGCCGTTACGTTGGGTAAAGGTTAATACACTGGGAGATTTAGTACGCGACTATCAAAAAGGTGCACATCTACTTTAATGTACATTTATACACTTTAGGGCCCTGCAAATCAGACTTCTTCTGTTTGAATCGAATACAAATCAAATCGCATATTTAGTATTTAATTTCGAGTTGAATTCAAACTGAATCAGACATTCAGTCGGTATATGTGGTGACACAGTGTAGATCACAGGTGACATGTATCTTGCATTCCCCCATTTCAAATTCACGCATTGTTGTAAATTTGTTGAGCCATCTGAACAACTGATACAAGCACATGCTTCTGACATAATATCTACAGGGTTGTCCCAAATGATTTTATTGGTGCCCGGCTACTGACTTTTAAAATGGTAACCACCCAACAGCTTGGACTGTCCAGTTTGCTGTCATAATCTTGATATTAATGTACAGCAAAACAGTAAAACCTTTTTGGAGAGATCACTGTCGTGAGAGACCACCTGTCTTGAGAGACCGCTATGACCTTGTACCTTTTGGCTGTTTTACTCATGTAGGACCTGTCGTAAAAGCCCACCTGCTTTGAGAGACCACTTTTGCCTGGCAATAAAGGGTGGTCTCTCAAAAGACAGGTTTCACTGTAATTGGCGAGAAGTAGTGTCTGCATAAAATGATATATGCAAAGAGAAAGGACATACGTTTCCGTGAACATCATTGGGATATTTGGTTTCAGTACTCAGTGGTCAGGTATTCAAATATCAAATCGAATCAGACAAACAAGTCAAAATTCAAATCAAATTCAAAGATTTGCAGGGTCCTAACTTTAGGCTTTGAAATTTCATATACGTCCCGGTATCCGATGTTTTATCATGTTTTATCATGTTTATATATTCTTTTAACACAAACTAATAGATGATGCTTTAAGTTAATTGAATGAAACTGACACTATGAATACTTGGAGGCAATTAAACCAGCTGTGTAAAACTATCAGAAGCTATGCACTTCATACAACTTAACATGTCCATCTCACATTCATACTCCGATTAAGCGACAGATAAGTCATTTCAATTGCTATAATTGAATTCAGAGTGTTTGTCTCTGTTATAATGTACTCTGATATTGCCAAAGTCTCAGTCATTTACATGTATATCATTATATTCATATCAGCTTTTGGGCACATGAGAGTTTTGCTATTTTCAACATGGTCAAATACATGCTGTCTCAAATACTGAAGAGAAAAACTGGTGTGAACAACCCATTTGAATATTACCTAACTGCCCACTTGCACCTTTTGCAGTTATGATGAAAAACTCACCTCATCCAATCATATGCATGCAAATGAGACGTCATTTAAGAAAATTGAATTATACAAGTATAATAGTAGGGACCTGTGAATTGCTGATTTTGCTCGAATTGAATTTCAAATTGAATTTGTGAAAACAAATTGAATTTTGATTTTCTAATCAAATGGAGTCAATCTGCTTGTAAATTAACTCTTTGCATGCTGCTGGCGGGTATTCCTGCCCAGCACAGAGTTTCTCTTGTCTCTGAAATTAGTATAATTTATGCATATTTAATCATATTGTCTCCCTGTAAATGGAATGGATTTTTTCACCAATGATTTCTTGTGTTACATTTAGATTTATTTTTCATCAAATCTAGCCATGGCTGCTTTAAAGCAGCCATGGCTAGATTTGATGAAAAATATCTATAAGGGGAGTGCGGTGGCTCAGTAGGTAGAGGTGCAGGCTGCAAGCCGAGAGGTCCTCGGTTCGAATCCCACCTGCTGCAACCGCGTTGTGTCCTTGGACAAGACACTTCATCTCCATTGCCCTTTGTGGGGGCACGATGATGCCATGGACTAAGGCGTACTGCACGTCGATGGTACGCATGTCTTCAACCAATCTAACCCTGCCTGTGCCGCAATGCGGAGTTACGATGTTGGGGAGCTGGCAGTTGCTCGTCGTTGCTCGGTGGTTCTCTCCGGGTACTTCGGCTTCCTCCACCTGTAAAACTGTCAGGGTCATGATTAGCCATTGTGCATAAATATGTGACCTTAAACACTAATAAATAAATAAATATAATATCTATAAAATACTGAGCGGGTTAAGAGTTAAAGCCTGCTCTACTTTTGTTTATATAATAATCAGGGGTATTCTTTTAGAAAACTTTTGCTTTTGACAATTTATCCAGTAACTGATTGAAAAGAACAATGCTCAATATAAAATAATGTGACATGTTGTGGAACAAATCATTTATTGAAGTTGAACAGCTGAATGACTTTTCAACATTCAAAACTGTTTATGAATTGTAACTGGTCATAATGCACAATAAGTTGAAATGAACAGTTGTAGCGGTAATACTGTTTGCATACAACAGTTGTAGCTACATCACTACAAACACTGTTACTGCTACAAGTCGGTTACGTTTCTACTCAGAACAATACTGAATATAAATATAATGTGATCAATTACAATATGTAAACATTCACAGTTATGGTCAAAGTGTATTCGAAAATATTGGAATTTCCGATTTCGAATCGAATCTAGTGTTCAACCGATTACCAAAAATAGCCTCTGACCGATTACCGGTTATTCTGATTGTATTACTGTGCACAACGAGACGAGTCGAGGCTTGAAAGAACAACATTAAATTAAACATATTTCACAGTGTTGAACGTCGTTGACTCAGGTCTCAGTAAAATGACCAGATGCACACACTTGGGTGGTATACGTGGCTTTCAGAGCCATGTGTGCTGCCCAAGTGCCTGCGACTGGTCATTTTACTGTGATCTGAGTCAATGGCGTGCAACCTTCACTTTTTTTCGGTAAGAACTGGCGATTGCCTCAAGTATGCCCAATTGTAGGCTTTACTTGCCGTTTAACTTGTATCTCCTGAACAGGGTCATCCAGAGAAATTAAGAATGCACATTGTGGTTGTTTCCCAACTTTATTGAATTGTATCATTGACATCATTTTACATTAACAATTGAACAATTGCAGAAGATAAATCATTAATGAATCATCACAAAAAATCTTGGCAACATTCGGTTGAACCGACATTCCAGGAGCCCTTCCTGTTGTCATCTGATTGCTCACAATAGGCCGATTGGGGTGGCCGATTATGATCATCGGTTGAACACTAATCAAATGAAATCAAATGTTGACTTTCGAATCAAATTTTCGTAGGAGCCTATATAATAGGTAAACTAGTTTATAATTTAGCAACCTGAATGTAGTGAAACATGATATAAAAGATTGAAAAGATTCTCAGTCATGGCATATACAAAAAAATCCTGAACACATTTTAAGTTCAAGTGGTCAAATATAATTTTGGTTGAGAGGTATGTGATGCTGAGAAGTGATACCATACTTCAGTTTTGGGAATAGCAAAGCTACAATATTCACTAATGTTGCATTGTGTTGCCTGATGTTTTACCACTGCACATACTTGCTGGATGAAAAGAAATTGAGTTGGAGGAGTGCAAAATTATTTAGGGCTGTCAAAATGTGTTTACATGCATGTAAATTTGTCTTGTTACAATTTATGGGAGAATGCCCATAGGCATACTCTCAAAAATTCTAACAAGACAACTCCTCAGGGACTAAATAAGTTCTCTTCTTGGACATGAAGCACATCGACAGTATATGAAGTGTTCAGTTGTAATACCCCGCTATCTGAATGAAGATCATATATGGGTTTCCAGCACTCAGTCAGTTAAGGAACCAACAAGCCGATGGACATTTTATGCATACAGAAAACATATGGAACTTGAACTTTCATTTCAGCTCATAATAAACAAATAATTACATTTTGCTGAGTCAATAACAATTGTGATGATGTGAATGGTATGGTGATGATAATTATGAGAGTTAGTGTTCTAATGCCTAATGAGAGACTATCAATGTTAGATGCTAATTATTCTCCAGATAAAGATAATGAAGTTGTTGTTTTTGGATGAAGATAATGAAACTATATGTCCTTTTATCTTTAGATAAAAGAATCATAACTGCGTTGTATGAGGTTTTCAGAACATTGCAATTTAATTAACTCTTTACCTGCTGCTGACAGATATTCCCGCCATGGACATATAATCTCTTACCACAAGAATAAGTAAAATTTGGGCATTTTATACGCCCGTTTTGAAAAAACGGGTCGTATTATGGTATACCGCTGTCCGTCTGTCCGTCCGGTCACACGTACGCTAACTCAAGAACGCTTTGAGAGATTTTCGTGATTTTTGGGTAGGTGGTGTATATCAATGGAGGGAAGCTTCCTTTCGAGTAGTGTCGCCGTTCGATTAGTCTTTCGAGAGTTATGGGACTTTATTACTTAGAAAATTGTTGATTTTTTACACGTTGTACGATAACTCGAGAACGCTTTGAGAGATTTTCGTGATTTTTGGGTAGGTGGTGTATATCGATGGAGGGAAGCTCCCATTCGTTTAGTGTCGCTGTTCGATTAGTCATTCCAGAGTTATGGGACTTTATTACTTAGAAAATTGTTGATTTTTTACACGTCGTACGATAACTGGAGAACGCTTCGAGAAAATTTCTCGATTTTTTGGAAGATGGTTTATGTTGATGGAAGGAAGCTCCCTTTCGCGGTGTCGCCATTCGATTAGTCATTCCAGAGTTATGGGACTTTATTTACTTAGAAAATCGTTGATTTTTTCTTGAAGTTATGATCTTTATCGACATAAGATACATACATGAAATTCAAATAATTTTATTTCCAAATTATTGAACACAGTATGTTGTTGGTTATGATTATTGTACAAGAATATAAAAAAAAAACCCTTACAAGTATGCATGTATACTCATATTGTGTGCTTCCCTCTTGTAATTAATAACGGGCGTATCATGCGCTCATGGCACAGCTGTTTATTAATTAAATGTACCTACCCCCTGTACAAACCTGGCATTTTCAGGAGAGCAATTTATTCGCTCGCCTACTGCTGGCCTTAATAAAATTAAGGAGGGCGAAAACTAGCCTGTCTGGCCTTAGAAAATAAAACCCCACATCTTTTCAGATCTCTGCTATGTTAGTGCTCTCTGTAAGATGGCCACCCCCCCCCCCCCCCCCCCCTCTTGTAATTAATAACGGACGTATCATGCGCTCATGGCGCAGCTGTTTATTAATTAAATGTACCTACCCCCTGTACAAACCTGGCATTTTCAGGAGAGCAATTTATTCGCTCGCCTATTGCTGGCCTTAATAAAATTAAGGAGGGCGAAAACTAGCCTGTCTGGCCTTAGAAAATAAAACCCCACATCTTTTCAGATCTCTGCTATGTTAGTGCTCACTGCAGCACAGGCAGGGTTAGATTGGTTGAAGACATGCGTACCATCGACGTGAAGTACCCCTTAGTACACGGCGTCATCGTGCCCCCACGCGGGCAATGGGGATGAAGTGTCTTGCCCAAGGACACAATGCGGTTGCCGCAGGTGGGATTCGAACCGAGGACCTCTCGGCTTGCAGCCTGCACCTCTACCTACTGAGCCACCACGCTCCCCGTTCAGTGCTACTTAACACAGTAAGCACACATGTCAATGCGGCTCGGGCTAGAGGCTGTATTTATCAACCGTTCTTCACGAAACTTCTTGGGTGCCTCTGTTATCACCTGGGGACGAGAACGAGTGTTTCTGAGTGCGGTCCAAAATTCAAGATGGCTGCCAGTGGCCATTTTGTACCGAAATTAGGTCTAATCAGTTTTTTGTACACAACTTCTATACGGCTCAGGCTAGAGGCCGTATTTATGAACCGATCTTTACGAAACTTCTTGGGTACCTTTGTTATCACCGTGGGATGAGAACGAGTGTTTTTGGGTGTGATCCGAAATTCAAGATGGCCACCAGCAGCCATTTTGTACCAAAATTAGTGCAATCAGTCTTTTGTACAGAACTTCTGTATGAAAGTTCTGATTTGAATAAATTATTGTATGAATGTTTAGTAAAATGGAATACATCACATACAGTACAGGTTTTTTCTCGTGCAGAAATTATGCAAATTAGATGAATTTTGATTTATTTAGTGCTACTTATACACTGTAAGTGCACATGTCAATACGGCTCGGGCTAGAGGCTGTATTTATCAACCGATCTTCACAAAACTTCTTGGGTACCTTTGTTATCACCATGGGACGAGAACGAGTGTTTCTGAGTGCGGTCCAAAATTCAAGATGGCTGCCAGAGGCCATTTTGTACCGAAATTAGGTCCAATCAGTTTTTTGTCACAACTTCTATACAGCTCGTATTTATGAACTGATCTTCACGAAACTTATTGGGTACCTTTGTTTTCACCTTGGGACAGGAATGAGTGTGTTTTGGGGTGCCTTTGTTATCACTGTGCTATGAGAATAAATATTTTGGGGTTCAGTCAGACCCACTCTGGGACTCAAAGATTTCTTTTCTAGTTTAGCATCTGACTGTCGCCCACCTTTACAATACTTTACCTATACATTTGTTACAGGCTACGGTCAGTATTTATGTACAGACCGTTACAATACTTTATATGTACCTTTGTCATCAGGTCATTACCTAGATGTTTGTCATTGCTGTGTCACGTACTATACATGTACATGTCTTGGCAAGTTGAGCTACAGTGTCATTGACACTTTCATTAAGAATGTCAGGCCTGCCTGTACATTAAATCAAATGTTTTCACCACCAATGATTTCTTGAGTTAAATTACCAAAAAGATTTTCAGCAAATCCAGTTATGGCTGCTGTAGATTTGATAAAATATTTTTTAAAAATACTCGGCAGGTTAAGAGTTAAATTTTGTGCAGCTAACATTAATGGGACAAAATAAAATGATATTGGATATGAAATAATTCTCAATTTGATTGACACATACTATGAACAGTGTAGTAAGGATTCAATGTCACTTAATGTTGAATAGAAATTAAGTTACCTTTGGATACAGGCTGGAGACCAGCAACACATTCATGCATTGGTCGAAGGTGAGTGATGAAGGTGATATTTCTGAAAAAATTGAGAAAAATGATGAGTATATTAAATTGAACATTCTAGACAGGATTTAAATTACAAATTTGATGAAATATATGAAATGATTGATATGTGAAAGATTGAGTTGTTTGGCAGTGATCAGAACTCTAAAACTTAGTTTAACTTGGAATATTATTCAAGAAGGTAGAGGATGGAATATTTGAGTGATATTGACCCTCTAGATTGGTGTACTGAGATAAGGAATCTTTCGACTATTTTAAAAACATTGGCATCTTTACATGATAGTAGAATTCTCATTAATTCATCATTGGGAAGACAATCAAGTGGGTTGATAAATTCTTTTAATGAGTTGAACATAGATTCTCTGGCCGTTGAATATTTTGTGCAATATAACATTAAGTGTTCCTCATCTTCTATCTTCTATATCCGGAGTACATTGATCATAAGTCAGTTTTTCTATTTCTATAGGTTTTGGCCTTTTATGGAGGTCAGTTTCGATATGGAGGATGTGAGCACTAACCCTGAGTCTGGTGAGGTGTCACCTGTTTTGGTATCTCATGTGACAAATAATTTTCAAATGCAAAGTTATGTTTTACTACAGCATAAGTTCTTACTAATTTTTGAGAATTTTCAATTTGGTGTTTTCACTGGCTGATGAAGCAGTCTTTGAAATAATTGAGAATATCTTTCTCCACTTTCTTTCGAGATAGAGTATATTGATTTTTCCATGTTCCTCAAGGCCACATTTGATTCAGGATGTTTTTAATTTCAAATAATCAGCTGATTTGTTCTTTTTTCATTGAGTCAAGACTGATAAGTCTAAACTCACCTTAACAGGAAAATTGTTGTTAAATATACACTGTTTCAGAGCAAGCACTGCTATGTTTGCTTTATTCTGCAGATTTTCTATAGCTTTTGTGAATGTTCCAACTGATGAAATGGTTACACCTACATTATTGTATTCCTGAACACATTCAAGTTTTGAACCATTAATGGTAAATGTGGGCATGGTGACTCAGTTGGTGGAGGCATCAAGTTGAGAGGTCCTCTGTTCGAATCCCACCTGTGGCAACCGCGTTTTGTCCTTGGGCAAGATACTTCACACCCATTGCCCACGTGCGGGCACGGTGACGTTGTGTACTAAGGTGTACTGCATGCTGATTGTGCACTTGTCTTCAACCATTGCTAACCCTGCTTGTGTGGAGTTAGTATGTTGGGGAGCTGATAGTTACTTGCTGTTGCTCAGTGGTTCTCTACAGGTAACTCGGTTTCCTCCATCCGTAAAACTGTCGTCATGATTAACCATTGTGCAGAAATATGTGACCTTAAGCACTAATAAATAAATAAATAAAATTCAGGATAAATGGTTCAGAACTCACCTCACCTTTACTTATTTTCATTATTATTGGTTTATTTGGATTTAAAAAAAGTTTCCATTTAGCAATTAGCACAGTAATTTTCAAATGAGCTTACGCAATTCTGAAGACCTTTTAAAGATTTACTGATTAGCATCATTTCAGCATATTAAAGGCAGCTGACATGATTATTATACAGAGATGGTGAAGCAAATTTATCCGAATCATTGAAAATATCAGATACAAGTTCGTTAAAATGAAGCCCACCGGTTCATATTTGGGCTCAATATATGAGCCCAAATTTTTAACTTAAGGCAATATGGGGAATATTCTTTAAAAATCTTCTTCTTCAGAACCACCAGTCAGAATCATTTAATGTTTGGTATACGTCGATTGTTATGAGGGTCAGATTCAAGATTGTTTAAACCAAGTCCCTAGGTTAATATTTGGGCTTCCTAAGGAAGCCCAAATTTTAACTTAGTGCAATATGGGGGATAATTTAAAGAAATCTCCTTCTTCAGATCCACCAGTCAGAATGCTTCATATTTGGTTCATATTTGGTATACAACATCTCTAGGGGGGATTCAAGTTTGTTCAAATCGGGTCCCTAGGTATATATTTGAGCTGGCTCTTGTAGCCCAAATTTGAACTTGGGGCAGTATGAGGAAATTTCTTTAAAAATCTTCTTCAAATCCACCAGTCGGAATGCTTTCATATTTGGTATACAATATCTCAGGGGAGTGGGGGGGGGGGGGGGGGGGGGGGGGCTTAATATTTGGGCTCCATATGGGAACCTGGAATTTAACTTACAGCAATATGAGGAAATTTCTTTAAAACTTTTCTTCTTCAGATCCACCAGACAGAATGCTTTCATGTTTGGTATACAACATCTCTAGGAAGTTCATATTCAAGTTTGTTCAATTCGAGGGCCTGGGTTAATATTTGGGCTCCATATGGGAACCTGAAATTTAACTTACAGCAATATGAGGAAATATCTTTAAAACTTTTCTTCTTCAGATCCACCAGACAGAATGCTTTCATGTTTGGTATACAACATCTATAGGAAGTTCATATTCAACTTGTTGAAAAATTGGGCTCCCTATGGGGGCCGGAATTGACCATGTAGCTGAATAATTAGACATTTTATAATGAGTACCCTCCAGAGGTGTGTAACTAAAATTAAACCACATGGGTTGTATCAAGGGGCTTCATAGAGGGCTCCACATTTTACGCTATGAGCAACTGAAGAAAAGGCATGATGCTTGGACTGTTTTTGTCACTCCTGAGGGACTCAAGGATTGACAGTGTATCCTATGGAGATGGATTGCATCATGTAAATTCATTCTTGGACCCCGTTTATAACATGTTCTGTTCAAGGTGAGTGCTTCAGGCCCGTGGGGCCTCTTGTTTTAATACATTTTGTGCTATAATCTCTCAAACCAGATACTATAGAATCCTTTTTTTTTTATACCCCCGCTTCGAAGAAGTGGGGGCTATATAGGAATCGCCCTGTATGTCCGTACGTCCGTCCGTCCATCCGTCCGTACGTCCGTCCGTACGTCTTTCCGAAATTCTTGTGTGTGCAACTCCTCCTACATTTATCAATCAATTTGGACAAAACTTTTCAGACATCATCACTACTAAGTGAACATGCGCATATTCCAAGATTTTTGATCTGCGACAATTTTAACCAGGTTTTCTCCCTTTGACTTAGATTTATTATGTCTTTCCGTTCGAACAAATTCTTGTGTGCACAACTCCTCCTACATTAATGAACCGATTTTGATGAAACCTTTCAAACATCATCTCTACTAAGTGAACATGTGCATATTCCAAACTTTTTGATCTGCGACAATTTTAACCAGGTTATCTCTCTTGAACTTTGATTTAATATGGGTTTCTGCATGAAATTCTTGTGTGCGCAACTCCTCCTACATTTATCAATCAATTTGGACGAAAGTTTACAGACATCATCACTACTAAGTGAACATGCGCATATTCCAAAATTTTTGAGCTGTGGCAATTTTAACTAGGTTATCTCCCTTTAACTTAGATTTATTATGGGTTTCTACATGAAATTCTTGTGCGTGCAACTCCTCCTACATTTATCAATCAATTTGGACAAAACTTTTCAGACATCATCACTACTAAGTGAACATGCGCATATTCCAAGATTTTTGATCTGCGACAATTTTAACCAGGTTATCTCCCTTTGACTTAGATTTATTATGTCTTTCCGTTCGAACAAATTTTTGTGTGCGCAACTCCTCCTACATTAATGAACCGATTTTGATGAAACCTTTCAAACATCATCTCTACTAAGTGAACATGTGCATATTCCAAACTTTTTGATCTGCGACAATTTTAACCAGGTTATCTCTCTTGAACTTTGATTTAAGGGTTTCTGCATGAAATTCTTGTGTGCGCAACTCCTCCTACATTTATCAATCAATTTGGACGAAAGTTTACAGACATCATCACTACTAAGTGAACATGCGCATATTCCAAAATTTTTGAGCTGTGGCAATTTTAACTAGGTTATCTCCCTTTAACTTAGATTTATTATGGGTTTCTACATGAAATTCTTGTGCGTGCAACTCCTCCTACATTTATCAATCAATTTGGACAAAACTTTTCAGACATCATCACTACTAAGTGAACATGCGCATATTCCAAGATTTTTGGTCTGCGACAATTTTAACCAGGTTATCTCCCTTTGACTTAGATTTATTATGTCTTTCCGTTCGAACAAATTCTTGTGTGCACAACTCCTCCTACATTAATGAACCGATTTTGATGAAACCTTTCAAACATCATCTCTACTAAGTGAACATGTGCATATTCCAAACTTTTTGATCTGCGACAATTTTAACCAGGTTATCTCTCTTGAACTTTGATTTAATATGGGTTTCTGCATGAAATTCTTGTGTGCGCAACTCCTCCTACATTTATCAATCAATTTGGACGAAAGTTTACAGACATCATCACTACTAAGTGAACATGTGCATATTCCAAAATTTTTGAGCTGTGGCAATTTTAACTAGGTTATCTCCCTTTAACTTAGATTTATTATGGGTTTCTACATGAAATTCTTGTGCGTGCAACTCCTCCTACATTTATCAATCAATTTTGACGAAACCTTTCAAACATTATCACAACTAAGTGAACATACGCATATTCCCAAATTTTTGATCTGCGACAATTTTAACCAGGTTATCTCCCTTTAACTTTCATTTATTATGGGTTTTCAAATGGGATTCTTGTGTGTGCAACTCCTCCTACATTAATGAACCGATTTTGAATACATGTTGCACATTGTAAATGTGTTTTTCCAAATGTAAACCATATATGTGTGGGCTCTTTAAGTATTCAGTGCTGTTCTGTGGAAGGCCACATGCAAATACAAATTTCAACAACAAAAAATGATCTTTATGTATACATTTCCTTATGGCCTTCGCCTACATGATCAGAAGTGCATTCCTCTAAAAACCCAAAGCGGGGGTATTAATCACCTTCAGTGATAGTTCTAGTTAGATCAGAAAAAGACACAAAAGGGTGTCAGCTTTTACTTTTTTCTTTTTCATTACGTATTTATCAATAACAGATTTGAGGGTGAATACCTGGTCTGAAGGTCGGTAACCTTTTTCAAAACCAATTTGGCTGATTGAGTTAGTTTCTTATCTAAAGTTAACTAGTCTGTTATTAAGAACTGCTCCAAATTATTTCCTGCACAGCTAATAATAGAAATGTCTCTGTAATTGGCTGGGTCGTGAATATTGCCACTTTCATATATAGCTTTCAGTATGCTTGAGCTCCATAGGTCTGGATATTTTCCAGTATTCAGAATCATGTTGAATAGTTTTTTTTAAAAGAGCTTTCATAATAAAAGCACTACTTTTGAGCATCTCATTTGATATACATTCAAGGCCACTGCTTTTATCGTTGGATAGTTTATTTATAGATTTCTGAATCTCCCCTTTCTGTATTTCAAATGATAATTCATTAAAGATAGTGATCTGCTAAGGAGATTCAGGTATTGAAAGATTTTGCTCATCATTAGGATGATTTCCACAATTGAGTAGTTTACTGAAATGCTTGACCCATTCATTACCATCCATATTACTTGAATGGTCATGTTTAGACTTAGCCTGAAGTTCTGAAATGAGATTCCAATTGCATTTTGGTCTTTATTGAAGTTTGAAACAATTTCCTAACGTTTTTGTGAATTGACTTGAGTAGCTTACATTTTAAAGTTTTTAGCTCAACTTGACATCGTCAGGTATGAGCTGTTGTTATGGCGATCTTAGATTTGGCATATAAAATGTCATCAATTCCATCAGCACACCCTTCAGACTGCATCTCTCACCTAATCTTTTTCAAATTTCATGTGTGGCTTTGGAGTGATCTCCCGATGGGAGCTATTGAGTTTTCTGAATTTTGTTGAAAAACATGGTTGCCACCAGCCATCTGTGATTCTGATATAAATTGTCAACAATTCCATTAGCACACCCTACAGGTCAGATCTCTCACTTGATCTTTTTTTTTAATTTCATATATAGCTTTGGTGTGATGTCTAGATGGGAGCTATCAAATTTTTCTGAATTTCGTTAACAAATATGGCTCTCTGCAGCCATCTTGTATTGGCATTTGAATTGTCAACTATTCCATTAGCACACCCTGCAGGCCACATCTCTTACCCAATCTTTTTCAAATTTCATGTGTAGTTTTGGTGTGATGTCTCGATTGGAGCTTTCAGATTTTTCAGAATTTTGTTGAAAAACATGGCCGGCAGTTGCCATCTTTATTTGGCATATAAATTGTCAACAATTCCATTAGTATACCCTACAGGCAGCTCCTCTCACCTGATCTTTTTCGAATTTTATATGAAACTTGGTATGATATCCAGATTGGAGTTATCAAATTTTCTGCATTCCATTGAAAAAGATAGTCACCACTGGCCATCTTGGATTTGACATATAAACTGTCAACAATTCCATTAGTCCAGCCATCAGGCCCCATCCCTCACCCAATTTTTTCAGATTTCATTTGTAGCTTTGGTGTGATGTCTTTTCTGTAGAAACTTGAGTGAGTTACATGTTGAGCTGCAATGTCATTGACACTTTCGTTTATCTTTGTAATTATTTCTTTGCCATCAGAAGTTCATATTCTTGATTTGTTTTATGTTTCAGGCCTCATAAACTACAAAATAGCATGGGTAGTAGTTTATTTCATCCCTTGAGTGCAAGAAGGCCTTGCAAAAACATTGCAAAGCCTTGTTGCATTCAAAGGACAAATTTATCAGTTTTATTAACTTGGGTATCATATCAGACCATAAACCTTTTAATTTTTCTTTTCAGCTCAACTTGACAGTGTCGGATATGAGCTATTGAGATTTGTTGTGATCCATCATTCATCCTTCCATATGTCCATCCATCCATCCATCCATATGTACGACGAAACAAATCAGGTTTATGTGCCTAGTTGTTGGTACATAGCACTGTTATGTGTCTAGTCTGATTCATGTGACTAGCCATGTAAATTTGAACTAACACATGGCGTTTATGTGTCTAAAAAGGGGGGTTATTTGGCTAAAATGGTTCATGTGACTAAAAAGTGACAAAAAGTGGGTATTATATTTTCAGGGATGTTATGGGAAGGATTAGGGTCAGTAAGCTGAAAGGGTTAGGGTTTGCTACCACCCAGAAATTAGACTTAAAACGAGCTTTTTGTGGTTGTCTATGCATTTTAAATTCCTCAAATATTTTAGCCAATAAACCCTGATTTTAGGAGCATCCATACATACATACGTCTGTCCGTCTGTACATCAATCTGTACATTTATCTTTCCATCCACAATTCCTTTAGCACACCCTACAGACCACAGTTCTCACCCAGTCAGTTCCAAATTTCATATGTTGAGGAAATGTCTAGAAGGGAGCTATTGAATTTTTCCAATTTTATTTGAAAAACATGTCTGCCAATCTCTATCTTAAATTTTGCTATATAAATTGTCAACAATTCCATTGGCACACCATACAGGATGCATCTCTCAACCAATATTTTTCAAATTTCATACGTAGCTTTGGTGTGATGTTTTTTCTGAATTTTGTTGAAAAACATGGCTGGCTGGCTTTGGCACATAAATTGTCAACAATTCCATTAGTACACCCTATAGGCCACACTTCTCATCCAATCTTATTCAAATTTCATATGTAGCTTATGTAGCTTTGGTGTTATGTCTACATGGTCGCTTTCAAATTGTTCTGAATTTTGTTGAAAAACGTGACCACCATTGGCCATCTTGTATTTGGCATATAAATTGTCAACAATTTCATTACTACACCCTACAGGTTGCATCCCTCACCTGATCTTTTTAAGATTTCATATGTAGCTTTGGTGTGATATCTTTTTTCTATGGAAGCTTGAGTGAATGACTTGGCATTACTGGATCTTTCTATTTAATTCAGTCCCTTCTTGGATAAGTTGAGCTGCATTGTCATTGACACTTTCATCGTAGCTGCTGTCATGAAGATCGAGTTCAAGTGTTTCACTGCAAAATTTATCCCTTCCTGGTCAGAATCAAATGTTGTTCCATATAGCCTCAGGTTTCCGTTCGGTCTATAGTTTTAATAAAATTTTCTTCATTTTTACTTTCCCAAATAATTTTTCCAGGAAGAGGCTGCACCTGATAATTATCTCTCCTCTGTTCTGGTTTGAAATTAGGGTTGTTGATACTCATTGAGCAGGATATTGCACAGTGGTCAGAGAAAATGGAAAGTTTGTGCACACTAAACGTATTACTATTATTGAACATCATGTCGGCTATACCATAATCGACAACAGATGGCATAACGGCATTAATTTCAAAATGTGTGTTTACCGAGGACATCTCCAAGTTCTTACATTCAGTATTTTTTAACTTTCCAGAGATACAAAATTGATTGGCCTCTTCAGTTTGGTACATGTAGGTTGGAATTATTTCTGAACACATAGTTTACACTTGAGTGATAATTTGGCAGGTCAATATAATTAAAATCTTTGTCATTTTCTAATTTTGTATCTGGGAGGATCCGATTGCAGTGTATCCATTGAGGTCACCCATGAGCATGCAGTGACCTTTCAGTAACAATTTAGCAAAATCATTTTGAATTGATGCAAGTATATCTACTTCTGAATTATATATAGACCCTTCGGGGACTATTATAAACAAAACAGATAGGGATCTGCGAATCACACATTTTTCTTCGAATCGAATCTCGAATCGTATCGTGTCTCTGATATCGATATCGAATCGAATCTCCAATCGAATCTTAATAGACAAGTTATTTTATATTGCACCAAACAGAAGTTACGGTACATTGTGAAGACCTTTACAAGACTCATTGACACCTTAAACACCAATAAATAAATATTCTCTGTAGCACCGTCGCTGAAACAGCTAGCCCCGTTATCCATAGTTTTAGTTTTTGAAGGCTTAACTTGTTACTATTCACGTTCTTAAGAACGTGAATAGTAACAAGTTAAGTCTTCAAAAACTAAAACTATGGATAATGTTCTGGGCAAAATTCACTACTTACCTAACAATTTAACCATTGTCAATTACTCAATTAAATATGAATTGAGCCTACACGAGTGAATTGTCTAATGTCAGTTTTATCCAATGTTTGTTGGAAATGTAACAAAATTGAAGTTGGTACGAGAGATTCGAAAAAATCGAATCTTGAGACTGATTCGGGATCGATCTCGAAGCAGACGTATGGTATCGATATCGAATCGAATCTCGAATATTCGCAGGACCCTAAAAACAGATGTATATATCTGTCTCTGTGAAAAAAAATCCTGTTTAATTGAATCCATTGAAAGTCATAAGTATTAGGATGGTATTTAACTTATATTTACATATAACTTTAACTTATTTAATATTTATACCATAGTAGCTTGGTGCACCAAATGTTCACCACTCACGGTGAACATTTGGTACATCAAGCTACTTTGGGTATATTTTATTTATACCATGATTGTCAGATTATTAAGATTCATAAGTCGCTATTATGTTTTCTCGATTTTACTGAGCAGCTGACGTACACGAGTGCGAATATGTTTTTGTTTGTGTGTTATCGCCGAAACAAAATGGAAAAAGAAACATGCAAATCACGGAGGCATTTTTCACTTTAATAACATACTATTTCAAGTTATGGATGCTTTATTAACATGAGACAACACATATCTGTTAAGTTTTGGCATCTTATGAGGTAAACCCATTTAAAAATGTAATAAGTAATTGCCGCTCGCATTTCCCTCTTCGCAAGTCAACGAGCGATAAATTTAGACAAGTTTACTTTCAGGTCGAGGTGACCAAAGGTCAACATGTATGTAGTTCCACTGTAGTTGTAAATTTTAACTATTGAAATCCCATTACTGGCATGTTCACCGCAGGCACAGTTGGTGTGTAAAGCTAAAATTTATGTCATTGGCTTTTCATATATAGTAGAATAGGTAATCATGGTGTAAAAGGTTAACATCACTAGACCAGGAGTCAGTGAACTGTAAATATACTTATTGGGTCCTCAATACAAGTTTATTCTTGATATGCATTCAGGGATGGTTGTCCATCCATTGGCTATTATACCAGGTTTGTTCGGTATCTCTGGGTTCCTGTGGGGCCTTGGACTCAAGGAATGGCCTTGGATTTGAATAATGCTCATTCAAGGCCTTGAAAATGTGTCAGGAGAATTGAAAAGCCTGGAATATTCAAAAAATAAAAATGCTGATGGTGCAAGTAATCACAACTATAGAGTTTTATATGCCAGAGTTCGTGAAGGCATAGTCCTAACTAGGACCTCTGGATAACCATTTATCTATTGACTAAAGGGAATTTTTAGCTCAACTTTGGCGAAGCCAAATTTGAGCTTATGCCATGGCCCGTATTCTGTCTGACCATCAACAATTGGATACGGCTTGGGCTAGAGGCCGTATTTATGAACCGATCTTTACGAAACTTCTTTGGTACCTTTGTTATGACCGTGGGACGAGAACGTGTGTTTTTGGGTGTGGTCCAAAATTTAAGATGGCTGCCAGCCGCCATTTTGTACCGACGATGCAGAAATCTGTTTTTTGTACAGAACTTCCATATGAAAGCTCTGATTTGAATAATTTTTTGTATGAATGCTTAGTACCATGGGATACATCACATATAATACGGGTTTTTTTCTCGTGCGTAAATTATGCAAATTAGATTAACTTTGATGTTTTTTGGTGTTACTTTCAGCACTGTAAGTGCAAATGCCAATACGGCTCGGGCTAGAGGCCGTATTTATGAACCGATCTTCACGAAACTCCTTGGGTACCTTTGTTATCACCGTGGGACGAGAACGAGTGTTTTGGGGCGCGGTCCAAAATTCAAGATGGCCGATGGCAGCCATTTTGTACAAAATTTGGTGCAATCAGATTTTTGCACAGAACTTCCATATGAAAGCGCTGATTTGAATAATTTTTTGTGTGAATGTTTAGTACCATGGGATACATCACATATAATACAAGTTTTTTTCTCGTGCAGAAATTATGCAAATTAGATGAACTTTGATTTTTTCAGTGCTGCTTACACACAGTAAGTACACATGTCAATACGGCTCGGGCTAGAGTCTGTATTTATGAACCGATCTTCACGAAACGTCTTGGGTACCTTTGTTATCACCTTGGGACTAGAACAAGTGTTTCAGGGTGTGGTCCAAAATTCAAGATGGCTGCCAGTGGCCATTTTGTACCGAAATTAGGTCTAATCAGTTTTTTGTACACAACTTCTATACGGCTCAGGCTAGAGGCCGTATTTTTTAACTGATCTTTACGAAACTTCTTGGGTACCTTTGTTAACACCGTGGGATGAGAACGAGTGTTTTTGGGTGTGGTCCAAAATTCAAGATGGCCACCAGTTGCCATTTTGTACCAAAATTAGTGCAATCGGTCTTTTGTACAGAACTTCTGTATGAAAGTTCTGATTTGAATAAATTTTTGTATGAATGTTTAGTAACATGGAATACATCACATATAGTACGGGTTTTTTCCCTCGTGCAGAAATTATGAAAATTAGACTAACTTTGATGTTTTTTGGGGTTACTTTCAGCACTGTAAGTGCAAATGCCAATACGGCTCGGGCTAGAGGCCGTATTTATGAACCGATCTTTACGAAACTCCTTGGGTACCTTTGTTATCACCGTGGGACGAGAATGAGTGTTTTTGGGTCCGGTCCGAAATTCAAGATGGCCGATGGCAGCCATTTTGTACAAAATTTGGTGCAATCAGATGTTTGCACAGAACTTCCATATGAAAGCACTGATTTGAATAATTTTTTGTGTGAATGTTTAGTACCATGGGATACATCACATATAATACGGGGTTTTTTCTCGTGCAGAAATTATGCAAATTAGATGAACTTTGATTTTTTCAGTCCTACTTACACACAGTAAGTACACATGTCAATACGGCTCGGGCTAGAGTATGTATTTATGAACCGATCTTCATGAAACGTCTTGGGTACCTTTGTTATCACCTTGGGATGCGAACGAGTGTTTCTGGGTGCGGTCCAAAATTCAAGATGGCTGCCAGTGGCCATTTTGTACCGAAATTAGGTATAATCAGTTTTTTGTACACAACTTCTATATGGCTCAGGCTAGAGGTCGTATTTATGAACCGATCTTTACGAAACTTATTCGTTACCTTTGTTATCACCATGAGATGAGAACGAGTGATTTTGGGTGTGGTCCGAAATTCAAGATGGGCACCAGCAGCCATTTTGTACCAAAATTAGTGCAATCAGTCTTTTGTTCAGAACTTCTGTATGAAAGTTCTGATTTGAATAAATTTTTGTATGAATGTTTAGGAACATGGAATACATCACATATAGTACAGGTTTTTTCTCGTGCAGAAATTATGCAAATTAGATGAACTTTATTTATTCAGTGCTACTTTTACACTGTGAGTGCACATGTCAATACGGCTCGGGCTAGAGGCTGTATTTATGAACCGATCTTCACAAAACTTCTTGGGTACCTTTGTTATCACCTTGGGACGAGAATGAGTGTTTCTGGGTGCGTCCAAAATTCAAGTAGGCTGCCAGTAGCCATTTTGTACCGAAATTAGGTCCAATCAGTTTTTTGTCACAACTTCTACACAGCTCATATTTGTGAACTGGTCTTCACGAAACTTCTTGGGTACCTTTGTTTTCATCTTGGGACAGGAAGGAGTGTGTTTTGGGGTGCCTTTGTTATCACTGTGCTATGAGAACAAATATTTTGGGGTTCAGTCAGACCCACTCTGGGACTCAAAAGATTTTTTTCTAGTTTAGCATCTGACTGTCACCCACCTTTACAATACTTTACCTATACATTTGTTACAGGCAACGGTCAGTATTTATGTACAGACCGTTACAATACTTTATATGTACCTTTGTTATCAGGTCATTACCTGATGTTTGTCATTGCTGTGTCACATACTATACATGTACATGTCTTTGTCTGGACAAGTTGAGCTACACTGTCATTGACACTTTCATTTGATTTGATTGGTTGATAGATACGTGGTATGAGACCATATTCATTGAAACCCAAGATGCGTCCGCCCAGCCTCGTTCCGAAATCTACAAATTGTCCATACCCCGTAGAAGACGTGTCATTCCAGTTTTACAGTGTACATGTATTATATTTTAATTTTTTATCTCCAAAATATAGCTCATGACCCCTTATTGGAATGAGCTTGTCGAGTACCCTCCAATGTGGGGTTCATAAGCTGTGTTTTTGAGACAAAAAAGAAAAAAAGAAATTCAATAATATTTTTATACTAGTCATATCATATTTTCACAAAAACTCTTTTGCACAAAAATTTCACAGAAACCTGTGCTGTGTGTGTTCACACATGAAATAGATTGTACTTCTAAAGCAGAAAGTCAATAGATAAATTCGTTACCCCGTGTCTGATCACGTGGTACAGGTTTTTACCTACCTGAAGCCAGCCATGGGATACGGCTGGTTTCGGGTAGGTAAAAACCCGTACCAAGTGATCAGACACGGGTAACTAATAATAACCCAGTGTCATAATTGAAAGCAATGTACATTTGGTTGTATCTTTAATAATTTACTACTTGTCATGGCAAGAAATTGGTAATATGTATTTTTGGTTTCTATTCCTTTTCCTTGGGAAATGAATAAAATGTGTATTATTTTTTCCTTAACTGTTTTCAGTTAAATTATGTTGGAGTGTAACACCTCATAATTCCCACAACATTTATCCCAGTAAGCATGTTCTGAAATTAAGAATCAAGCAATTCTTAATTTCATAACAATAAGGAGTTTGGCTTGAACATTCTTCACTTCTTCAGTTCTGTTATCCATTTTCCCTGTTAACAATAGCAAAAAATCAAAGTTCATACATACACGTACTGGTTATGAAGCTTTCCACTTAATGAAATATTGCCAAAGTTATTGATAAGTAATTAATTACATTTCATGAAGTAATTGTAATTAATTACTTTGACAGTAAAAGTAATTGTAATTGAAAAATTAAAAGTAATCGTAATTAATTACATTTACATTTAATTGACCCCAGGTCTGCCTCTGGTTAGTACCCTTTTCTCCCACTTCTTTTGTAGGAAAGTGGGAGGATGGGGGTAATGACCAGAGGTCATAGTTAGGACTAGTGAAGCAGGGCTTAGAAAATCCTTGAATGTGGCTGTTGTTGGCTCCTGAAAAATTCTGAAATATATCGAGAAACGGCCTTGAATAGCCTTGAATTTTATCATTCCTTGTCTGCAGGAACCCTGTTAATCTGTTTGAAAACCCTTTTTCCAAGCCTGTTTTGTGCCACTTGCTTGAAAATCTTACTCTCTCAGCATATTAGGTCATATAGTGGATTTAGATGTGGTGAAAGAGGTGGAAGCATAGGCCTTCAGATTAGTATAATTTGGGTGCAACAACAAATATGGATCTACTGTATTTTGGACTGGTTGGAGAGAGAAACTCCGATATTCATGGCATTTGTTTCATATATTTTTCCTATAGAATCATAGTTTAGACCTCACAAAGTAAATCTTCTATTTCTCGGGCCATTTTTAGCTCAACTTTGGCGAAGCCAGATTTGAGCTTTGTCATGGCCCGTCTGTCCGTCCATCTGTCCGTCCATCCATCCGTCCGTCCATCTGTCTGTCCGTCCGTCCATCTGTCCATCCGTCCATCTGTCTGTATGTCAACAATTGGATACAGCTCGGGCTAGAGGCCGTATTTATGAACCGATCTTTACGAAACTTCTTGGGTACCTTTGCTAAGTCCGTGGGACAAGAACGAGTGTTATTGTGTACGGTCCGAAATTCAAGATGGCTGCCAGCCGCCATTTTGTACCGACGATGCAGAAATCTGTATTTTGTACAGAACTTCCATATGAAAGCTCTGATTTGAATAATTTTTTGTATGAATGTTTAGTACCATGGGATACATCACATATAGTACTTTTTTTTCTCGTGCGTAAATTTTGCAAATTAGACTAATTTTGATGTTTTTTGGTGTTACTTTCAGCACTTCAAGTGCAAATGCCAATACGGCTCGTTCTAGAGGCTGTATTTATGAACCGATCTTTACGAAACTTCTTGGGTACCTTTGGTATCACCATGGGACGAGAACGAGTGTTTTTGGGTCTGGTCCGAAATTCAAAATGGCTGATGGCAGCCATTTTGTACAAAATTAGGTGCAATCAGATTTTTGCACAGAACTTCCATATGAAAGCTCTGATTTGAATAATCTTTTGTGTGAATGTTTAGTACCATGGGATACATCACACATAATATAGGTTTTTTTCTCGTGCAGAAATTATGCAAATTAGATGAACTTTGATTTTTTCAGTGCGACTTGCACACAGCAAGTACACATATGAATACGGCTCGGGCTAGAGTCTGTATTTATGAACTGATCTTCACGAAATGTCTTGGGTACCTTTGTTATCACTTTGGGACGGGAACGAGTGTTTCTGGGTGCGGTCTTAAATTCAAGATGGCTGCCAGTGGCCATTTTGTACTGAAATTAGGTCTAATCAGTTTTTTGTACACAACTTCTATACGGCTCAGACTAGAGGCCATATTTATGAACCAATCTTTACGAAACTTCTTGGTACCTTTGTTGTCACCGTGGGATGAGAGCAAATTTTTTGGGTGTGGTCCGAAATTCAAGATGGCCACCAGCAGCCATTTTGTACCAAAATTAGTGCAATCAGTCTTTTGTACAGAACTTCTGTATGAAAGTTCTGATTTGAATAAATTTTTCTATGAATATTTAGTAACATGGAATACATCACATATTGTAAGGGTTTTTATTTCTTGCAGAAATTATGCAAATTAGATGAACTGTGATTTATTCAGTGCTACTTGCACATTGTAAGCACACATGTCAACACGGCTCAGGGTAGAGGCTGTATTTATGAACCGATCTTCACAAAACTTCTTGGGTACCTTTGCTATCGCCTTGGGACGAGAATGAGTGTTTCTGGGTGTGGTCCAAAATTCAAGATGGCTGCCAGTGACCATTTTGTACCGAAATTAGGTCCAATCAGTATTTTGTCAGAAAGTCTATACAGCTCGTATTTATGAACTGATCTTCACAAAACTTCTTGGGTACCTTTGTTTTCACCTTGGGACAGGAACGAGTGTGTTTTGGGGTGCCTTTGTTATCACTCTACTATGAGAACAAATATTTTGGGGTTCAGTCAGACCCACTCTGGGACTCAAAGATTTCTTTTCTAGTTTAGCATCTGACTGTCACCCACCTTTACAATACTTTACCTATACATTTGTTACAGGCAACGGTCAGTATTTATGTACAGACCGTTACAATACTTTATATATACCTTTGTTATCAGGTCATTACCTAAATGTTTGTCATTGCTGTGTCACATACTATACATATACATGTCTTTGACTTGACAAGTTGAGCTACAGTGTCATGGACACTTTCATTTATAAAATTGCATGTGGACGAGCAGTTTTTATGCCCCCCCCCCCCCCCCCCCCCCCCCCGAATTACGTCGGGTGGCATATAGTGATTGAAGTGTGCGTATGTCCATCCATCCATCCATCCGTCTGTGTGTGTGTGTGTGTCCGAGCCAATAACTCGAAAACGGTTAGGGCCACAATCATCAAACTTCACACAATTGTAAAGGATGGGTGGATGTGTCACACATTATAGCCGGGTTCGTACCTTCAAGGTCAAGGTCACATTTCAAGGTCGCACTAAAAATTGGTCAATATTTGCGTCTCAGCCATAACTCAGAAATGAAAAATAGTACAATTGTTAAACTTTTTACAAATGTTAAGGACAGTCAGAAGGTGTGTTGCGTATAATAGTTTCTGCCGCATCTGCAAGGCGAAGGTCACAAGGGGGGGGGGGGGGGGGCATGTGTTACCTTAGTAACATTCTTCTTGTTTATTTTTATTTTATTTTTGTAATTATTTCTTTGCCATATCATAAGTTTGTGCTCTTGGTTTGTTTTATGTTTTTACTCCTTCACCGCCAGGTATTTTTTAGATATTTTTCATCAAATATAGTCATGGCTGCTCTTAAGCAGCCATGACAAGATTTGACAGAAAATTCTCAATTTAGCTCACAAAATTATTGGTGAAATAATCGATTCGATGATGGGGTGGAAATTGGGATAAATGTTCTCAAATTATATATATTTCAATGTCAAGATAAATGCCATCCTGGGCAGGAATATCTGCCTGCAGCATGCAAGGAGTTAAGCCTCATAATCTACAGCATAGCATGGATGGTGGTCTATTTCATCCCTTGATTGCAAGAAGGCTTTGCAGTGCTAAAGCATTGCAAAGCCTATTGTACCCAAGGGACAAATTTATCAGTTTTATTAACTTGGTTAAAATATCAGACACAAAATTTTTAATTTTTTTTTTCTCAAGTTTGCATTGGTTATAAAAAGAGAGCTTGCGGCAGCCATAAGGACCATGCAGGAGGACCTGAGAAACAGATTTTTTACTTTTTTAGGCCTTACAGCCTCTTGAAATTGGTGTTCTTCATAATTATTGGTTTTCATCCTTAAACTAAACTTTACTTGAAAAAAATTCTTAGTTTTCTGGTGTCAAGCTAAAATCCTGTTTAAATAATTAAGCTTAATGTTTAATAGAAAATGCCACAGATATAATGGATGTCAAGCTTAGAGTACCTTCTCATACAATGTTTGACTCTCACACGAAATGAGCATTGGCAGTGTCGTTTTTGACACTGTTGAGTGTTGATGCAAATTATTTTTCACCGATGAGCTGAGCATTTTTTTTTAAACCGATTGTTGCATTACTTTAGTCGACAGGTAGTCTCTGAACTATATTGTATGCATCAGGAAAACTGAAGCAAATTATGTATAGCCAAAACACTGGAGAATGTAGAAAAAATGTTTGTGCTCACTGTCTTTATGACAGGTGCGCAACCCCCCCCCCCCTCCCCCCACCCCCACATACAGACACACATTAAGATCTGCAACCCTTAATAAGCTTACATATTCCGAAATAAAGTAAAAATGTCCAGAGAGGGCCAGTGATTGGCTGTTGATTAACATTGGATGGTCTGGTATTTACATAAGTACTATCCCCGTGGGAACCCCGGGAAGTAAGCAGCACTTGTTTACTGTGGTAAACCAGTTCCGCTTTACTAGTAAAATAGGACCCAGTCCCCAATGCTTGGGGTGAAAGTCCTCTAAAATGGGCAACATGTTGATCAACGATTGACTAAACTTGCCTTCATCTCCATGTTGTGTCACGATTAGCCATGGTGCATAAATATGTGACGTTAACCACCAACAAACAAACAAACAAACAAACATAAGTACTAATTTTTGTTTACAGCTATTTGACAGATGTTACGTAACTATTTACAGGTAAACCCGAAAACAAATTCATGATCTAAGGTCACAAATGACAGAGGTGGGAGAATAAATGCTAGAATGTCTGGCACAGTTTCCTGTCAGTCGACTCAGCCAGACATTCCCCACCGAGGCGATGAGGGTGCCGTGGAAATTTCCAACTTTAATTAGTAATGGGGTATATAGCTGATATATCTTGATCATAAGAAGAATAACAGACAAAAGAAACATGAGGGTGTGCTCTTGCATTGCCACGCTGTAGGTCCACTAACCATGAGAGGGGGATAGGTCCCAAAGTGAACATGTCTGTCATCGACTTCCTATGTATATCCAAAAATGAGTCCACGTGTTGGTGGAGTGCTTTTGCATCCCCACTTTCGCCCCCTCCCCCCCCCCTCTGAGCGAGTGAGGAAGAGAACAAACCCTTAATGTTTAGCCTGTCACTGAGTGCATAATTGAGTACATATATAAAAAAGACACATGCATTGGCAGAGTGCTATTGCATCCCCACACACCTGGGTAATAGAAAGATGACTAGTAGGGTGATGTAGGTGACAAAGCATGCCAGTCGGAACCTGAACAGAACAGAGTGCTTTTGCATCCCCACCGTAATTCCAGAGAGGTGAAGGAATGAATGTCCTTGGATGGGTGACCGTCTGAGCGAACGATTCGGACTCCCACGTTGTGTTCTTGGGCAAAGCACTTGAGCCTGATCGTCCACATGCGGGCATGATGATGCTGTGCACCAATCTAACCCTGTCTGTGCTGCAGTGCGTAGTTACAATGTTGGGGAGCTGGCAGCTGCTCGTCGTTGTTCGGTGGTTCTCTCTGGGCACTCCGGCTTCCTCCATCCGTAAAACTGTCACCAACATGATATGACTTTGGCTGTTAAAGTGTCGTTAAATCTTAATAAATAAATAAATAAATGAAGGAATGAATACTCCAGAGAAAGGAAATAGCAAGTGCTAAACGCGTCACCAACCAGGTGCACAATACCGCATTGACTGCAAACAATGAAGGAGTGCCTTTGCATCCCTGTGGCGAACGCAAAGAGGTAATTCAGGTCCTGATGAGAATCTAAGCTGATGAGGTGTACCACCCCGCCGGGTATGTATGAGTATGCTTGGAAATAGGCTATCAAAAGCAACCTACATCACCCTACCCTCCCCCCTCCCTGCCCCAAAGTGCGTGCAATCTGCCACACTAAAATGATATATACTCGAAACAACTGATAGTCCTATGGAACTCACATGCCCATTGAGTCTGTTACTGGAAAGAATAGCTTAAATGGGACAGAAGCGCACTATACAAGGTGGTCACATGTGTAGATATACGATCAAGCAATGCGTGCCTTTGCATCCTGCCCTGGACGTCCAAACTCATACCACCGAAATCTCCAATTCCCTGACATCAAAAGGGACTTGTTGTTGACCGGCCCTTTTAACTCACTGCATGTGGCCTGTCAGACACCAATGCTGAATGGTATCCTGATTTCCGATGTACGCTGAGAGATCCAGGTTGTCATGAAGCAGGCTCAAACCCCTGCAGCGGGTACCTTGGAGAAGCTGAGGGTCTGGGAATTAAAAAGTGAGGGGACGTGCCTTTACATCCATCTCCAGAGGCCGCGCACCCCTGACCAGGCCTTGGAACCCACTGGTGACCTCAAAGTGCGGGTGAACAGATGTATTTTTGAAAGCTTCAGATATCCATCACCCCATAGAACAAATTTGCACACCTGGGAAACCGGAAGCTGCCGCCTGGGAGGCTGCACCAATACAAAAGCTATGGCACGAGGACTGAGAGGACTGTAAGCCACTAAATTTGAGAGTGGCGGTAAGAATGTGATCAAAAAACCGTCGGGAAATCCCACCACCAGCAGGTGAGGAAAATTTATGTTCTTGGGGCAGTGTGTCTGGGTTGGAAAGAGTGGCCCTTAGGAGCCCCTCCCCAAAAGGCAGTGGCATTGCATGTGGAAACAGGATGATCCCCAGAGGACTTGAAAAATTTGTGCATGAATCGACAAGGGGAGTGGCACGGTTCACCCTGAAGGAAGCGGTCACAGTAAACTACCGGAAATTCACAAGTTTTCTTGAAGGGTGTGGGCTAAGCGGAGACTTTAGGTATTGGTTCATTAGTGTGTCTCCAGGCAGGTTGGGAATCTATGGGATCATGTAAAATCCTAAGGAATAATAGGGTCAGACTGGTGCAACAGCCTGAACTCCCGTAATAAAACCAATTCCTCCCGCTTTTAGCTATGGACCTGATGTGTACCTGGTATTTGATCGCTGCTTCTGGTGGGGAACTGATAACTGATATACTCAGACAAAAAAAATCTCAAATGCAGACAGCCATTGTTCTGTGGAACCTATCATCCAATTTGTCTTTGGCTTGTAAACTAAGGTGGGGCTGTCAGCATCTGAGCCCCCTATGGTGATGGTGTATGTGTGTGAAGTATCCTCTGACCGAGTGTACAGAAGAGAGGAGAATTCGACAAATTCCTCAGCCCAGATTCATTCCTTAAGTTGTAGATGGGCCCTGCTCTTGAGGGGTACAGAGGATGACAGACACCAGTCATTTCTACTGAGGACTCAGTGTCGAAAACTGTTGAAATGCAGGGGGTTGAAGCACATGATAAGGGGGCATTCGTGTGACAAACTCAGCAACTGAACCTGCAGGGTGCCCCTGAAAATTACCTAATGAATCGTCTCTCTCATGGCTTGTTGAAGGCAGTTGAAAGTCGGCAGTCACCGTTGTTTCCTGATTGGCTGACTTAGGCAGTACTCCGAGAATTTGTAATCTGAGTTCCATTTTTTAGGGTGCTGTAAAATCCCTTGGTAAGTCGATGTGCAAGACCAGTTGCTGTGGAGGCTGGTATTGTGCGTTGTCCACATCCTCCATGTGTGGCTGGCTAATCATCGTACGTCTCTCTGATGGTTCCCCGCTTTGCATTACCCCAGTTCTGTCAGCGGTAACGGAAGTCTGCACTGGCCCTTGGGAGGTGCTCTGTTTGCTGTGCTGCTGAATGTGGGTGGAGAACCTGCATGATCTATCCCCTGCTGGTCCCTATGCAGTCAATCCAAGCAAAAAAGGCCAAAAAACCCATCCTCTAACTGAGGTGAGTTCCTCCGGGGGACCCTTGCCAACTTCCATTTAACTTTAGGCATGTATATGCGTTAACTGTGAAGAAAGTTTCGGAACATGTGCAACAGAAGTGTTTTGGGAGGACGTGTCAGCCTGAAATGTAGAGTAGTACTAGCAGTAGGGATGTAATCCAAATGTGTGTTTTGTTTGTGTTTGTTGTTTTTGTTTGTTTTGATTTAATGCATGATGAGTTGAAAGAAGACCCAGCAACCAGTAGCCAAACAGGCGACTATGGACTACACCCAGCACGAGAGGCTGGCGCGTCTGACTACAGAGAATGGCTGACTGGATTCACACCCCCTCCTTTCCAAATAATGGGTACTATATGAATGCTTGGATCACTCCATGAACATGGGCAACATCTGGAGCCTCAAATCAACCTACTGGAATTAAAACCATGTACTTACTCCAGCCAAACTTATCACTGCACCACCCAGGAATGCCAATTCAGGCTGCAAAAGAGTAATAAGCATGCCAACAGATGTGTGAGGCCAGGATTGCAAGATGAAAGACGAAAACCACCAGAAGCGTGTACGTCTGTTGAAATGGAAACGGTGTGCATAATTAGCTTAGAGAACAAATTCTGGCCGGATGACAAAAGATCGGAAGAAGACCGGCATGCGACATGATGGATACAAATGTGCATGAGACAAGAGTGTGAGCGAATGCATATGTTGGAATATGAACTGACATGATAATGTTAAGAAGCGAAATGGGGGGAGAGGGGGGGGGGGAGGGCAGCGAATGTCGACAGCCTTGGCAGAACACGGTGCCACAATACCAGCCATGAGTGCTATAGGACATCATGTGTTTTCCTTGTCAAGAGGCATAGACGAGAAACATGGTCATTGCGAGTCCCACTGCCACCACTATATACCACCTCCCCAAATATGAAGGAAAAATGAGCAAATGTGTATCAATGAGATAGGGGCATGGCGTAATGGTGACATCATGGGCCAAACACGATGACGTGATACCAGCCACAAGGGCTATAAGGCATCATGCGTTCCATTGTCCAGAGGCACAGATGAGAAACATGGTCACTGTGAGTCCCACTGCCCCCACTATATACCACCTCTTCACATAAGAGCGAAAAAATGAGCGAGTGTGTACCAACTGGATAGGTGTGTGACATAGTGGTGACAGCGTGAGCTGAACACAATGACACGATACCAGCCACAAGTGCTATAGGACATCATGTGTTCCTTGTCCAGAGGCATAGACGAGAAACATGGTCACCGTGGGTCCCACTGCCACCTTTACCATCTCCCCACATACGAGCGAAAAAATGAGCAAGCGTGTATCACTGAGATAATGGTGTGTCCTGGTGGCTACAGAACGAAGCTCAATAGCAGTATCCAACTGGTCACTTCATCCCCAAATCATTTCAGCCCACTATAGCCCCCCCCTCCCCCCCCCCCCACCCCCCAATGTGGGCTGGCATGGCTGAGGGAATGAATGAGAATGTGGCTGTGTACGACAGAATAACATTGAATTGAAATGGCTGGCAGTGTACTGAATAGTTAGTCACATAAGAACATAAGGTTGGTCTATTTGTTCAACTTCAGCCACCTACTAACCCAAATGTTAGTCTTCGCCTTTGGGTTGGAAAATGTTTGAAGTAGAAGATACATGTGTACCTCCAAGTAGGGTTATTTATATAATTAGTCCCTCTGTGTAGGTATATTGTTACAGTGTGGAAATATTATTGATATTGGTAACAGAAAGAAATCTGAGAACCAGCAACAATAACTATGAATTTAACTATTCTAAAATTTAATTAAAAAAAAAAACTAATATAAAAAAATGATACAACGCTCTTTTACACTAATTGGTTTACAGAAAATAAAAACAGTGGTACTTATCAATTATTGAATTAGTCCAAAGTACAGTTTGACAGAATCCAGTGGTGAAGAATCTTGTGAAGAAAGTTACCAGCTGGAAGTATTAAATCCAAGAATGTCTCTTCAGAAACAGTATCCCGTAGATTTGTAATAAAATTTTCACTTAGAAATTTCAGCAGTCTCCAATAAAATATAATAACGCTCTGCAAAATTCAAATGGAGTAAAAATCCAAGAAGTATTGGCGCCACAGGTAATTTTCAAATAATCCAGTGGAATCCTGGCTTTTCACAAAATAATATTCTGTTTCACAGAAAGTATAAATTCTCTTTTCCAAGATGAATAGATTCTCTTCAAAATTCTCTTTTGGAATCAATCTTCCAAATTCACAAAGAAGCACTGCTTCTATAATAAATGCACTGTTCTGAAACAATCATAATCTTCAATGGAAACATCTGAAGTGAGTCTTTCTGAAATGGCTTTCTAAAAATGAGTTTTTGAATTTCGTTTTCTTTATATAGCAACCAGATAGAATGTTCCAGAAGATGAAAATTCTACAAAGTTATAACAGTTTCTAGATCATTCTGTCATAATTCAAGTAAACAAGGTCCTTGACCTACTTAAACAATCAACAGCTATATGTACAGTATATTACTGTAACAAAGATGTAAACAAAGGTCACTCAGTTCAAATGAGTCAGACCAGTCTGAAAATGCAGAAATAAAAAATATCTATCTCATATAATTATCAGCTAAGGATATATCAATCTCAATATAATATGGGGGCTATAACAATATGCATATCCATTGGTTAGTTTGTTCAGAATTCATGTGTGTTTAACTCTTGTATGATGAAATATCTCTTAACTCAATCATTAGCAGATGAACATGTGTATATCACTGAATTTTTAAACTGCGATAATTTTAACCAAGTTATGATCTTTTTTTGATGGTAGATTTAATTCAGTTTTCTGTATGAAAGTCTTCTGCATGCAACTCATCTTTCATAGATGATTGTATTTTAATGAAACTTCTGTACATCACGGCTTGAAAGTATACTTGTGCCAATCTTCAAATTTTCATGCTCTGACAATTTTGAAAAAGCTATCTCCTCTTCAACAAGGATTAAGTAAAGATTTCTGTAAAAATGTTAGAGAGTGCAGAACTCATCCTACATTCATGTACTAGTATTGATGAATCTCCTCAGACATCCCAAAAAGCAATATAGTCTCCGCATCTTTCAAAATTGTGAAGCTCAGCACTCAAAGGTTAGTTCTGTAAAGTGAAAATTGGAGTTTTAGTCACCCTTATTGATTTTTCTAGTTTTTTCTCTAATTGTGAAGTGAATATTTTACTGTTTTTTGTAGTTCCTGAAAGTGAAAAAGGAACTTGAGGCAGAATTTCCTGGCCAGTTAGAAATAGTAAGTATTTTTTCTACTGAACTTAAGAAGGACCCTTTTTTAACTGGTTGAGTGCTATATTATTTTTGTTGGTCCTAAATTCTTATTCAAAATTTGTTTTATTACAAATTATTGGAGAGTGCCAACAGGCACTCTCCAATAATGTGTAATTAAACAAATTCATATAAACAACCTAGTATTTGTGTTTGGGTGAATATAAAACATGACCCAGGAAAATGTCAGGCTCTTAGATTACCCCAAGTTGACAATGTTTACAAGTGTGCCCATATTAGAAAAGGTGTGAAGACATCAAACAAAAAAAAAAGAAATTCTCTGTGCCTCTTTTACTTTTGAAAATAACTTCCATCATATTAATATGATCATAGAAACACAAAGAAAGGCATGGCAGTAAAACAACAGGATTAGACTGTTATTTCTGGTTTTAATGTGCCCAAATTAGGGCAAAATGGTGTGCCCAAAATATATGAATTTAAAGGCCGCTATGTAGCTTTTTTACTCTGGTAATCAAATTTTTCTGAAAGCCCTGATGGGGGCTTCTTGCACTCAACCAGTCAAGTGACAATGTATCATTTGCTTTGAAAATGTTTTCAACATATTTTTGGTAGCCAAACAATTTGCTTGTTTGTAAACTATAATTTAGATAACTAATTATAATATCCATTCCTGCCTTTATTTTCAGAGAATCTTTTGGGGAAAAAAGTTATCCAGCTACAGTATGTTGATTACAAATGCAGAGAGAGAGTTTTGATCAGATTGTGCATTGGTCACAACCTGGTTGAAATTCTTTGTCTACCTTCCTTCCCATCACATTTTAGAAGCTCACATGTCAGAAATAAAATAAAGAACACTGGATCAGAGATGCTAATTTTGTTTATTTTGTTGTGATTTAGACTTGATTTTTCAATTGTTTTACAGAAAATGAAATCTTGAATTTGGAGATAACCTATTTACCGTTCATCAGGATATAATAAAGAGGACAGGGGCGCGATGGCTCAGTTGGTAGAGGTGCAGGCTGCAAGCCGAGAGGTCCTCGGTTCGAATCCCACCTGCGGCAACCGCGTTGTGTCCTTGGGCAAGACACTTCACCCCCATTGCCCACGTGGGGGCACAGTGACGCTGTGTGCTAAGGCATACTGCACATCGATGGTGCACCTGTCTTCAACCAATGCTAACCCTGCTTGTGTGGAGTTCGTATGTTGGGGAGCTGACAGTTGCTCGGTGGTTCTCTCCGGGTACTCCGGCTTCCTCCACCCGTAAAACTGTTGTGGTCATGATTAGCCATTGTGCAGAAACATGTGACCTAAAACACCAATAAAAAAAAAAAAAAAAATAATAATAAAAGAGGACCGATTACAGTACAGCCATCATGGATGGGTCAAAATCTATGGGTGGGCATTTTTCCATGCATATAATTCAGAGATGATCCGTTATGACACCTAGTGAAACATTCACCAATAAAGCACCATAGTAATCCCGCTGCTTCATTGGTGGAAATATTGCTAGGTGTCATAGCGGATCATCTCTAAAGTATATGCGTGAACCACCAGAGGATCGATAAAATCGTTCCTCTTAAATTTTATAGCCTGTTTTATGTTGGAAAACTTGAGCCACTGGGAAGGAAAGTGTATCGCAACTAGATGGCCATCTGATTGAAAAAGAATTCACTTTTATTAGCTCATCTTGACAAAGTCAAGCGGAGCTAATCTCATCGCTCTCCGTCCGTCGTCCATCAACATTATGTTTTGGTCTTCTCCTCCAAAGCCACTGGGCCAATTCAAGTGAAAGTTTGTGTGAGTGATGGTCCCAAAGGGGCATTTCATTTTTGTTCAACTCAACATGCCCAGCCCCATAGGGAGGTAGTGGGGGAAAATGCTCCAAAATATTTTAAAAATCTTCTTCTCAAGAACCAGTGTGTACAATGACTTGATATTTGCTATGGAGCTTCCATATGAGGTGTAGAATCAAGTTTGTTCAAACGAAGTTCATGAAGTAATATTTGGCTTTGTAATAGGAGGGGTAAGATTTTTTGCCCCGCCCAAAATTTCTATATTTTTATACTGTACCAATGACCCAGACTTAGCTGGTGCTAACTCCAACAAAACCAGGGCCAAACACAAATTTTGCCCCCCAATCCCCAAAATTTGCATCCAAAACAAAAAGAAATCATGTCCTAAAGGACCTCCATAGTACGCCTCTACTGCGCATGCGCAGTGACGCAGTCGTCCCGAAATTGGCGCCAATTATCATTCTCTGTTTGGCCCTTCATCAGTCAACATCTCACTGATCTTTGTGCTTGTAAATCTCAGTTTAAAGGATGCCAGACACGTAATTTTTGGAGAAAATGTGATTCTAAGGAGGATAGAAGGAGGAGAGGAAAAAGAAGTGGCAAAAAATAATCAGGGCTGTACTTAAAATTTTTTGATGAAATTATGTTAAGTTGCCTATTTTCGAGGCATGGGCCTCTTGTTGTCATTCTTGCTAATTGTTGCACTGCTTATTCAGTGTTTCCTCTCCCCTAGCCTTCTAAAGTCCCCCCTGGCAATTCTCCCATGCTTTTGGCATATTTTTGAGAAGTTTCATTTCTAAAATTTCCTGGGAGAGTTGCTTGGTTACAGAATGTTTTCTGTTATTTTCCCCATAGTTACGTTTTCACCCATGGGTGTATTACGTTTGTGTTCTGCATCTTCCATCTGATGTTCTACAGATTCTCCCCTGGGAGTCTCTGTTTTGCATCAGATAGAGTGTAATTGATGACTGATTCCGGGCCAGTTTTTTCAGTGCCTGGAGTCATGTTTTCTAGTGTGTTTACACTGTTTGTTTTCATTGGCAACAGCCTTTTTTGAGGGGGGCTGTTTGCCTTTGTGGTAGTTTATCTCATTATAAGATACATTTATATTATCCGAAAGTGTCTCATTAATTATTTTATATAAATTTAAAATTTTTGACCACACTTTGCCATCGGATCCATCGGGGCTCAACGTTACTTTTCAGCAACTTGGGCTTCTCTGAAAAAATATTTTTTCAAAATTATTTTGTTTTGCAATTGTTTTTTCATTTATTAATGGATCATGTTATTATGTATCTTTGTGTCAGGGGTTTTTGCGAGTAACTAGGACTTATTGTTGTTCTTTCACAATGAAGGGACATTGTTCAAATTGTAATAGGAAGAAATCTTCCTCTGACTTTCATGATCATTGTATTAATTGTAGTCAGTGTTCTCGCATTAATCCCTGTCCTATATGTGAACATTGGGATGAGAAACATTGGAAACGTGTGTCACGATATGTTGTTTCTGGAGAAAGAGCGATGCCGGCTCTTTCTCCACAAGGTCACTCTACTCTCTCAGTTTCTATTTCAGAGGAACCAGAACAGGGTGATGTTTCCATGTTATCTTCTTCAAGTGTGCGTCCGTCGTCACAAATGAATTCAGAGCTAGCGGCAAAAGTGCTCATGGAGATTAGACAAATGTCGTCCGCTAGCTCGCCCGGTGTAGCTTCCATTCACCGAATGGTTCGGCAGCCGGGTTCGTCCGATGCGGTCCAAGAGGAAATTTTGGGTGATGCGAGCACTATAAACATAATAGATGCACACCCAGTGACGGCGGATAGTAAACGAGAACGGAGGGAGCCTTTTAGTCCGGTTCCTAGCTCGTCCAGGTCCAGCGGGGCCGCGAGCGAGAGAGGTCCCTCTCTCGTACAACAACATCTGGGACCAGATGTTGTGGTACAAAATGTGTCTTTAGCAGAGCATACGTCCGTCGCTCGGGACGCTCCGTTGTATAAGCAGTCCGCAGAGACTGTTAAGGCTTCCTCTTCTCGTCAGCGCACACGACTGCACCTTGGCTGCGTGACCTCCGATATTTTACCAGCTTCGCCGATGAAGGATTCTTCGGCGACCAGGTCACACCATCCGGCAGCCAGGGATTCGAGACCGATGGACTCCGGACGTTCGCATAGGAAAAGTATGCGGGAGCCATCTGATGCGGAGCTGCCCTCGGCGAAGCAGCGAAAGACTGCGCCTCCGCAGGTCTCGACGTCGGACATTCTTGTGCAGATAGCACAGCTTATCGCAGCATCCCAGCAGCCGACAGAAACGGTGTCGGATCGAGAATTATCCGACGGCGCTGGGTCGGTACGCTCTGCCGAAGCATCGGGGGCGGACGACCGGGAACATCGGGAGGTTCGACCGGATGGTGAAAGGGATACGGATGAATTGGAGCTATCCCTTTCGGAACAACATAAAGCTGCCGTGGACTTCATCCGGCACTTTCTCCCTCAAGTTGTTCCGTCGGGCCAGACTGCTGCGCTTCCGGACAAGAGAATTATAGCGTCATTGGACTCTGAATTTTTTGAGCGGTTCAGGGACATCGCTCCCGAGTTTCCGTCGCAGTCCAATAATGTTGCAAGAACATTTGAATTATTGAACGACGCTATATTTAAACTTGCTTCCAGGACGGGGAAAGCAGGTTTCTTGTCCGCTAATACTCTTAACCTGCCTTTCATTAATGCAAGGAATAAATTCGATACGGCAGGACAGGGTATACCGAGAGTTCCTCTGCGTATGGACGACGAGGCGGAAGACTTAGAGCTATCATTACCGTCGTCAGCTTCTATTCCAACCGCGGTGTTGGAAACAGCTATTGCGTCTAACAGAGCCAATTTAGATGCCTTATCTTACGCAGATCACCTTACTAAGGCGTTATCACTGCGCCTTCAAGGGGAAGAGTTTCAGGATATACAATCCTCTTTAAGACTTCTTTCAAGGGCAGTAGCTTATTCCACGTGTAACTCCGCCCTTTCAGTGGCAAATCTGGAGTTGGTTAGACGTGACGCAGCCCTAGCTACATCCACACTAGTGGATTCTAAGGTGAAGAACTCTCTTAGAGTCGCTTCGGTCTCAGGAGAACTTCTCTTTGACGGCAAGCTTTCCGCTATTTATGATAAAATTAAAAAGAAAGCTAATGATTCTCTGTTGTTCAGATCCGCTCCTAAAAAGTCGGATACAGCAGACACGAATAAGACAGGCACTTCTGGGTCTAATGCGCCCAAGAGAGGTTCCTATAGAGGTTCCGGTGCGTCCTCTTGGTCTTATTCGAGAGACCGTCAGGATAGCGACTCTCGTTCGGGACGTCCTTCAGGCCGGGATAATCGGTCGGACGCCCCGAGGTCGACGAGGCGAGGTGCGGGTCGTGGAAGACGTGGTTTCTCCTACCGCAGGCCTCGCAGGTCCAGGAGGTGATGGCTTAAACCTCTATCGCGTTCCGGTTGGCGGAAGGTTGTCGAGTTTTTCACAAGAGTGGGCGTCGATTACGGACGACCCTTGGGTGAGAGGAGTGACTTCGGAAGGTCTAAAGATATCCTTCAAACGAAAGCCTCCATTAACTCGAAGTCCAAAGTGGACTCATCTTCCATCAAATCCACAGAAAAGGGACGCTCTGTTATCAGAGGTGCAGTCTCTTTTAATGAAGAACACGGTAGAGGTCGTAGAAAACCAGGAATCTCTGGGATTCTACAGCCATCTGTTTCTGGTTCCGAAACCAGACGGCTCGTTCCGTCCAGTCATAGATTTGAGCTGGATAAACAAGCTGATCGTCGCTCCGAAGTTTTATATGGAGACGATTCGATCGGTCAGAGCGAGTATTCGGGTGAACGATTATGCAACGAGCATAGATCTCAAAGATGCGTACTTTCACGTCATGGTACATCCGACATTCCGAAAGTATCTACGCTTCGCAGTCCTAAGAGTGGTGTATCAGTTCCGGGCCATGTGCTTCGGATTGAATCTAGCACCCTGGGCTTTCACTCGGGTAATGAACTCGGTAATGATCTACTTCCGAGCTCATTCGTCTGCGGTAACGTCGGCCTACCTGGACGACATTCTTCAGAGGTACGGCAACGAGTTAACGCTTCAGAACGATGTTCAGAATCTTCTTCTATTGCTCCGACGTCTCGGTTTCATAGTAAACGAGGAGAAGTCGGATCTGGTGCCGTCCAAGTCATTCACTCATCTGGGAATGAGCTTCGAGACGCACAACAATCTCGTTCGTCTGCCGTTAACCAGAGCGAAATTAGTCAGTTGTTACGCTCGCTATTGTCTGCACGCAGACAAAGTCACGGCGAGAGAATTTATGAGACTGATAGGTCTGTGCGGAGCCGCCGCGGATCTCATTCCGATGGGGCGGCTACGCACACGTCCTCTTCAAATTTTCCTGACTCAGAATTGGAGTGTGAAAATTCATTCGCTCGATGTAGACGTTCTCTTGTCAGATCAAGTGAAACAAGAGATTCAGACTTGGGCAAACATTCAGTGGTTAACTCAAGGAGTTCCGCTGCAGTTGCCGGATCCGAGTTTTACCGTTATGACGGATGCCAGTCAAACAGGTTGGGGTGCATCATTAATCCCAACGGATTCGAGATGCCAGGGTCTTTGGGATCCGCAATTCCTGTGCAAGCACATAAACATCAAGGAAATGATGTCAATTTGGCTTGCGTTACGTCACTGGATGGACATTATTCACGATGCTCATGTCCAAATCCTATCCGACAATACGACAGTAGTGGCGTATATACGGAATCAGGGAGGCACTCATTCAGTTCCGTTGTTCAATCTAACGGAAAGAATCCTTCTGTTTGCGTTAGAACATCACGTTCTTCTTTCGGTCCGTCACATACCGGGTCGTCTGAATGTGCTAGCAGACTCCCTTTCACGAAAGGGTCGCTTGTTGCCGTCGGAGTGGACTCTCAACAAACAAGTATTCAATCAGATTTGCTACCAATGGGAACGGCCAATGATAGACTTATTTGCGACACATCTCAACAATCAGTTGCAGATGTATGTGTCCCCGTGTCCGGATCCAAGAGCATTTGCAGTAGACGCTCTGTCGATCCCTTGGGACGGAATGATAGGATATGCGTATCCTCCAGCGCCGTTAATTCAACAAGTATTGCTAAAGATAAAACAATCTCAATGCAAGATTCTGTTGGTAGCATCTCTGTCGCCACAGAGTCCGTGGATAAATCTACTCAGTTGTCTGTTGTGGGACCTACCGCGGAAGCTTCCTCCACGAGAGGATCTTCTTTCGCAGGGGAAATCGCGCCAACTCCATCACAACCCGCAAGGTCTCAACCTTCACGTTTTTCTGTTGTGCGGTCCTTCTTGCATGGCAAGCACTTTACAGGACGAGCAGTGGACGCGATTTCTAACTGTAGGAGGACCTCCTCTTCGCTAAACTATGCGGCTAAGTGGAAGGTTTTTCGTCGTTGGTGTAGGGATCATTCTGTAGATATATTTGATCCCTCTATACCAGACATTGCAAACTTTCTAGTATACTTGTTTGACGAAATCAAACTGCAGCCTGTTACTATAAAGGGTTATAGATCTATGTTATCTGATACCTATGCACATCATGATAGTTTACAAATTGGATCTAATGTCTCTTTATCGAAATTGGTTAGAAACTTTTCGATAAATAGACCCAGAACTCTTAGATTAATTCCTAAGTGGAATTTAGCTTGGGTTCTCCTTAAATTGAAGGAAAAGCCATTTGAACCTCTTGGGACAGTAGATTTCAAATTCTTATCTTACAAGACAGCTTTTCTCTTAGCTTTCTCTTCTGCCAGAAGAGTCAGTGAGCTTCATGCACTATCGGTGGATGATTCTCATTATCGTAGTGTTGGGAACACTATCACCTTCACTACTAATGTGGGTTTTTTAGCTAAGAATCAGGCTCCTAATAAATATCCGGAACCTATTGTTATTAAGGCTCTTCCGTCTTCAGACGGGCGTAGGCCTTTACTCTGTCCTGTTAGAGCACTACGTATCTATAAACAGAGATCTCAGTTTATCAGAAAGGGACGGAAACGTTTCTTTCTGTCTTTGATGCCTAATAGAAAGGACATTTCAGTCCATTCTATTGCTAGATGGATTCAGTTAACTATCCATACTGCTTATGAAGATTTATCTTCTTCTCAGCAGTCTGTGCTTAAGATTTCTGCTCATGAAGTAAGAGCTCTTTCTACTTCCTGGGCTTATGCTAATAGTGTTGCTATTACAGATTTAATGAAGGCTGCTTATTGGTCTCAGCCATCCACATTTACAAATTTTTATCTCAGAAATATTGAGTCCATTTCTGGAGACCTGCATTGTTTAGGTCCGTTATCTGTTGCTCAGAATGTCGTCCACTAAACAGTTGCGACTATAGTTATGCAGGCTTTCTGTTCCGGCAGTGACTCCGTCCGGCTGCCCTCTTCGCTCTGGGCTATTTGACCCAGGGCAAGGGGAAGGGGGGGGGGGGGTGTTCCCTTAGGTCACCTGCTTTATAGTGAAAAGCAAGGGAATGCCTCCTCCAAGTCAGTATTTCTGAGTCGCTTCCGGGATGGTTTTAAAGTGTAATATTAATGTTTAATTTCATTCATGTCTTATTTTTAAAGTGTAGCTCGGTGTGAAGCATTTGTATATGTCAAGTGTCAAACGGGCTTTAATATACAATACTCGGACACTTTTAAATGATTATAAAGAGTCTCAATTCTCTGGACTACTTTATTTATTGGCTTGCTTTAAAAATAATTAGTATAAGGGTTATACTGGATGTTAATAGAGAACATGAATGTTATTGTGCTCAATTATTAAGGGTAGTGTATCTTTCTAATTTAATATTAAATAAGAAAGATACATGTAAAGCCTAATACTCCTTTTCTCCTTAAGGGGTTACCTCTTTACTATATAGTTGAGCTTATTGGATTTTCCTCTATGTCCTAGGCCCTCCAGCCTGTTTACTATTCAGCTAAGTCTGGGTCATTGGTACAGTATAAAAATGTTAAAAAATTTATAGTAATTTATATATTTTTTATACTTACCAATGACCTAGACGGGGATGGCCCTCCCTGGAGTTGGGAACTCTTGCCTCCCCGCTGAGTACATAGCGCTGACCAGGCACTGCCAGTAAGAATGATAATTGGCGCCAATTTCGGGACGACTGCGTCACTGCGCATGCGCAGTAGAGGCGTACTATGGAGGTCCTTTAGGACATGATTTCTTTTTGTTTTGGATGCAAATTTTGGGGATTGGGGGGCAAAATTTGTGTTTGGCCCTGGTTTTGTTGGAGTTAGCACCAGCTAAGTCTGGGTCATTGGTAAGTATAAAAAATATATAAATTACTATAAATTTTTTAACTTTCTGAACCGATGGTCTGGTATGAACCAAATTTGGTTTGTGGTATTATTGGGTCATAAGTACCCATGCAAAAAAAAAAAAATCCCTGCATCCCCATGGGAACCCTGGGAGCTAAAAATAGAAATATGTTGAAATGCCCATATTTCCCAAACCACACGGAACAGAGAGCTGTTATTTGGTATGAAGTATCCTTAGGACCAGTAGAATTGAATGGTAAAAAATAATTGCTATCGGTTATGTTAGGGTGTTCTGTAATGGGCATCGAATAAATGCTGAGTCAGCATATTTGCAAATATTAAAAAAAATCTCTTCTCCAGAACCAATCATCAGAATCTTTTGATATTTGGTATACAGCATTCATAGGGGGTCAGATAACATTTTGTTGAAATAAAGCTCATTGGTTCATATTTGGGCTCTCTGCAGGAGCCCGAAGTTTTAACATAGGGTAATATGGGGAATATTCTTTAAAAATCTTCTTCTTCAGAACCACCAGTCAGAATCTTTTAATGTTTGGTATACATCATTGTTATGAGGGTCAGATTCAAGATTGTTCAAACCAAGTCCTTAGGTTAATATTTGGGCTTCCTACGGAAGCCCAAATTTTATCTTTGTTCAATATGGAGGGTAATTTAAAAAAATCTTCTTCAGATCCACCAGTCAGAATGCTTTGATATTTGGTATGCAGCATCTCTAAGGGGGTCCGATTCAAGTTTGTTCAAATCCGATCCCTAGGTATATATTTGGGCTCACTATGGTAGCCCAAATTTTTACTTAGTGCAATATGAGGAAATTTCTTTAAAAATCTTCTTCTTCAGATTCACCAGTCGGAATGCTTTCATATTTGGTATACAACATCTCTAGGGGGGGGGGGGGCAGATTCCAGGTTCAATTCGAGTGCCTAGGTTAATATTTGGGCTCCATATGAGAACATGAAATTTAACTTAGTACAATATGAGGGAATTTCTTCAAAAATCTTCTTCAGATCCACTTGTCAGAATGCATTCACATTTGGTATACAACATCTTTAGGGGTGGGGGGTCAGATTCAATTTCGTTCAAATTGGATCCATAGGTTAATATTTGGGCTCGTTGTGGTAGCACAAATTTGAACTTAGTGCAATTCGAAGAAATTTCCTACAATTCCTCTTCTTCAGATCCAACAGTTAGAATGCTTTCATATTCGGTATACAACATCTGTAGGTAAATCCGATTCAACTGTTTTCAAATCAAGATCCTGGGTTAATATTTGGGCTCTCTATGGGAGCCGGAATTGGCCATTTTGCTAAAGACTTAAAAATCCTGTATTCAGTACCCTCTAGAGGTGTGTAACTAAGATTAATCCACATAGGTTGTATCAAGGGGCTTCATAGGGGAGCTCTACATTTTACTTTATGATCAACTGAACAAAAGGCATAATGCCCAGATTATTTTTGTCACTCCTGAGGGACTCAAGGATTGACAGTGTAGCCTATGGAGATGGCTTGCTTAATGTAGACTCATTCTTATTCTATTCAAGATGAGCGCTTCAGGCCCCTTGGGGCCTCTTGTTTATTTATTTATTGGTGTTTTATGCAACATCAGCAGCTAAGGCTATAGCATGCCGATTAATAAGATTATGTATTATAAAATAGGTAAGTATTTTCCCTGACGTAAAGAAAAACATGTTATAAAAACGTATCGATGAAATATGAGGAATAAAAATTAGTAATGAGTGCATCAATGAGAGAATGAGACCAGTTATTTAAAGAATGTTGTGCTATGTAAATCAACCTGTTGAATAGATAAGAGGCTAAAAGAATAAAAAAAAAAAACAATTTAAAATTTATTGAAAAGGTTGATTTTCTCCAGGAACAGCAGAATTTTATAAAAATTTGTGTTGAAAACTAGGTCTCGATGAGATGTAGCATTAAAATACTTGCCGTCTGACCAGATTAAAATCTGTACTGTATTAAAGAATGTGTTCCACTGTCAATACCTGCTGACAAGGAAAACATTCTGGTCGCATATCACCCTCTAACAAAAAGGAATGGGTAAGGTCTTGTATGACCAATATGACATCATGTCAGAATTACAAGATCAATGCACTTTTATCACATAATCACTATCAAATAGCTCACAACAGAAAATATTATTCACAACACGTCTAATACGGGAGCGATGTCAGAGGCCAATGTTGACGTGGTAAAGTTGTGAATGAGTTGATTTCGGACCGGCTGGTGCTATTCTAAAAAAACGCCAATTAATTTCAATTATTTTTTTCATTTTTGTCGAAAAACAAAGGTTATGACCCCCTCGTTGCAACGTCATTACCTATGTTTTTGAGACAAAAAATGAAAACAATTAGTTATTAAAGAATTTTTTTGCAAGTGTTGTCTGCTTTTCATGTTAGGTAAAAGGGTTAACAGTATATCTAATAAAATTGCAGCCGAAATTTGCAGAAAAGATTTCCCGAAGAACTAAATATTTTCATTTTTTGGCCTCAAAAACATAGCTTATGGCCCCCCTCATTGGAACAAGCTCAACAAGCAAAAATTGAAAATGGTAAAATTTGTTTGGTGATTTTTATGAATAGTGCTAACCAGTTTAGTGGTTATATTAAGTAAAAGGGATAAATTACACATTATGCGATAAAAAGAATCTCAAATTCGTCAAGATTTTACAAGAAATTTCTGAACCACGTTCACTAAAATCGATCTGAGGTAAACCTCGGCTCAGATCGATTTTAGTGAACTCAGTACAGAAATTTAATATGAAATCACAACTCATTAGATATCCTCTATTTGTGATCACAGGTATAATCAATGACAGTATTTCTGTAGAGTTACATGTACTTTCAATATGTATCATTTACAGACATAATGTACACTTTACTTGTAAAAAATCTATGTCATTATGTTTTATGAGCCATAACCATTTGAACAACAGAGGCCGCTTTTCCGGCCCAGTAACATGATACTTCACATTTTCATAAAGTAGGTTGACTTTTGAGCGAAGGTGTGTTGTAGACCAATCAATATTTTCAACGTGCAGCCCCAAGGCTGCACATTGAAAATATTAATTGGTCTACCCCCAGGTAATGAATATGGACTCTTCCTTTTGCTGCCATTGAACTGATATGGAAGATATCACAAGGGCTCAAAGGGTTAAGCTATTTTTAGAGCGTCAAATTTGAGCGGGAACTACTTTCTTATCAACCTACCTCTCAATTGTTTACAACAGGCTTGTACTACAGTGGAAGTCCCTATCTCGGAAGTATACTCTCTATTTTGTTCTTTCCCAAGCAAATTGGGAAAGAAAAAGCGGTGCAAAAGCACCAAGAAAAAATAAGCCAAAACCTGTTTAGAGTGTGGCCAGCACACACCCAGTAGAGGGCACTCTCCTCTGTACTAAATCCATGGCTTTCCAGTACCTGTGCACAGACATATAACCAATGTGCCATTCTTTTTTTTCCGCCACCTTGACAGGATGCATTTGAATTTTGCTACTGAATCACTGATCCTATACACTCGTTCTTCACTGCATTCCTGTGCTGAACTTTGGATATAAGATGTTGCTTTCCATTGGAAAATACAGGGCTGTGTTTTTATTGTATTCTCTCGTTAAATTCACCACACTGTGTGCCATGCGGTTCAGTCTTTGTTATACTCTCATTTGAAAAACAGGACGCATTATGTGAATGGTCTCGCTGTCCATCTGTCCGTCCGTCTGTCCGTGGACACATTTAGTTTCTGGATGATAACTTCAGTTGTAATGGTTTGAGCTGAGTTAAATTTGGCATGTGGATTTAGTATAACAAAATACAGGATGGGTTCAATTTCCGTTTCTAGTGGCCCATTTGCAGTAGAGTTAATATGGCCCTTTATTTATGGGAATTTAGTCCAAGTTCTCGTTTCATGACGATGACTTTAGAAGATGTTATACATCAGTAGAGTTATGGCCCTTTGTTTATGAGAATTTAGCCCAATTTATTTGTTTCTGGATAATAACTACAGTTATAATGTATCGAATGGAAAGAAATTTGGTATGTGGGATGATTGCTACAAAATACACGATGAGTTCAATTTTGGGTTCTGTTGGTCGATTTCAACTAGTTTTTATATTTATATGCTACCCTTTTGGATATTGCTGTTATTGGAGTTTGGTGTCAGTGGGGGGGGGTCTGATTCAAGTTTGTTCAAATCGGCTCCCTAGATTCATATTTGGGCTCACTATAGAAGCTCGAATTCGAACTTAGTGCATTTCAGGCAAATTTCTTCAAAAATCTTCTTCTCCAGATCCAGCAGGCAGAATCTTTTCATATTTGGTATGCAACATTGTGGGGTGGATCTGATTCAAGTTTGTTCAAATCTGCCCCCCCCCCCCCCCCCCCCCCTGGATTCATATTTGGGCTCACTATAGAAGCCCGAATTCGAACTTAGTGCATTTCAGGCAAATTTCTTCAAAAATCTTCTTCTCTAGATCCAGCGGGCAGAATCTTTTGGTATTTGGTATGCAACATTGTGGGGTGGATCTGATTCAAGTTTATTCAAATTGGCTCCCTAGATTCATATTTGGGCTCACTATAGAAGCTCAAATTCGAACTTAGTGCATTTCAGGCAAATTTCTTTGAAAATCTTCTTCTCCAGATCCAGCAGGCAGAATCTTTTCATATTTGGTATGCAACATTGTGGGGTGGATCTGATTCAAGTTTGTTCAAATCGCCCCCCTCCCCCCCCCCCCCCCCCCCCCCACACACACACACACACACACACACACCTGGATTCATATTTGGGCTCACTATAGAAGCCTGAATTCAAACTTAATGCATTTTAGGCAAATTTCTTCAAAAATCTTCTTCTCCAGATCCAGCAGGCAGAATCTTTTGATATTTGGTATGCAACATTGTGGGGTGGATCTGATTCAAGTTTGTTCAAATCGGCCCCCTGGATTCTTATTTGGGCTCACTATAGAAGCCCGAATTCGAACTTAGTGCTTTTCAGGCAAATTTCTTAAAAAATCTTCTTCTCAAGATCCAGCAGGCAGAATCTTTTGATATTGGGTATGCAACATGCTTAGGGGGGTGAGATTCAAGTTTGTTCAAGCCAAATCACTGGGTTCATATTTGGGCTCACTGTGGTAGCCCGAATTATAACTTAGTTCAAAATGAGGAATTTTCTTTAAAAATCTTCTTCAGATCCATCAGTCGGAATGTTTTGATATTTGGTATGCAGCATCCTTAGGGGGGTGAGATTTAAGTTTGTTCAAGCCATGTCCCTAGGTCCATATTTGGACTCGCTGTGGGAGCCCGAATGATAGCTTAGTTCAAAATGAGGAATTTTCTTTAAAAATCTTCTTCAGATCCATCAGTCGGAATGTTTTGATATTTGGTATGCAGCATCCTTAGGGGGGTGAGATTTAAGTTTGTTCAAGCCATGTCCCTAGGTCCATATTTGGACTCGCTGTGGGAGCCCGAATGATAGCTTAGTTCAAAATGAGGAATTTTCTTTAAAAATCTTCTTCAGATCCATCAGTCGGAATGTTTTGATATTTGGTATGCAGCATCCTTAGGGGGGTGAGATTTAAGTTTGTTCAAGCCATGTCCCTAGGTCCATATTTGGACTCGCTGTGGGAGCCCGAATGATAGCTTAGTTCAAAATGAGGAATTTTCTTTAAAAATCTTCTTCAGATCCATCAGTCGGAATGTTTTGATATTTGGTATGCAGCATCCTTTGGGGGTGAGATTCAAGTTTGTTCAAGCCATGTCCCTAGGTCCATATTTGGACTCAATGTGGGAGCTCGAATTGTAACTTAGTTCAAAATGAGGAATTTTCTTTAAAAATCTTCTTCTTCAGATCCAGCAGTCAGAATGTTTTGATATTTGGTGTGCTGCATCCTTAAAGGGGTGAGATTCAAGTTTGTCAAAGTCAAGTCCCTGGGTTCATATATGGGCTCCCTGTGGGAGCCTGAATTATAACTTAGTTCAATATGAGGAATATTCTTTAAAAATCTTTTTTTTTTTTAGATCCACTGGTCAGAATCTTTGTATATTTGGTATAAGCTTTTCTTAGGAGGAGCAGATGCAACATGTTGAAATCAATTCTCTGGGTTGATATTTAGGCTACCATGTCAAGTGAGCGCCCTCAGGCCCCTTGGGGCCTCTTGTTTAATTTGCGTTCACCATCCCTTCTACTACTCTCTCTCTAGATATGCCCAGGATGGTTCCTTGTGGGCAGTGCTTACTTCCAAAGCATGTGAAGGAGTCCCATGCTTCATGCACGGCCATCCACCTTTTGGGCTTCCATGAAATGTGTTGTGCATTTTCATGGCCGTTCTTCCCATTCCAGTGGGAAAGGGGAACGCTGTCGTTTGGGTCCTCCTGACACAACTCTTGTCTTGTGGTGGATCTGCAGCCTATTGTTGCAGTGGTTAATGTGGAATCTGTTGACATTTCCGGTGAAGAGATGCCTGGTTCCTGGAGTGTTGTCCCCCTTCAGTTGACATCTGAGGCTGCCACTAGGTTTGTGACTCCTCATTGGGAGCCGAGCTCGGTTGCTCTCTCTGCTTTTCCACCAGTGTCAGCAGCTTTCGACTTATCTTCTGCCCCTGCTGCTCCGTCGGTGACATCTTCGGCCTCTGTTTCAGCAGGCCTTGGCTTATCTCTGCAGGGATATCTGCTCATTCGGGCGTGGGATATCGGCCCCAACCTTCCCTTGCTTCAACTTGGCGAAGTCAGAAGGGGTTGCCGGCCAATTTCTCTGCTGTGGTCTCTCAGCCGTCAAGCCATGCAGGTTTTGCTTTGGATCCAGATGCCCATGGGGTCACCATGGGCTCTGTTGCACTTTTGTCCATGCACTCTGGTCTGTCAGCTAGTTTTGTGGGACCAGTGCATTTTGTGCAGCCTGGACCTTTCCCTCAGAGATCAGCGACCACTCTCCTGAGTTTCTGCACTCAAAATCCTCAGGGTATTTCATACCCCTATAACCATCTGCCTTCAGATGCTTCGGCTGCCACCCTTCGTTCCGCTTTGGGTGTTCTTGAGAATCATGACCCTTCGCTGGTTAAGAGGGTCAAATGCAAAGCCACTTTGCCATCAGTCTTCTGACTTGGGGGCGGTTCTTGACTTTGTTTTTGAGTTCCTTCTGGCGCTTGAACCGTCAGACCAGCCGGAGGTTTCATCCAGGCCATGATCATCGGTTGCGTACCTACAGCTAGTGGAGCCCCTGCTTCTGGGTTTCTTTGACCGTAACAGTCAGTACAGGTGGTCGAAGCTTTTCCAGCATTTTACTCTTAAGTTGAGTTCCAAGGCTATGAAGACTTCATTCTTCACTGGAGCTGATACCTTTCTGCCCCCTGTGCTTTATCGTTCCTACGATTCTGCCAGTCCATCGGCCTGCCAGACCTTGATGGTCTTGGATCTGAACTCCTCCTCCCTCTGGCTTTCCAAGTCCAAGTCAGCTGTTATTCCTATGGTGACTTCGGAGTCCCTGTAGGTCTTATCCAGAGAGATGCTGGGCATGCTTTCTCTCTCGGATCATGGTGTCTCTGCCTTGGCTGCTTATCTGTCTTCAGATAAGTTTGACGTCATACAGGCTCCTTTGCATGTGCTTTCTAAGGGGATTATGCACCCCCGTGTGATATTTTCATGAACAGTTCATGAATTGTTCATAAATTGTTCATGAACAGCTGTTCATGAACTCTTCCTGAAATGTTCCTGAACAGTTCATGCAAGGTTTGTGAACATTAAATGGCAGGTTTGTTCATGAAATTGCTCATGAACTGTTCTTGAACTAAAGTTCATGAACTGTACTTGAATTGAAATGTTCATGAACTGTTCCTGAATGCTTGTTCATGAAATGTGCAACACTTTATGAACTGTTCAGGAACTGTTCCTGAACAGTTCAGAGAGCTAAATTCTATGAATTGTTCTTGAATTCCAGTCAGTTAGCTGTTTATGAAAGCACAAATTGGGAATTTACTTATTTATCATTATACATTATATTCAGTATCACATGAGCTGGATGAGCCAGTATAACTGTTTAATGGTTGTATAACCCATACTAGGTACCCCCATGATACCCTGAGTGTCTTTTTATTGGTTCTTTAATGGTGTGGACAGGTGTGGAGTTGATTTCCATGTACCGGTACAATTTTTCAAAAAATTGTACCAAAAAACAAAATTTGCAAGCACCCAGAAAAAATTTGATTTTGGCCTCTCTGACCATCCACACACCCCGGCATTGGCGAGCTGAGTGTATCAAATGTTTTTGTAGACCCCCCGGTCTTTCCTCAAGATTAGCAAATTCCCACTAATACACATGTTACCAGGGCAGGCAATTTTGTCAATGGAAAGATAATTCTTTTTGGCATAAGTGGTCAATTAGAATAGATGGAATATCCTAAAGTAATGGGCAATTGGGTATTTGCATGTAATAGAAACTCTCAGGGCATCTAATAGAATGAATACAGTACCAGTATATGTTTTGCTAACAAGAAAATTATTTTGTTTCATGCATATATTGTGCATTTGCTTCTTGCGACTTGGATTGCTTGTCTACTGGAATTTTTCATGAGCTTATGGATAATCTTTGCCCATCTTGATGTCGATGATCTGTTCTTCATTTGTTCTGGAATTTAGTCATGAAATTTTAGTGAACTGCAGTATCAGCTTTGTTCATGAACTGTTCTGCATTTGTTCTGGAATTTATTAATGAACTTTTATGGAACTGCATATTCATCTTTTGTTCATGAACTGTTCTTCATTTGTTCTTGAATTTATTTTATCATGAACTGCAGTTATCTCCATTGTTCATGAACTGTTCTTCATTTGTTCATGGTGATTTCAGGAACTGTTCATGAACAAGTATGATATTTATTTGTTCATGAAGTGTTCTTTATTTGTTCATCAACATATTCATGAACATTTCAAGGACTGTAGTTCATGAACTTATGTGGATTTTCATGAGCAGTTCATGAACAGTTCATGGCATTCATGAACTGTTCAGGAGTTCACAAACTCTGTTTCACAGGGGCCTTACTCACATGCATGCCTGTAACATGGCTAATTTGGAATTAGTTCGCTGGGATGCGGTGTTGGACACTAGCCATTCCCTTTCTGAAGTGCAGTGCGCTGCTCTTCAATCCACCTCTTTGGTGCGTCCATGTCTGTTCCATGATTCCATGGCGATGGTCCAGGATGTGGTGTCCTGCATCATTCCAAAGTTCAGTTGCTGCTTCGCCAGCTTGATCCACCTTCTGCAGAAGGCCGGGGCCATTCCAAGCCTAACAAGCGCCCATCTGCTTCATCTGTGAAGTCACGGATTGATCCTCCTGCCTCTGGTTCTTCATCTTACTGATGTGGTAAGGGTAAGCACTGGCAGAACAGAGGGAGGTCTCAGGAACCTTCTAGTTCAGGTGGTTTCTCCTCTTGCGGGGCTCGAAATGAAGATCCTTACCTCCATTCACCGGAGGTTGGAGGAAGGATATCCAAATTAATTTTGCTGACCATTGGCCACGATCACATCCGATCCTTGAGTGTTAGATGTGGTTCGGTCCTGTGTGCGGATATCCTTCTGGAGGTACCCCACTCTGTCACAGGTGCGCTTCCAACTCAAGTTCCTTCAGACAGTTCATGTCAGGAACTTTTGATCACGGAGATAGACAATCTCCTGTCAATAGGGGTGATTGAGGTCGTCAAGAATATTCATTCTGTTTCTGTGGGTTTTACTCCCGCCTGTTCTTGGTGCTGAATAAAGATGGCCGACTCCGACTGTTTATCGCTCTGAGTATCCTGAACCAGTCTAGCAGTGCTCCCAAGTTCAGCATTGAGACTTTCAGGTTGTTTCGCTGCTCCATTCACCAGGGAGATTTTGCTTCCAGCATTGACCTGCGAAATGCTTACTTTCGCATTCTGATTCATCAGATATCTCAGTTTCGCTTTTCTGGGGGCAAGTTTACCAGTTCAAGGCCATGCCTTTCAGCCTCAGTCTGGCTCCTTGAGCCTTTACCTGACTGATGTCACATGTGATATCCTTCCATCGCACACAGTCCAGGGTGACTACTTTAGCATATCTGTACGATATCCCCAGAGGCACTCCAATGCTGCTCTCCTGGAGTCCGATGGCAACACACTCTTGAACCTGCTTTCGTCGCTAGGGTTCAGAGTCAACGAGAAGCCGGACCTGGTCCCTTCTCAGTCGATTTGTCATCTGGGGATGGAGTTCCATACTCAGCTGAATACAGTGGCAGTTCCCCGGCGAGGGCTGTGGTTCTCTTGGCTTTTGCCCTGACTCTGACCCAGTCTATGTCCGCGATAGCTCGGTCTCTGCAGTTCGGTGACAGATCTCATTCCGTTAGGTCGGCTGCATGTCAGACCTCTCCAACACTTTCTGCTCAGGAGTTGGGAGACCGAATGTCGATTCTCTGCATCTGGTGCGTCATTTACCAGCATCTCTCAGTTGTCACCTTCTTCCCTGGACGGATGTTCAGAGGATTATGCAGGGAGTACTGTTTGACTTGCCCACATCTGATCATGTTCTGACGGCAAATGCCAGGGATCTTGGATTGGGTACGGTGTTGGATCCTCTAGGTCTTTCTCTTCATGGTGTTTGAGACCAGGATCAGACAGCTCTTCACATCAACCAGAAGGAGCTTCTTGCTCTTCTTCTTAGTGTCCGGCAGTGGATCCCCCACCTTTTCAATCACCAGGTCCTGGTCGCTTACATTTGGAACCAGGGCAGCATGCACTTGGTTCCCATGTACGAATTGCTTGGGATCTTCTACAACTCACTCAGGACGTCAACTCCGGCATGGTGGTCTGTCACATTCCTGGTCGATCAAGCTGACTCCCTAATTTCCCCCAAGTGAATGCTTCACAGAGCAGTGTTCCAGTTGCTTTACAATCTCTGGGGTCATCCCCACATCGATATGTTTGCGACCCGTTGGAACTATCATGTGCACACTTTCGTGTCCCTGTGTCCAGATCCTCTGGCTTTCGTTGTGGTCGCTCGGTCACTCGATTGAAATGGTCTAGTCGGCTATGCCTTCTCTCCGGTTGCAATTATGCCTCAGGTTCTAGACAAGATCCAAAGCTACCATTGTCAAATCATTCTGATCGCTCCCCTGCCGCCTATGTTGGCGGCGGTTCTGGTACGTCTCCCTCTACATTGTGACCTGCTCTGTCAAGGTCACCCAAGGAGGTTTCACGTCGACCCGAATTCAATGTGCCTTCTCGCATGTCATTTGTCGGATCATGTCTCGTCTGTAGAGGTTTTTCGAGACAAGCAGTGGAGTGCATTTTTTCTTCAAGGGGGCACTCCACTGGTTTACCCTATGTGGCTAAGTGGAAGGTCTTCTGTCGATGGTTTGCTGATCACTCTGTTGATTATGCCAACCCTTCGATTACACAGATTGCAGAGTTTCTGGTATATCTGTCTGATTCTTGGGGTCTCCAACCTATTACCATCAAGGGTTACAGTTCTGTGCTTTCGGAGTCCTTTTTCTATGTGGAAAAGCGTTGTATCGGCACTAATCCATACCTCTCCAGGCTTATTTGTCACTTTTCTTTGAAAAGGCCTAGGGTTTTGCAGTGCAGCTGACCCCAAGATGGAATCTTTTCTCTTTTTTTGGGGGGTGGGGGGGGGGGGCACCATTCAAACCAGGTGAATATACGTTTTCTCACAAGACAGCTTTTCTGATGGCTTTTGCCTCAGCCAGAAGGTCACACACACTCTGAGAGCTTTTTCAGGAGCTCTGCCAACAGTGTTACTTTACCACTGATTGCTCCTTTCTGGCCAAGAATCAGATACCATACTCTACTCCACCTCCTATCTGTATCAGGGCTCTTCCTTCAGTTGAGGGTAATCACTCTTTGCTCTGTCTAATTTGTGCAATTCACATTTTCCTCAACCAGACGCAGTTTATAAGGAAAGGCAGGAAACGATTCAAATAGAATGACACTTTGGTTGTTTGTCTATGCACTGACACCAGAAAACTATGGACTTAGTACAGAGAAGAGTGTCCTCTACTAGGTGTGCGCCAGCCACACTTGACCCAGTTTGGGCTTATTTTTATCCCCCCGAAAAAAAATTTTGGGGGATATAGTCATCACGCGTTTTTTTTTGTCCGTCCGTCCGTACGTCCATCTGTCCGTCCGTTTACATTTCGTTTCCGGATGATAACTTCCCTTGAAATAGTTTGATTGTAACCAAACTTGATATGTGGCTTAAACATATAAAAATACAGGTCAAGTTCGAATCCGGGTTCATCCTGATTAATATTACCAGAGTTATGCCCCTTTTTAATTTAGAAAATCTTATGATTTTTGGTTTCTGGATGGTAACTTCCCTCAAGATAGTTTGATTGTAACCAAACTTGATATGTGGTGCAAACATATCAAAATACGGGTCAAGTTCGAAAATGGGTTTGTCCTGATTAATTTTACCAGAGTTATGCCCCTTTTCAACTTAGAAAATCTGATGATGACCACACTTTTTTCGGGGGGATCAGCTGCCCCGTGGATGTGGCAGCCCTCTAGTTTCTTGGTGCTTTTGCACCACTTTTTCTTTCCCAAATCGCTTGGGAAAGAACAAAATAGAGAGTATACTTCTGTGTTAGGGACTTCCACTGCATTGCAAGCCTGTTATAAACAATTGTGGTATGTATAATAAGAATGGAAATTTACTATAAAATTTAAATTTTTGGTCACTAGCATTGATGGCATGAGGTCGAATAATGTGCAGCAACATAATATATTCACTACATTAATTATTCCCTTATAAAATATCAGAGGACTATAAAAATTACCTCCATTCATGTATATGACCATTGTCCATACATCCATCCCTGATGCACATTAATTTCTGGGCCTGTCATTTTGAAAATGAGAGGAAAGCAACTAATGCCCTCTTGGGAAAAAGTCCTGGAGAGTTACTGCCCTCATAACACATATATGAGTCATTTCACTATGATGGGAAATCAATTACACACTGTCTCATTCTCAGTTGTTAACCTTTTCATTCACCTTGTAGACAAAGCAGGATGGCAGGAGGGAATCGGCGAGAGAGGTTCATACCTCCGAAACTACTTACTAGTCTATTTATCTGAAATTTTTCTAATGACCGTCCCATTGCTGACGTGGGGGCACAGTCTTGATGTGTACTAAGGTGTATTGCATGCCAATGATGCACTTGTCTTCGCTCAATGTTAACGCTGCCTGTGTGGAGTTAGTATGTTGGGGAGCTGACAGTTGCTCTTCGTTACTCGGTGGTTATCTCCCATGTACTCCGGTTTCCTCCACCTGTAAAACTGTTGTGGTCATGATTAGCCATTGTGCAGAAATATGTGACATTAAACACCAATAAATAAATAATTCTGATGACTGTTTACTACAGGGAATGCCCACAACTGTACAAGTTTCCCGCAAGCATCATGGTTTCCTCATATTTTGCATACATGGCTCATTATCAGCATTTCGAAGTGCATGTAGTTTCAGTCATCGAAATTCGAGGCAGTGTCAAAGATAATTTGTCATGACATATCACTTTTCACAACAACAGACACCCAATATTTTACATGCATCATGCTCCTTGTTTGTGGTAGAACATAATCTACTACACTATGTCACCAAAAATCGTTCAGTATTGACGCATTATTAGTTTGAAAAATATGCATGGTAGACCGCATAGATGACCTTGAAATTTTTTAAATTTACAGTGTACACTGAACAAATTTGCAGGAAAATGTCAACTGTGTGGACACTATCAGACACACATTTTGTTCACTGTGTAGACTATACAATGTTATGCATGGTGGCTGTTCTCACAGTTGCACACAATGTGATAGGAATTTTAGTACAATATTTTCATTGTAATAACATGTCGCCAGTGGAGAATGGGGGCACAAGTGTTGGGAGAAAATATTCAACGAGTTGCAAGGCTTATTTTGGAGATGACCTGTTGGACGAGGCAACAGTCAGAAGGAACACAAGTGCGAAGAACAAGAGGGAAGGGTTGGGATGGAGAATCCTGAGGCTACTGTCAGGAAATAACAAGATGTACAATAGGGGGAAGTCAAAGAACCTTGGTAGCGGTACTCTAAAAGTGGGGAAAGTGGGGATCAGCAACATCCAGGATCTGAACATTTACTTAAGTCAAATGGCAACATTGATAGATGGGGTGGGGAATTTTGTTGATGTGGTTAAGGAATGACAAACAGGTAGGCCAAGTAATCGACTGTAGGAGGAATTGAAGGACAACATAGGGAGGAGGAGTTATGCATGTAGATTAAAGAGATCACAGATCTGGAAGGTGTCAGTATCCTGACTGAGGTATCCTAACTAATTGCCTGGGTAAAAGTTTAACTTAAAAAAGAAAGTATTCTGGGAATTGTGTACTGTGCAGTGGGGTGGGGGTTGACAACCTGAACAGAATTACTCAATATTTCCTAAATACTACAGAATTAGAATATCGAGGACTTGTTACAATTCCGATGGGGGATTCTAATAGACACATAGCCATAGTAGTTAGCCTCACAGAGGCAGTGAAAGAAAGTACAGAAAAAGGTTGAGTTCCAACATAGGTACTTGGGTACAGAGTGAATGAGAAAAAGAAGACCACTATAAAATGTAGAAAAGTCAATTTGGTCTGTGTACAGGTGGAATAGAAAATTCAAGGAGTGGAAAGTAATGAGGCTAGGGTAGCAAAAGAAGAATACCAACAAACATAAAATAAAGTAAATAAGATTAATGACAATAATCGGACTGAGCTGAATTACAATCATACTAGGATGAAAAGAAAAACAGGGGAGGTGAAACTGGTCGAGTTCAAATGTATTTTGGAAGTGGGTGAATGAGTGGGTTTGCAGAGAATTAAAGGAGAGTTCAAACATACAGATGACCAAGATCAGATTGCATCAGAATTGGACAGGCACTGGGAAAACATAAAGGATAATTGATGGAGCATCGGGAACCAACTGGAGGACAAAAATGAAATTTGAGGAAAATTTATTAGAGTTGGTATGCAGCAGATTAAAAGTAGAGGAGATACAAAAAAGTGTCTAAATTACAGAAAGTAAAAGAAGGAAGGACAGATAGAGTTCCTAACAAGTTCCTAAAAGGGGGAGAGAGGTGTTGGTTTTCCTGGAAGAGAAACTGTATATAAACCTAACCCTACTCTACTTGCTCACAGCAAAACAAGAAATTCCCAATAGGTGGAAAGAAACAAGGTAACATTTGTATGCAAAAACGGGATAAGGTAATATTGGATAATTACCAGGGATCTCTGTATTGTCTGATCATAAGGCCACATAAAATAAATTAATTGATTCTCAGGCAATATTTTTTTCAAATCAGTGAGGGTGGGAGGGTTTTTAATTTTTCTTTTTCTTGTGCAAAACGTGAGCAAACATGGAGAGGATTTCAGTTGTCTTTTTACACACAGTAATACAGGAAGTGCATACATTGTATTTGTACAAAAAAAATGGATTTTTAATTTGAAAAATAAAACATTCCTCTAAAACATACTTTAGGCACTGCAATTCAAAGACTTCATATTCTTTCAGTGCTCGTTGTATTATCTTTGAAGTAAACATATTGGAGATGCAAATAAATAACTGGGCATCATTCAAAAATATAAAAAGTTTCGTGTCTCACTAAGTTTGAACTAATATTGGAAGACACTGAAAAGAAATAAAAATGTCCAATGAGGGGGGTTGAAATTCAATGAGTGATTGCCTGAGAATCAAAACACTTTTTTTTTTTAGCCTAAACACTGGTTGTTATTGATATTTGCAATTAGCATTTAATCTGAGTGCAGTTTATAGAAGAATAGTATTTAAAACAACATTTAAAAGTAGTGCTAATATCAAAAGAATAATTAAGGTTTTGGGGAAAGAAGATCAGCATTTACTATATAATCACAATATTGTTCTGTTGTGTTTATTCTGGTAAATGGTGTTAATGTGTTTTAGTGTATGAATGCAATAGACCCAGCTGTATTAACTAGAAATATACTGAGCATGTCATGTCTCAGTTCAATAATAAAATTGATTTAAAACTGTGTGTTGTGAACTTGTGTTCGTGCATGATCTTCAAATAGAAGGCACAGGGAATATCAGAATGTAATGTTCATTTATCAACTTTTTACCTCCCTTGATGTGTTTTCTCCAATGTTTACTGGAATGCAGTCAACATTGGAGAGATACTTCAAGGGATGTAACAGCATTGAACAATGAACGTTACATACTGAAAATGTGTCTGTGACAGCCATCGTCATACATGTTGCATAACAATCACCTACCAATGAGATAAAGATTGCATATTAGACTTTTTCTCCATTTTATTCTCTTATTGTGTTATGATGTCTGCATCATGAAATCCTAATGCCAGGAGTCGATTTAATTTTTAAAAATTAAATAGCAGTTTTCTAACTTGGATAAATTTGGATTAGTATTTCCAATTATTTACATGATTTTTCATTTGAAATTGAATAGCTACAGTTGAAAATTGATTCGAAAACTGCTATGCTAATCCTGTTAAATCGAGCCCTGGATATTGCAGACTACCTGCTGAACGCATTGCATTACGTTTTAACTATTATATGCGGCTCAATTTTTAAAAAAAAAACTCTACTAATTCTGACTAATTTCCCAATTTGGGTCCCCACAGTGGGAAAAGTCCCAATTGGGAGGGATCTGGACCCTTTCACTTTAGGGTGTTGAGACAAATACTGTATAGGAGGTAGGAGGAAGTGATGAAAGGGAAGGTTTTTAAGGGAGAGATCCTGGCTTTAGGAAGGGGAAGGTAAAGCCAAAAAAGGAAAAGAGATTTATTGTGTTTCTAGGTGTGTTAAAAAGGAAGATGATAGGGTATGGAGAGAAGGAATGTGGCAGAAACAGAGGAGTTTGTTTGGAATTTTGAAATGCTATATAATGAAGATGTACATGCTAAGTGAACATGAGTACTAGTAATGTAGCAACATAACGGGTACCTATAGAGATAGGCCTCAAATAAAGGTGTATCCTTTCACTGATTCCTTTTGCATTGTACATCAAAGATCTAGGGAAGCACTCCTGCATAGTGATGAGGGAGGTGTGGATGGGGGAGCAGCAGCTTGGAACCTGAAGATCCAAAGACTATTTTTCGCAAAAGTTATTGAACTAGTGTCAGGAAGTTAAGAGAGGCCAGTGAAAATGGTAATTGTTGGTAGATATGGGCGCTAATTGAGACTCCACTGAACGAAAAAAAATTATACCTGTGGGTCGTAAAGTGGAGCCAATTCGAGTGACTTGGAGAGCTCTCTATTCCAGAGTGGGAGAGGCTGATGAGTTCCGACTTTATGGGGGTGAGGCTGCACGAAAACATCGCGAGAAAAGGCATCTTCCAAAACATATATCTTACATGCAATTTTTAAGGGGAAACAAATTCTTTCTCAGCAGAAACCTTTGGGGAGGGACAGTATCAATAAAGCTTTTGTGGGGAAAACCATTTGGGGAAATAGTGGGTATAACCAGTGGTATGGAAGTGATTCCTGGAAACGGAATGGTGGTGAAGAGTTTTTCAAAATGATGCAGGTCGATGGATAACAGTCGAGTAAAGCTGCAGCACAAGAATAATCACAAATACATATGCTTGGGTTGATGAGGATCATGGGCAGGATGGACTTGATGAAACATTGTTATCTTAACTCTTTAGTAAATCTGCATGAAAGCCAGTGGTGTTCCAGAATATTTGGAATTCTAATATCTAGATATGGTGGATTGGGCAACTGATAGAATTAATAGAGAACTCATCAATAGAGATCTCAAACCTAGAAGAGGGACAACCCTTGGTGAAAATCTCCAAAAAATAGTTTGATAAGCAATAATAATTTGTTCACTTTCAGTGAACACAGAGGAAACCAATAAAAAAAATCCTATTTTTGTGACTTATTATGAAAACTCATCTCAAAAAGGTGCTGCACATTATACTGTCTCCTGAATGCATAAAGATTCCAACTACAGTGCTTCGGTTGGAGTTACCAACCTTTTGCTTTCACAATTTAGCAATGATGAAAAATGAAAAGTTAACAAGTTGTTTTTTATTGATAGGTTGAGGCTATGGGGAGGTGGTAGGGGAAATTCCACTAAATTTTAAAGTTTTCTCATATTCCAATGGATGGAATAACTTGATATGTGTGGCATTCAGCTTCCTTTTGAGGTGTACACTAAGGTTTGTTCAAGAGAAGTTCGAGGGTCAGTATTTTCAGTTGTTTTGGTGGGACAATATTTTTGGCCCGACCTAAAATTTCTGTTTTCAGAACCAGTGGGCCAATTTAAACCAAATTTGGTATGTGGCATTATTGGATCATAAGTACTTGATTTATTCTAAAAATATTTTTTCTTGCATCACCCATGGGAACCCCAGGAGCTAAAAATATAATTTTTTTCAAACATCCGGATTTTCAAAGTGGTGCTGAACAAAGAGCTATTATTTGGTAGAAGCATCCTTAGGACTAGTAGAACTGAAAGAGGGTAAAAAAAAAACACTTGTGTCATCTGGTGTCATAGGGTGAATTGAAAAAATGTCGGAGTCTACCTATTTTAAAAAAAATTAAAAAGATCTTCTCCAGAAGCGCTAGTCAGTCGTCTTTTGCTCGGAGATATACAACATATTTAGAAGGAACAGATTCCAGTTGATTCAAATCAAGTCCCAGGGTTCATATGTGGTGTTCCTGTTGGAGCACCAATTTTAACTTAGTGCACTGTGAGGAATATTGCTTGAAAATCTTCTTCGTCTGATCCACCTGTCAGAATCTTTTGATATTTGGTACGAATCATCTTTATAGAGTCACCTTCAAGTTTGTTCAAATCGAGTACCTGGTTCATATTTGCACTCCTTATCACAGCCTAATTTTAATATACTATGATACCCTCGTGGGAACCCCGGGAAGTGAAGCAGTTCTTGTTTACTGTGGTAAACAAGTTCTGTTTTACTGGTAAAATAGGACCCAGTCACTAATGCTTTGGGTGCAAGTCCTCTAAAATAGGCAACATGGGGTATAAACGATTGACTGACCTTGACTTTATCTCCATGTTGTGGTCATGGTCAGCCATTGTGCAGAAGTATGTGACCTTAAACACCAATAAATAAATAACCTACTGTGATATGAGGGAAAATTATTTTGAAATCTTCTGATCCTCCAGTGAGAATCTTTTGTTACTTTGTATTCCACATCCTTTTGGGGGTCAGATTCAAGTTTATTCAAATCAAGGCTCTGGATCCATATATGGCTCCACTGTGGGAGCTCAAATTTTAACTTATTGCAATGAGGAATATTGTTTGAATATCTTTTTCGTCAGATCCACCAGTCAAATATATATTTGATATTCGTTATATGCAGCATCCTAAGGTGGGGTGGGGGGAGAGGACTCGAGTTTGTTCAAATCAAGTCCTCTGATTCCTATTTTAATTTGATGCAATATGTGGAATACTCTTTAAAAATGTTCTTCTGATCCACCAATGAGAATCTTTTGATATTTAGTATTCAGCATTATCATGATGGAGGTCGGGGGAGGGGGGGGGGGGGGGGGGCTGAGTGCCAACTCAAGTTTGTTCCAATAAGGTTCACAGGTTCATGTTTGGCCTCTGTCAGACCTTGAATTTTAACTTGGTGCAAAATGAGGAGTACTCTTTGCAAATACTCTTCTGATCTACCAGTCAGAATATTTTGATATTTGGTATAAAGCATCTTTCTGAGGATCAGAATCAAGTTTTTTCAAATTGAGACTGGGAGTTTATGTTAAGGCTCCTTAATTAGGTTAAATAGAGGAAATTCTTTAAAACTCTTGTAGTTCAGATCCACAAGTCAAATTCTTTTGATGTTTGTTATACAGCGCCCTTGTGTGTGAGTGGGGGGTGGCGTCAGATTTAATTTAGTTCAAAATCAACTCCCTTTGTTCATATTTGGGCTCCCAATGACAGCCTGAGTTTTAACTTGGTGCAATTTGAGGAAAATTCTTTGAAAATAAATCTCCTTCAGATTCACTTGTCAAAATCTTTTAATATATAGAGGGGTGCATAGGAATTGGAGCTCTCTATGGGAGCCCAAATTTTAACTTAGTGCAATATGTGGAATAATGTTTAAAAATCTTCTTCTGATCCAACAGTCAAAATCTTTTGATATGTACATGTATTTGGGTTGCAGTATACTTTGGGAAGTTAGATTCAAATTTGGGTAGATATTTGAGCTCCCTTTGCGCTAATAAATATGACAAATAATCTTTAAAAATCTCCTTCAGATCCCCCTTTCAGAATCTATTGATATTTAGTATACAGCATCTTGGAGGGGGGAGGGGACATCAGATTCAAGTTTGTTCAAATTGAGTACCTAGGTTGTTATTTGGGTGCCCTAGTTTTGCATGACTGGAAATTAGGGCATTATTAAATCATTTGATATTAAACAACTTTGTCAAGTGAGAACCTCAGGCCCACTGGGGCCTCGTGTTTTAACCATTAAGGGCCTGGACAAATTTCTTGACTATGACTATACTACCACCTGCACATTACCAGTAGATAAGCAATGACTTCTAGTCAAGTCATGGCTGCCCATCTAGGCAGCCAAGACTTGACTAGAAACCACTGCCAAGGTAATATGTCTATTTTTAGCAGGATCTCCTCATGGTTGCATGTTAAAGGTACCTGTTCTGAGGTTGGAAATGGACACCCTGCACCCCTCCCCTCCCCATTCTGATTTCGTATCCGATTCAATTTCCGGTAAACACCGCTCTATCACATGCATTGTTTAACTATGCATTAAAATATAGTTCCTGAAATTCAAAACTTACACCCAGTTTAAACTGAAAAATTGGGGAAATGGTCTTTATGTAATGGAATTATTAGATAAATTTTTATCATGACAATGTGCCATGTCCTGTAATTTGTATCAGATTCTTGCCATGTTTACAATCGGATCACAACTTGCCCTGACAGACTCGTTTCGATCCGATTTTAAACATGACCTCAAATCTGATACAAATTACAGGACATGCACATGGTCATGATAATGTATATACACTATTACACTTGTATATCAATGTGGATGGTATTCTATCACTGTGACCATCTCAAGTTCGAAGTGTATCCTACACCCCTGTCATAGCAGTGTAGACAGATAATCTCTCTCGCTGCCCTTGTATTGACAGTTGACTAAGGTGTTTATTAACAGAAAATGAGCTGACCATTGCAAAATACATTTGTTTTCTTTTGATTTTGTAGACGGGTGAACCAACTCGTGAAACTACTGGTTGGCTTGAGGTTGAGATTGTTGGCAAGAAACTAGTTCATTCTAAAAAGGTGAGTGAACATGCAAAGGTTAGAATTATTTTTTGTCAGTATTTTTATACTATAACCCAATGGCCCAGACTATCTGGTGCAAAACTCAAAGTTATCAAGGGCCAAACACAAATTTTAAACCCTCCAATCCCCAAAAAGTTGCTTGCAAAACTGAAAATTAAAAGTCGTATCTGGTCCTCCATACTTGTACTCTCCGCGCATGCTCACCCGCCAGGAAGTGACTGGAATTGGCACCAACATCATTCTTTGTTTGGCCCTGAAGTCAGCAACAAAGAACTGACATCTGTGCTTTAAAGTCTCCTTTTCTGAGGATGCCACACACAAATCAGTGTAAGAATTGGTGGATCCAAGGCTGTTATTGGATGATGGAAGTGTTCAGTGGTGGTTTTGGACGTTCAGTGCTGTAACTTTATAATATTTATAAAATTATTTCATGTTTCCCAATTTCGGGACATACGCCTGATGGCATCATTTTTGATAATGATTATTCCACTGTTTGTTAAGTATTCCTTCCCTATCCTTCCATGAACCCTTCCTGTTAAACTCTTAAGGTTTTTGGCTATTTTTTATTGAAATTTTTTATTAAATTTCTTGGGAGTTTAACATATATTACAGAATATTATTCTGTTTTTTCCCCATGGTTATGTCCTCACCCTAGGGGGCTAGGTCGTTTAGTCTTGCATCTTCTATCCGAAGTATCGGTTTTTCTTCATATGAAGATCTAGCATTGCATCTGGTACCTTTTAAATTGGTTTCTGACTTTGGGCCTTTTTTGTGTGCCTGATGTCTTGTTTCCGTTTTTTTCATTGACGTTGTTTACATTGACAACGTCCTCACATATAGGTAGTATTTTATATTCTGTTACTGTAGAATTACTGTAGGATACATGGATTATTATTCCGGTCGGGTAGCTACAAAAATTTGGATTTTGTCAACACTTAGGCTCTATCGTGCTGCCTTTGGGCTCTTAATGTTCCCTTTGGGAACTTAGGCATTTTTAAAAAAAAAAAAATTTTCCAAAAAGCATTTTGAATTTAATTTTGATTGCTACTATTCATGTATCTTAATTATATATTTTGTTGTGGTGTTTGGAGGACTGATATCGACTTTTGTCGATGCACTCCTGCAGACTCTTGTCATTCTTGTGTTCACTGGGATGACTGATGTTGGAGATGGGTGTCGCGGTACGTTGTTGGCTGTGAAGTTCTGAGGTCAGGCCTCTCACCGCGTTATAATTCATTTTGTCAGTTTCTATTTCAGAGGAACATGAAATCTACCATCGCCGCACTCCGTTGCTGCAGTGCTCATGATTGCAAGAGTTAGGTCCTTTTGTTAAGGGTTTTAATCTCTTACAAGCAGCTAGCTCGATCGGTGAAGTGGTTACTCCATCCGTGGGAGCCGTGACACAGGGTAAGTCCATTGTGGTTGAAGGAAGTGTAGATGTGGGTACAATGAGCACTTTAATACAAATATGCTCACCCAGCGATGACGGAAATAGGAAGGAAATTGGCAAGTTTCTTGTCCTCGGCGAGGTCTAATGGACTGCGAGTGGGAGAGGCCCTTCTCTAACCTAACAACATTTGGGGCCAAATGTTGTTATGAGAAACTTGCACAAGCTGGAGCATATGTCCGCCCTCCTCTCAGGAAGCTCTGTTTAGTCTGCAGCCGGGGTTGGCATCAGTCACAGCTTCCTCCGCTTCGTTTCACAAGCTGAAATGAAGATTTCTGGTTGGAAACTTGCACGAGACGGAGTATACGTCCGCCCACTGTTCGGGATGCTGTTCTAGTCTGCAGTCGGTGTCGGCTTCAGTCACGGCTTCCTCCGCTACGTTATTAAAGCACACACGACCGCATCCTTACCTGACTTCGGATATCCAGCTTGCTGCGCGAAGAAGGGACTACTCTTCACTCGTAATGTCGGACCATCTGGTAGCTAGGGAGACGAGGCCTCGATCATTGGGACATTCGGAGAAGAGATCCATCTCTGACACACTGTCCCAGGAGCAGCAAGTGGCTAAGATCCAGAAGACTGCTGCTCCTCAGGCCTCAATGACGGACTTGCTGTCGCAGATTGCGCAGCTGATCGCAGCATCCCAGCAAGTGCATTAGCAACTTCCCTCAGACTCAGAACCTGAGCTGTCGGACGGTGCTAGGTCATCTGTTCATGCAGATGCAATGGACTGAGATTCGCAACTGATTCTCTCAGATGGTGAAAGGGATAAGGAAGAGGATCACCCTTCCCTTTCGGAACAGCACATAGTGGCAATGGATTTCATTCATCAATACTACCCTGAATTTGTTCCGACGAAGCAGAATGCTGGGACAACAAGAGAGAAACCGCTGGCATCATTGGACGCAGACTTTAGGAAGAGGTTCTATCTTTTCCAGTTCAGTCTAGGCAGGTGTCGCAGGCGTTTGGCCATGTAGACAACGCCGTATTCACCTCTCGAGTGCGAGGAAAAATGTGGTTTCTTAACTACATCTTCCATAAACATACCATTTCTTGGACCACGTTCATTTAAAACGGTTCTAGAAGATGTTCAGAGAGCTCTTCTGCATTTGGATGAGCATGCTGGGGATCTAGATGTATCCTTGCCTGCATCATTCACAATTCGCTCAGACACAATTAAAATGCCAATTTCATCAAGTAGAGCGAATTTAGATGCAATGTCTTATGGAGATCACCTTACCAGAGCTATGGCGTAATGTCTCAATGGGAAGGAATTTGAGGACGTTTGTACCTCTCTTATAGTTCCAGGGCAATTTGTATACCACGTAAAACTCCGCCCAAAAAGTGGCAAATCTGGAGTTAATCAGATGTGATGCAGCCCTTGCGTCGTCATCATTTATAGATGACAAGGTGAAAAACTCCCTCCGGGTCGCTCCGGTTTCCGGACATACTATTTTTGATGACAAGCTTCCATTAGTCTATGAACAGGCTACTAAGAAAGTGCTCTGCTATTGAAGTTGGCATCTCAACAACCCACTTCAGCAGACAAGAGTAAAGGAGGATGTTCCAGATCTAAACATCAAAAGGGAACTCCTCATGAGGGTACATGAAACCCTCTTACAAATACTCTGGAGGTCGTCAATATTGCGACTCGGGAAAGGGGCATAGGTCTGATCGGGACTATCGGTCAGACGCTCCTAAGTCGGTGGGACGCAGTTCTTCACGGGGAGGATGTAGTTTCTCCTCCTGTAAAACTTGCAGGTCATACAGGTGATGTTCAAGACCTCTATTGCTTGCCAGTTGGCAGAAGGATATCAAACTTCGCGAGAAACTGGATAGCAGTCACGGAAGATCAATGGGTGAGAAGTGTAGTCTCGGTCGGCCTATGGCTATCATTCTGAGCGGATCCCCCACTAACAAGATGTCCGTGTTGGACAAATCTTCCGTCGGATCCATTCGAAAGAGAGTCTCTCCTAGCGGAGGTACAGGCTCTCTTATTAAAGGAAGCAGTTGAGGTCGTCGAGAATTAAGATTCTCAGGGTTTTTACAGTCACCTGTTCCTCGTACTGAAGCCAGATGGCTTGTTCCGACCGGTAATAGACTTGAGCTGGATAAACAAGCTTATCGTGACTCCAAAATTCTATTTGGAGACCTTTCAGTCGGTAAGAGCGAGCATTCAAGTGAAACACTATGCGGCAAGCATAGATCTAAAGGATGCATACTTTCATGTCCTTGTACATCTGGCATTCAGAAAGTACCTTCGGTTCGCCGTACAAAGGAAGGTTTATCAGTTCAGAGCAATGTGCTTTGGTCTGAACTTGGCTTCCTGAGCATTCACTCAAATAATGAACTCAGTAATGTCATACTTCCGAGCTCATTCGTCTGCGGTAACGTCGGCTTACTTGGACGACATTCTGCAGAGATACTGCAACAGAATTAATCTTCAGATCGATGTTCAGAGTCTACTTCTGTTACTCCGACGTCTCGGTTTCATCGTAAACTAGGAAAAGTTGAATCTAGCTCCGTCCAAGTCGTTCACTCACTTCGGGAAGAGCTTTGAGACTCACAACAATCTGGTTCATCTACCGTTACCCAGAGTGATATTAGTCAGTTGTTATGCTCGCTTTTGTCTACACTCAGATGCATTAACAGCGAGGGTATTAATGCGACTGATGGTGTTGTGCAGAGTGGCTGCAGATCCTATTCCGATGGGTCGTCTATGCACACTTCCCCTCAAGATAGAGCTGGGCGATATCGACCCAAATAAAAACCGCGATATTTTCGGGATGATATCGCGGTTTACGGTATTATCGCGATATTTGGGGAATTAGTGCAAAACAGTCATTGAGTCACTTCAGCCCTGTTAATTTGGAAGAATAGCCTCGGCAAAACAATATTGCTGGAGGTCAAGCAATCTGCATCAGCGAAAACACAAATCAACCATAAGGTGTGTTTAAATAGAAATCTGAAACATGTATTATGAATGAGCACAACGAGCGCAACTTGATAGTTCTGTAGATTTTCACTTGAACATGGGCGCAGCCATATTAGACATACAGCACACAAACTGTGTGTTTTCTCTTTTGTCTTTGGTTAAAATCGGTGCGTCAAATTACTGAAACGCTACCGAAACGGACCGAAATGGGAGAGTAATCTACAGAAACATGCACCCAAAAGACTGAAACGGGCTACAAGAGGGTCTTCCTACCATAAAGGACTAAAATGCGACTGAAATGGGCGACTAAGCTACTGAAACATGCACCCAAAAGACTAAAACGGGCGATAAGGTCTTCTGCCATGAAGCGTGTGCGTCCATCATCATACGCACTTTCCTATCCACAATACTGATTATGCGTCACATCATGTTTCCTCATTCCTCACTTAAGATATTAGAAATGAACTGAACACTGGTCAAAACTGCCTCGAAATGCATCCGGTATATAAGGGTCAGGAAAGGGGCAAGTCTCAAAACAACACTGAAATGATTTCAATGGTTTATTCAAAAACAAATAGCACAGTTTAAATGTACGTAGCTCAATGTAGCACAGAAGTGTAAAAATATAAACATAACACAAAAGATACAAAAAAATATCAACTCCCCTCACCCAACAAAACCAAGTGAACAGCTAGAATTGAACTCTTCACCCAACGTAACGGGAAAACAGGCCAGCGCTATTCTCGAATATCGCTATTCAGTCTTCTTCAGATTTGTATTTTCTTCTTCTCCGAAAACATAGGTGATGACCCCTCGTTTGAACGAGCGTGACACACTCGTTCGAATGAGGGGTCATAACCTACGTTTTAGAAGTGAAAAATTTTTTTTTTTAGTTACACAAATTTTTTTTCACTAGTGTTGTCTGCTACAAGCGTTGGGGATAGGGTTAACTATCTTGATTGAGAAATACCATGCTATTATGGATATCATTGAGACCAATGATATCCATATTTATACCATTTATTTATTTGCGTTTAGGGTCAATGCCGGGGCACTGCTCGGGACTCTCACTGTGGTATTGACCAGCCTACTGTTCAACCAATGACATAAAGTTTAGTTTGTTTAATGGTTCACAATAAAACCAGTCGTTGTGCATCACTGTTTGACCACAATACTTCATTGCCCACCAACAGTAGCTTGTTAAAATACACTATCAATTTTACATCATTTGTGTGATATGTCAATTACCAAATTTACACCGCTTGTGGGTTAAGAGATATAGGGACTACCACACTTGCCAGATCTCGTGTTCCACTCCCTTATTTCACTTGTGGTGTAAATTTGGAAATCGAAAACGCTGCGGTTCTATTGGATTTCGCTCTATGATGTTTTATTTCTCTTGTAAAATGTTATGTTGGGTAAAGGGTGAAATAAGTAACACAAGTAAAGTATAACTGAATTAAGCTTTGAATTTTTTGGATAGGGATTTGTTTTTTTCAGATTTTTTCCGTTTTACCTGCCCAATCTTTTTCCCCAATGTCCTTGGAGCATTGAATTTGGACTGTCCACATGTTGAAGTTACATTTAGTAGTGCCTAGTGGTTGCAAACGTTTCTGGAAATATGGTATGAAAGTTGGCGCAGTTGACTGGCAAAGTTGTCGTCAAGTGCACACAGACCCGTTCCAGTCTTTTCGACACCCAGATCGATAGACTGGAGGCCCGTTTCGGTAGTCTGAGTTCCCGTTTCGGTGGCGTTTCGGTGCGTTTCGGTCCATTTCGGTAATTCGACGGACCCGGTTAAAATTGTAAAAAGCTATTTTTAAAAAGATGGTTAATGTGGGGATACAGAATCAGACATTCTCCAGTGCGAGAATCTATGTAAATTCACCGTGTGGGGATCTTGAGACATTTACGTCATTATTTGCCCAATCAATTATAAGAGTTCCCAATTTGTTCTACGTCGGGGGAATATTGCTGCTATTAACGTGGGATTCGGTTCACAAAATAGTTTACCGGTAAACACTTTTGGAGGGTCCCCACTTAACAGTGCAGTATATTTCAGAAGTTAATGCCCATTCCTTACCAATACAATACAGATGCTCATTCACGAAGTATTGCCTCTTTTGTCAAATTATGTACCGGTTGGTCAATGTCGGTGTCGTTACCAAGTAATGCCAATGACGTTGGCGATATTTCGGTTTTTCGAAAATGAGACGATATTACTAACAGTATTGATTTTAAAACCGGCTAAGTCGGTATATCAGCAAACCACCCAACACTACCTCAAGATATTCTTTACTCAGAACTGGAGTGTGAAGACGCATTGGCTCGAACCCAGTATTGTTTTAACGGACCTAGTAAAACAAAGGGTCCAGATTTGGGCAGATCTTCAGTGGTTAACTCGGAGTTCCGCTGCAATTGCCGGATCTGGCTTTCGCGATTATGACGGATGCGAGTCAGATCGGTTGGGGCGCGACCCTAGGTCCTGCAGACTTGAAGTGTCCGGGTCTCTGGGTTCCTAGAGAAGCACATAAACATCAACTGGGTGGAATACCAGAGAGAACTCGGAACTAGATGTCCACCCACCTCATCCCCCATTAGGTGGTAGAGTACCAAATCATCCTCATTGTCAGAGGTGGCGGAAACTAAATGAAAGTGGAGAGAGACGAGGGCCACAAATATCCACAATGCACCTGTACACCACATGAAAATTGGATCCACAGAAAACATGCTATTAACTGAAAAAAAAATGTCCTTTCATTTTTGGAATTCACTTTCTGAAAAATATCCATAATCCAGTATAAGTATTTCCACTAGTTCCTTAAATCCTGCATAGCATGATGAACAGGACTGTACTGCACTTGTGAGGAAATACAAATCTCAGAAAGGGTAGTACAGTCCGTACACCCTGCTGAATCACCATGTTACAAATTTATTAACCTGCCCTTTCAGTGTGTTGAGTTTTGTTTTATTATTTAATCGCCAAGTGGTATTCCAGTGATGAAAACCTCGATAAAGGAAAGATTGGAGAAACTGAAAGAAACATACAGTTAAAACTAGAAGTCATGTCACGTATTCTGCACTAATTTGAAATAATAGCATCTTAGGTTAGCGCAGCAGATCACCAGAAAATCACATCTGATGCACGGTAGTCTATCGCGATTTCTGCAGAATTGTAACTCGCGACGACTGATTGATATTCAGTTCTTGTAATTAACAGTCATTACTAATAAAGTCGCACCTTCTACTGAAAAAAAGTTGGCAGTTAAATATTAAAATTTAGATACACAGAGGATGGTGTATTCTTTGTTTATTATTTTTTTCCCCTTTTATTCATTTATTTTTGTGACAATACAAGATGTATTTATATATGCGGACTGCATGATTTTCGTTTTCGAGGATTGAAGAAAACGTGTAAATCGGTTCAAGATGGCTAAACATCAAGAAGGGAGAAGTAATTGCGTTTTCATTTCAACAAATTTTAGCATACTGCTAATCGCAGCCATTATGATAGAGCAACTATGGGAGAGACAAGCATGGTTAGCAAGAAAGAATGCTCTCCACAGAATACTGAATGGACAGTGTATTGAAAATGTTGTCAGCGAATTTCTAAAACTCTGCTGTTTATAATGAAAGCTTCAGTTGCAAGAGACAGTTGGTGGTCTGTAAAATCAAAATATGCTTTTGTGTGAAAGCTGAATAAACTGAGACAACTGAAAAATTGTCTACAATTTCACGCTAGAAATCAATTAAAAATCAGTTTTTCATATTCTGTCAACAGGCTGCTTTTTTGGGTGGATTGATATTCTGACACGGTACATTTCATGGGTTAATATGATGAGGAGAAGCATTTCCAAAGGACTGAGAACGACCAAAAAGCGTGTGACAATTATTTATTCATGAAACATATCTGAAAGAATGTATTAGAAAACTTGTTTTTTTATGTGTACCCATACTATGTATGGTACACATAATGCCGGCATCCAGGGTGGCCATCCGTCGATTGTCCATCCTTTGTCCATCTGTCCATCCGTCCAGCATCCGTATCCATTTCTTTGGCATTCGATAACTTGAAAAATATTGCTTGGATTGTCAAGTTACTTTATATTTGTGTTCAGGTTACTGATGTGCCGAGCTGTATAGATTTTGGTGTAAATCTGATAATTTGATCCTGATATATTAACTCATCCTTCAAATTGATAATTCTTCCAATCCCTTTGTCATTCGATAACTTGAAAAATATTGCTTGGATTGTCAAGTTACTTTATCTTTGTGTTCAGGTTACTGATGTGCCGAGCTGTATAGTTTTTGGTGTAAATCTGATAATTTGATCCGGAGATATTAACCCTTTATCCTTCAAATTGAAAATTCCTCCAATCCCTTTGGCATTCGATAACTTGAAAAATATTGCTTGGATTGTCATGTTACTTTATATTTGTGTTCAGGTTACCGATGTGCCAAGCTGTATAGTTTTTGGTGTAAATCTGATAATTTGATCCTGAAATATTAACCCTTCATCCTTCAAATTGAAAATTCCTCCAATCCCTTTGGCATTCGATAACTTGAAAAATATTGCTTGGATTGTCAAGTTACTTTATATTTGTGTTCAGGTTACTGATGTGCTGAGCTGTATAGTTTTTGGTGTAAATCTGTTATTTTCATCCTGAGATATTAACCCTTTATCCTTCAAATTGAAAATTCCTCCAATCCCTTTGGCATTCCATAACTTGAAAAATATTGCTTGGATTGTCAAGTTACTTTATCTTTGTGTTCAGGTTACTGATGTGCCGAGTTGTATAGTTTTTGGTGTAAATCTGATAATTTGATCATAAGATATTAACCCTTTATCCTTCAAATTGAAAATTCCTCCAATCCCTTTGGCATTCGATAACTTGAAAAATATTGCTTGGATTGTCAAGTTACTTTATATTTGTGTTCAGGTTACTGATGTGCCGAGCTGTATAGTTTTTGGTGTAAATCAGATAATTTGATCCCGAGATATTAACCCTTTGTCCTTCAAATTGAAAATTCCTCCAATCCTTTTGGCATGAGATAACTCAAAAAATATCAATCCGATTGTCATGTTACTTCATATATACAATTCTGTTAAATGACCCGTATTTATCCGTATTTATCTGTGCGGACATTGTAAAAGAGGATATATCAACGTTTCATACCCAAGAGAAGACGTGTTTCTCGATTGCTCAATAATGTAATAGAATATCCTATCAAACTGTGGTGGCCACTGACATCTGATGAAATAATTAACAGAATCAAGTAAGAGCTTAATGAAATAGAATAATTGTGAACACAAGATTAAAACACAGAAACTGTATATTTCAATGAACAATTGAAGGAATAATTTCAAAATTTAGTATGTTAAATGAAGATATACGGAACTATTATTAACCAGAATGGAATTATCGGGAGAAAATTGTGTTATGTTAGGTGGTGAAAATTTAGTGGACGACGGCTCTCAATTCCGAAACTCAACTGTTACTGAGTTCGCAAGCCCAACTGTTACTGATTTCGAAAGCCCAACATTTCATTTGAGTGAAAATACTTTCCAAGATAATGTTAGAAGTTGCGATGACACACACTCAACTGTACCGAAAAGTATAAACTCACCCGAGCAACACACAAGAAAAGCAAATTCACCCTTACAAAATACCAATGCAAATTCAGTCCAAATTACCGAAACTAAGGATTACAACTTGAATGTGAAAAAGATTGTTTCGAAGAAAACAAATTCATTAATGGACGACATTTCATTTGTCGAGATAAAAAATCAAGGTAAATCCATTGTTATAACATTGGTCACCAAAAAATTTGAATGTTATCGTATTGCTATTCGAGAAAGGTATTGGGATACGGAATTGGACAAACCGGCTGACAACGCGACCTGGGAACACGCACAGGAACAAAGTGGAACTTGTGGAAGATCAGATACGAATTCTAAAGAATGGGACACAAAGTGTTAGAATCCACATTTATCGCACGAACAACAAATTGTTAATTCAGGGCTCTAAACAAAGTATTCGGTGGTGGATCACAAAAGAATTACCGATCATCTACAGTACAGCTTTTTCAACGGACGATCCTCTCGACGTTGATCCATTTATTCAGTTCATTTCCACATCAACAAATGAACGGTGCACTAGAAGTAAATTGAAAAGTAAAATCGTCAGCACGCCTGCCAAAACTCTTCGAAAAAGATTTTCTTTAAAAATACCAGTGGGAATGTGTGCTCTGGAAAATAAAATTGGTTACTCAAATAATCACATTGACCCCCAATCGTTATGTGATCTTCAACATTCTGTTGAGGAAATTCAATGTACCATTGAAGACTTGAAACATTCACAGTCTGAGTTAAAGGAAACTCAAAACGTGCAAACACAGAGTTCGAGTGCAAATATACCTGCTGCTGTCTCTCAAGAAATCATAGAAAAAGTTCAATACATGGAAAAGCACATGGAAACTATGACACGGGACAATCAAAACTTAAAAACTGAAGTCAATTCGTTGAAATCGAAATTAAAAAACCTCAACATCAAAGTGGCGCAAATGGAAAAGTTTAAGAAACGTGCATTTACAAATTCACAGACACAGCAGACAAACACAGAGGAGGGCTATTTCCAAACTGTGGAGCACAGTATGACATCTGAGTTCGGATACAATGCACACACGAGGACTTACTTTTAAACAGTTCAAAACCGGCAACAGACAATAGCCCTGACAAAGTAATACCCGGTAGTATAGTGCATTCAGCGCCAGGCAAGGCAATGACTAGTGACAGAATTCATTTCACCCCAGTTTACGACACACCCAGTGTTACTACTTCCAACAAGTTTAACGAACTGTCCACGTTGAACAGTGAATGCGGAAGTGTCGATTGTTATCAACGGGAAAAACGGGACACTCCCCCTGACAACTCTTGGCAGATTAAACATAAGCTGAGAGGTTCGGCTCGCGGTCAACTTTTTGAGGTTGGTGGTAATTTACCCGAAGGGACAACACACCTACTGATGGGCGACTCGGTCATTCGAGGCATCGACACAAAGAAACTTGCTTTAAGAGGGGAACAGGTGTATAAAATTGTACAACCAGGACAAACATTTGATGGGTTAACAAATTGGATGGCTTCCGAGCCCGTTCGACCAGAAATTAATAAGGTGACAATCCACATTGGGATAAATTCATGCAAAAATAAAAGGTACACCAGTGACTCAACAGTTAATGCTTTATTCAGAATGCTCAGAGATAAACTGCCACGTGCTGTAATATTTGTTTCATCAATTCTTTCGACTGAACATTCAAAGGAAATTGCAGATGTTATTGACAAGACAAATGCCCTTCTACGGTCGCATTGTATGTTAATTGGCGGAACATTTATAGATAACACCAACAGCTTCTTAACGCCGTATGGGTCATTGCGTCATAATCTGTTCCGTGATTTCTACCACCCTAATTACATCGGAACAAAGGTATTAGGAAAGTCCGTAAAATACCCAGGAGGCAATGAAAACAGCCATTCATACAGACAAACAGGCCACCACACAACTCAGTTTCGCCACAGAGATAGTTACAATGAAGCCGAACACAGATTACCAGTGCATGAATCAATTTCAAGTCCAGCAACTAAAGAAATATTTCTGAATAGATATGTTGATAGTAAAGGACCTTATTCTAACTCTGATAGAATTTATCAAAGCTCACATAATCCGAACTATTCGCAGCAGCAACAAAATGCCCGATCCGTTGAGGCGGTTGGCTATATTCAGCAACAATTGGAAAGCATTATACATTTTTTACACTCTTATTAAATATGTTTCGTCCTATACTCAGCTTCAACACACCATTAAGCTCAAATCACCGCGAGTTTGATTTACTCGCTCTGGTGGAAGTTCGAATGCTGTGTTTTGGTTGCGTTGATTGTTTTAATTGTTAGAGATAGTTTCAAGCTCACATTTCTAAGTTTGTTGCGTAGATTTCAAATGTTAGAGATAATTTAAGCTCATGCCTTAATTATTTCAAATAGGTTTTTATGAGTGATGAAAATGATCTGTTGTATTGCATCACTTGTACCTGCAATGTCTCGAGCTAACGAAGTAATGGACTTAATGTTAACAGTATAACGGATTAATCAAATAAATTAATTTCTACCGATTAAAGGGAATACGAATCTTTTAACAGCACTGAATTGGGCTTGCCATCAGTTCGATCAAACTCGACGAGCCATAGTGGAGGGGGGTGCCATAGAGTAAACATTTTCACCCTCATACACCTTGATCTCACATCAAATTGAGCTTTCAGCACGTTTCTGATATGAGATGGAACGCTGTGTTGATTCAGCAAAAGATTTCAATATATAATTGAGAAATAACAATAATTAGTAAATCATGATGTCAGTGGTCATCGGTTTGTTTTATTCGCATAACATGAACAAAATTTGGGATTCAAAAAACTTAAGTTACACTGTATGGAATGCCCAAGGGTTGGTAAACAAAATTCACGAACCAGATGTTGTTACCATGTTGACACGTAATGATTTCATCGCGGTAACAGAGACTTGGCATTCAACTGTGGCAGAAATTTCTATTCCTGGGTTCACGTGCATTGACAGTCCACGGAAAACATCTGACAAAAAGGGAGGGGTGGCTTTTTACTTCCGGGATAAATTTGATCTCTTCTTGAAACACTCATTTTGTGATCATGAGTTCGCATTATGGGTCACATTTGATGGGAATATTGTAAATTCCAACAATGACATCATATTCTGTTCTGTATATATACCACCGATTAACTCATCAATATGGAGAAAATTGGGTTCTGAGCTTTGTGTTTTTTCAGATCTAGCGTCTTCAATGCAGCAGTTCGATGAAAATGATTTTGTTGTGATGGGTGGCGATTTTAATTCACGCACGGGAAGAATAGTAGATCATGTTGCAAATGACCGTGATAATTATGTCCCACTCCCCGATACATATACAATAGATGAATCCTACCAGCGTCGTAATATGGATAAAGCTGTTAATACCTTCGGAAGGAGATTATTAACACTTTGCCAAAATACAAGAATGAGGATTATAAACGGTCGAGTACCAGGTGACAGCCTGGGATCATTTACGAGCTATCAGTATAATGGCGCTAGTGTTGTTGACTACATGCTCGTATCTGCCAATCATTTATCAAACATTGATTACTTCTGTGTCAGAGACCCGATTCATCACTCTGACCACTGCCAATTGGCACTGCACTTAAAGCATAAATTCCATGTGTCTCAAGCTCCTTACAAACATACATATATAACACAGAAAGGCAGGTGTCTTTGGACTGAGGAAAGTTCAAACAAAACACGAGAAATGTTAAATGGTTGGGAATTTAAACAGAAAATGCTTCTGTTTAGATTACGGTCATTTGATGCGACCCAAAATGATACTGAGCGGGCGGCGGGGGAGTTTATGGGAATTCTCCAATCAGTTAATACAAGAGCCACCAAATTTGTCAGATTCAAAAAATTTAACAATCGGAAGAAAAATAAATGGTTTGATAGAGAGTGTAAAGATCTTAAGAATAGTATGGCGGACGCTATCGATAAAATGAAAAAATATCCATATGATACACAAATTAGGCAGAAATTTTTCAGAGCAAAGAAAACGTATAAGAAAATTACAAAACAGAAAAGCAAATTGTTTTATAAAAATCTTTCAATGAGGCTAGAGAAACTGCAGACATCTAACCCAAAAGACTATTGGGAGGCGATTAAAGCCCTGCAGCCAAAAAAACCCTCATCGTATGATTTAAACCCCGATGATGCAATAGATTTTTTTGATCAGCTTTTCCAAAAACAAATCAACAAGCAACATCTCCCGTCATTATCACAAAATAGAGTAACAGCTACATATCCGTTAAACAACGATGCTATGACGTCCCAAGAGATACTAAATTCTCTGCGTACTTTGAAAAACAATAAATCCACCGGGGCAGATAATATTTCTAATGAGTTTTTGAAAATTGTTATTCCTGCTGTGATCGATGACGTAATCTTTAATCAAGTGTTTCTATCACAACATTATCCTACCAAATGGAGTGAGTCAATATTGACAACACTACATAAGAAAGGGGATAAAAAGGATCCGAACAATTATCGGGCAATTGCTGTCAGTAATTCAATTGGGAAGCTGTTCAGTAAAGTTATAAATTTTAGAATCAATTTGTATCTTGAGCAGAATGATATTATCAGTCACAATCAATTCGGTTTTAGGGAAAAACATAGTACCGTTGACAGTATGTTTGTTCTTAAGACCGCAATTGATAAGTACAAAAAGAAAAATAAACAGCTGTTTGTAGCCTTCGTCGATTTTAAAAAGGCATTTGACTCTGTTGACAGACACATTTTGTTCAAAAAATTAGCAAGTGTTGGAATAGATGGAAATATGATGAGCATACTTGCATCTATGTACGAAACGAGTAAATATTATGTTAGGACGCCGAAAGGCCTTGGACCACCTTGTGTATCGAATATCGGCATGAGGCAAGGCTGCGTGATCTCTCCGACACTTTTCAAGGTATTTATTGACGACATTTCAACATACCTCGTTGAATCGTGTCAGCCAATAACTCGTAATAATGCTTCAATAAGTCACCTCCTCTTTGCTGACGACTTGGTTTTATTGTCCGAAAGTGCAACTGGTCTTCAGAAGTGTTTGAACAACCTCGGGACGTTTTCGTATCAGAACAATCTACGCATTAATACAGCAAAGACGAAGGTCGTAAAATTTTCGAAACGGAAAACACAAAATATTGACTCCTTCCATTATCAAAATGAACCCTTAGAAGTGTGTGATGATTACTGCTATCTTGGCCTATTATTTCATAGGAACGGTTGACTCATCAATGCACAAAATCATCTCAGATTAGAGCGCAAAAGGTGCTTTATAAGCTACAACGTGCATTCTCTAAAACATATACACCGCCAGTGAGTGTTTACATTAATTTATTCAACATGTTAATTAAGCCAATATTACTCTATGGATGTGAGATATGGTCTCCCGATCTAACCGCAATGGATAATTCCGCTTGCGAAAATGTACATCTACAATTTTGTAAATCTGTCCTCGGGGTGAATAGGAAGGCCTCAAATCATGCGGTGCGGGCTGAACTTGGCCTCTTCCCATTATATATTTCCGCTACGACTTCAATGCTGACATATGTCATGAAACTACAGACTGGTTCGGTTAACACCGTACTCAATAATGCTTTTACTGAATCAATCAAGTATGCAGGTACTGATTCTTTACAGAAACGATTAGCTGTGTTGGGGGATCAGTTCCAAGTAGAAACCGAAAATCTGAATTCCTGTGACGTATTCGAAATACGAGACAGATTAAGGGACGAACATATTTCTCAGTTGTACGAGTCTATGCAAAACGATAATCGATCTTGTGGCAGAAGTAAACTTCGTACTTATAGGTTATTTAAGAATGAATACACACTCGAGCCGTATCTAATACACACTAAATTTGTAATGAGTAGGCATTTATTTACTCGGCTATGGATAAGTAATCATTCCTTAGCCATAGAAAAGGGTAGGCACGCACAGCCACCAGTAGCTCTAGAAGACCGAACTTGTTCATTCTGTGACCACAAAGTGATTGAAGACGAACGCCACTTTGTGATGGAATGCCCTAAGTATAATGTCGCACGACAGAAGTTGTGGGGTTTTATACAACATGGGGAGCGAACATTCCTTGGTATGAATAACAATAATAAGTTTCTCTACATCATGGGAAATGCAGATCCTGCCCTTTGCAATGTGATCTGCTGTGCCGTGCGTGAGTTTTTTTCTCTTTCGTAAAAATTCGTAAGAAATATTTGTTGTCAGTTTTAAATGATAAATGTAGGCCTAACATTGTCTACTGTATTTGTGCATACTGCCCATGTGGGTGTAATATTGCAATAAATCTATTCTATTCTATTCTATATGTGTTCAGGTTACTGATGTGCCGAGCTGTATAGTTTTTGGTGTAAATCTGATAATTTGATCCTGTGATATTAACCCTTTATCCTTCAAATTGAGAACTCTTCCAATCCATTTCTCCGGCATGCGATAACTCAAAAAATATTGATCCGATTATCAGGTTACTTTATATATGTATTCAGGTTACTGATGTGCTGTGCTGTATAGTTTTTTACGTAAATCTAATAATTTAATCTGTAGATATTAACCCTTTATCCATCAAATTAGGCACTCCTCCAGTCCATTTTTATATGTACCCATACCATGTATGGTGTACATAATGTCGACATCCGGGGTGGCCCTCTGTCATACAGCTTTCTACTAGTTGTGCATATGGGTACACATCTGACGATTTCATCGTCCTATTTTTCATGAAAGCATGAACATTGTGGATAACTTTTTCGACCCACATCATGACGTGGTTTGAGAAGTTGCAGTGTGCTCTCTGTTTTGTACCACACATGGCTCAACCCATCATTCATTTGAATTGAACATTTTTTGACACTGTGAACAACTGTGCTTCTGAATGTTGATATCATGTAACCTGTCTGAATTCCACTCACAGTGCATGGAGAATGCTTTGGTACAGAAACAGCAACATAGTGGAGTGGAATTTCCACTCAAACCGGATTGTGTTACGTGAAAGAAACATTCCCAGAGCTTTAAGTGAGCTTCGAACCAATTCCAAAAACCCATCCACTGAACAATACTGGGTGTCCCTTGTGCTTGCTTTGTTACAGAAACTGATTTTATCATATGGTTGGACAATCCCCCTTATAGTGTTTTGCAAACATCCCAATTATATGATCGGGAGGTCTGTTTGTTGTCGCCGAGAGAGTAGTCAAGATTCTGTAGTGCTCAGATGGGTTTTTTGTTTTTACTTATTGGGGGGGGGGGGGGGGGGGTGCTGATATTTAAGCCATGATGGGGGAGGGGGGGGAGACCCTCCAATGAACTTTTATGACATTCAGTGCTCCAGAGCAAATCTCAAGCATTTGTAGCATGTGTCATCCTGTATTGGAAATCATGTTGGGGCTCTTTGAAAATGGGAAGCATGGGGGAGTCTATCGAGAATTCAGCAAACTTTGAAGAATAACTCTTGTCATTGGGTTAGTAGATGAGTACAAATGTAGTTTCCTGAAACTGAAATTTGTCTCGTATGGTGGGCTGAGGCTATATCATGGCAGCAGTTGCAGATATCTCGCATGGTGGGCTGAGGCTATATCATGGCAGCAGTTGCAGATGTGGCACTAAGCACCAATAAATATGATTGATCACCATTCTTCTCAATGTAGACATTGTAAGTCGTATATGTGTACTCGCCCTTCCTGAAAAAAAAAGATTTTATTCTGTTTGCGGCAGCATTTTAGGCAGCAAGCAGCCAATCCATAATGTTGGCTCTCACCATTTGTGCATTTTTAGCCCGACTGTTTACAATTTGGGGCTATAGTCATGGCTTTTGTACGTCTGTCCGTCTGTCTGTCTGTTAACATTTGGAGTTTTGGTTAAAGTTTGTGGTTAAAGTTTTTTAGTCAAGGTTAAAGTTTTTTTTCTTTTAAATTAATATTAATTACTCTTGATTGTATCATTCTTATTATGTTTTTCATCTCATTTTGGGAAATATTTAACCCCTTTTTTGTATGGCAATTTAACTTAGAACTTCCAGGTTAAAGTTTTTGGTTAAAGTTTTAGTCGAGTTGTGACGAAGTCAAACTCGACTTATAGTTTGATGAATGGTGGGCTGCAGGTGTAAACAATTGGTTTCCGGATGATAAGTTGATAATGGTTCGACCCACATTCATGAAATTTCATAGGTAGGTTGGCCTCGGTGAGAGGAAGAACCCTACTTATTTTGGACTCACTAGGTCAATGGTGAAAGTCACAGTGACCTTGAACATACTAAATCATAAACAATTGGTTTCCGGATGATAACTTGACTCTGGTTGAACCCACATTCATGAAACTTCATATGTAGGTTGGCCTTCATGAGAGGAAGAACCCTATCTATTTTGGACTCGCTAGGTCAAAGGTCAGGGTAACAGTGACTCTGAACATAGTAAATCAAAACACTTGGTTCCCGGATGATAACTTGATAATGGTTTGACCCATGTTCATGAAACATCATAGAGAGGTTGGCATCAGTGAGAGGAAGAACCCTATTTATTTTGGACTTTCTGGGTGAAAGGTCAAGTTCACAGTGGCCTTCAACATAGTAAATCTGTAAACAATTGGGCTCCGGACGATAACTTGATAATGGTTTGACCCACGTTCATGAAACTTCATATGTAGGTTGGCATCAGTGAGAGGAAGAACCCTAGTTATTTTGAACTCGCTAGGTCAAAGGTCAAGTGACCTTGAACATAGTAAATCATAAACAATTGTTTCCGGATGATAACTTGACTATGGTTCAACCCACGTTTATGAAACTTCATATGTAGGGTGGCCTTCTTGAGAGAAAAAACCCTATTTATTTTGGAATCGCTAGGTGAAAGGTCAAGGTCACAGTTACCCTCAACATAGTAAATCATAAACAATTGGTTTCCGGATGATAACTTGATAATGGTTTGACCCACATTCATGAAACTTCATAGGTAGGTTGGCCTAGGTGAGTGGAAGACACCTCTAATTATTTTGGACTCGCTAGGTCAAAGGTCAAGGTCACAGTGACCTTGAACATAATAAATCTTAAACAATTGTTTTCCAGATGACAACTTGATGATGGTTCCACCCACATTCATGAAACTTCATAGGTAGGTTGGCATTGGTTCAAGAAAGAGCCCTATTTATTTTGGAATCACTAGGTCAAAGGTCAAGGTCACAGTGACCCTTCATATAGTAAATTGTAAACAACTGGTTTCCGAACGATAAGTTGATAATGATTAAACCCACTTTTGTGCTGTCACAACTCGTCATTGGATCGGTGATCCTATCGGCATTTTTTTTGTTTACAAAGTTACACCTTTATTTCTTCAAACACTTTACTGCAGGGTTACTGTTTCTCATTTTGGACAATGTCTACTCTCTACTGAACCTTTCTACAGTGATTTTAATGAATATTGACAGGGTTTTAACTCCTTTTAAACATGTTTTCAGACTTAATTTCTTTGTATTAGAAATTAGGCTTTTACCACATACTTTGTTACTTTAATTCTTGCATGGTCAGTACAACTTAATGATTGCATTTACATCAGTGATTTCTTTTATCGGTTTTAGGAAATATTTAAACCTATTTTTGCAGTCAATTTTACTTACTATTCCCAGCTTAAAGTTTTGGATTAAAGTTTTGTTTTTCAATGTTGTACCTTTTATTCTTCAAATACTGTGTTACAACGTCATTGTTTTTCATTTGGGGCAAGGTCTACTGACGCTGTATACAGTTGTTTCAATTAATATTTGCGTTAATTTAACCCTTTTCAAAACAGTTTTCAAATTTAGTTTCTTTAAATTTGAAATTGGGCTTCTAACACATACTTTGTCACTTATTGTTCTTGCATGATCAATACAACTTTTAATAATTGCATTTACAGACATGATTTCTTTTACTTGTATGCAGCTTTTTTCTCATTACCTGAGCTTCACAGTTTAAAATATACAGTAATGCCTTCTGCAGCAGACTTCTGTTGTTTTACAAAAGTAGTACAGATTGGAAGAAAATGAGAGTGAGGGATTTTGATGCTGTCTCCAAAACTTCAGGGGAAATGGGTGGCATCATTCCACCCCTCCCGCCTTGCCATGTCATCCAGAAGATAAATCCAGTTCTAATGAAACGATTCTCTTCAAATTTGATATTACTTTTTTATGCGACCATTTGTAAAAACGGTCATAAAAAATAAAATTTGAATAGCAATTTTTGTATATCGCGAGTGCAGATATGGCAGATTCGTAAATGGTCCATCCGTCCATCTGTCTGTAAACAGTTTGTTTCCAACCAATAACTCCAGTTTGGATTATTTGATTTCAACCAAAGTTGATAGATATATGTGTATTTTCCGTCTAGTACTGCAGGCCAGGTTTGAATTTGGGTCTTCCCCCCACCCCCACCCACGGTAATTTAGGCAATTTTTCCAAAAGTGGATTGGGAGTTATTAAATGCAAATGAACAAAATATTGACTACCATAACACACCACAAGAGAAATGAAAAAATAAAATTTGAATAGCAATTTTTGTATATTGCGAGTGCAGATATGGCAGATTTGTTAGGTAAACGGTTAACAAAAAATGGCATTGCCATTGCTGGGACAGTCGGGCTGCATGATTGACATCACGCTAGTTTGGACAGTACTAGGTGTGAATAAGCTTGAAAACAGCTCTGTAAATAAACATAGCTCCCGTTTTATTACCTTAAGAATAAGGTTGTTATTTTATGAGTAGATGACAAAGGCAGACAATTTGGTGTAAAATGTATAATTTCACGGGTATTATGTTTTTTTTATCGCCCGTGATATTTAAGGATTAATGACAAAGATTGAAAAGTTCAGGATAAAAATTTAAAATAAAAATCCCAACTCCATTCTTTTTTGGTTGCTTTTATTTGTAATCGGGAAAATGTTATAAGATAAGATCAGCTCATGGTGAAGACTGTTGGGAAAAAGTTGAAGAGCAAACTTAGACAAGTTTCACAAATCAGATAGTGCTGCCGCGGTTAAGACTTTTTTCTGACCAGTTAACCAGCGTGTTTGACCATGGTTAACCGCATTTAAGGTACCTATATTTGTAGTGTGTTCTTGCTTCAACTGTAACTATTATATCGGGCCGGCCAATGTTATTTACATTGACCATAAATAATAATAAAGAAGTATTCTATTTAGTCGTTACTGTTCAATCGCCCATGTGTTTACATCAGTGCACGTACTGGAAATCAACAGGTTTGTGGGTCCAATATGGATGAAACCATAAAAAATACAAAATCATCAAAATAACAACGAAAAAATAAATAATAACACATTAAATGTTTGCCAGCAATACCTGGAGAGACGTATTTATTTATTCCATGAACTCCAATTCACTGATGTGTAATGTCCGGTTATAAATTACGCACACGTGCACCTGGTAAAGTTAGTTTCAATAGCACCAACAATGCTTAAGTGGGACAACAATTTGAAAACAATTTGCGCTGTAACCTGCGCATTTGTTGTATTTTTATTGTTTTTTCCGGAACATCCTCGCGTTCCAGAAAAGCCAACTTAATCACAACAACTGCACAGGTTACGGCGCAAATGGTGCTCTGATTCTGAAACTATGAACTTTCAGTCACAAACGAGCGTTGTTTTTTCTTGACAGGGATGAAGAAAGACATTGGGGTGATAAACAAACAACGAAAAACAAATAAATGCGAGTATTTTTTAAATCTTTAGTAATAATTTTCCTTTATTCTTTTAAAGGGGGGGGGTGCGACTTATACATGGGCTTTAGGCAAAAGGGAGGAATTCTAGGTGTGAGTTTGGGGTGCGACTTATACACGGGGCGACTTATACATGGACATATATGGTGAGTATAGTGAATGTAAGGTTAACCGGTTAAAACATTTTCTCGACCGGTCAAAGTTTTAACCACAGGTTAACGGGTTATCCGGATAACCGCGGCAGCACTAAAATCAGAATTACAAAAACCACTTTGCTTCAGCAGAATTTATGCCAAAGTGTCAAAACTCTTATGAACAAATCATCTGAAATACGAGCAGAAGGCCTAGTGTCTGAAATTGGGAGTTGGGGAGTATTTAAAATCATGTAGGCCTATTTTAACCACTTTCCATTGGAGAATGAGGGCAATGTTTTTCAATCAACATTTATTAATTATTATGTTTATTTAACTCTAAGGCTACGAAAAAAGCACAGCATCTGCCAAAATAGTTGATTTTTTTTCTCCCTTTTTGCCTCAGAAACATAACCTGTGACCACTCAGTCGTGATTTCAAAGTCTTGTGGTGGCTGGGGAGGAGTCAGTTTTGGTCAAATAGCAGGGACAGTTCGGATCAAAATGATGGGGGTCGAGTAGGCCTGGCCCGGATTGGGCACTTTCCATCTTACTGAATAGCAAGTCGCTACTTCACGATTTTTGTTAAGTGTAGCAAAAGATTAGAAGAAGGCCCCATTAAGGAATGAGAATGTTTTTATTGAGATTGAAACTTTGCTGCCAATGACACTTTAAATAAAAATTCAGTTGGTGACTGAGTGGTATTATCGGTATTCAGAGTTTTGAGTTATGGTAATTTTATGTACAAATTTAACCATGTTTTCCAAGTTGAACGAAGTCCTAGATAGGCCCATTAATTGTTAAAATTCTGGTGTTAAAACATTTTTTTAGGTTAAAAAATTATCATGTGCTGGGTTGTTCGTACACACACATCTCACAGTCTCATCCCCACAAATTAACATAGCTCAGAATAAATCATTTAAAAGACGATCACACGATTTGGCAACTACTTTGATTCCACTGCTCTTTCAAAAATTATAACTGGTCATTTCGATAATTTTTTCTTTGTTTATTTCATTGTCATCATTAACTTACCAGTCAAACCCAATTCAAAATGATATCAATGAATGTCCAAGTCCAGAAACAATACATTTCTTTTCCCAATGATATGCGTCAGAGATGAAAGTTTATGACCTTGTGAATAGTGCATTACATTCTCTGTTACATTGCGCAGAAGTTATCACATATTTGACTTGGTTTACTTTACTTTTCTGCACTAGTTAGCGCATTAACTAATGAGCATTTACTGCATTAGTCGTGACAGAACTTCTTGTTTTAACTGTATCTTTCTTTATTATTGAACGAGAATGATTTGGAGTTATTTCCCTTCAATTGAACTCAAACATTTGGGAGACTTCAATTCAAGGACATTGGGAAATGACACATTGTTATTATACCAGGACTCAACCTCACTTTATAAGTGTTTTACTTGATGGAGTGGTGCATTGTGTCTTGTAGAATTGGGGACAGATATGAATATTCAAACTTGTACAAGTCATTTAATAAGTTTCACTTAAGAGACAATTCATATACTGAGATAGATTGCTTGTTTCTTGAAACCACAACAGTTCTCTCTAGTGTAGAAACACCATAACAGAATCCCTCTTCTCGACAGTAAAATCGGACATAGGGGGTATGTACACATGTTTTATTTCAAGTTTTCGGAATATTCTCAAGAGACAATATTGTTCTCATTTTATTTGTGACTCTGAAAGATTATTATTATTGATGAAAATGTTCGAGGTGATGGGAGAAAGGGAAATTGGCAAAGTGTACTATAGAATGTCTGTACACCCCCTACACCCATTGAACTTGGAACACCCCATTGGAGTTAAATATACCATACTGGATGCATCAGTTACTGACCAATCAGGAAGCTTGGATAATTTTAAAAGGGCAATAAGCAACTAACCCCGAATCATCTTCTCCAGAAACACTGATTAGAATCTTTTCATGTATGATACACAGCATCCATAGCAGAGTCAGATACTACTTTGTTAATATTTAGCCCCGCAGTTCATATTTGGGCTCAATACAGGCCTCCCACATTTAACTTGGTTCAGTGTGTGAAATTCTCTTTAAAGAATCTTCTCCAGAACCACCAGTCAGAATCTTTTAAAATTGGGTGTACTAATATTTGGGCTTCCTATGGATGCCTGAATGTTAACTAACTGCATCATGAGGCATAATCTTTAAAAATCTTCTTTTTCAGATCCACCAGTTAGAATCTTAGATATTTAGCATCCTTAGGGAGGTCAGATCTGAGTTTGTTTAAACCAAGTCCTTTTGTTAATATTGGGGCTCCCCATTTGATTTACTTATCCCATAATGAGGAATAATCTTTAAAACTCTTTTTTCTCTGGAACCATCAGTCAGAATCATTTGATATATGGTATACAGAATCCTTATATGACTCAGATTCCAATTTCTCCAAATCAAGCTTATCAGTTAATAACTGAGTTCTTTATAAGAGCCTGAATTTTAACTTTGTGCAATATGGGGCATAGTATAATATAATCTTGAACAATCTTCTTCTTCAGCTTCACCAGTCAGAATATTTTTATGTTAAGTATGCAGCATCCATAGGGAGGTCAGATCTAAGTTTGTTCCAATCTCTCTGTATTAATATTTGGGCTATCTATTGAAGCCCAAATTTTAACTTCGTCCAGTTTGAGGGATAATCTTTAAAACTTTTTCTCCAGAACCATTAGCGATAATTTTTTGATTTTTGGTGTACAGAATCCTTACTGGTGTTGGATTCAAATATTTTCATATCAAGCCCATCGATTAATAATAGGATTCTCTATGGGAGCCTGAATTTTAACTTAGTGCAAGATGGGGAATAATCTTTAAAATCTTCTTCAGATTCACCAGGATATTTTGTTGTTTAGGGTACAGCATCCTTACAGGGGTCTGGTTAAAGTTTGTTCAAATCAAGTTCCTTGATCAGTATTTGGGCTCCCTATTGGAACTCAAATTTTAACTTCGTTCAATATGAGAAATATTTTTAAAAAGGCGAAGATTTAAGTCAGATTAAGTTAGTTCAAGTTAAGTCCCTAGGTTGATATTTGGGTTCCCTATTTTCCATTGTTGGAAATCTGGCCTTTATTCGTGTGAAAGCATTTTTATACCAGAAAAAGTCACCTTACTGAACAACAGAGTGAGGAATAGTTATATGATTTCATTCCTTTGTAGCGCTGACTAACCATAGTTGCTAATTAAATTCTTCTTTAAACAGTTTTGTCAGGTGAGCGCTCACGAAAAATAAACATTTGTCTTGGTCACTCCACAGATAATTTTCGGTATCCACTCAAAAACACTAGATATCCTCTATATATTCTATTTTCAATTAATAGCTTGTTATAAAAAAATTAAACTCTTTTATGCTGTTTAATTTGGGAGCATTCCTGTAATTTTGGGACATCAGTCGATTCCTGCTGTGAGTTTGGTGGAACATTTTTCTGCATTTTAAAAAAATGGAAAAAGGATTAAAAGAACTGCTAAGCACTTTTTGAAATGCCACATGCTCTTGTCCGTTTTAAGTAAATTGTTTGACAGCCAGTGCTACCTTTTTTCAGAATGGAGATGGCTATGTGGACACACCAGCAAAGATGAAAAAGATAAAAGATGCTGTTCGAGAAGCCCTCAGTTCATAGATAGTCTTGTTAGTGATAGTATGTGTATTTTTTTTTCATGCACAGGTATGTTACGTTGAGGTATCCCACTTTACTCTTTTCCCAACGAACACAATATCAAAATTTGTTATTAGCTCACCTGGCTGAAAGTCCGAGTGAGCTATACTGATCACTCTTCTGTCATTGTTCCTCGTAAAAATGAACAGATGCTTTGCATCAGGTTTTGTGATTTTGGGTGAACTTTTATTGAGTGTTGATGTCAAGGGAAAACTTTGAAAGTTTTTATCTACATGTACATCTTAATTCTAACACACAGGCATGCACGCCAAGTTTAACATATGGGAATCCTGACAGAAGAGGTCACCGTAACTGAATACAGACTCTCTGGCTAATCGCTAACCTGCACTTGACCAGAAAATGACCGATAGGTAACCCCTCCTTATCTCAAAAGTATACAAACAAGAACTGTTTCTAATTACAGCCCTGTTCACATTAGGCTAATTTACATATGGAAATTAATGCGAAACTGAAACAAAGAAACAACTAATTATAGCTTCTCGGCTGCACCCGAAGAGCAGTCGATTATTTGGCACCCCTTTCTCGGCACTTTCCGACTTACCAGTTAAATATATTAGCCAATAGAAACACTAGTTTACCTCACCGAAAGGTCAACACTAAAAGTCTCTCTGGGAATCACTTCCACTTCATCTGGAACCAGAAAGGAAGGAAGTTTGGAAATTTCTCCCATCCCAATTAGTTAGTCATTCCTTGACTTCTTCACTCGTTGGGCTTTTATTCAAACCAAGTTCATGTTATTCATTCTTCACTCTTCTTATGGTGGCATTTGGTTCACCATCTTTGTCGTGAGACGGGGCGTTTGGTTCACCGCCTTTGATGTGAGGCGAATTTTGACCATATATAGATTTAGTATTGTCACATTTCACATGTATGTATGTTAAGAATTAGCAGAATAAATCTATGTATGGTCCTTACAGCAATCACTTGTTCGTTAGTCATCTTTTCATCAAACTGATCTCCGCCAATGCCGCCTGGAGCTACCAGTCCATGTTTGTCTAAAAGGTGACCCAAGATCACAAATGGTATTTGAGTCTTCTCCTTTCAAACTGCTGTATTGATTCCAATGAAACTTCATATGAATGATGTTGGGGAGGGGCAATGTAGTTCTGTTAAAATTGATGTTCTGCCCCACATGGGGGGATAGGGCAGCGGTGGGGGAAAAGTGCCCCAAATTTTAAAACAAAATCTATTCCAATGAATGGATTAACTTGATATTTTGTATTCAGCTTCATTTTGTGGTGCACATGGAAGTTTGTTTGAAGTGCAATATTTTCAATTGTTCTGGGAGGGGTAAGATTTTTTGCTCTGCCCCAAATCTCTACTTTCAGAACCGATGCTCCTATTTGAACCAAATTTGGTATGCAATATTGTTGGGTCATAAGTACTTCATTCCCGCAAACAAATTTGATCCCCATGGGATCCCCAGGAACTTAAAATAGAAACTTTTTTAAATGCCCATATTTCCAAGACTGTATGGAACAAAGAACCATTATTTGGTATGAAGCATCCTTAGAAACATTAGAATTGAATGGGCTAAATAAAAATTGTGATTGATTGTGTCATAGGGTACCCTATGGAGAATAAAAAAAAAATGCTGAATCGGATATTGATATTTGGTATACAGCATCTTTATGGTGGGGGGGGGGGGGGAGGGGGTGCAGGCAGATTCAAGTATGTTCAAATCAAGTTATTGACATGATATTTGGCTTCATATTGCAGGTCAAATTCAAATATGTTCAAATCAAGTCTCTAAGTTTATATTTGGACTCCCACTGTGAGAAAACATTTTTTAAAGTCATCTTATTCTGATCCGCTAATCAGGATCGGTTGATATTTTATAAAAGACATCTTTAGTGAGGTCAGATTCAAGTTTGTGCAAATCAACTTCTTGCTAATCAGGTCTTCAGTCATTTATATATATATCCCTTTAATTGTTATTACCCCCTATTCTGCAGATATCGGTAATTTCCTGTTCATATGAAGTATTTGTAATAATGAAATTTCCTTGTGGGAATACTGAAGTGGTTGCCTGTGCTTGTTCTCTCAAACCTTTATCCCAGTCAATGGCAAAAAAATAAAAGGAATTGATGCATTAATGTTAAAAAACCCTTAACCCTCGACTGGTAGAGTGCTGAATTATTTTTGGTCATCAAAATTTGTTCACGTGTCTTTGCCTCATTACAATTCACGAGAGAGTGCCAATAAACACTCTCTCATAAATTGTAATGAGGCAAAACCTAACAGACAAAACTATTTAACTTCAAAGGTAATATGAACCTCACCCACCAAAAATGATGCATTTAAGTTGAAGCATCTGCACTTCAGAATAAAGCCCAAAAATGGGCTTCCAGCACTCTACCAGTTAAGGGTCTGGACAAATTTCTTGAAAACCTGTAGACCACCACCTACACATTGCAAGTAGCTAAGCAGTAAGTTCTAGTCAAGTCTTAGCTGTCAATTTAGGCAGCCAAGACTTGACTAGAAACCACTGCCAAGGTAATATATCTTTTCACTAGGATCTCTTCATGTTAACGTGTTTAGGGTACCTGTTCTGAGGACGTGAAGGTTGGAAATGGGCCTTTAACTGGTAGAGTGCAGAATGATTTTGTGTTGTCAAATTTGTTCAAGGGTCTTGGGCCCTTGGCCTTTTTATACCTCCCACAAACAAAGTTTTGGGGGGTATATAGGAATCACCCTGTCTGTCCGTCCGTCCGTCCATCTGTCCGTCTGTCCATCCTTGTAAGCGCAACTCCTCCTAAACTGTTTGAAGAATTTTCATGAAACTTTACACAATGGAAGAACTCCATATGAAGATGTGCTTGAAGCAATATAATTCCGTTCTGACATTTCCAAGGGGAGATAATCTAACTTATACATTTCAGACGTGGAGGGTATCACTTTGTGAGTTTGCTCACAGTACCTCTAGTTACAATTTGTGGGAGAATGCCCAAAGGCACTCCCGTTTGAAGAATTTTCATGAAACTTTACACAATAGAAGAACTCCATATGAAGATGTGCTTGAAACAATATAATTCCGTTCTGACATTTCCAAGGGGAGATAATCTAACTTATACATTTCAGACGTGGGAGGTATCACTTTGTGAGTTTGCTCACAGTACCTCTAGTTACAATTTATGGGAGAATGCCCAAAGGCACTCTCCCATAAATTATAACATGGCAAATCCCAAACAGACTAAAAATTTAGTTCAAAGATAACATGAATCATATCCACAAAATATGAAGCCTCTAAGTTGAGTACCCACCCTTTAGAATAAAGTCCAGATATGGGCTTACAGCACTCTACCAGTTAAGGGTCGATTCACTTTATGAAGAATCAATAGGTGTTTGTCAGGTGGGTGTATCAGGACTCTTAGGGCCTCTTGTTTTAATTATTTTTTGTAAACTTTTTAACAAACATTTCAGCAAAACCAGATCTTGTAAACCAAACCCTCATTGAAATTAGCTCAACAAGCTTGTTCCAATGTGGGGTCACATGATATGGTTTTGTTGAAATCTTCTTGTAAGATAATTTTTTTTTCTGCACAATTCGTAAATTTCACAGGCAGGTGCAGGCAATTTGTAAAGTAAAGGGATATCTTTATAAACATTGATCTCTGACGTTGCAGAACTTTTTCTGAAAAACAGATTCAGAACTTGATCAGACTGTTTTATCACAAAATTTTCTTTTTAAAATGAAATATATGTGTACCACACATTTTACCTCACACAGTTTTCACTACATGCTTTTTGATGGAAAGACTTTTGCCATTACTCAGTTTCCATCTCTTAGCCGTCATCCTGAGTTTGTTTACTGTTGCTTTTCAGTCTCCTTCCAAACCGCTGGGTCAAATCAAAACAAATTCAACACACATTGTCTTTGGTTTATACACTTTCCAGTCAGTTCATATAAGTTTGACAATTCTTTTTAGAACATATCGTAAACCATCGGTCACAATTCTTTATAATCTGGTACATGTGTACAGTTTTCGGTAGTGATCTAGATTAAAGATTGTTCAAGGAAAATTTTTTTTGGCAATATTTGGACTTCACTCTGAAGTGACAAAATTGTTGGCTGCCAAAATTTTGGTTTTCCAAACTGGATGGGTGATTTGAAGCTTACAATCTTATAGTATTATTTGATAACATATCCTCGATATGATGCAAAACAAAATTTTCCTGCACCCTTGTCCTGAACTCTTTGTAGCAGATATGTCGCCTCTTTAGATGTAGTAAAATCAACTAGTCTAATAATACTGCTAGTGGGAACACTATCCACTTTTAACCCATTACGTAACGAATCACCCGCATACTAGTGTTGTGCGGTTTTATTTTTCTTGTTTCGGTTCGGTTTCGGTTCGGTTATTTAAAAAAAACTCAGTTTATAGGTCAATTTTTGGTTTTTTATAGTAAGACATCTGCAGTTTCCAACAGAAACTATGTAGTTTCGATATAATGCCCATACTGTCATATTTTCAGTGATGATTTAATTGGCATTGACTAGCATTTGTGCTAAGTGTATAAATGGCAGGCATTATCAAAACAAAATAATATAAAAGAAAATAAAATGTAACAGTGTTCGTAGAATATCACCACTCACCAATTCTAGGCACACAACCCCCCCCCCCCCCCCACCTCTGGTCTTTAAGTTCAGGCATAGAGAGTCTATGATGAATTGATATTAACACATGGGTGTGAAAAGAGCTAATTCACAATTTCCCAGCGCTCTGTTCAGTGCTCACTCCTAGGTGGGCCCTGGGCAGCCTAACAAAATGACCCTACCAGGCATTGCAAATAATAACAAGCGTTGCCAAGTGGGTCACCTAGACACCCATCCTAACATATTTGACAATGAACTGATGTATGCACTCTTTTCAATACCCCCCCCCCCCCCCCCCCCACACACACACAGTGGTGACTAGTGCCACCACCCGCCCTAGTAAAATAATCATCAATCATTTCATGTCAGCCTGGAATGGGAAAGTCATATTGTTTTTAGCTGGGTGGGCTTCAAAATGAACCACTTTACCTATTGTCCCCCCCCCCCCCCCCCCCAACTCGCACATGCAATGGTTTTACCTCAACGGAATTGATTTCACAAATTCACTGGTGTACTGTTATATATTGTAACTTCTTTGCGTTTGCCTCTTGCCATTCCAATTTCTATTTCTACCGCTGATTTGTTCCTTTGGTTGGCCCCCTTAAAGTACGTTGTGTGGGAATGCAACCGTGGCACGTTGACAGCGATATTACGGAACGTAGCTTTATCCCGTGGATATGGACGTTTCGGTCTTGGGACGTTTCGGCCTCGGGACGTTTCAGTTCAAGATGTTTTGGCCTTCATATATTGAACTAAATAGAATAAGAACTTGCGGTTTTGCGTTTTAGTGGGCCGAAGCCTTCAGGACAAATCGTCTCGGGTCGGAACGTCCCAAAACTGAATTGCAGTAAAACCTCTTCCCAGATAAGCACATCAAGGGAGGCAACAGACAACATCCGATGCACGTGGTGGGGCAATCCGTGACAAATGTTATTTTTGAATACGACATTGAAATACCAAGACCTTTGAAAATGTAGGCGTGTTGGCTGTCTGTTTTGTCATTCTCACAGAAAACACAACCCATTTTTACGTCAACGATTTGTGATTGACAACTTGTCATACATAATTCTCGAGTGATCTGGACATGCTGCAGTGACCCCTTTACACCCAGAATGTGGCGTACGTTGACGACACTGTTATTTCCTGACAAAGCTTGACATTTCAGACATTGTTAGTGCAAACTGAATAAAGAAAACATCTCTTCCCGACATTTTAGGAAAAAACCGAAACCGTTCTCATTTACCAGTTACATGGTTTCGGTTTCGGTTTTCAAGCAAAACCGAAACCGACTTATAAAACTGGTTAATCGTACAACACTACCGCATACCGGGCTTGCATTTTATCCAGGCCGATCAGCCCCAGTCTGGTAATCAGCCGCAAAAATAATCTGATGAGGCCGATCAATCGACCCCATCATCAATCTGTTGTTATCCCAATCTCAGCGAATCAAGCGACAAGCAATTTTGTTAAACAAAATAACTTCCAGCAATGGGATTAATCGATCGGGTGATTCTGGGTTTATTCGTGTACTTCGATCGGGGATGTACTAAATGATGATCGCAAATGAGAGTAGAAAATGTGAGGGGTGGGTATGGTGAAAATAAATGCACAAACAGGTTGATACTGACCTTATAAACCTTATATGGTGTAACAAGTTCGAAGCCTTTATAACCACATTGCATTGCGGTGACTGTTTGATTGCCTAGCACAAGTTCTACTCATACATATGGTAGGAAAAGCCACACAAATATCATCGGCAGTCTTCAAAGTTATTCTGTGTGTGACTGTGTTGTCAACACAAGCTCTTGCATCTATTATAATAAAGAGAATAAACATGCCCTCTGATTGAGCATTTATTCTGAAATGTTTACACAAGAATCTGCATCTTATGTGGATTCCCCCCCCCCCCCCCCCTCCCATCCCTCCAAGCTTTTCTTCGAAAATAACCTGTCACAAAATAGAGCAATTACAATTCATTTGGAAAAATATACACCAAACACATACTGGTTCATGTGTTAATTATTCATGAGTGATATATATTATGTGCATTTTTAGAGAATAATTGACAAGTGAGAGTGTATGATGTCAAGTTTGTTGAAAATAAAAACAACATCATTTTAGCTTTGGAATTGATTTTATTTTAATAAAATAAAATCACTTACCTCTTTTTGACATATAAAGACAGGCAATAATCCATTTCTTGAACGTTAGATGAAAAAGAAAATCTGCATCGTCCTCCAGGTAATGACAACACATTGCTGCTCACCCAGTTTTGCTTCGAATTCACCTGCGCATCACCGACTTTTATAGTTTTCGAAACTGAGGGAGTAGGCTTGAACACGAATAGGGCACCTTGTTTTCAACATGCAGAAAGGTGGGAGGGGGTGAGGGGTGCTAAATCACGAAAAAATGCCAAGAGGCAAGACACCGCTCAGCAAGGTATTAATATTGCCTGATTAATAGCCCATAGTAAATTAATAAAAGTCCATTAGGTTGGAATTATTCATCTTTATTCATAACAAATCATCAAATGACACAATATACATGAAATATCAATATAATATGCACATGCATGTGTAAAAAATTAATTCAACCCCAGTAAACAAAAATCAGTCTGGTCGACCACTTCACCAGTCCTGTCGATCAGCCTGGCCGCGATTCTAAAATGCAAGCCCTGCAAAATCTGCCCACATAATGAACAAGTTCAGCAGTTGAAAAAAAGTTATTTAACTGGTAGAGTGTTGAAATATTTTTGCCTGGCAAAACTTGATCACATGTCTTTGCCCTTTTACATTTTACAGGAGAGTGCCTACAGCACTCTCCCATAAATTGTAACGAGGCAAATCCATACAGACTGAATAATTTCCCTTCAAACACAATATGAAGTACACCCCGAGAATATGAAGCCTTTTGCAGCAGCACCTACACTTCAGAGTAAAGCCCAAATATGGGCTTCCTGCACTATCAGTTAATAGTTGGAAAAATATTTCAAATAATAAATTTTTATATCATCTGCATTGGGTAAAGGGTGAATGTCATGATATAGAGTAGTCTACACTTAAAAAATAATATAATTTTTTTAGAAGTGCAAATTTATAAAATAAATAGACAAAACTACATGTATGTTTCAATGAGTCATTTTGTATTCAATGAGTCCGATGTGCGTAGGAAGAAAACGTCGAGACCGAAGGTCGAGACGTTTTCTTTCTACGCACATCTGACGAATTGAATACAAAACGACTCATTGAAACATACATGTGGTTTTGTATTTATTACATGACCCAAGCACCTACTGACCTAACTTTCTTTTCTATCAACGGTGGTAAACACCATGCACTTTATGCAGTCGCATTGCATAAAAAAAGTCCCGGTTGGAACAGGTTGGTGTGCAATACGGAATTCCGTATTGCACAGCCGTATTGCATAAGAGAGACTGCATGGGCATGTAATAAAACTACATCACTGCAGTTACAACTGCATATTCATTGCAATGGAAATTTCTATTTTCCTTGGCCCAAAATCTAAATGTTCTCTGAATAATTTTGTTCAACAACTTTTTTGAAATCTTCGACTGAATTTTTTCTACTGTATTGACAGCTGCATACCATTTAGTTCATAATTCAGGCCCTAGAAATAACCCACAAACAATTGTTTAGTTTACTTCGAGTTTCTTCAGTTGTAAAATATGCGAATGAGCAACAGGTTACGAAAAAATGATAAAACAAAAATTAAATTTCTATATTTGGTATGTTTTGCCAGTCTTAACCTTCTTTTGGGACTAACATGACTCGGAGATTGTGCATTGCATCCATGAAGAGTGTGGTGTGCAATTTACATCATAACAGAATTTCTGCTAAAATACAGTATGTGGAGAGTGTATTATCACTAAATCACCTGCAGAGTGGAGATTCCACCCAAGCAATACTTGCAAATTTGTTGCAAAGCATAACAAGCGCAGGCAAAGTTTCAATCAATGGACCTTCGGGTTCAACCCGGAGGTCCATTGGCTGAAACATTGCTTGTGTTTTTTGTCCATATGTATAAAATTTGAAAGTTATAGTTAGGGTGATAACTCCACTCCGTGGGTGATTTAGTAACAATCCACTCTCCACGTACTGTAAGTATCAACACCTTATGCACTATCTTGTCATTTGGCAATATTTCACGTTAGTTGTTATTATTATTTTGATGGAAATTCTGTTAAGATATAAACAACATGGCAGACATAGTAAAAACAGAAGGTGGAATAGCATAACAACATTTATTTCAAAAAGGCTACTAACAGGTTATGCGGTAAGCTCTTTATTTCCAGACCTGTTAAATGTGTTCATTTGTTGCAACTCATAGGTATGGTTACTGTATCAAAGCATTATTTGTGGAAGTGGGTGGATCATCCACCCTTGACAACCACCTCCAGTTTGGAAAGTGAAAATATAAAAGAATTATAACATTGTAACTATGACAACATATACACAACAGAAAAATTCCATTTTTCACTGCTTAAAATCTACAAATATAAATTAGACTTGTCCTTTTTTCTGTGTACAGTATTGCATAGGACCTCATTTAAAGAGTGAAACATTTTACATAGGACTACATGGTATATCAGTGAGCTGGTAAATACCGCTATTTAACTGGTTGTATGCTAGAAGCCACTATCGGGGCTCCACTGAAAAGTGCTGAAAGCCACTATATAGTGGCTTTACACTGTTAGCACAAATCTGTTGTTGGCTCAGCAGAAGAAGAAAAAGATTAATATAAAATTATTTTGTTACAATTTATTGGACAAATGGCACTCTCCAATAAATTGCAACAAAACACTTTTTGTGAGCACTATCTTGCTAAACTAAGGCTTCTTTTGCTGGTAGTGTGATGTCTTTGAAAAAAAATACGCGCCTTACAAATGTCCATTGAAAAGTAATTTAGCACTCTACCAGTTAAAACAATACCAGATGGAAACCGGAATTAAGATAGTCTTACAATTAACTGCATATCTTAACCCTTTACCCAACGTAACGGCAAAACCGGCCAGCGCTATTCTCAAAAATCGCCAATTAATTTTCATTATATTTTCATTTTTTGTCTCAAAAACATAGGTTATCACCCCTCGTTGGAACGAGCTCGTTCCAACGAGGGGTCATAACCTATGTTTTTGAGACAAAAAATGAAAAAAAAATAGTTTTTCAAGAATTTTTTTTGCAAGTGTCGTCTGCTTTCCATGTTAGGTAAAGGGTTAAGTAACAGTACCATATCAAATTATTAAAGTCAAGTCAATATATTCTTGTTGAACTGTTCAGCTCAACCTGTCATTCTACTCGTGTCATCCCCCAAATATTCCAGTTTTGCTGCTTTCAAATTCTGTTCAAATAACACATTGGTACTCTCACTGATCTGTGAACATGTTCATGATTTATACATTTATATATTTATTTAAAAAAAGAAGCATACATCTGCAGCAGTAAGGCTATAAATGTTAAAAATCTGTTTCTTAGGCCCTCCTGCATGGTCATTTTGGCTGCCGCATACTCTCTTTTTATAACCAATGCAAACTTAAAATTAAAAATTAAATGGTTTCAGGCCTCAAAATAACAAGATTTTGATAAACCTTCCAGCAGGTTGCCTCATTTGACAATGGTTAACCTGTTGATCGGTTACCACGATTTTTTTCATAAACCTATTGGTTAACCATTGCATTAAAAGTATTAATACTGACAAAGCTTCTGACATACCCATCTACAGTTCCTCCCAAATTAGTTTGGCGTTTAGACACAAGGAACCCAAGGCAGGAGGAGAACAAAACAGGTACATACACAATGCCCCCCCCCCCCCCACCACATACCCACGCACATTCACATATGAACGCATTAACATTTGTTGTTGTTTGCTTTATAGGATTTTTGTGTCTAATAAAAATTAAAGAATTCAAATTGTTTATTTTGCTGTGTGGCTTATTATTTCAGAAACCCAAACACATTTGTCTCGAACTGGGAGTAGGAATTGGACAATTGTGTGGGGATGGCATCATGGGGGCATTATATACCATCGATGGACGTCTGTGTTACGAATACAATGAATTTAAGGGCATGGGAGTTGCATTGGCAGTCTCTGATTAACATTGGAAAAGAAACAATTGTAAATCATATCTACCTTCCCCTTCATTTTGAAATACGGAGAATGTAATCCAAAGTTCCAAAATAAAACTTTATTTGTGCCACAATGTTCAAAATCATTTGGAAAAACCCATGTTCACAACCATGCTGGCTGTTTATTTAAATGGAATAAGCACGTAAATAAGAAGTCAGCATTGGTGAATAAAAGACTTTTCCATAATGTGTTTGAAAATTTTTCTCATGGATTGGTAGGGTAAAAAGGGGCAGAATGCAAATAATTAACAACAGCTCATTTGATTTTCAATATGTCTCCTTTTTATTGTATCGAAGACATATTTTCAGCTTTGCGCAGTGCGAGAGTTAATACCTCACGTGCGGTAAATGTATTTACAAAGCAGTTAGCTCCCTTTAGCTGTAACAGACAATCGTCTTTCTCAGAATCGAAACAAATTAATTGTTTCGAGAGCCAGAGGGCACCGCGAGTTGGTACTGCAGATCTTCAGTACTGCTAATACTATAGATTTATATCCCCACAAGTACAGTAATGATTGAAACATACTGTATGATAACCACATGAGCATTTTGTTCTCGTTTTGTTCACTGCAGTGCTTATTTTAAATCAGTGGGAGGAAAATTGTTGAAAACTTGTCTCATCCCGTAACAACTAACTTCGTTGGCCATCGGCGTGGTTTTTGGTTAACCGATCGAGCGATGGCCTGAGAATAAATCTGCGTAACCGATAGGCGAACGGTACGAGCATTCGCCTCTTATTTCGAGGCCTGTGGTTTGTGTCCCTGATATTTTCCCCCAAGTTAATAAAATTGATAAATTTGTCCCTTGAGTATAACAAGGCTTTGCAGTGCTTTAGCATTGCAAAACCTTCTTGCACTCAAGAAATGAAATACACCACCTTCCATGCTATTCTTTGGATTATGAGTCTCAAAACATAAAATGATTCAAAAACATGAACTTTTGGTGACAAAGAAATAGTTAAAAAAAAAAAAATAAATAATTAAAAAAAAGCCTGCCCACATGATATTTTACAAAAAATGGCCTCTGAAACAAGATCTACTTTTTGGGGCCTAATTGAATACAACTATTTGGATAAGCACATTTTTCTCTTACTTATGTGACAGTGACCTTCCCCAATGTCGTCTGATTTATTCAATATTGCAGGATCATGTTGTGTGTCAAACTTAAAAAAAACAAATGAATCCCAGTCCAGATTACTCCCAGACTGACAACTCCTGTGATGAAGTGCAGGTCAATCACTCAATCATAAACCAATGGAAAAACACTGTGTATCAATACAAACATATACCAGGTAGTTTTTGTTTTCTAAATCGTTTGACTTTCAGTAGTCAATAATATTAAGACGATTTCAAGGTCTTATAATGTGTTTCCAGAATAATAAAGACCTTGATGGCTATTGTAATAACATTGAATCTTATTGATGGAGATGGATGGAAATTGGGATGTGAGATTATCGGTTTGGGGATTTTTAGGGGCTATACCTCGGTATCGGTTCAGTATTCGGTGTCTGACTTGACTGAGATTTGCAGATTTCTGTCAAGAGAAACAGAACAAGTTGTATCATTCTAACACAACACTATAAATGTCACTGCCAATGAGCTGAACGGGAGTGAAGTGGCTCAGAGGTAGACTATTGGACTTCTATGCTAGAGGTCCCGAGGTCGATCCCTGTCAGGGACGACCCGCATTGTGTCCTTGGGCAAGACACATTATCCCAGTTGCCAACATGGGGCACGATGACGCTGTGTACTAGGGCATACTGCACGTTGCTGGTGAACATGTCTTCAGCCACTGTAACCCTGCTTGAGCAGAGCTTGAACAGAGTTAGAATGTTGAGGAGCTGACAGTTGCTCGTCGATGCTTGGTGGTTCTCTCCGGGTACTCCGGCTTCCTCCGCCCGCAAATCTGTCACGGTCATGATTAGCCATTGTGCATAAGTATGTGACCTTAAACACCAATAAATAGATAAATGAGCTCAACAGTAGCTTTCTTTTATGACCACAAATCATCTCAACAGTAATTTTGTGACCTGTTCTAAACATACCGTAATGGTTAGACCTATTTCTGGCTTTTGCAATCTCAGAGCATTTGCTCTGACCATGCCACCTTTAGGAAGTCCTTCTGACATTTGACAGTAAGATGCAGTACTCATATGAGTACTGTATTCAAAAATCTATTATGAAATCACAAAATATTAATGGCCCCTTCCAATTTTCCAAATAAATTGGCCTCATTAAAGTACTCTTAATTTGTATTTAACCATTGAAATGGTTGATTAGTTCAGCAATATGAATGTAATCATCATTATACATGGATATAGTAAGTATTGTTTACAACATTGAGATATCTAAAATACTTCACAGGATACCTTTATATTGCTATATTTTTTTAATACTATTACTGGTATTCAATTTCAGCCACCTTGTAGCCCAAATACGGCTGGTGCTTTTTTTCCATAGCTTCCATTAAAATGTGTCAGTTATGTGGATTTTGAATTATTTTTCATTTTTCAGAAAACAAGCTTTGAAGATATCCATATGCCACAGCAAAAGAATGAAGACACATGACCAAAACTATTTGTACTGTTATGTGCCAGATGTGATATTTGTTCGCATGTGTGGTATCTTTGACAATGTTTTACTGTGGAATCAGAATTTTTTCTCTAGCAAAAGTAGTTCAGTTTTTTGATGTTTTCTTGTTAGCCCTTAGATAGATATATTTTGTGCTTTTAAAAATGTTATTGGCAGTTAAGATTATGCAAAACTATGTGACCTTAACCATCTCATACTGATATCAAAATACCAACGTTTTCAGCAGCACATTTTTCACACAATACAACTGAGAATTTAATAAATTATATCTTGTTTGGCAGAGCTCATTGAGCTCTGTCAAATAAGATGAAATTTGTTGAATTTTTCATGCTGGATGGGCAATACGGGGTCAATGTCGAAAATTTTGAAATACTGCCAGAGTGTTAAGAGTTAAAACCAATAAATATATGAATAAATAACTGGCCCATCACTGGCCTTCCATGTTGTGGAGTCTTGGAAATCATGAAAGGCTTAAAAAGCAGAGGACAGCCTCTCATAGGAGCCTGACTTAATAGAAACTAGGTCTAAAACAGTCGTGAGCAAAGTAAAACCTCTCTGCTATTTGACGAAGTATGATAATTTTTTTACTCAAACCACAAATACCACTGCTAACTGACAGTTATTCTCATCCACTGGTCGGGTAGATCTCTTGAATAGTACATGTTAAAATTTTGTTATCTGAGAGTGTGTTCTTTCTAGAAAGAGAATGCTTTTGGTGGCCTCATCATTTGAACAATCTGATGAAGACCTGGACAGTAAGGCCATAAGTTAATTGTTGGTGTAGTAGTCAAATATGTATCACACGAAATATTAACCCTTTACCTAACATGAAAGGCAGATGACACTTTTAAATAAAATTTTGAGTAAGGCCTAAAAAAGTTAAAAATCTGATTTTCAGGCCCTCTTGCATGGTCCTTTTGGCAGCTGCATGCTCTCTTTTTTATAAACAATGCAAACTTAAAAAAATTAAAATTAAGTGGTTTATGTCTGATATTTTACCAAAGTTAAGAAATTGATAAATTTGTCCTTGAATGCAACAAGGCTTTGCGATGCTTTAGCTTTGCAAAGCCTTCTTGCACTCAAGGGACAAAATACGCCACCATCAATGTTCTGTAGATTTTGAGTCCTGAAACATAAAAGAAACCAAGAACATGAACTTTTGATGGCAAAGAAATAATTACAAAAATAAAATAAAAAATGCCCGCCCACATGTAATTTTACAAAAAATGGCCCGAGATACAGAAGATCTACTTTGTTGGGCTTAACTGAATGTTTTTCATTTTTTTGCATCAAAAACATAGCTTATGACACCGAATTGGAACGATCTCGGTGAGAAACTTGAGAGAATGACTTGACATTACTGGAACTTTCTATTTTACTTCAGTCCCTTCTTGGTTAAGTTGAGCTGCAGTGTCATTGACACCTTCTTTTTAAATATCCATTGATATCAATTTTCATTATTCAGCTTTGAAAACATGGGTTATTGACGATCATTGAAGTTGTTACAGTGAGGGCTCATAAGTTCTGTTTGGGATGAAAAATTAAAAAATAAAAAAACTTCAGTGGTCATTTTTGTTTGGGATGCAAACAAATGGAAAAAATAATAAAATTTGAATGGAGATTTTTGTGACTAGCAGTGGTCAGATATGGTCATTATGATAGGTAAAGGGTTAACTCTTAACCTGCTGAGTATTTTTAAGATATTTTCTATCAGATCTTGTCATGGCTGCTGTTGAGCAGTCTTGCTTTGATTTGATGAAAAATGTATCTAAATTTTACTCAAGAAATCATTGGTGAAAAAATCCCTTCAATTTACAGGGTGGAAATTGGTTAAATTTGCCCAAATTATACATATTTCAGTGGCAAGAGAAATTCTATTCTAGGTCAGAATATCTGCCAGCAGCATGCAAGGCGTTAACCCTTTACCCAATGCAGACGATATCAAAATTTATTCTCTGAAAAATCATTTTTTTAAATTTTTCAAAAAATTTCAACACAACCATATGTGACCCCCTCATTGGAACGTGCTCGTTCCAAAGAGGGGGTCACATGATATGGTTTTGTTAAAAACTTTTGAAAATTAATATTTTTTCAGATGTTAAATTTGCATATTACGCAGACGGATGTTGCTGATTCGTTGGGTAACTGTTAAAAGTGTCTTATTTTAATGATTAAAAAGCCAGTTCACAACTTAATTTTTTTTTCCATAGAGATTTTTTAGTTTTAACCTGTTTTAACTGGTTGAGGGCTATATTATTTTTGATGATCTGAATTCATTATTCAGATTTTGTTTTATTACAAATTACTGGAGAGTGCCCAGGGGCACTCTCCAATAATTTGTAATAAAACAAATTTGTATCAGCAAAATATTATTTGCATTTGAATGAATATGAAACATGAGCAAGGAAAATGTTGGCCTTTGCTCTGGTACCCTCTTTGATTTTGAAAGCCCTGACGGTGGCTTCTAGCACTCAACCAGTTAACAAGTAAAATTTTTCGTTAAGCATTTCTCTGGTTGACAGGTGGTTTGAAATCTTTTCTCTAAGCCCTGGAAGAGGGCACGGCAGCTCAGTAGGTAGAGGTGCAGGCTGCAAGCCGAGAGGTCCTTGGTTCGAATCCCACCTGCAGCAACTGTGTGGTGTCCTTGGGCAAGACACTTCACCCCTGTTGCCCACGTGGGGGCACGGTGGCGTTGTGTACTAAGGCGTACTGCACGGCGATAGTTCACCTGTCTTCAACCAATGCTAACCCTGCTTGTGTGGAGTTAGTATGTTGGGGAGCTGGCAGTTGCTTGCCATTGCTCAGTGGTTCTCTCCAGATAGTCCAGCTTCCTTTTCCGTATGAGAGATTTTTTAGTTTCAACCTGTTTTAACAAGTAAAATTTTTTGTTAAGCATTTCTCTTGTTGACAGGTGATTTGGAATCTTTTCTGTAAGCCCTGGAAAGTGGCACGTTGGCTCCGTAGGTAGAGGTGCAGGCTGCAAGCCGAGAGGTCCTCGGTTCAAATCCCACCTGCAGCAACTGCATTGTGTCCTTGGGCAAGACACTTCACCCCCTTTACCCATGTGGGGGCATGGTGGCATTGTGTACTAAGGCTTACTGCACGTTGATGGTTCATCTGTCGTCAACCAATGCTAACCCTGCTTGTGTGGAGTTAGTATGTTTGGGAGCTGACAGTTGCTTGCCATTGCTCGGTGGTTCTCTCCAGGTACTCCGGCTTCCTCCACCCGTAAAACTGTTGTGGTCATGATTAGCCATTGTGCAGAAATATGTGACCTTAAACACCACTAAATAAATAAATAATAACTAAGCCCTGGAATGGCACATTTGCCTTGATTTGGGCTCTCCCTTCTACACTCTGGTAGCTTAAAAATGGATTCACAAAGACTATAAATACTATTGAGGTCACTATAAGGTTATGGTGCAGTAAAAGCATATGCCTTTGCTATTCATATAAGCAATTATATTGAAAAGTTGTAATAAAATTTTTGAAGTTTTCGCCAAGAGTATTGTTGTATTTTGCAGTAGCTGGATTTGAAAGACGTGTTAAAAGGTGGTGTGTTATGTATATCCTGAGTATTAATAATTTTGTTCAAAAGTAAATGAAGGAACTGATAGTTATACAGTTGGGTTTTGAAACCTCTATCTTCTAGTTTAATTTCCATGTCTGAATCTTCCATGGCTTTTACCAAAATGGAAAAACATAATTTCTAATATGATTAATGTGTTTTTAGCTCACCGAAGGGAGCTTAACTTATCACCGGCCGGCCGTCGTCCATCGTCTGTCATCCGTCGTCGTGAAGATTTTTCAAACGACTTCTCCTCTGAAACCACTGGTCCGATTTTCATGAAACTTCAGAGGATGTTCATTACTATATGGCAATTCATGTTTGTTCAAATGAAATGGCCACGTCGCATGGGGGCTCTGTATGGGGCATAACTCTGATAGCACCGTATGAATTATAGAAAAATTATTAAAAAATCTTCTTCTCCAGAACCAGTGGGCAGAATCTTTTGATACTTGGTATGCAGCATCTTGGTATGGGTCTGATTCAAGTTTGTTCAAATCGGCCCTCTGTATTCATATTTGTGCTCACTATAGAAGCCCAAATTCGAACTTGGTGCATTTCAGGCAAATTTCTTAAAAAATCTTCTTCTCCAGATCCAGCAGGCAGAATCTTTTGATATTTGGTATGCAACATTGTGGGGCGGATCTGATTCAAGTTTGTTCAAATTGGCCCCCTGGGTTCATATTTGGGCTCAGTATAGAAGCCCAAATTCGAACTTCGTGCATTTCAGGCAAATTTCTTAAAAAATCTTCTTCTCCAGATCCAGCAGGCAGAATCTTTTGATATTTGGTATGCAACATTGTGGAGTGGATCTGATTCAAGCTTGTTCAAATCGGCCCCCTGGATTCACATTTGGGCTCAGTGTAGAATCCCAAATTTGAACTTAGTGCATTTCAGGCAAATTTCTTAAAAAATCTTCTCCAGATTCAGCAGGCAGAATCTTTTAATATTTGGTATGCAACATTGTGGGGTGGATCTGATTCAAGTTTGTTCAAATCGTCCCCCTGGATTCATATTTGGGCTCAGTATAGAAGCCCGAATTCGAACTTAGTGCATTTCAGGCAAATTTCTTAAAAAATCTTCTCCAGATCCAGCAGGCAGAATCTTCTGATATTTGGTATGCAACATTGTGGGGATGGATCTGATTCAAGTTTGTTCAAATCGTCCCCCTGAGTTCATATTTGGGTACGGTATAGGAGCCCAAATTCGAATTTAGTGCATTTCAGGCAAATGTCTTTAAAAATCTTCTTCTCAAGATCCAGCAGGCAGAATCTTTTGATATTGGGTTAGAGCATGCTTAGAGGGGTGAGATTCAAGTTTGTTCAAGCCAAGTCCCTGGGTTCATTTTTGGGCTCACTGTGGTAGCCCGAATTATAACTTAGTTCAAAATGAGGAATTTTCTTTAAAAATCTTCTTCTTCAGATCCAGCAGTCAGAATGTTTTGATATTTGGTATGCAGCATCTTTAGGGGGGGTAAGATTCAAGTTTGTTCAAACCATGTCCCTAGGTCCATATTTGGGCTCACTGTGGGAGCCCGAATGATAACTTAGTTCAAAATGAGGAATTTTCTTTAAAAATCTTCTTATTCAGATCCAGCAGTTGGAATATTTTGATATTTGGTATGCAGCATCCTTGGGGGGGGGGGGGGGGGGGGGGGGGGGGGAGAGATTCAAGTTTGTTCAAGCCATATCCCTAGGTCCACATTTGGGCTCACTGTGGGAGCTTGAATTGTAACTGAGTTCAAAATGAGGAATTTTCTTTAAAAATCTTCTTCTTCAGATCCAGCAGTCGGAATGTTTTGATATGTGGTGTGTAGCATCCTTAGGGGGGTGAGATTCAAGTTTGTTAAAGGCAAGTCCCTGAGTTCATATCTGGGCTCACTCTGGGAATGAGGAATTTTCTTTAAAAATCTTCTTCTTCAAATCCAGCAGATGAATGCTTTTGATATTTGGTATGCAGCATCCTTAGGGGGGTAAGATTCACGTTTGTTCAAGCCATGTCCCTAGTTCCATAAAATTTGTCCCTGAGTTCATATCTGGGCTCCCTCTGGGAATGAGGAATTTTCTTTAAAAATCTTCTTCTTCAAATCCAGCAGATGAATGCTTTTGATATTTGGTATGCAGCATCCTTAGGGGGGTAAGATTCACGTTTGTTCAAGCCATATCCCTAGGTCCATATTTGGGCTCACTGTGGGAGCCCAAATTATAACTTAGTCAATATGAGGAATTTTTCTTTAAAAGTCTTCTTCAGATTCAGCAGTCAGAATGTTTTGATATTTGGCATGCAGCATCCTTAGGGGGTGAGATTCAAGTTTGTTGAAGCCAAGTCCCTGAGTTCATATCTGGGCTCACTCTGGGAATGAGGAATTTTCTTTAAAAATCTTCTTCTTCAAATCCAGCAGATGAATGCTTTTGATATTTGGTATGCAGCATCCTTAGGGGGGTAAGATTCACGTTTGTTCAAGCCATGTCCCTAGTTCCATAAAATTTGTCTCTCATAACTTCATTCCTTTGTAGTGTTGATGAACCATGTCTAACTGAATGTGACCCCAAATACTTCTTTGAACCACTTTGTTTGAATCACTTTGCCCGGTGAGCGATTAAGGCCCCTTGGGGCCTCTTGTTATTTTATTTTGAGGATTTGCTCTGAAATAATACCCACTGAGACATGTCTCCATATTAAAGGGATCATAAGCCATTGTTTTAAAAAAATAAGTAACCCACTTAACAAAACCACAATGTCAGTTATGCAAAATGACCCTTAGTTTTATTATGCTCAGCAAAGAAATTGGAGGGAGGTGGGGGGGGGGGGGGGGAGGGACCATATAGTTGCCACTTTCTCCATACCTCCAAAACAAATGGTTTCCAGATGATAACTCAAGTTTGCTTCGATGTACGACCTTATAATTTTGCAACATTACTACACATTGTAAAATACAGGTCAAGTTCGATTTTCCCATTATGGCATTTACCATTCCAGAGTTATGGCCCTTGAAAAGTCGCAAAATGGTAAAATCAAGGGTTTCCAGATGATAATTCGAGTTCTCTTTGATGTACAAGCTTATAATTTTGCAGCCTTACTTTTTTTCCATGAAATGCAGGTCAAGTTCAATTGTTATTGTTATGGCACTTACCATTTCAGAGTTATACCCCCTCGAAAAGTTGCAAAGTGGTAAAATCAATGGTTTCTGAATGATAACTCAAGTTCACTTTGATGTACGACCTTATAATTTTGCAACCTTACTACCTACCATTAAATGTAGGTGAGTTTTGATTTTCACCATTATGGCATTTACCATTTCAGAGTTATGAAATGTGGCAAAATGGTAAAGTAATAAAATATTTCTTATGGTATCTTATAAAATACCCAGGACATATATAATCAAACCTTCTTATACATTCACCCTAATTAAGCAGTGACCTGTCTTCAAAGGCCAGTTTAATCCATTTCCCTCCCCACGGGAACCCGGGAAGTGAATCAGTGCCTGTTCACTGCAGCAAACAGGCTCTGTTTTACTGGTAAAATAGGACCCAGTCACCAATGCTTGGGAGGTGCAAACCCTCTCTAAAAGGGGCAACATGGCTTATTAACGCTCACCCCTGATCTTGAGTTGATACTCATGTTGTGGTCATGATTAGCCATTGTGCAAAAACATGTGACCTTAAACACCAATAAATAATAATTATTAATCCACTTCCCTAGGAGCTTTTAATACAGGTTACTGTGTACTGTCACACTTGTCCTTCCACATATTTTTGTATTTTTTTTTTGTATGGCTTAAACCATTTCATAATTCTGCATTTGTTAAAAATCAGTATGTTGTTTCCATCAGTTTGCATTTTGGGAAGAATCTGTTTGCTGTGCCAACTTTTTACTTGTATATCTATCATTCATATGACAGCATCCGATTCAAGTAAATAAATTAATTTAAAACTGTGAATTTATCAGACATTTGAAAAATGGAAGCCTGTTGTTTCTCGGCCTGAACTGGTTAGCATTTCAATCCAGGAAAATTCCTCACAATGTTATTTTCTAAATTCGTTGAAATTAGGTTTCGTAGAACGACAATGGTGAAGGTTGTGGTCATACCAGTTTATTTATATCATGTGCGTCAATTAAATCTCTTTAAAATTCCTGTTGTCAATAGACATGCTGAGAGTTTTATTGCATACATAACTGAAATTTATTTGAATGTGACAAAGTTTTTTCATACAATAAATTATAATGCCAAATTATGCTAAAATAATGCACAGTTGTACTCTGTGGCTGTCAGTTATTGTCATTTATATCTTTGCCATATCAGGTTTTCTTTTATTTTGTCAGCTTTAAAGCTTCAGCTACAGATTTATGTAATTTTGTGTTACATCTGATGTCTTGCACTTTGTATAGTGGTTTTTGGCTCACCTGCCTGAAAATCAGGGTGAGCTATGGTGATCACTCACCGTCTGTCATCTGTCATCCGTGAACATGGTGTTTGCACCTTCTCCTCCAAAACTGCTGAACTGATATCAGTTAACTTTGAGGTGATTGTTTGGTCTGATATTCCATTTTGTTTTTGTTCAAATCAATTTGCTCAGCCCCATAGGGAGGGGGTGGGGGAAAATGCGCCCAAATTTTTAAAAGATCTCCTCATGAAGCAGTGGGTAAAATATACCAGTTTGTTAAAATTAAGCCCCTCATTTTACATTTGTGGTTAACGCATGACCATGAATTTTAACTTTGTGCAATATGAGACATACTCTTTAAAGCATCTTTTTCTACAGAACCTACAGAACCACAGTCATAATCTTTTAATATCTGGTGTACAACATCGATAAATGAGTTAGATTTAGGTTTGTATAAATCAAGTCCCCCAGTTAATATTTGGGCTCCCAATGGGGGCCTGAATTTTAACTTTATGCAATATGAGGAATAATCTTTGAAATTTTATTCAGATCCACCAGTCAGAATCCTTTGATATATGGTATACAACATCCCTAGGGAGGTCAGATCTAAGTTTGTTCAAACCAAATCCCTTTGTTAATATTTGGGCTTCCTATTGGAGCTTGAATTTTAACTAAGGCCAATATGAGAAATAAATTTTAAAATTGTTTGTCTCCAGACCCACTCATCAGAATCTTTTGATACATGGTATACAGAATTCTAACAGGGATCGGATTCGAGTTTGTTCAAATCAAGCCTATCAGTTAATAAATGGTTTCTCTATGGGAACCTGTATTTTATCTTAGTGGAGTATAGGGAATAATCTTTAAAAATCTTATTCTTCAGATCCACCAGTCTGAATCTTTTGATATTTGTTATACAGCATCCTTAGGGAGGTCACATCTAAGTTTGTTCAACCCAAGTCCCTGTGTTGTGTCGCCGCCCCACGAAGTGGGGAGCGACATATAGGGATTACTTTTGCCGTCTTGCGTCGTTCGCGTCACACTTTCTCTTATCCGCCACTCCTCTTTAACCTATGAATGGATTTTGATGAAACATTCAGTGATTCTTTATCACATAATGGCATTGTGCACCTCCTATTTTATTTTTTGATCTGATGTATTTTTTCCAGAGTTATGCCCCTTTTCCACTTAGAATTCTATCTGAAATATTAAAATATAGTGCAGGCGACACACATCTTCAATGGAAGACTCACATCTAAGTTAATATTTGAGCTCCCTGTTGGAGCCTGAATTTTAACTTCATCCAGTATAAGGAATAATCTTTAAAGCTCTTTCTTCAGAACCACAGGTTAGAATCTTATGATATATGGTATACAGAATTCTAACAGGGATTGGATTCAAGTTTGTTTTTATCAAGCCCATCAGTTAATAATGGTGCTCTCCATGCAAGCTTGATTTTAACTTTTTTGCGATATGGGGAATAATCTTTAAAAAATCTTCTTCTTCAGCACCATCAGTTAGAATCTTTTGATTTTTGGTATACGGCATCAGAATCTTTTGATTTTTGGTATACGGCATCCTTAGATCTTTAGATTAAAGATTGTCTAAACCAAGTCCCTCGATTAGTATTTGGGTTCTCTATTGGCACCTGGATTTTTACTTTGTTCAATATGAGAAATCTCATTCTCACGAACACCCAAACAGAATCTTTTGATTTTTAGCTTTGTCAGTCTTCACATTTTCTTCAGCACAGGCTACATCCCATAGTTTCTTGTCCGATCATCATGAAATTTCAGGTTTGAGGTCACGTCTAGATGAGAATGCCCCACTTTGGTCGTGATCGGTCATCCGTGATGGCTGCGACCGTCTGAAAACCTTTAGCGCAGTCTACATATCGTATTTATGAACAGATTTAATTGTAACTTAGTAGGATGACTTCATATAATGTCAGGATGAGAAGAGCTAGAGCCTGAAAACTTTTAGTGCAGTCTACATGTCTTATTTATGAAGGGATTTCATTGTAACTTGGTAGGATGACTTCATATAATGTCTAGATGAGAACGTCCCCTTTTGGTCTCGATCGGTCATACATGAAGGCTGCGAGAGCCCTAAAACCTTTAGCACAGTTTACAGGTCGTATTTATGAAGGGATTTCGTTTTAACTTGGTAGGATGACTCAGTATAATGTCTAGATGAAAACATACCCGTTTGGTCGCAATTGGTCAACCGTGACTGCTGGGAGAGCCTGAAAACTTTTAGCACGGTCTACAGTCGCGATTGATCAAACGTGATGGTTACGCAGACACGAAGCCCCAAAAGCCTTAGCACAGTCTACAGGACGTATTTATGAAGGGATTTTATTGTAACTTGGTAGGATGACCCTGTTTTATGTCTAGATCAGAACGTCCTATTTTGGCCGCGATTGGGCAACCTGACAGCCGCACAGGCACGTGATCTAGATTTGTTTAGCACAGTTTACAGTTCATATTTATGAAGCAATGTCATTGTAACATGGAAGGATAATGGTATGATGTCCAGGTGAGACTATCGTATTTTGGCCATGATCGGTCAGCCGTTACCGCCGCCTGTTCACTTCAGTTGACCTAGGTTCCTTTAGCACTGCTTACAGGTTGTTTTTATGAAGGATTTCGTTGTAACAAGTTTTAAAAATGAAGTTCCTGGGTTAATATTTGGGCTATTAAACTTCGTTCAATATGAGGAATAATCTTTAAAACTCTGCTTCTTCCGAGGGGGTGGGGGATGCTTAGTCAGTTCAGGTTTGTTCAAGACAAGTCCCTAAGTTGATATTTGGGCTCCCTATTTTGAATTGCTGGAAATCTGGGCATTATATGCGTGGTAGCATCTCAATACCAGAACAAAATTATCTCACTGGACACCAAACTTTTGAAGAGTTAAATGACTTTCATTCCTCTTAGTGTCCTTCTTTAAGCAACTTTGTCAGGTGAGCACCTCAGTCCCACAGGGCCATTTTTTGTACTTGCTTTTTCACATGCCATCCAAACCTGAGACTCGATATCTTATTCAAAATTGCATCTTATTGTCCCTTTAAAACCCTTTACCCAACGCAGACGATATCAAAATTTATTATTTTAAATATATTTTTTCAAATTTTTCAAAAAATTTCAACAAAACCATATCATGTGACCCCTCGTTGGAACGAGCTCGACGAGCGCGTTCCAACGAGGGGTCACATGATATGGTTTTGTTGAAATTTTTGGAAAATTTTTTTTTTTTCAACTGCTGAATGTGCCTATTACGCGGGCGGATGCGGGCGATTCGTTGGGTAAAGGGTTACGTAACCTGTCTACTATGAATGATGATGGTGGTAGAGGTGAGTTAATTGCACTGAAAAACATTGTTAGATCCTCATCATCCTAATTACATGTTTAGGGCTAAAGATGCTTAGTATCATGTTTTAAATGTTGAGATACATTTTTTTCAGCTGCGCCTATTCACTGCTAAATGTGTTTAACATGAGATTGCTCAAATGAAAATCTAAACATGTTTAGCAATTAAACAAAACAGATTGGTTAAAACGTTTTTGAAAGCAATCATAAGCACCTTAGAGGCGCTTTGAACTTAAACACGCGATTCTGTCATATTTGTTTAAATTCAAAACAAAAAAGTGATTAACATAAATGAATTTTTCAGTTTTAACCAAATGACGTCTTTGTCTTACGAATATTGATAAAGAAATAATTATATTAAAAAAACAAATAGTTTCCAACATATCCTCCTGTTTCTAGGCCCCCTGTCTGTCTCCTTTCGGGTCATGCCTAGCGGCTGTGGACCGGTGTGAACTGTTGCCTTCTCACAGAAGATACTTCCTCTATCCGAAGTAGGTGGTGGTGGAGCTCTTTCGAAGTCTACTGCAAAAGGTGAACACTGCCATCGTAACCTGGAGTGCCCAGGTAAATTCATCGGTAGCATTCACCTCCAGGGGCGTAGTCAGGCAAAAAGGCAGCAGAAAATACACCTCACTTCATTTCACCTATGCGGGGTTAAGAGTATCTATCCCAATGGGTGAAGACCCAAGGTCTTCTACAGGTAAAAAATAGTCTGCATGTCAGTCTTGCCAACTGGAGTATTTGTTGAGGGCACAAGTGGCCAGAAAGTGAAAGCAAAACTATAGCATAATGACCCAACAAATCTCAGGACGAGAGTGTATGAACCAGTTTAGGCAATTCAGACAAGAATGGATATGCACTCTAAAATCTGTTGGGTTAAACATTAAGTTATTAACCCAAATCATCTGGGTTAGTGAATATTTATTCGACCGGGAGCGCGGTGGCTCAGTAGGTAGAGGTGCAGGCTGCAAGCCGAGAGGTCCTCGGTTCGAATCCCACCTGCGGCAACCGCGTTGTGTCCTTGGGCAAGACACTTCATCTCCATTGCCCGCATGGGGCACGATGACGCCGTGTACTAAGGCGTACTGCATGTCTTCAACCAATAATCTAACCCTGCCTGTTCTGCAGTGCGGAGTTACGATGTTGGGGAGCTGGCAGCTGCTCGTCGTTGCTCGGTGGTTCTCTCCGGGTACTCCGGCTTCCTCCACCCGTAAAACTGTCACGGTCATGATTAGCCATTGTGCATAAATATGTGACCTTAAACATAAATAAATAAATAAATTTATTCGACCCAGTTGATTTGGGTTAATTTTTACCCCAAATGGTGAAGCAGTGCCTGTTCACTGCGGTAAACGGGCTCTACTGGTAAAATATGACCCAGTCACCAATGCTTGGGAGGTGCAAACCCTCTCTAAAATGGGCAACGTGGCTATTAACGCTCACCCCTGGTCTTGAGTTGATACTCATGTTGTTATCATGATTAACCATTGTGCAAAAATATGTGACCTTAAACACCAATAAATAAATAAATACCCCAAATGATTTTAGAGTGCGAGATTGACATTTTTCAGGAACTGTGTGGGAGTGACAACCCCTTCCACCGACCTCATAGCTACGTCCCTGTTCAACTCTAGCTGTATATTGTTCTGATAATATCCAATGGAAATTCTATTGGAGTAATAATTAGCTGTCTTCACACTCTGGAGACAGAAGTACAAATGTTATGGTTCCCCGCCTGCCTATCCCATGGGTATGGGTTATTAATTCTAGCCTGATCACGACACTGATTTTAAATAGAAAAAAACCCTAATAAGATCAACAGATAATACTAGACAGCAAGAAGCGAAGTCAAATCATGTTAAAGTTTTCCCAACAGGTACGTCTGCGGCATAATAATTAGGAACTAACCAAATTTGTTTGCATTACAGTGACATGATTACTCGCAAGTGCAGTCCCAGAATAGTAATCATACGTCGTTCCGGAAAGTGTTTACAAGTAATCGAAGGTTTAATTAGATTGCAAATCAATTTCATTTACCCAGGGGACTCGTTATAATTTTTAGAAGTGTGAAAACGTTACACAAACACTGAAACGAAATCGTTCAAGATTCGGAAACCATGCAGAAATATAAACAGACCCCTGGCAAGTTGCCAGGGGTCTGTTTATATTTCTGCATGGTTTCCGAATTGGATGATATTGCCTCCTCATATTCCTCCCTTATGTTCTCTGCTGTATGTCTCATAAGAGAGACATAAGTATTGAAACATACTGGATTTTTTAACACTGAATGTAAGTTTTGAAAATATTTTTTGATAAATGTAATTGAAAGTAATTGAAAAGTAATTGCAATTACAGGAGAAATTTCAATGTAATTAATTACATTACAATTACAAGTAATTGAAAAAAATCCTCAATTACAGCCAATTTAAAAAAAGTAATTAATTACAGGTAATTACAATTACCAATTACAATTACCCCAGCCCTGCTGGCAACATGATTGTATCTTCTGGTTTTGAGGTTAAATCCCCATTACTTCACTTTGGCAGGAGCCGTTGACAAATAAGTGACTGTGATGCCTTTTCTGTTCCACTTCCCTTTGCCTATCAAATTCAGCTTTGTGAAATGCAAAGAGTTTGATTCGCATCGCTGTTTATTTTCAAACTTTGGATGGAAGTCATATGTGATAGAGGGCAAGAGAGACCCTTTCGCAGGGTAGGTCGCACTCATTGCTCCGGACTGGCTGATTAAACCAAAATGTGCGACGCATTGTTTGTTTCTTGGAAGCACGATTCTTTCCGCATAAAATCTTGTGGCGGGAACATGTGAATCCTTACAACCAGAAACGGCCTTTCTGTCAATGGAACTTACAATTTCTCGGAAGCTTTGTCTAAGTGAAAACCTCTTAAAAAACTTAAACCCCAGTTCCGTTGTCAACTCTTCATGATATCCGCTCATCCAAAAAGAAAGACAATTTTTCATATGAGTTTTTTTCTCAGTTATTTTTCTGAAATATCAGATTTTTTCATTTTTAGCTTAACTTGACAGAGTTATTGCCACGTGTGTGGTAGCAAGGTGGTCTGTGAGTCTATTCACATATTCCTTTAGCACAGGCTACACCCCGTAGTTCTCGTCCGATCATCACAAAATTTCATATGCAGGTTTGATGTCATGTCTAGATGAGAACGGCCCCTTTTGGTCGTGATCGGTCAACCGTGATGGCTGCCGTAGCCCAAAACCTTTAGCACAGTCTACAGGTCGTATTTATGAAGGGATTTCATTGTAGCTTGACAGGATGACACTGTATAATGTCTAGATGAGAATGTCCCCTTTTGGTCATGAACTGTCACCCGTGATGGCTGCCCAAGCCCGAATCCCCAAAACGTGGTCGTATTTAATATGGAGGGAGTTCATTGTACCTTGGTTGGATGACTCCGTATGATGTCTAGATGAGAACTTCCCCATTTGGTCGCGATCTGTCAACCGTGACGGCTGCCCGAGCCCAAAACCCTAAAGCCTTTAGCACAGTCTATAGGTCGTATTTATGGAGGGATTTCATTGTAACTTTTTAGGATGACTCCGTACAATGTCTAGATGAGAACATCTCCTTTTGATCGGGATCTGTCAACTGTGATGGCTGCAGAAAACCTTATTTATGAAGGGATTTCATTGTCAATTGGAAGAATGACTTAATATAATGTCTACATGAGAACAGCCCTATTTGGTGGCGATCTTTCTTCCGTGATGGCTGCGCGGGCCCCTATCCAGAACATCTTTAGCACAGACTGCAGGTCTTATTTATGAATGGATTTCATGGGAGCGCGGTGGCTCAGTGGTAGACTGTTGGACTTCTATGCTTGAGATTCCGAGTTCGATCCCCGTCCGGGACGACCCGCGTTGTGTTATTGGGCAAGGCACTTTATCCCGATTGCCTACATGGGGGCACGATGACGCCGTGTACTAAGGCGTACTGCACGTCGATGGTGCACATGTCTTCAACTGCTGTAACCCTGCTTGAGCGGAGCTTGAACAGATTTAGATTGAGGAGCTTGACAGAGTCAAGATAAGTTATTGCCACGTGTGTGGTAGCAAGTTGGTCTGTGAGTCTGTTCACATATTCCTTTAGCACAGGCTACACCCCGTAGTTCTTGTCCGATCATCACAAAATTTCATATGCAGGTTTGATGTCATGTCTAGATGAGAACGGCCCCTTTTGGTCGTGATCGGTCAACCGTGATGGCTGCCGTAGCCCAAAACCTTTAGCACAGTCTACAGGTCGTATTTATGAAGGGATTTCATTGTAGCTTGACAGGATGACACTGTATAATGTCTAGATGAGAATGTCCCCTTTTGGTCATGAACTGTCACCCGTGATGGCTGCCCAAGCCCGAATCCCCAAAACGTGGTCGTATTTAATATGGAGGGAGTTCATTGTACCTTGGTTGGATGACTCCGTATGATGTCTAGATGAGAACTTCCCCATTTGGTCGCGATCTGTCAACCGTGACGGCTGCCCGAGCCCAAAACCCTAAAGCCTTTAGCACAGTCTATAGGTCGTATTTATGGAGGGATTTCATTGTAACTTTTTAGGATGACTCCGTACAATGTCTGGATGAGAACATCTCCTTTTGATCGGGATCTGTCAACTGTGATGGCTGCAGAAAACCTTATTTATGAAGGGATTTCATTGTAAATTGGAAGAATGACTTAAGATAATGTCTACATGAGAACAGCCCTATTTGGTGGCGATCTTTCTATCGTGATGGCTGCGCGGGCCCCTATCCCGAACATCTTTAGCACAGACTGCAGGTCTTATTTATGAAGAGATTTCATGGGAGCGCGGTGGCTCAGTGGTAGACTGTTGGACTTCTATGCTTGAGATTCCGAGTTCGATCCCCGTCCGGGACGACCCGCGTTGTGTTATTGGGCAAGGCACTTTATCCCGATTGCCTGCATGGGGGCACGATGACGCCGTGTACTAAGGCGTACTGCACGTCGATGGTGCACATGTCTTCAACTGCTGTAACCCTGCTTGAGCGGAGCTTGAACAGATTTAGATTGAGGAGCTGACAGTTGCATGTCGATGCTCGGTGGTTCTCTCCGGGTACTCCGGCTTCCTCCACCCGTAAAACTGTCACGGTCACGATTAGCCATTGTGCATAAGTATGTGACCTTAAACACCAATAAATAAATAAATAAATATGAAGGGATTTCATTTTAACTTGGTATACTTGGTATTGACTCGTATAATGTCCAGATGAGGACGTTCCCTTTTGGTTGTGATCGGTCAACCATGATGGCTACACAAGCCCGAGAACCTTTAGCACAGTCTACAGGCCGTATTTATAAAGGGATTCATTGTAACTTGATAGGATGACTCGTTTTGGAATAATTTCACTGTAACTTAGTAACTTTGGTTGACATGCATTAACTTTGAGGGCCCCATTAACTCACCCCTCAATTCTTTAGTACAGTCTGCACCTCAAATTATTTTTATTGAAAACATAGCATACGGGGAACAGAAATTAGCATATTCTCAATTATCACAATTCTTGTATTTCATAATCCTTTCATAAATATTGAACATTATCCTTTTCATCAAACACAACACACAGTCAAGTTGAGCTACAGTGCCACTGGCACTTTCATTTACTTCTAACCATTGCTTATTAGTCCTTATTGGAACAAGCTCATCAAGCTTGTTCCATTAGTAGGTCACGAGGTATGTTTTGGGATAGAAAAATGAAAAAATATAGTTTGAACAGCAATTTTTGTTTATCACAACTGCAGATATCGCAAATTCGATAGGTAAACGGTCAATAAAAAATAGCGCAAACTATTTTGTGTCTAAGCATTGTCATTCCTGGGGCAGTCGGGCTCTGTGCGTGACATCACTCTAGTCAATTGATGTGGTGCACGTTGAAAACTTTTATTGGTCTACCTACACATGTACTCAGCAGCCACCCTACTTGATGAAATTATTACGTATGTCCCTAGATCGGGAAAACGGCCTCTCTTATCCAAAGGTTTAAATATTCTAGGATGTCTCGCGTTGATTCATATTTATAAATAAGTTCTCATGGACTTTTGCATTTATTGTGGGGCATTTTACGGGACCTTGTTATTAGCAACCCAAATAAAAACTCTGACAATGTTCGGATGTCTCTCTAGGAACCTCGACTGATCCGTGCAACTGCATGCAAGAGTTCTTCGACCGATAAGGAACCATACATGCACGGATTGGTCGATAAGCTTGGAAAGTGATTCACTCAGTTTCAAATGTAACATCAAAATTTCAGAAGATGACGGTGAGTACCTTCGGCTATTTGGATTTTGTTCTGATGGTCTATTTTATTGTGTTGCTTGGTGGAATGTAGAGCTTAATCCTGGGGGAAAAGAAATTTCCATTGTAGATATGAATTTTGGGGGAATTCGGAATAAAATAGACATATTACTGACGGAGTTGGGTGATTGTGATGTTATTGCTGTCACAAGAGAACAAGTAGGACGGGCGGTGGAATCGTCGTGTACTAAAAATGTAATTTGATTTTCAAGCCCAAAATTGACCCGCACTCACCACGTCTGGAGGTCGTATAGATGGAGGTAAGGCATTCAAATCGGGAACTTCTTTTTTAAACCTTAAATGGTTGCAACACAAGGAGCCTTTATAAGTGTTAATATGAGGTGAAATCTGTGCAAATGTCACAAATAATACATGTTAGTGGACGGGTGACTGTCTGGTTCTCAGTAAAGAAAATTTATAATACACCAGATACAACATGAATTAATTGGCCAGTATCAACAAATATTCTGTTCACTTCAAGGGCTTCGCTTATTCACTCAACTTCACTCAGATGTTAAAAGGATGTGGGGTGGGTGTCTGGAAATGGCAGAAGAAAAATTGCATAAGGTGGGGTGGGTGGGTGTAAAAAAGGGCTGAACCGAAAATGGGACATGACGTCTGCACATTTTCTACTGGCACAGGCAGCATGCTTAATTATTAGAGTATCATGCTAAAAAAACAATTATAACCCTCCCGTACGCGGACATGATTTCAGCATCATGTTATATTATTTATGCAGCATTCATGAAATCATACCAAATAATGCAGCATGATGCTAAAATAATTAGGCATCACGCCCAATTATAGTACATGATCCTCTCGTAATTCAGCATCATGCTAAATTAATTCAACATCATGCTATATTATTTATGCAGCATTCGTTAAATCGCGCAAAATAATATAGCATGATGCTTTAATAATTAAATATCATGCGAAATTAAAATGCATGATCTCGTAATTCAGCATCACGCTATATTATTTAGGTTTCCTGCTATATTATTTTTGCACCATGCGCTATTATTTTAGCATCATGCTTCATTCACTGATTTATGATCCTGTTCGTACGTCATGCAACAGCAGTCTGTTTAAAATCAAGAAGCCTTCTCTGGAGTCCTATAGACGTAAGGTTTGGAATTAAGATACAACCGATGTAGAGGGCATGAAAGCTGCGCTGTTCAGTGCAGACCGGGGCATTTTTTCATTTCGGAAAATATGGATCAAATATGTGAGACCCCAGCTGCTTATATCACAGAGACAGCCGAAAACGGCCTTATATATGTTTTTGAGTAGGAATCGGGCTTTCACATTTTTGCTTGCAATCACGTCACAGGGGCGTAACAAGGATTTCCAACTGTGAAGGCGGGGCATTTTTTTTTTTTTTTAGGGGGGGGGGTTAAAGTCAATATATTCTGGAGGTCGTTGGCCTGAGGTTGGGGTGGGTATGGCCTTCCCATCGGTGGAGGGCCACACCCACTCCACCTCAGACCTACTGTATTCCCCTTTCATTGGGGAGGGAGGCTCCCCGAGAAAAGTTTTGAAAATTTAATACCCTCAGAGTGTATCTGAGACCCTCTGGTGCTTTAATTTTCCCCATTTTAAAGGGGGCCACTGTAATTTTTATGGGGCCATGCCCCCCCCCCCGCTCCGTCCCCATCCCCCGCGGCTATGCCACTGAGTCACGAATAAGATAATTTTTGTACCAGTTTAAAACAGGATGTATCATCTATATTTGTCTTGCATTCCAAGAAAGTATAATTAATAGTCGTAGAATGTCAATCACATCCAAGCGTACTAAGACAGCAAATCGAATGAGAAGCGAGGAAGCAGATTTTGAATCCACGTCCTCCGGCACACAAAGCGACTAGTTTACAACGAGACTAAAGGGTCCGACATGCAAAGGATCTCGTTCTTTTGGAGTTCACGACTCGTGAATCTCACTTCAAGTTCTTACCTTAGAACTGTCGAATCACCCACATTGCCACCAACTACTGGGGATCAGACGAACCCGGAAATATAAGAGAGAGAGAAGTGTCTGAGCCGAGGTTCGAACTTCCGACATCTAGCGCACAAAGCGACCGATTCACCTCGAGACAAAGAGAACGGCACAAACCAAGCTGGTTGGTAAACAGCTTATTCCTCGGCCACATATATAGTAATATGTACAACAGGCAACATGTGGAGATGTTACCTTATCGACCTGACAATCGGTTGTACTCAATAGTTTTCATGTAACTGTAGTACATTGTTCGAAAACCTCATTTCTATGTCAGTGTTATCCTTTCTACTTCTAGCAGAATGTTTATGAGTTTTTGTCGTTGAAGTGCTGGGACCCCAGTAGAGGATGGGAATGGGGCCCGCGGTCCTCTGCTCTTTGGAAATGGTGCAGACGTGGAAGGCTATCAGATAATTTGACTGGTTATTTAGAGGTTATTACATGGTTAGTGTCATATCGGTCGAAATATCAGTCCGTGGTAACTTCATTTCAGCTGAAACCGAAGGTCGAAGGCTGATGTGAAGGTCGAAACTTATATCCTGGCTGATATGAGACTAACCATGTAACAACCTCAGTATTGCCGTTTCTCATTCTTTTCACAAAGTCCGAAGTTTCCTCTTCTCCTAGTTCAGCTGTCCGAATGTCATGGCTTCCCCACTGGGGAAGTCTGGACGTCTGCATAGCTTAACCCTTTACCTAACATGAAAGGCTGACGACACTTGCAAACAAAATTCTTGTATAATTAATTCTATTAAAAATCAGATTATGACCTCTCGTTGGAACGAGCTCGTTCCAACGAGGGGTCATAACCTATGTTTTTGAGACAAAAAATGAAAAAATAATGAAAATTAATTGGCGATTTTTGAGAATAGCGCAGGCCGGTTTTGGCCGTTACGTTGGGTAAAGAGTTAACTGTATCTTGTCCCAATTCGTCGAATCTCCGCCTGCTACTCTGAATCCTTGTCTGTGTTGATGGTTTCTGTACAACTCTCTTCTTTCTTCTCTTCATCTACTTAATCCTTTCTTATTGCTATCATTAGTTCATCAGCCTACAATTATGCCTGGTAACTTCAGTTTTCCTTATTGTGTTCGACGAATAACCATAAACGATTACAAACAAATAAGATACATCTAGTACATGTACCACATCATTTCGGCCGAGATCGGCGTCACATTTCAACATAAGTCATATTTGTTTGAAGTCGTACCTGTCAAGTGTAACAATAGGCAATTCTTGGAAATAAAATCCTATCTTTGAAAAAAGTCATAGATGCCGTACTACGAAATATATAGACCGGTACTAGCGGAAAAAAGTAAAAAGTTTTTTTTTCTGTGGGAAATATTTCAAACGTGTTATGAATGATTATTTCATTGTTTGGATTTTGATGTTATTTCTTCATTACTGATTAAATTTTGACGAGTTTTGTTGTCTGAACACAGACGGCGTTTGCATGGATAACATTCAAACGTGGGGACCGTACGCCATTTCCTGATCAAAATCAGTAGCGGGTGTGTCCATCCCGTGCTTCAATCGTTGCTCAAACTCTCCTTACCATTGACCCCATCAAGTTGTTTTAGTCATTTGTGGGGTTATTTCACACCTGAAGAAGAGCCAGCATGAGCTGAGTGACGTTGTTTGGGATGTTGACGCGCATCCTGCCCCCCCCCCCCTCCCATTGTTTTGGTTGAGGAAGTCACGACAAACCCCAGCAACTTGCGGCCTCTCATTATCCTGCTGCAACGTAAGGTTACGCGCATGGATTAGTGGTAGAACGTGAGGCATGAGGACCTGATCCCGACATCATACGCCTGTAGGATTGCTCTGGATGGACACGAGAGGTGTTCTTACACCATGAGAAATCCAGACCCACCCCCCCCCCCCAAAAAAAAAAAAAAAAAACATAACACCCATCCCCCGAATCTAGTATTTCTTAACGCACGCGTCATAATATCGCTCACCTCAACGTTGTCTATCTGACCTGTAAAGCGTGAACTGAGACTCGTCAGTGAATAACACACGTCTCCAGTGGGCCAAGTGAAACCGATTTGGTAAATGTGCCCGCAGCCATTGTAATCAACGTTGACGTCGCCATGGGTGTAAGTTGCCGACCAACGAAGGGGCGTCGTGGCCTTAAATTGAACTCCCGCAACCGATTCCTAACTGTTCTTGGACATACTCGGCGACCATGAGTGCCTACAACCCGACTCTCCATCTCCGTCTGAAATCGGTTACCGTCCGCTCCTGTGACGGTCAACTAATCTTGCTGTGTCACTGAGACGCACAACTAAACGAGCTATCATTGACTCATGAACCCCAAATTGCTGGACGACGACACACTGCGATTGGCCCTGCATAATTATATTGTAATAGCCCTACCCATATCAACTTCGGACATTCGCGGCTGTTTGCTTTTCAACGGAGTTCAAAACCTCGATTTGGTATGGTTTTAAGCCCATAGCACGTGGGAGTGCCCCGGGTCCACGCTTTGTCGAAAAATCTGTTGAAAGCATGCAGCGTTGCACATGGTCATGGCTGAGTGAATTTTAACCAAAGACTCCAGACAGTGCACTGAGGTAGCTATGTGCCAAATTTTATTGCATTTGATCTTCGAATAAAAAATATTGCCAAAACTGCTGGGTCAAGAGTGTGCAGGTCCAGAGTCGTCCCGGCAAAAAACTTCAGCTTTCCACGCCTATTGGAGTGCCTTGAGTTTTGAAGGCTTTCCCAGATAGTGAAGCAATATCTATTGCAACCTGAGTGAGAGAAAATGAACCAGTGCTTGAGATTTCATGTATGAATGTATGCTACTCAAAGTTTGCTAAGCACCAAGCAAGCACTATAGCATGTATCCGATCGTGCCCCATTACCCGGAGCTTTGCCGGAGCAACTAGTGTTAAATTCCCATAGGAACCGGAGCCATTTGCCGGAGCAGACACGAGACGTGTTTTTCGCGTCATCCAGCTAGATCCGCCAAATGGTGTAGGTACTGTATATATAGTATGCTATGGCATGTATAGTGATATATGTACGCATGTGTCTATAGGTATATATTATGGGTAAGTGGTGGAAAGATGATGGGAAAATTGGGTTTTCTTGAAAGTTTTTCCCGCGAAACGGTTGACGTTGCTATTGACGTCGTGACGTCATGATACGCGCGCGGCGTCATAGAGATGCTGACCGCTGTTATTGTCCAGTTTTCAAACAGACATAACGTAATTCGGGTCAGGGGGTGTCGGGCTTCTCGTATGGGGTGGCGGCGATATGGTAGTAGTGGTATATATGCATGTAGGTCCCAAGTTAGCCGTTAGTACTATTAATCCACCTTATGCTTCATATTATCCTATGTCTGCTATAGCTAAGCCAAGCAGTAGGGTGGGTGGGTGGTAATGTGGTATTGCGAGATAGTCATTGGTGGTTTAGATTGGTAGTACAGGATGAATGATCTGTTGGTCTATTACCCCCCTTAGTACTATTAACCTACCGAATCCTTTGTATTATCTTATGGCTGGTATTGGTAGTTTAGTGTTAGGCCAGACAGTATTATACTAGGTTGTTTAGAACGGGTGGCATATGATGCATGGTATATATCCCTGTAGGTCCAGTCCTCGATATTATTAACCAGCCGATTGCTTTATACTATACTAAGTGGTATTGTGGAGTGGGGGTGGGGGTAATGCCTGACAGTATAGAACAGCGGTATAGTATGGACGATATATACCTCTGTGGGCCCCTGCAGGTCCCATGTTAGCCCCTAGTACTATTAATTCACCTGATGCTTCATGTTATCCTATGGCTGGTATAGGTAGTATGCAATGCTAGGCATAGGGGTATTGTGGGCAGGGGGTACTGCCTGGTAGTTTAGAACGGTACTATAGTATGGGCGGAATATACACCTATAGGCCCCCTGTTAGTGCTTGGTACTATTAACCAGCCGATTGCTTTGTTTTATTATATGCCTGGTATATGTAGTACGTTATGGTAGATCTAGTGATTTTGTGGGGGTGGGGGTAATGCCTGGCAGTATAGAACAACAGTATAGTATGGACAATATATAGTACTGTGGGCCCCCGACAGCCGTTGATACTACTAATCGACTTAATGCTTTATGTCGCCCCATAACTAATATAGGTAGTATGTAATGTGGGACCAGACGTTATTGTGGGTGGGTGGGTGTAGTGCATTGTCGCCTAGTGTGGTAGTGTAGGATGTACGCGTTCTCCCCCTACAGGTCCCATGTTAGTCCTTAGTACTATTAATCCGCCTAATGCTTCATGTTATCCTATGACTTGTATAGGTAGTATGTAATGCTAGGCCAAGGGGTACTGTGGGTAAGTGTAATGTCTGATGTCAAAACACGGAATCCAAATTTTACAGAGTCGGCTAGGAATCCCATTTTACAGAATCCTTTTTCAAGAATCCTTTTTGGAAAACACCTGGGGCTATGGAACCCCCTTTTGGTCGTATGTGCCTATGTGCTAGGGCACATTATGTCACATTGTGCCTTTTTCACATAAGCACATATCGGCACATAAAGCATGTGCCTATGTGCTAGGGCACATTGTGTCACATTGTGCTTTTTCACATAAGCACATATGACAAAAAGGGATTCTCTAGTAGTATCCTCAGATAATACAATACCAGGTCATAGGTATCCTCAAATACCCGTATGTGCCTATGTGCTAGGGCACATTGTGTCACATTGTGCCTTTTCACATAAGCACATATAAGCACATATCGGCACATAAAGCATGTGCCTATGTGCTAGGGCACATTGTGACACAATGTGCCCTAGCACATAGGCACATACGGGTACTTGAGGATACAGCTTGACAACGCCTTCTCATGCTCCCAGTCAGGTTCCTGGTGGTCCTTTGTGGGATGTTGTTCCATTCTTGGACCAGGTCGCCAATCTTCTCTGGTCCATCCAACGTGGTCCATGGCCCATTCATATCGTGCCTTGGGTGGTTCCGGGACAGCGGAATGCGGCATCATGGTCTTTGCGATCGAAGACCACCTTTGTGCAACCTTGCCCGGATAGTCTGCGTCGAAACATTTACCCCGGATGCATTCTGAAGGTCACTGCGAAGTTGGGTTGCTGTGGCAAAGCAGTTCCTACGGGCCTGAATGATCAAAAACCGGTCTTCAGCTGCAGATGTTGCCCTGTCTCTGCCACCACCATGCCGTCTTACTGGTATGCTATACTGCTCAGATCTTGCCCAGGCTCTGGTGATCACCGTATGGTGCACACCAAGGGCTTCACCAACATGACAATGGGTAGCTCTTGCTCCACTACCCCTACAGCCCGCCAAATTTCTGCTTCAGACAAAATTCGTCGCCTGAGATCCATTCTGTTCTATCTCCATTTTTGCCAAAATTGAGATTTTGATTCCAATGTATTCTTTGGATGTTTGTTGACATTTTAAAATAAAAAAAACAAACCCCAAACACTGCTCTCAGCTCTTTAAAACACAGAATCTTTTTGTTCTATCTCCATTTTGCAGTTTTTTAAGGACCACACTATTCAAACTCCATGTACCAATCGCATTGCGAAAACAACGCCATGTGACACAGTTTTCTTCAAGAAAAAAAATATGCTTGTTTATCATGTCTGAGAGGTAAGTTTAGAGTCAAAGTATTATTTACATCACTTGCCCTACTAGTTTAATATATATACTTTGTTTTTATTGTGTATTAGGACTTTGTTGATGCTATATTTGAAAAGTATTTGTACAAACAAAATCCATTGTATGGAGTTAGAACAGTCTGGTTTGAATTCAAATAGTTAATCCTGACGCTTTGTGCTTTATCTGTGGAGATAGACAACATACACAGTCACTTAGAAAAGTCTATGCAAATAGCCGAGTATTATAGCCATTTGAGTCTTATGAGACTTCTCCACAAAGTTAGACCCAAGCAAAACAAAAGTTTACAAATGTCCCAAAATAAATGCAACAAGTATTCAAAGGCATGTGCAACCCTACATTTTCAAATGGTACCTTTTACAAAAGTCAAGTATTTGCGAATAAGTCATTCAAAACCATTTGTTATTGAATTCAAAACTTCATTCACTGATGAAATATTCTCAGAAGTAAACATCATGCGCTGCGGGAAAAGATCAAAAACCATAATGACAGATCTTCCTGCTGTTCCATTTTTCTTCCTGCTGTTCCATTGATAAAATCAACAATGAAGTTATCACTGGAAAAGCAGGATGACCAGCATGTTTCGTTTTTTTCCGGAAGATGACAGAGATTATATGATTGCAACGTGTTTTTAGGAAAGCACAAACAACAGCTACAGTGTGCCAAATAAAACCGTTTGTTAAGTTTAAACCTTCAAGTTCGTTCAATGTTTTGGAAAAGAAGCCTAATTTTAAAAAACAAAGTTGGTGGTTTATTTCGACAGTTTAATTTGTTCAAACTCTAGAATGCTTCATAAATCAATAATTACATATTCTAATGTTTAATCAATACATTGAGGCTATCGTGGACAGGTCACATTCCACGCGTAGGCATTTTATACACGGAGAAGACCCAGAGATAAAGAGCTAAGGCACCAATCAAAATTTCCATTGATGGAGCACCGTGTTGAACCCGATCCTTTATCAGTGGAAATTTTGCTCGGTGTCCCAGTTCATTCATTCTTAATCGTCTCCTTGGACACAATGCTCTTACGCGTGGTATGTAGCCTGTCCACGATGGCCGTACTGTAAGGTAGCCATTAGTTTGCACTATTTTCACATTAGGGTGATTAATTATAATTTTAAGAGAATTTTATTATTCATTAGCACAGAGACATGGTCAATAAATATTGCAAGAATGGATCGTCAGTGTTAATTCACAAAAAATTGTCTTGACACAGTTTTGTCTATGGCAATGTAATTTTTAACTATTTCGCTAGCGGTGATGCGTAATTTTTAATTTTTAACTAATTCAGTAGCGATGATGCATAAGTTTTAATTTTAGTAACGGTAATGCATAAGTTTATATCTCATAATTTGTATAAAATCATGCCAATTTGATTATAAGCAGTCAACTTCAGTGTATTTTCAACAGACAGGAAACAACCACACACACACCGATGAAAACATTGTGGTTCCATTGATGTCAATATTGCCAGTTTTGTTTGAATGTTGATTAAAAATAAATTCTATTCAGTCAGCAATTTCGAATATCTTCAGCCTGTCTACTGACCGGTAGATTGGAATGAAACCTAAATTACCCCTCTTTATTCATGCTTATTTGACGTTTTGCATAATCTATCCATATCGTCATTACCTTATCGACTCATTCCAATATCCTAAAGTTCCGCAATCCATCGATATACCTGTCAGTCTGCCATGCAACCACCAGACAGCCAACTTGCTAGCCATCCTCTGGCTAGATAATCCTTCGCCAGGAATAATGCTGCAGCACTTACCGTGCAGCCTATAAAAAAGTGTACTGTTAAACATTATTGCCACATTGCTATAGCAATCTGGCAATAATAAGGTAATAATCTGGCATAATAAAGAGTGTCCATCAAAACCTTATTAGTAAACCTTGAGTTCATGTTGTAAAAGGTGTCAAGGAAAGCTTGTATTCCTTAATCTTGCGACAACAGAGTAACACTATGGGTATAGTATGTCGTTAATCGCGCGTTATTCGTGTGATCGGTTTTCCACTGCACTATAAACTATACTCTAGGTAGACACCCCCACCAGAAGTAAAGGTTGCTTGTGTGGAAGGGACGTATCTCAAACTTCGTTAGCACATTCGTAACCTTTTCTGCGAATTTTTTCGATTATTACTCAAGTTTCCAAACATAAATCATAGTTTGAGTTTGTGAGTGTTAATTTTCGTGAGCTAAAACATTATGGCGCAAAAAGAAATGGCTACTTTATGAGTGTAGACGACATAATAACACTGCAGTTACGAGGAATATTTATCCACAAAGTACAAACAGAGTGTTCTATCTCCAAACACCACTATGGTTCTAAACAAATGTTTCATTCGAGTGAAAAGTGTTCTATCTCCAAACGAAAAAAGTACATGCTTTCCATGACTGTCACGAAAAGTCTGCCTGGCAAGAGAGCTAATGTAAACACTGGGGACCATCTCAATACATTCTTCAATCATATCCACCAAAAATGTCGTAAATATGTCACGAGCAAATTTCACAATGATGTGTCATATATTTGGTGCTTAGCAAACTTTGAGCAGTATATATAAGGTTGTGTCTTTTATTCAAAGAAAAAGAGCGGAAGAGAACCCCCCCCCCCCCCCCCCAGCAACCCGTGGCCACACGCCCCTGGTTGAGAGATAGATGCCTGCTGGAGTTATGAAAAATCATCCGTCCCCATAATCTCACCCGCAGTTGAGTATTTCCTTTCTATGAATCTGCCTTTCGGGGGATCTTTTTCTCCTAAATTAATTTTTCTGATGTGAAAACCAACGTGGTAAAATACTCGTTAACAAGAAAAGCAAAGGAAAAAGACTGCTGTAGACGACATTATTGTCTCTAGGATATCTCATTAGTTTTACTAAATCAAATCGTTGAGATGAATGGTAGAATAAGTGTTGGGGTTATCATAAACCAATAAATCAAATCTTCTAATCAGCTGGTGTGGATTTATTTGCTTTCTAGGTTTTTTTTATCCGCATTTTTCATAATTTGTTTTCGTTTGCATCAAGCAGTGTGTTTTAGTTATGGTGTAGGCGACTTGACGTAAAAACATTTTAACCAACCATATCATTATAAACCATTCGTTTTAACGCTTATTCAGGAATTGTCGCTTGGATTCTACAACCATATTAACATGTCACCCTGGTACCATGGCGCATATCTTGCGTAGCGACCACTTAACGGAATGTTCTCAGTCTCTTGAATCCACGCATCTTGTTATAATTCCTGGCGTAATTCATTCATTAAAAATCAAAAGTACCTAACATCGACATTTCGAATTACACGTCAGTTTGATTTGGTACTTGTGCAATCACAGGATGGACGTCAGCTTATACCATTACTTACCAGTCAAGAAGATTCTGGGGGATCCAATAACACCATGCGGAAACGGAAGTGTACTTCATATTAGTGTATACATGTGTTCTTTCTAAGTCTTTATCCATTAACCCTTAGAACCGGATATGCGCCAATCTTCTCAATGAACATTCCCTGAAGTGCTTGCTACGGAAGATATGCGCCACGGTACCAGGGTATATCGTACCGATTTTGAACAATTTTCTGAATGTACAGGTCGAACTCAGTCCCCATCCGTTAACCTTTAGAACCGGAAAGACCATTTTTCCTTCCAGGTTCGTGATATGACCTGTATTCATAAAGTAGATAGCTGTTCAGTGAATTTGTGTAGTGGACCAATCAAGATTGTCAACATGCAGCCCTAGGACTGAAGGTTGAGAATATTATTCTGTGTTCCCCAATTAACGGATATAGACTCTTCCAGTTGATGATACTGAACTCGTATGGGAGATACCATCGGGGTTCAAAGTGTTAACAGTTGCCAGGATTGAATATTTCTTCCTATCTAAACCGATTTAGAATGTAACTACTGTCTTCAGTTTTTTCTGTTGATAAGCAGTGAACACGAAGGCAGCGTCCATAATTAACATCTATGTTTGCATTGTCTGAATACCGACCGTATGTCCGTAAATCACAACAATAGATTTGATCGGCATCGTAGTACATCTCTGAACAAAAAGTTATGTAAAAATTGCTTTCGGAAAAAAAGTCTCGGAACTTAAGGCTTCCCCCCGTTCGGTTTAGTGTAACGATGTATTTAATTGTCGGCACTTCGACTGTAAGCGTTGTGTCGGGGTGGTTTTTCTTCCACTGTTGGATTATGTTGGTAGGATGTTTCCACTGTTGTTATTCTTTATTGGGCGCATTGGTATCCGCGGATTTCAGTTTGGTTCCACATTTTGTTGTTGGTACGTTTGAATTAGTTTCATCGGCTCCAAAGTGGTTATCTTCTCTTCTGCGTGGTTGTGGTAATTTATTTGGTGAGTGTCTGGTTAGGTGGTGTCCACTTTTAAACATCTTTGCACAACTGAAACATTGGTACTTCTGAGGTTCGTGGATGGTTCGTTTGTGTAGTAGGAAACATTTCAAATGACAAGTATTCTCGGCACTCTTCGAGGCCTGGTGCCGATCCGTCGCTGGTTGAACTTAAAATGACACAGCTAAGGAGAAGAAATCCTTTTGTATACCCCCGAGTGTTTATGTCAAATCACGGAGTCCCATTTTAGGGAGTCGGATAAGAATCCCTCTTACAGAATCCCTTTTTAGGATATATGCCTGTGGTTACAGAATCCCTTTTTCGTCATATATGCCCATTTGCTGCTCATAAGCATATATTGGCACATCCAGCACATCTCTATGCGAGGCATGTGGTGTGTACACATTGTGCACTTACACACAAGAGCACCCCATCAACCATCAGTACCACGTTCCGTGGAATCCGTTTCGAGTATCCGACTATAGGCCCTCTATCATCGTCTGTGTTGTGTGTGATGCGCGCACATTATGCACAAGCACATATCGGCACATCCAGCGTGTGCCAATGTGCTGCCTGCATTGTGTACACATTGTGACACAATGTGTATTAACACATAAGTACATCACGGTACGATCAACATTCAATTTCTTATATATAAGGCAGTGGGTCTAGGCAATGTATAGATTGATACAGGCTTAGGCGAAGCGGGCAATATGGCTGCGCCTGTTAAAGAGTTGGCCATGGGCAGACTCAAGACAGGATCAGGCATCTAGGAAGTATGAATTAGTGCTACAAGTCAATAGTAATGGTACAAAGCCGTAACTTTGGTGGAACCCTGTACTCAAGGTGAATTCAATACAGGCAGATCATATAACAGATGGCGGTGACTATGAACAAGTCAGCAGTGGTGGTCCTGAAGCTATGAAGGTGGTGGATGGTCTAGAAGCCAGGTGTTGAATAGGGTTAGGTGCCATAACTATCTTTCCTGCAAAATGTATTCTCCAAAAGGTATTCTCAACAGGTATCCCCAAAAGGTAGCCTCAATTATTATTAAATAGTGCTTCTTAGGTATCCTCAAACACCCATGTATGTTTATGTGCTGCATGTGATATGCGTACATTGTGCACTAGTCTCAAGTAGATATCGGTACATCCAGCATGTGCTAATGTGCTGCACATGGTGTTTACACATATTGAGCACTAGCACACAAACACACCTAGGGAAGTCAGAATACTTTATAGGGAGATCTGGGAAGTCATAACATAGACAGGACAGTCCAAGAAATGGAGAGAATATGCTATGGAATAGACTTGGATAGGGAGAAGCAGGGTATTTCGAAGGAATCTGAACTAGTAAAACTTGTCGGGTCTATTTTGGGTAATTGTAACCACGGATTTGGAGAAAATCCAAACCACAAAAGTGCTCTTATACAGATGAACGCGCTTATTATTGGAAAAAGAGGATTCGGGGGAAATCCGTACCAAATAAAGTGATTTTGTACTGCTTTTGGTGAAATTGTCGGGTCGATTTGGGTTATCAGATATATAAAGAACGCATCCTCCGAACATATCCCTATACTATTAGAGGGTTTGGGGGGGGGGGGGGGGGAATCACATAGCAATCACGTGCTACGGGGGAGCGGTGGCTCAGTTGGTAGAGGTACAGGCTGCAAGCCGAGAGGTCCTCGGTTCGAATCCCACCTGCGGCAACCGCGTTGTGTCCTTGGGCAAGACACTTCACCCCGATTGCCTACATGGGGGCACGATGACGCTGTGTACTGAGGCGTACTGCACGTCGATGGTGCGCATGTCTTCAACCAATATAACCCTGCCTGTGCTGCGGTGCAGAGTTCAGAGTTACGATGTTGGAGAGCTGACAGCTGCTCGTCGTTGCTCGGTGGTTCTCTCCGGGTACTCCGGCTTCCTCCACCCGTAAAACTGTCACGGTCACGATTAGCCATTGTGCATAAGTATGTGACCTTAAACACCAATAAATAAATAAATAAATAATCACGTGCTACCACAGAAATCTAGATGGCGTCCTTCAATATACAGAATGGATGACGGAAACGGCCAACACCTTAACCACCCGCGCTGCGCGTAGGCACTAACACTACATATCACTATGGGATTGACTCACAGCATGGCAACTTCCGGGGCTACCATGACAACACAACATAGCACGACGGGGTCACGTGAAATGGCCTCACTACCCGAAACGTGCGAGATATACTACTAAGCAGGTCTGTAGCCTATAAAACAAAACATAGAGAAAACTATACTCGGCCTTCTACAGGTTGACTGGTTTCTCGGTGGTACACAGGTTGTAGGGTTAATGTCAAAATGAGCTCTCGAACGCAATGCTGACCCATTTCATGTCCCTTTCCTAGTCAGACTACCGCTGGATGCCAACTTTTGTCTAGGCCGGCTGAATCACAGCTGATTCGAACAATACCTTGCTTTGCACGGATTGTCGGGCGAACACCTTTATATTTCTAAATCATGAAATCGGTTCTATTATTTATAAATTTATATATACCAGTAATGAGAATGAGATTTTGTTTTCATTATTTTTCTTTTTTATGACATTCAGATTTAATACTTAACCATAAATGTGTTTAAATCCACTTTAGATAATTACGAATCACCACTACAACAATTCCAAAAATTCAGTAGCTGTCAATTCTCGAATACTGGTCTGGTGTTATGCCATAAATGTGAACCGACATACTAGCTGAGTTAACTGCAACATTTTTGTGGGTGCCGTTATCTGGGTATGTGTGGTGGTAAAGCATTTATGTCCATGTGATTGGGTGCAAGAGACGCAGGATCGACTCCAGTCAGGTTCAACTTTCGAAAAACTTTACACTGTGTAATATTTTAATGCGAATGTCTCTATCTATCTGTCTGTCTGTCTGTCTGTCTGTCTGTCTGTCTGTCTGTCTGTCTTTGTTCCGAGTGAACTCCTCCGTTTCTCCACCGATCGATCTCAAATTTTGTGCACTGCGAGTAACATGGGATGGGTGCCGTGTCCGTGGGGGGGGGGGGGGGGGGGGGACCTTGACCTTGAAATTGATGACCTTGACCATGAAATTGATGACCTTGACCCTTTTATTTCGAAAACGGCTGGGCCGATCGGGCTAAAATTTAATATGTGCGGGTATATTGACCAATCGATCATTTTGACTTTATAGGGGAGCCCGTGAGGGGTGACCTTAACCTTGAAATTGGTGATCTTGACCTTTTATTTCGAAAACGGCTGGGCCGATCGGGCTAAAATGCCATATATGCGGGTATATTGACCCATCGATCATTTTGACTTTATCGGGGTGACCTTGACCTTGAAATTGGTGACCTTGACCTTCTATTTCGAAAACGGCTGAGCCGATCATATCTCAGGGTATATTGATATAACCATCTTCTCCCGTGCAACGCCGGGTATTCACCCGCTACTATATATATATATAAATAATTATATATGTATTACGAGTAACTTTTCATGTACGCAGATCCGCAACTGTCATAATCCATGTTTGCCCGAACATAACATGCATTTGCAGGACGTTGTAGTTTGTCGCATCTGTTACCGCGGAATTGACGTGGCTAATTTAAGGACCCACATGCACGGTCAATGATCTAACTACAAAAGGCCTGTTAAATGCGATCAAATACAGGAAATAAAGATTTCACCCCAGTAGTATAGCATGTACCCGAAAGTCCCAATTCAGGGGGACCTAGTGGGGGTCCTAGGAAGTGACGTCATGCCACTTGACAGGGGGACCTAGTTGGGGTCCTAGGAAGTGACGTCATGCCACTTGAACTGGTGGCGCCATGTTGTGTTGTCATGGTAACACTCTTGATTGGCAATCTTGTGACGTCATCCCCATAGTGATACGTGGTGTGAGTGCGCATGCACAGCGCGTGTTGTTAGAGTGATAGTCTTTCCGACTATTTTGTATACTGGAGGCCGCCATCTTGGTTTTTATGGTAGCACGTGGTTGCTATGTTACCCAAAGGCTTATAATAGGACAGGGGTATGTTTGGTGGGGTGTGTTCAATTGAATAGGAATAAGTTCCAGATTCGTAGAATTACCACAAACAACCCGACAGGTTTTACTATTTCGAATTCTCTCAGAATTCTCTGCTTCTATCTGACCACGTTCCTTTGTCCTGGAGTATACTCCAGTGGAGTAGAAGAGCTTATCAGTTGGAACAGTTTTAGCTTTTTGGTACAAAATTAAGCTTTTTTGGTCTATTCTTGTTAGTTCTGACCCTATTCCGTGTACTTTTGTTGTTTCGTTTATCTAGATCACCCAAGCAGGTCACTTTACTGGCGCTAACTAACCAATCGGATTGCCTGATTTCCCATAATCTGTGTGCTGGAAAACATTCCGCTATTACATCTTCACAATGAAATTACTCGAGCTCCACTCCAACTTAGCATCACACCCCGTTTTTGATTTTTGATTTTCTTGAGTAAGTTCCATTTGGTCACAGTCTGTTTGCAACTACTACACATATTTCCAGGGGGTGACAGGTAGACAGCCAATCTGGCTATGCCATTCCCTACAGTATACTGTTCACTAAACTTATGAATTACATGTATATGTAACCATTATTGTAATTGCAACCATCTATGTACACTGTAAAAATAAATTATCTTATCTTATCTTATCTCCCTTGTGTATATCAAAAGCCTATATCATTCACAAACCCAATAAGCTGTCGAGCAGTTACTGAAAAGTCATCACTCGAACGACTCGAAGTCCACCGAGCTAACGAGTAATTGCTGGTTCGAGTGACACCTCGAACGACTTTTCGACTAATTTCGGAAAAAGGGATTCTGCTAAACCCCGATGTTTCCCAACAAGGGATTCTGTAAGTAGGATACTTATCTAAGGATACTATTACTTGTTTGGACCAGCCTTCTGGGCTACCCCAGGACATACCTATCCCAAATTCCTCCCACAAGCTAAAGAGCCAAGAGAGTAATTGCGACTCGAAACCCATCGAACAAATGAGCAATTGCTCGATCGAGTGACTCCACATACTACTCGAACGACTCGAAGTCCTTCGAGCAAATGAGCTAACGAATTATTGATCGTTCGATTGACATACGACTCTTCGACTCAAGTCAGAAAAAGGGGTGCCTAGTCAGGGGGATCTGTAAGTGGGGCTTTTTCCTAAATAAGCCAAAGAGGCAAGAGAGTAATTGCTCCACGAGCAATTACTGGAACGAAACGAAGCCCATCGAGGAAATGAGTTATAGAGTAAATGCTCGATCGAGTGACTCCACCTACTGCTCTTAGCCTCATCTGGGTATTTTAGAATACCTACTGTATTGGACTATTGGATGATACCTATCGAGGATAACCTTACATCCGGATACTTCATGCTACATCCGGATACTTCTGTTGGGAAAGGTATAAAAAGGGTGATGGTATGAAAATAAGCTCATTTGTGTCCTGACCGTCGTCGAGTGAAGACATGTTACCGATTCGTTGCAGATACTGTTCCAAGTCATTTTCGAAATCGGATAATGCTAGAAGACACGCAAAGGACCATCGTCGGCTCCACTGTAGATATTGTACTAAGTTGCTTACCCAACCACACAATAGGAAGAGGCATGAAGAATACCATTGTCCAAGAAGAACCGAAGAGGAGAGAGATACTAGAGATTTAATGACTGACCAGAATAAAGTACTTTTTTACAGGATGCTGACAAGGAGGAAATCGATGCCGTTCTACGCGCTACTGATGACGATTTGATTACCTGTTTATGTAAATATGCTACCAACATCCTCGAGGATAAGATACCACTGAATTTGGCTGAATATGATGACCTGCGAAAATACGAACATGTTGAAGCTGCTAACAGATGATGGAATTTCTACCGGTAAAAAAAGAAGGATATTACGAAAGAGTTGCTTTCTATCGGCGCTTATCAACCCAGTCCTAGCTCTGAAAAAGGTATAAAAGGGATGTTGGTATGAAAATAAACTCATTTGTTCTGCGACCACGAAAGAGTGAAGACATGGCGATTCACAACTGCGAGTACTGTGAAAAACATGTTCTCGAAAGTTTAATATGAAGAGGAACAAAGAAGTTTGCTCAAACCGACAAACGGAAAAATCGAGCAACACTACAAGACTAGAGGGAAATCTGATACACTGCGAATCCTATCTGATGCAGATCGATATGAAGCAAAGACTATGCTCTAGACGGCCAGTGATGATTTGATACAATGTATATGTGATTGTGCCTCGAATATCTTGAAGGGAGCAGTACCTATAGCCAAATCTGAGAGAGCTAAGCTGATCCCATACAAACACCAGATTAGGAGAATTGCCCTACCAAGGAGAGAACCATCTTATAGGAAAACAAGACGGGTTATACAGAAAGGAGGATTTTTAGGAAAGTTAATCAAATCCATCATCAATGTTCTGTCCGTTATCCTATAAAAGGGTCGTGCTCATCAGCAATCTGACCTTCGAAGAGAGCGGACGCAATGCAGTCCAGTTGTGCACCAAACAATTGGTCAAGAGATTCGGGCTCCGATGAATTTTCGGAACTATCAGAAGATATGGAAAATGAAGAAGAGGAAGAAGAAGACGGGAAGACGTTTCTGTGATGGGATCTATCGTCCAAAGTGCCTATGACAAATACCAAGACGATTTTGACAACCTCGTGAACAAAATATATCGAGGCTGGAATGGATAGAGAAGATGCCGTTGAAGCAGCATATAGAGCACTTCAAAAGAGTGTCAGAGAAGCCATTAGTGAGAAATACATTAATTCCCTTGTGTATATTAGAAATTTTTTCAATGTTTCAAAGAAAATTCAAGAAACTGCCAAGCGTCTTCGTGCAGAAGAGGATTTTGACTTTGAAGAGTCCCAGAAATATGCCTTGGAAAAGCGAAGATTTCTGTTCGACAACCTAATGACAAACTACTCATACAGAGTAGATGATGATGATGGAGAAGAAGAAGACGATTAGAAAAAAAGTATACAAGGAGTGTTAGTATAAAAATAAACTCATTTCGGTTTTGAACGTCGAAGGGTGAAGATGTCTGTGCCAACAACAGTGCTTAGATTGAAAGATGACTTACATATACAGATCTTCAAGAATGATGCTGGATTAAAGCTGACTTCCCAAGAACTACCTCAAGTGAATGGTGTGGTAAATGCAGCCAAGAGAAAAAATCCAGACATGGATGCTGGTGGAAAGAAACAAAGATGTATGGATACTGGCCGATCATTAACCACTGGAGTTGCCACTACAACCAAGAGAATAAAGACAGAAGAACTGACTGATGCTTCCAATACAAATAAGAATGAAGTTACCACTACAAATCAGTCTGAAGTTTCTACTGAAACAAAGAAAGATGTTTTCACTAAGAACGAAGTTTCTACTGAAACTAAGAACGAAGTTACGAAGAAGCTTGAAGTTTCTACTGCGAATGAAGATTTAAAGAGGAACCAACCCAAGAACGATGCTTCCACTCAAACCACAAATGAAGTTTTTACTGCGAATGAAGATACTACTGAAGCTAAGAATGATGTTCAGAAGACTGAGGTTACTACTACAAAACAGCTAAAAGACACGAAAGAGGACCCCAAAGATGCCAGACAGGAATTTAAAGCAACCAACAATGCCAAGTTACCAGCTATCAGTGAGAGAATGTGTTTTATCAAGAACCTAGCCAGACACTGGGAAGAAGCTCCAACCCACAAGAAGATGAAATGGTCTGCCCTTGCGAGAAGAACTACAAAGACAAAAAGATGCCTTGAGAAATTGAATTGTATACTCGAACAAAAATGAATAAAATGTTATATATTGTTGTTTTTTTTATACCTTTCCGGACAGAAGTATCCGGATGTAGCATGAAGTACCCGGATGTAAGGTTATTCCCGATAGGTGTCCTCCAATAGTCCAATACAACATGTATCCTAAAATACCTAGATGAGGCTAAAAGTAGTAGGTGGAGCCACTCAATCGAGCAATTACTCTATAGCTCATTTGCTCGATGGGCTTCGAGTCGTTCGAGTAATTGCTCGTGGATCAATTACTCTCTTGGCTCTTTGGCTTATTTGGGAAAAGATCCTACTTACAGAATCTCCCTTTTTGAAAATGACTGGACCTAGGCACCCCTTTTTCTGATATGAGTCGAAGAGTGGCATGCTCGAGTCACTCGAACGAGCAATTATTCGTTAGCTCATTTGCTCGATGGACTTCGAGTCGTTCGAGTAGTATGTGGAGTCACTCGATCGAGCAATTGCTCTAAGGCTCATTTTCTCGATGGGTTTCGAGTCGTTCGAGCAATTACTCATGGAGCAATTACTCTCTTGGCTCTTCAGCTTGTAAGGGGAATTTGGGATAGGTATGAAGGCTGGGCCAAACAAATAATAGTATCCTTAGATAAGTATCCTACTTACAGAATCCCTTGTTGGGAAACATCGAGGTTTAGCAGAATCCCTTTTTTCCGAAATTAGTCGAAAAATCGTTCGAGGTGTCACTCGAACCAGCAATTACTCGTTAGCTCATTTGCTCGATGGACTTCGAGTCGTTGGAGCAATGACTTTTCAGTAACTGCTCGATAGCTTTTTGGGTTTGGGAATGATATAGGCTTTCGATATACACAAGGGAAATAACTCTGCATACAGATTATGAGAAAACAAGCAATCTGATTGGTTAGTTAGCGCCAGTAAAGTGAACTGCTTGGGTGATCTAGATAAATGAAACAACAAGAGTACACGGAATAGGGTCAGAGCTAACAAGAATAGACCAGAAAAGCTAAATATAGTACCAATAGGCTAACACTGTTCCAACTGATAGGCTCTTCTACTCTACTGAAGAATACTCCAGGACAAAGGAACGTGGTCAGATAGACGAAAACTATTGCATATATAGATAGAAGCAGAGAATTCTGAAAGAATTCGAAATTGTAAAACTTATCGGGTTGTTTGTTGTAATTCTGCGAATCGGGAAATCACTCCTGTTCAATCGAACACACCCTTCGAACATACCCCTGTCCTATTATAAGCCTTTGGGTAACATAGCAACCACGCGCTACCATAGAAACCAAGATGGTGGCCTCCAGTATACAGAATGGCCGACGGAAACACGTATCACCCTAACAACGCGCGCTGCGCATGCGCACTCACACCACCTATCACTATGGGGATGACGTCACACGATGGCCGCTCACGCGGGTTACCATGACAACACAACATGACACCACCATGTCACGTTACATGATGTCACTTGCTAGGTACCCCTGAATTGGGACGTTCGGGCACATGCTATACTACTCACCCCGCCCCAGATCTTAGTATTGCTCACGTTTCTCAATAATTTTGAGAGCCACATGGTCCCCAACGGCCGTAGAGTTTGGCCTTCCATATTTAGTACCACCTCATATGTGATTCGCTTATAGATATTTTTGAAGAGGCCTCTCATGAACAGTATAGTGGTAATAACAAGTCGCGGTGGCTCAGTGGTCATGGCTTTGGACTTCAAACTGAAAGGTCCACGGTTCGATCCCCGCCAGGGGTAACCAGTGAGCAGCGGTGAGCAACCGTTAGATTTTCCAACTGACTTACTATCTAAAAGCAGAGTTAACAGCGGTTGAAGGCAAGTGCATCATCGACGTGCAGCACCTTTGTATAATACAACGCCACCGTGTCCCTACATTGGCAAATGGGCTTTGGCCTAAACTTGAAGTCCTTCCCAGTGAGACAATGCAGTTACCGCTAGCCAGGATCGAACCGCTGACCTTTCGGTTCAAATTTCAATGCTCTAACCACTGAGTCACCGCTCTTCCATTTAAAAATTAATTTGAAATTGTAAGTGTTGAGCACTAATAACACATAGCCTTTTACCCAACGTAAAGGCCAAAAAATGCCAGCGCCACTTACAAAAATCATCATTCAATTTTCATTAATTTTTTTTTTTTATTTTGTTTCTCAAAAACATAGTTATGTCCACTCATTGGAACGAGCTCATTGAGCTCGCTCCAATGAGGGGTCATAAGCTGTGTTTTCGACGCTAAAAAGGCCGTTTGCCTTTCATGTACGGTAAATGGATAAACAGAGCACTATTACATGGTGTCGAAATCGTACAAATAAAGAAAAAACTGTTAAAGGGACTTTACAGCATCACTTCTGTTGCGTCTAATGCCTAACAACCTTTACTTTGACGTCAGTCGGCCGTATGTTAAGAGCACTTACATAACACGTTTTGTTCTGGATAATTTAATGCAAGCGTTATCCTTTGATTTCTAGTACCTCTTGGGACTTCTGATTTGTTTCGGATGCCATTATCTCAAAAGAACGAAATGGTTGATGTCCCGTTCCAATCTACAGTCCATTAAAGATTTGCTTGATTAATTATGCTGTCATCTCTAATTCAGGGACCATTTATCGATTGAAAAAGCAAACAAGAAAGGATATTAACTGTAGGATTTTATTACGAAAGAGAGTGGAATTCATGTATCACAGTGGCATATCAGAAAACAATAAATTTACTGACAGATTCAATATTACAGGTAAATGGAGTGGAAACTAACAACTATAATCAAAGCATTTTGTGAATGTCTGTGAGGCTGTGTATGGTGTTGTGCATGAATGAGCGAATGCTTCGAGACAAAATGGTGGAGTCGTTTGATTAGCTAACAGCTTGAGAGAGAGAGATAGAGAGAGAGAGAGAGAGAGAGAGAGAGAGAGAGGGGGGGGGGGTTGCGAGGCCTCGATTTTTGCGTGTTTGTGCTGCTGTTTGTTCTACAAATATCTACAAGTATTCACTTTCTGTTGAAAGGAACAGCTAAGGGAAAGGATTAGAGATTCCCATACATGTATCATATGTTCTCAATTGCACTGGTTTCTAAAAACAAAGCCCAAGTTTCATAATCTCAAATATTATGAAGCTACAAGTGATGACAATTGGTCATTCACAAGTCGTATTGTTCCAGGGCTATGTCGTAAGTGTTGAGTAGTACTGAAGTATTTAGTGTATTATCGAAATTAGCTTGACCGGTCTAAGGGAGACCATTAGTATTGATGTATAGATACCCAGTCCTATCCTGCCAAACATGTCAAAATACTACCGTACCTAAATTGCACAATAAACCCACGAGAAGCGTGGTAGTTTCAAATGGATTGGAATTTTTAGTTGCCAATTCTGATATGCAACTCTGACCCCACCCATGGTGGTGGTACGTAGTTTATCGGAGATTGACGAAGAACTGTCGCCGTTCCTTAATGTCGCTCATCGTGATATGCGTTGGCACGATTGGGCAATCCTTATGCATCTCGTGATGGTGTGACGTGGCACACCTCACGTACGCTTCCTCCAGGACGGAGCTGAATTAAGCTGGCTCCTAATGATAGAGTATTGGGACGTGTTGGTGGAGGTATCGTGTATGAAAAGGGTGCCTCAGATCACAGGTGTTCGACATGAGCCAAAGATCATGAAAAATGGTGTATTTGAAGGGTTTTTGACGAATTATGTAATTTCCCATGATATTGTATATCAGAGAGTAAAGGTACATAACTTCAATCCGGGCAAGATATCTACCTGCCTCATTCAAACTCACACAAAAATCAAACGCGTGATTTTTTGGTCGAGATGTTGATGTCACCCGACAGTTAAGACGTTAAGCTTTACGTTGGTATGCCACTTGACCAACCAAAACATTTTCAACGCTGAAACCTGGCGAATATATCTCGGGGAAGAATCACTTTTCTTCAGGTCGGACAACGCTAAAGCCGGAGAATTGACTGGGACGATCAAAACAATTGATCAAATCTAAGCAACGAAACGACCCATTTTCGAACTACGATTGTCATTCTATCTAAAATTTACCACACTAATCTTACGGGGTGGTATTGGGGCTTCATGACTTCTTAAATGTTATAAAATTGAAATTTGTATTCATAATTCTCTTCAGTAATAAAAGAAATGTTATTCAGTCGCCATACTTCTACTGATAGCGCATCGAATTTGATCTCGCCATCCCATTGGTTGCTATATTTCAAATAAAATAAGCAACCAATGGGATGGCCAGATCAAATTCGATGCGCTATCAGTAGAAGTATGGCGACTGAATAACATTTCTTTTATTACTGAAGAGAATTATGAATACAAATTTCAATTTTATAACATTTAAGAAGTCATGAAGCCCCAATACCACCCCGTAAGATTAGTGTGGTAAATTTTAGATAGAATGACAATCGTAGTTCGAAAATGGGTCGTTTCGTTGCTTAGATTTGATCAATTGTTTTGATCGTCCCAGTCAATTCTCTGGCTTTAGCGTTGTCCGACCTGAAGAAAAGTGATTCTTCCCCGAGATATATTCGCCAGGATTCAGCGTTGAAAATGTTTTGGTTGGTCAAGTGGCATACCAACGTAAAGCTTAACGTCTTAACTGTCGGGTGACATCAACATCTCGACCAAAAAATCACGCGTTTGATTTTTGTGTGAGTTTGAATGAGGCAGGTAGATATCTTGCCCGGATTGAAGTTATGTACCTTTACTCTCTGATATACAATATCATGGGAAATTACATAATTCGTCAAAAACCCTTCAAATACACCATTTTTCATGATCTTTGGCTCATGTCGAACACCTGTGCCTCAGATCACTTCACCGAATTGTGCAAATTTCTGACTCCCGCGACGGGTTTAGTCAGCGGAATTGCACCATGTTGTTCAAGGCTAGTCACGTCCCACGGTGTATTTAACCTTTTGAACCCTGGTGGAATATTCAATGGCAGCAATTGGAAGAGTCCACATTCATTATTTGGGGGTAGACCAATTAATATTTTCAACGTGCAGCCATGCGGCTGCACGTTGAAAATATTAATTGGCCAACTCCACACATTCACTCAGTAGCCATCCGGCTTAATGAAGTTATGGCGTATCATGCTTCTGGGCCGGAAAAGCAGCCGTTTGGGTTCAAATGGTTAACTGCCGACAGCAAGCTGAAAGGATAGTCTCGCCTCTGAACAAAACTAAGAAGGGAGCGAATAAACTGGCAGAAGAATGGTACCTATAAAATAGCCATCACTCCAGGCTGCTGATATTGATTGATCGGTGTGCATTAGAAAATAAAGTACCATAAAAACGTGGAAGAAGAGTTTATCTTACTTTTAACCACGAGAGAAGAGCACGGATACCAGGCCCCCTCACAAGACTCACAACACCATCTGAAGACGTCAGAATCGCAGTCCTAACTTAAAACCAGTAGACAAACTTCGGTTAACAACCCTCACTGTGTCACAATTGGTTATTGGTTGAATTCCTAGTTGCATTGTGGGACAGATTTGTAGCTTGATACTGTGAAATTTCGACATCAGTGTGCAGTGGTTTAATAACAGTTTTAAGGGTTTGCAAGAAGTATTTGTACGGTGCAGTAGTACACAGCGGGGTGATATTTTTAATGTATTCTCGGGTCTAGTATATTGTACTCCAGTATCTAGTGTACGGAACGATAATCTCCACGAAGCATTTTGAATTTTGTAAACCATAGCACGATAAAACTAAGGAAGGAACAGTTAGCAGCTGCAGAGGAACTGGAAGGCAGCTGACAATTATTCTAAAACAGTGTACCTCGTGGTTACTTTTAGTTATTATAGCTGGTCTCATGCTAGTCGGCTTCAGAGATAAATGGAATAGGTTTTACATATACTACACATCGAGTAATTTTTTGAGGAAATACCCACGTAATGGAGTTTCTCTGTTTCATTCCGAAAAGTCGAATTCTAAGAGGAAGAAAAAAACATAAAAAGCACATGCAAAATTTCAGATCTAGAACTTGGGGTACATCGGCAGAAATGTTACCTTTTCTTTTCTAAAGAATCTTATAGATATAGAGGATCTCAAACGAGTAATGTTTGGATATAAGATTTTTTGAAACCAGTTTGATGAATTTGATTCACAACGAGCCTTTTGGCGAGTTGTGAATCGAATTCATCAAACGAGTTTCAAAAAATCTTTTATCCAAACATCACGAGTTAAAGATTCTGTATATCACATGAATTTTCGAATGTTTTTTACACTTTTTATTTAATTGATTGTCGCTAAATTCTCCCAAACCAACCGACAATCAGTTCGTTGGCTCAGACTCTCACACCATGACGTCATGAATGCGCTTCACTTGCACCTGTTGTCGTAATTGACGTCATGTGAACTACGCACAAGAATTCAATGCGGCTGCGATGGGACCACGCGCCGATTAGACACCAGTTGATAATTAGGAAATAAGACGTGGGTTGTTACGTCGAAATTAAGGAAGTTTCATGTGATATATACCCTTTTGTTGGGTACAGTATTTCTGGTAGTTACAAATGAACATAATTCACGTTAATAGTAGAGACTAACCCACTGGTGTCGAAATATCAAAATTGCAAACTATAAATGTCCCCCACAATAAAACTAAGAATTTAACCAATTCAATCTTGGTTAACATATTGCATTGAGCATTACAAAGTTTCAGTTTAGTTGTCAATCTGATAGTTGCGCGATAATTTTTGCGATATAATATGCATTGCTAAAATAACCACCATGCATTATTGTTACGAAATGCGTCGGAAAGAGATTGCTTATTCGACTGAAACTTAATGCAAAGCAACAACAACTCAAAGGCCGTGGCATTTTTCACACCAAAATAAGCAACCAAACCTCTTACAAAATGCTTTCAAATTATGCAGCATGACAAGTGGACAACAAAGTCTAAATAGTAAAGTCAACACTGGCAACAAAAGGATCAGTCCCGTTTCACAGAGTAGGTGTACCAGCCTGCAACAGATTGCAGTATCACTAGCAATACAACGACAATTAAGGCATGCCCTACATATACAGTCGCCGTTCAATAGCAAAATACGATACAATAAAAAGCCCTCATTATTGCCATTCAAACATGCAGCTCATAATTAAAATGTGCATACCACTCTGTTAACTTTTAATACAACATATTTCGTGTGGAAGCAAGGGCGCCTGAAGTAGGTGGGAGCTGCTACCCTTGCCGTGAGACTAGGGGGGGGGGGGGGGTGAGTGCAGGGAGGGACAGCGCATGTCCTTTTTCGCCAGAAGAACATTGGTTAAGATCACTTTCCGAGAACTGTAACTGAGAAACTCTCGAGTATTTGTTTCCAGCATATTTTACGTATATCAATGTCAATGGGGAGCGGGAAGGGGTGGTGTGTCAGATATACTGGCAGAGTTTGATCGAGAATCACCAAGCAAAGAAGCTATATAATCGGCTCGATGATTTCATTAGTTTTTGTATCATCCATTGAGCGGAACAAAGTGCCATCTGCAATGCTTTAGCATTGCAGATGGCACCTTGTTCCTTTCAACGGACAGTATATGTACATATAATGTCAATGCTACAGAGTTTCACATTACAATTTATACGTTCTAAACTCATACCCAGTGCGAGTGCCCTTTCGATATCACTGCCCCCGCCCTCGGGCGCTTCCAGTGTCCTTCTGCCCAAGCGATCTACATTTTACGGCTTGCAAGAACCATCTGCACACAGAATTTGCTGATGGTGGGAACTTATCCACACCCGCAGAGCGTATGTTAATGTTCTTACAAACGTACTACTGGTCTCACTTTCTGCTGAAATTTTAAAACAGTTGAACGGGCATCCAAACTTTCAGTGGGACGGCCACCTCCTGTCTCACCATCGCATCTACGCCTTTGAGAAAAGTAGTCACTGGAGGCTCAGGATTCTTGAGGGTCCATGGGGTTATGGGCGAGAGAAAACAATGTCAGTACTGATTGGTCGTGTTACATCGGTGCATCGACATTGCTGCTATATGTGTATACCAGAGAAAGGAATACAACGTGTTATTTGTCATATTTTGGCGGCACTGGTAGCCTTGCCTCGCGTGCCATATTTGCTCCTCATGGGACCAGGGCCAGATTTGAGCGAGACATTTAAGAAACACCCGTGGCACGTGTACTATTTAGGTGGTCCATGTAACATAGACATATGCATTTATACAGGTCAGTGCTCTTTCTCTCTCTCCGCCACTTTCTCCTGTATGATATTTTTATAAAACAAAGCCCATTGCTTTGAATCCCGGGCGCTCTGGACATACTGCTCTCTCTTTTAAAGTTTACTGTTTTTTTCTGGCTGTGAACTTTTACTGCTCTTGATTGCATCACAATAGGGTCACACTTATCTACTAGATTTTATAACATATTCTCCCATATCACACCATTAGTATGTTTGGATGGAAATGTATGATCACATGATGTTAATATGGACATTCAAATATGTTTGTCAAGTTAAACCCGCAAACATTTCTTGTTCACACAAATTTGAACCACACACTCTTTATGAGACACTTTCCAATGATAAGTCAATTATCGGATATCAAGAACAATTTTTACTGGTAATTTCCAACGAGAACACACAGACATTTACTAGCTTTTTTTTACCAATAAATTTCCAACATGGTCTCAATATTCCATTGCCATGCAGCACACGACAAATGAATAAAGTTCTTCACAAATCTCGAACAAAATACATATTTTTCAGCCTGTGTAATCAAAGAAATGACATCAGTCTTAATTACTACAATTCAATTCAAGTACCTCATACTGGATGTTATAGTACTGTTATAGCTATAACATTTGAAGATTGCATTTTAATTGTATGAGAGAGAGAGAGAGAGAGAGAGGAGGGGAGGTTTTGATAATATAGTTTTGACACATTCATTATATTTACAAAAATAAAACACAACTTTGGATCATAAAAATAACAACAATATATTCACACGGTGTATCAGGATGTACATGTTTTCTTGATAGCTTCCAAGAGACTTCACAAGATGTTTGCGACAGACATTCAGACAATTAATCTGTCTCAATGTTTTTTTTCAGAACGGATCTCTTCATGGTGTAGTTCTCCTACCCGACCAACCTTTTGGGTGCGAAAGTACATCATACGTGTGCAGCACCATGTAAACGACAGTGTCATGAAACCCCAGCAGTCAGGTATGATGACGTAGTTTTATTCAAAGCTTTTCCTGTTCTGCAAACTGAAAACAGTGTGACAAGATTACATCATATTATCACATGGTTAGATTATGGAGCCCCCATCTGGGCCAAATACTAAAATACTTTTACAGTTATATTTTCTGACAATATAAAGTTTGAAATGAAAATATTCTCTATTTATAGTTAATGATTTAACAGAATATGCCTTAGCACAGAAATTGAGTCGGTTAGGTGACTGGGTCTGAAATCGGGATTTTGATTGAGCATTTTCTGATCATAATCTGTGTGTTTACAAATCAAAGCGTGTTTAATTTCGTCATTGACAAGTTCTGTCCCACGATGCACCGGTCTTGGAGGATATCAGATAACAACTATAATGTCCGCGACACACTGCATGTACACATCTCGTGTGAATCAGCGCTATACTTAATTTTGCTGTGCTGTGTTTACGTGTCAAGAAAAAAAGAGGTTTTTCAACGTTTGAACTTGGGTAAATCACTTTTGGGGTCGGCCATGATATTGCACGGAAATAATACGATTTTCAGTACCGATCAATTTGCAGATCGAAAGGAAATTACGGAAACAAAATAAACCACAAATGTTTATTCATACCAGTTAAACTAACACTGTACTGTTTAGACATTTTTTGTGACCAGGAATAGGCTATTAACATGTAGTAGAGTGCTGAATTATTTTTGTTCTTCAAAAATGTGTTCACTTGTCTTTGCCTTGTTACTATTTATGGGGAGTACATACTGGCACTCCCCCATAAATTGTAATATATCACACGCATACAGACAGAACAGTTCCCATTTGGAGATAATATGAAGTGTATTTCCAGAATATAAACTTTTCAAGTTGCAATACCTGCACTTCAGAATAAGGCTCAAATATGGGCTTACAGCACTCTACCAGTTAACTGGTAGGGTGCTAGAAACCACTATCAGGGCTTTAATACGAAGAGAGGTACCCCAGCCTGAAGGTGTCATATTCTGAGGATGTGCTTCACATTATCTTAGAAGTGAAATTACTTAGTCTATATGGGTTTGCCTTGTTACAATTTATGGGAGAGTGCCTCTTGGCACTCTCCCATAAATTGTAACAAGGCAAAGATGCAGGAACACATTTTTATGACGAAAAATAACTTAGCACTCTACCGGTTATATCACGCAAATGTCAATGCCGATTTCCGTCAGGACTCAAACGTAATCTAAATCATTTCCCTCTATTTCACAGAAGTTATCAAGAAAAAAAATGACGGTATGGTGATGAATCTACTTAAAAATAATGTAATAGTAAAGAAACACAATGTGAACAAAATAACTAATAAGAAACATTCTGCCATTTGATTTGTCTTCCACTGGTTTTTCGTTCATCGTTTCTGACATCTTGCCTTGCCGTATGATGTCACTTCATGGCGCATCTCAACCACTCAGGGCTTATCATTCTGCCTGTGTCGGTTCATAAGCAATGTCAGCAATTCAGTCTACAAAAAAAATGCGAATTTTTGTATTTGTCCTCTAGCAGTGAAACATGTTTCTTTGAAATACAAATTTGTTCTTATTGTCATTTTCTGTTGTCAGAAAGTTAAAGGGGTAACCGCCAATGGGTTTGTTGTCGCTGGACAGGAAAGGACAGTATGATACATGTATATACATGGCCGCTGATAATTCAGTTTGGACTCTTCGACTCTTTTAGCGCATGTCTTTCTCTATAATAACAAATGCATCACTGTATATCCCTGTCTTTGATGTTGAAATGCTGTTCTGTGACTCGCTGATTGAAAAAAGGTCAATCCGAGCATTTTTCATCAGCGTTTTACATAACAGCAGACCAGCATGTGAAGAAACATTAGGAATGAACCAGCTGTATGTGCTATATTATCAGATGAGAATGATTATGGGCTTGAACTGTTAGTAACTGTTACTAATGAAGTATAAACAAACAAAAATAGTTTCAAATGTTAAAAGAATCACCTCGAAAACCAAACTGAAATGGGCAGTTCTTTTGCTTGTTCATATTTCGATGTAAGTCAATAGCAGGAGCGGCGGAACGACTTTCAAAGTGAGGGGGCTGGATCGGGCGATGGATGGTCGTCGGCATGGTTCGGCCCGTGGTATGAAAATTTTAAATTCCAGGGTCCCAAAATAACAATTTCCATGCACCTGAGGGGATAATTTGAGATTTTGCAGATGTATTTGAAAGATTTCACACTTTGAGAGCCGCCAGAAAACGTCAGTAAAGCATACAGGTGAGGTCTATTTATCAGCTTTAGTCGTAACGACCAAAGCTGATAAATAGACCTCACCTGTATGCTTTACCAGACGTTAATAGCAATTATACTGTTTGTGGATTATCTTGTCTGGGGGTGGATTTGGTACTTGTATGTCTGTAAGATTACGATCTATTAAAGTTAACCGATCTTTTAACAGACTGTATACATTTTAGCGTTTGCTACCATTTGCTACAAAAAATGATCCGAAATCCATCGAGGCTGAAACAGTACGACAGAAAAATAGCTGGCGAAAATATGGGTGGGGGGGGGGGGGCTCTGGATTCGCCCCTTGTTTCACCAGTCATTGGCTGTGTTAAAATATATGCATACAAAAAAACATGGCCCGGTAAAAAAATAGTGGTGGGGGCTGAACCCCCCCCCCCCCCCCACTCGGTTCCGTGGTCCCTGACTAGTGTGACCTTCAATTCGTATATGCAAGTACCTTTTGGAAAAGAACCTTTAGAGCTTTAGATTAGGATGAAAATGAAGTTCTGAAACAACAGGGACTAATGGGAGAGCAATTTATTTCTACTTCAGTGACGAACAAGCCTGTTCAGATAAATATTCTTATTTTGTTAAATATTGTTATTATTTAGAGGTCATCACTTGTTTAGTTTCATATCGGCAGAGATATCAGCCCGAGGTAGCTTCACATCAGCTTGAATTCGAAGGTCGAGTGCTGATGTGAAGTTACTGAGGGTTGATATGATACTAACAAACTAATAACCTATTTTGTAATCTATTGTTTATCAAATCAAAACAAATAATTACAAAATGTTCTCAGATCTGTTACAGTTTTCTGACAGTGTTGTTGTTTCTCATTCTTTTCAAAAAGTCCGTAGTTTCCCCTTCTCTTAGTTCAACTATCCGAACCCTCGGCTTCCACACTGGGAAAGGCACGAGGTTCGGATAGCTGAACTATACCCTCTATCGCTTCGACGAATCTCTGTTTACGACGCTGAATTTTAGTTTGTAAAACTCTCTATCTTCTCTCACTCCAGGGTTGGCGGAACCAGGGGTCACAGGGAACCCCCTTTTTCTACAGACATGTTGCGTGGTTACACAATGGGTTAAAATTGACGCATGCAAACCTGCCAATATGCAGGCATTCCTTCAATATATTATTTGCAAAACCAAACAAGATTTGGTCAATGAATCCCACCTTCGGTCGCTTCGGTCCGATTCTTCTACTTCGATCATCTTCCAACCCGAAGGCTAGCCTTCGGGTTATTTATTTATTTATATTTATTGATGTTTTAAGGTCACATATTTATGCACAATGGCTAATCATGACCGTGACAGTTTTACGGGTGGAGGAAGCCGGGGTACCCGGAGAGAACCACCGAGCAACGACGAGCAGCTGCCAGCTCCCCAACATCGTAACTCCGCGCTGCAGCACAGGCAGGGTTAGATTGGTTGAAGACATGCGTACCATCGACGTGCAGTACGCCTTAGTACACGGCGTCATCGTGCCTAGCCTTCGGGTTGGAGGATGCCCGAAGTGGAAGAAATGGACACGACAGTGACCACATAGTGTGTCACGGTACATTTATCGATATACCATTGAAACTTTTCCTCCAATTGGGCTGAACCATGGTAACCTAGAAAATATGTGCCCTCCACTTTTATCGGGCTTCCGCCGCCTCTATTTTCCTCCCCCAGTCCTCACTCATCCCCGTCATTAATTCCTCGTCATTGAAACACTCCGGTTCAAATCACTCCGATATGCCCAATAACACAAGTTTTCCCAATGGCATTCGACGAGTAACGGTTAACGGTTTCAATATAAAGAATTTGGTTGCGTCTAGTAACGACGCATCGAGGAGGCCAACTCTGGCTTGCTTCATATCCGCCGGGATCGGCGTCATATCTGCCGAGGTTGAAGTCATATCGGCCGACCTTCATAATGGGCAATTATGGGAAAGAATGTCATATCTAATAAATAATATTTTAAAATCGTTTTTGGGTCCAGGATGGACCGAGACTGCCGTGCTCCGGTGTTCGCCGTAACGAAAGACTTGACACCCTTTGGATGAATAATAGATCCATGGAAGTCATTTGATAGATACACTTTCCTAATGTTCTTTTTACTGGTTGTATTAGAACATGCACTGGAGGTCATAGCAATCCATAAAATTAAGAAAGGAGTTTTTTATTTGAGTTTTATCTTCTTGCAATGAGCGGCAGAATAATGTTACACATTAATGGTCCGTTCCAAAAACGTTTTACCTGAAACACCCCCCCCCCCCCCCTCCACCCCCACTCCCACCACCCCATTCGACACAAGCGGTATATTTTACTAAATACCTTTAACCCTTAGAACCCAAAAGCGGCCTTTTTTCCGGTCAGGAACATGATACGTCATAACGCATTACATAGGGTGGCTGTTCAGTAAATGTGTGGAGTATACCAATCAATATTCAACGTGCAGCCCCGAGGCTGCACGTTGAAAATATTGATTGGTCTACCCCAAATAAAGCCCCGAGGCTGCACGTTGAAAATATTGATTGGCCTACCTACCCCAAATAATGAAATGAATGAATGAAATGGCATGGTACATACCATTAGAGTTCAAAAGGGTTAAAGGTTATTTTCCAACCACATCTTTGAAATCCTACTGGAACTAGCTTATCGAGCTCATTCCAGCAAGGGTTCATCAGGTATAGTTTGTTTGTATGAAAAAATTGAAGAACAGCAAAACACAGCAAAGGTTGAATGTGGACTTTTGTACTGCACCGGGTAGAGTCCCGACATGAATTGCATTTGCTACGGTCCTGTTATGCTAGGGTCGTGTAAAGTACTACCAATAGACATAAAATGTCTGTTATTTTGAAACTGACCCTTTTCCGATTCCAGAGGGACAGTTTGTCAGCCGCACCTTGAGAAGTTACATTGTGGCATAGCGGGAGTTCATGATCGTGGCTCATGGTTGGTCCAGTGGTTTTTGTAATACAGTTCGGGCTTCAGTTTCTTACCACAATGTCTTTCAGTCTGAAGTTTTGGTATACTTTCACAACTAATTGTCAAGTTTTCATGAAGTTAAAACTCCTCACCACCTGCAGAGGAAAAACACCCAATCAAACTTGACAACTTAACATGCCAATTGCCCTCTGAGCATCAATGGCATTATAGAAAGGTCTTTCCTAACTTTCGTCAAAACGTAGCAAAAACATTGACAGTTTGTTTTTTTGTTTTTAATTCTCATTTGTTGGAATGAAGTGCATCCGACGTCTGTTCGGAACAATGGGTACTTTGATAGATAGGTAATAACAACATAGCTTGCAATTCACACCAGATATCCCTTGTTTCATAGTACAACATAATTTTATATTTCCTCATTCTATACAAATATATTCTTTCTGTCGAGTATTTTTAAGTACTCTTATATTGTTTTATTGGAATTTACTATAGGCTCAAATGCCCCCTTTAACTGGTAGAGTGCTGAATTATTTTTGATCACCAAAATTTGTTCCTATGTCTTTGCCTTGTTACAATTTATGGGAGAGTGCCTAACGTACAAAATTTTTTTTTTTTTTTTTTTTTTTGGGGGGGGGGGGGGGGGGGGGGGGGTCTCATATATGTGCAATGTGGACAAGAGTACAGCTCTATACAATAACAAAAACAAAAGGCATCGATGTCACGCACAGCAACTCTGATGTGTCATTTTCTGGTCAGCACTCTGCAACTCTCGTTGATATTTCGCATATTCTTAAACTATTCACAGAATTTGTTTTTGGTCCTGATGCATTCGGCTGTCAAAACCAAGGTAAATTCAACAATCCATGCCCACAAATTAGGTAAAAACCCATCAGTTTGTCCTAAACACAGACATTCGACACACATCGTCTGCGTTTGTACACTCCAGTTTTTCTTCCTTAAACACGAGCATGCTGCTGCCGGACGAAGTGGATCTCGCGAGATAACCCCCCCCCCCCCCCCCCCCCCCACACACACACACACCAACTGATAAATGGAAAACTATTGAAACATGACTCTTCATTTTGACATTCTGTTTATTTGATTAGAAAAGGCAACCTCCATATCTTCGAAAACACCGGTTTTAAGCGCGAAGCCGACCAACAGCACAGAAAAGACACTGTTTGCGCCGCGGGGACGCGGATCTATTGTACAGTGGGTACGAAAAAGGGGTAATTTTTTATGGGGAAGAAACTGATGAAATAAATAAATTATACAAGATATATATATTCTATTCGCAAAAATCGTTTCGCCAGGCAATAAGAAGTCAGAGTACTTTTTGCTCATTATAGGCACAAAATGGCACAGGTGGTTACTAGACTGGTGACATGCAAGTCGGACCATCTTTACAAATTTGGCACGCCAATCGGCAATACAGTGGTAAAACCGTGGTGACATTGCCGATTGTTGTGACTGTGATTCTAGACTCTTTGCACGGAAAGCTTGCCGAAGAACCGTCTGGCAATCATGCCATGTTCAAGCAAAAATGAATCACCCCCACGGTACCTCACCCCGATATCTGAAGAAAGTTAAAGTCCTGAAAATATACCTCGTCCACATCCTCTAATTCACTTTCAAGCATTCTTGTGATTTGATCGTCACTGAGGCGGTTGAGATCTGAACCTGCCTCATTGATGTCGTCGTCAGCTACTTCCGAAGCTTGCGATTCATTACTCTCCTCTTGGTCCGTATCTGCCTCGTCAGCGTCAGTTTCGGTTGAATCTGTTTCGGCACTATCGTCGTCGTTATTCGCACTTCCCCCACTCTTTCCGTTTGACTGACTGCTGTCTGAAACACTCTCTTCCGAATCGGCGTTGACAGCATCATCTCCAGCGCTGTCACCAGGCACAGAGGGATTCTCGTCGTGTGCTTCCTTGTCCGGCAGTTGGTTGAAAATGGGAACGGGATGCATGAAAATATTACCATTTTTCTGCTCAGCTATGGCGACGTCTTTGGCCTGAATAAGAATTAATATGAAGTGTTTAGTGCCTTTGATTCGTCATGATTTCTTAAAAATAGGTTTGGACATTTTCATTCTTTGTGTTACATAAAATCATACCAGTTTGATGTTTATCCCTTTACCCAACGTAACGGCCAAATCCGGCCAGCGCTATTCTCAAAAATCGCCAATTAATTTTCATTATTTTTTCATTTTTGTCTCAAAAATGATAGGCTATGACCCTTCGTTGGATCGAGATCGTTGAGCTCGTTCCAACGAGGGGTCCTGACCTATATTTTTGAGATAAAAAATGAAAAAAATTATTAGTTATTCAAGAATTGTTTTTGCAAGTGTCGTCTGCTTTTCATGTTAGGTAAGGGGTTATACCATATGCCCGTACTATAAGTGAGAAAGCGAACGATTCACAGCAGGGGCAACGGGCTGTGGAAAAGTGGACCCCAATCAGGAAACTTAATTGTGTTATTTTCCTGAGCAGACAATTGAACGCGTGTTCAAGAATGTGTGCGCACCAACGTAAGACGTTACAACATTTCTGTCCATGTTGACAAGTCTTGACTGCATAACTAATAGTAAACCTCCTGTTCAAAGATTGGGCGATCAGAAAAAAAGATTTCCTGTCTGAATAAAGCAGATTCCCGAACTGCCTGTTTCGAAGTATTATTGTCTTTTTTAAACGAATCAAATTTAATTCATACCTGTTAACCACGGGTCTCGTTTTACATATTTTTCACAGTCAGTCTGTCTGTGATGTATCACAATATTACAACAATTTCCATGCCCAAAGATGTCGGTACCCTTCTATCGGCTTCTACCAGTTGTGCTGAGCATGACTGATAATAATTTTCGTCATTGGAGGAAATATACAGGAAAGTTAGCTCCCCTTAACTTGCGGAATCTGGCGGGAAATTTAACACAAAAGGTATGGGTATTTCATATAAAAATTAAAATTTCGAAATGTTACCGAATTTGTATCATCGATGTGCGCATCATTTCACAAACTTCAGACATTTTCTTGCCATGCAGTATAAAAATACAGCAATAAGACTTTAATTCTCTCTTGGAGCCCATTAAAAAATAAGAAAACGGTGTTTTAACCATGCTATTCCTAAAAAAATGCCATTCATGTTTTTTACTCAAAACATAGCCCATGGCACCCTTCTCTTTTGGTGGTGGTGGGGGAGGGTTTGTTCTTCGCAGTTATAGGCTAATTTCAAGGATTGACCATTTTAAGAGGAGTGAAGGAGGCACAACTATTTGGCATATAAGAATATTTAGCAGTTATGTTACGCCAAATCAACTGTAGAAAAATGTATGTTCGGATTGACATAATTTATTAGCGCCGCTCAGTGAGGCTACACTATTAAATTATAACTGTTATTCTACATAAATTCAATGTACATTTGCCTCGTGTCTAACGTGGATGGGGACATTTCGGAGAACAAGGATATCATGACCTTCACATTCGAGAACCGCGGCAAATCAGCGGTTGACCTCAGTGTTATTATTATAAACATTCATGAATTTTTTAAGGGGAGATTATAATCAGTGAGACAGGGTTCAAAACTTTAACCCTTTACCTAACATGAAAAGCAGAGGACACTTGCAAAAAAAATTCTTGAATAACTAATTTTTTTCATTTTTTGTCTCAAAAACATTGGTTTTGACCCCTCGTTGGAACGAGCTCGACGAGCTCGTTCCAACGAGGGGTCATAACCTATGTTTTTGAGACAAAAAATGAAAATATTTTGAAAATTAATCGACGATTTTTGAGAATAGGGCTGGCCGGTTTTGGCCGTTACGTTGGGTAAAGGGTTAAGAGTATATCCAGAGAAATGGTTTGTAAAAGTTAGTATTTAATGGATTCACTGGAAGTTCCAGTTTAAATTGGCGTTACAGTTTATGAAAACACACTTTCATATGGTTTGTAAGCAAACGATACTTTTCTCTTTTAAAATTTGAAAGTAGAATATGATCGCATCCACTATTATACCCGTCAGGAATTCTGGGAGTGAAAAGAAAAAAAAATGTAAACAAATAATATAAAATAGTGATCATTCAAAATAAATATCATTTAAAAACAAAAAAGACCTGGTTGTGTTTTTCTTTTCTATTCATTATAATGAATGGTAATTACGAACATCTTCGATATAAATTACCCGGAATACAGGTTACAAGCCGATGGTTTGACAGTGGTTTTGTTTGTAAACATTGCAACACGTGAAGTAGGGTGGGCGGGTTACTCCTATGGACCCCCGGTATGGAAACCTCTCAATGCAAAAGAATGTCGGAATGCAGGAAATGCCCGTCGACAAGAAGAGCACGTGAACTACTGTTTTCCACAGGCACTCGCTATGGCCCATTGGTGTAATAAAATGTTAAGAGAAAATACCCCGTTCATCAAATGATTGGTGACGAGTGTCTGCGTCATTTTCAACGTTTTAACAAATAATATATCAATAATACGTTAAGTCGGCCAACTCATCATGATGATGAGCATTCCGAATCTCTTGCAATTATGGAACGGTATGCCTAAAATACCGTTCGGTGATGATATTGGTATCGGTATCGTGCCAATACCTAATACCGAGGCAAATCATACCCAAATTACCGATGCTGACAACTGAAATTTCAATACTGTTCGACCAGAACCTACCGTTCAACGGCTGGGTCCGACGCATAACTCATCCGAAAACGAAACGTACCTTTATGTGACACTTGATATGCGGTTTTAACTCACTGGCTTTAAAACGCAGCTGTACGTTTCGTGATAGACAAAACATTTCACCGCAACAGGAACTTAACCTTTGCAACACTGGTGCACTTGATGTCATCATCTCATCTAGAGAGAAATGAGCGAATCCATCCTGCATTTGTAGGGAGTTTCCCTAATAATTTAATGCAACAACTTTACACATGGACTCATGGAGCTGTAGGATTAAATTATTACTGAACCTCACTCCCGTTTTTTTTTTTTGTTTTTATGTCGTCTGTTAGTCTCCTGCCAATTATTTTTTTCTTCACCCCAAAATCTACGCATACTGTATTGGAGAGTTAAAAGAAATAATAACAGGGGAAGAAAAACGATGAACCGATATTCGAGAGATCTTGGCCTGATCGTCTCATTGGAGAGCCATAATCTATCGTCCTTGATCGAAAACTACTTTATTTGTAACAAATATTAGTCTTCTCATCTGCAAATTGTGATAGGCAAAACGGAAAAAAAATGTGAGTCGACTGGCGAGTCGTGAAGGGTAAATATCTTTAAACGATGTTGCTGGGGAGCAAAACCCTGGAACATAAGAAATCAATTTATGTATCAGCAGGAAACATTCACCAACCTAGTTGTTAAACTATAAAATGATTGTTATGTTAGACTGCTACCATTCGCATTACGATACGGTGTTCTTCGCGTTTGTACGTGAGACTTAGATCATTACCACTCGTTGATATTCTTATAAAACACGGCGATTAACCTTGTAACCCCTCTTTTCCGGAACAGTTTCTATCGTAAACAATTTGACAAATCCTGACGAGATAATCTATTTCAGACCATTCGGCCAGTGCGCCTTTGATGTCAGTATGTCATAATGCGAAAGATATAACCCATATTTTGGGTACAAGATACATGGTCGTACATGGCTCATCAAGGGAAGTGGGAGGAGGGGCAACAACTGACGGGACCCATTTAAGAATAAGGGGGCCTCCAACACCGACCCCCGCAACGGCCTTCCAAATATATCGTTTGGCCCTCCCTATTATAGAATCCTTGCTACGCGCCTGAGTTGAAGAAGGAGTTGAAAAAAGGCTAATGTGTTAGGGCGGGGTTTGTACATAACTACAAACCCGTATTGTAAAACACACTTGAGTTCATTTTCTAGTGCCCCATTTGCCTTACTAATAAAGGGACACTGTCTGTATTTGATAAGTTTACCAGTTTGTTCATTCTGTCACTCTCTGTCTGTTCTTCCTTCTCCTCCTGCTCTCCACCTTCTTGCATATCGATGTAATTTCCAGGAAAAAGTGGCTTGGCATTCGACATACTGGCGTCATCTTCTTCGCTCTCACCTTCAAATTACAAAATCAATATTTAATATATGCATGAATTTTAAAAAAACAGTTCAATCTACAATTCAGTAAACGTATTTCACTCCAAACAGTAAAACAAATCGAAGACAGGCACGGTCCCGCGATATTGGATTGAAATTGGGGGGGGGGGGGGGGGGGGGGGGGGGGGGTGTTATGGAGCGGAAACCAGAAAAAAGGGCGCAGAGCACCGAGTATGCGAGCGTCAGTGATGCGAAGTCCTTGACAAGGGGTCTGGGGGTATCTCCCTCTCACCTAAAAAAATGCTCGAGGTGGAAGCCTTAAGATGTGGTCTGAAAAGTATCTTGGTCATACAAGTAACATTTCGTCCCCTGAGTTCCAATGTGTTCTATGTGCCTACTGGCACATAGAACACATTGGAACTCAGGGGACGATTTGGCTTCTCTCTCCACCATATTGTCCTCTGAATGTTGGTTAAAATATTACTAGACATTTTCCTATTTCCCCGGTGAAAAGTACATTTTACCATTTACTATTTTCTGGGGAAATGGTCATCAAGCAAGAAGGCAGATTTTGCGTCACTGAGTCTGTCATATAATTTAGTGTCTTCAGCACTGTACTGTTATCAGCTCGACAGTTTGAAATTGTTACTTTCGCTCGAGTTAAATAAAATCAACTCTATTGTCGCTAATTTGTAGCAATAACATGCATATTGCCAAACAGTGAGGGGATTTATAATTTACATTTATATGATATATTAGTTCCGTTTAATATTCATTTATTTAAGGTACTGATGTCCCGCCCAAGATATTCTAGAGCAGTATACCGCTGGATTACATCATCACCAGAAATACAATTATACAAATAGCTTTTGGTACCTGTTGTCGGGAAAATAAACCCGCGGCTTTCTGCACGCACTGCTCATTTGGTAAAAATGACGTTTTCTGATAAGTATGTTCGAATTCTGGATCTCCACTGGATGTTATAAATACTGGAACCCCGCAAAATACTCAGAGGCAGGAACTGTTTTGGAGGTTGTTAAATGGCGTGAAGTAAAAGGTAAAGATTGTCTCGTTTGGTTGGAATGAATCCGCAAGAGAGTAATACTTGACAGTGTGTATTTGAGAATACTTACCGTTCTGGGAGAGCTAAGGTGAAAGGCACAGAGAAAAATATATACAGATTATCATGATAATGTGCATGTCCTGTGATTTGTATCAGATTCGAGGCGGTGTCCAGAATGGGATCTCAACGAGACGGCTTTGCCGGCGAGTTGTGATCCCATTTTTGGACACCACCGAGAATCTGATGCAAATCACAGGACATGAAGTTATCAGGATAATTCATTTATCTAACAATTCTGTCACATAAACAGATTAAATCTTAAATTATTAATAAGTGTTAGACATACTGTTGGGTGATAAGTTTTAAAAAACACACATTTTATGGAACAATATTGTTGTGCACTTTAAGGGATCGTCCAACCTAACTTTGGTCAATTTGTTAACATTTTCCCAATGCCTCAGAAACAGATAAGAGAAGTAAGGAAAGGCAAATTATATATCAAAATGATGAGTAAAGTGCATAGAAAAGGTACATATAATTTTTTTCAGGAAAAAAAGTGAATTTTATGATTTTGAAGAAGATTAATTTGCCAATGACATAAGTAACGAACCGGTAAAACCACAAAATAATCGGTAATTCGAAAGCCTTTTCCTCAATATAATGATAACATACTACAGACTCGGAGAAAGCATTTTTTTGACACACACTCTGGTGGATTTTGATGTCTGAATGTAATAACACCAACACAAATTTTGGATGTTCCGGATGTGGCCATTTTTCAATGATGTTTATTCCGGACATGTGATTACGATGTGGCTCTTGCAGAAATACTCAATTTGGGCAATCGTAAGCATGCAGGGATGTGATCACGCCCTTCATTTGTTCAAGACAATGTATGAGCGGATTTGCAAACAGGTGACAGCAAATATTTGAGCTGTTAATGTCATAACTGCAAAATATGGTTCGATATTCCTTCTCGTGTTTACAGGTCGTCTGAACTTTTTTGTTGACAAAAAATCTGAATTATTGCGCACTAGAAAGACAACATGAACCACTTGTAAAAAAAATAACCGAGTGTATAAAATCGGGACGATACACATAAAATAAGGCAATATTCATAACAAAGTAAGCAGAATGCTTCAGAAGTCACTTTTTTCACGAAGTATATTCCAAGTGACCTGGAACTATTTTGAGCGTGTTGATTTCCCCCGATGATGTGAAGTTATTTACTTCACAGTTATCACTGATGTCGGCAAAGGACCGATTCAAGATGGGTTGAAAATCATGCATTTGCGCTTTTAAATAAGGTGCGTTTGGACGAGGCTGAGAATTTAGTTTTTTTCTTGCAACCAACCATACTAACACAAGCGTCGATTAGTGTCTTTTGTCATCTTTTTACTTTGACAAATGTGACAAATCTCCTAAACTATCTTCCAATTTGCATATCACAATAAACATAACCGCTGTCAGCGTGACCGTGTGGTCAAAACCGAAACGAATTATTGTATCCACGGTCAAAAAATAGCTGCAATTGGCTTTTAAACAAATGAAATACACAAAATATTCGCAATTTCTTCATTATCCATGCCGAGTTACTTTTTAACCAGACCACATGCGTTCAGTTTCGTTTGTCGGCATCAAACTGATATTGTTTGTGGTAATTAATAGTACGAGAAGGCGAAAGAAGCCAAATATTTCCCATCATCTATAAATTAATTAAAATTGATAATTCCTTTTATTTTACCGAAATTATGAATTGATAAGGTGGGTGTGTTGTGATTATTATGCCCCAGACCTGGAAGTTGTAAAATCAAAGGTGCATCTGGGGCCGTGCAGTGGTGACCTCTAAGTCTTACCCATTCATCATTACATGTACCAACATCCTCCCTTGTATCTCAACCACTGCTAGTTCAATTTGAAGGATATTTGGTGTTGTGATCGAGCATCATGGGGAAACAATGCCTGTGTAGCTGCTGTAGCATGTGTTTCTTCACACATTTTTTCAGAGTTGTGGTACTTTTTCATTCTTTTGAGTTGGAAAATTTTGTTTATAACTAGTTGATTTGTTACAATTTGTTGGAAAGTGCCTACTGATACTCTCAAATGTATTGCTACAAAATATTTCTGGTGAAGATTTTGTTCCTATTACTTATCAAGCAACAACCTAATGAATATTCTGTATAAAGCCACCAATCTGATGTTTCACACTTTTAGCGGAGCTGTTATGAAGGCTTATGGAACTCAAAATGTTGATTATGGCAGGACTTTTCTATTCACATCACCCATTAATCGATAAATTAAATGTTATAGATGGAAGTAAGAAGCATGAAAGGTACAGAACTTAAAATCTAAAAAGAATATTTTGCAATGTAACATGATTTTTGCAGATACACTTATTTGGAGGGTTACCTGTCTGATAGTGTTTGGAACATGTGTGGTCAAAAAGAAAAAAAGAGTTAAACTTTGAGAAAAAAGGCATATGCCTTGAGTGCCGGAGGTAGAGTCATGCAAGGAAGAGAGCCCCCCCCCCCCCCCCCCCCCCCCCCCGGGAATTTTTTGTTTCAAATGGAGCTCACTTGTCACCTTTTGTGGATTGCTTTGTGTACTGCGTTCTTGAACAAAGTATGTGAGACCCTCCGGATGTGCCCTTCTGATCTCAATATGCCAATAAGCCTCCTTGGGGAAAGTACATGCAATAATGGTTATGTAAGGTTGATTTGATGTGTTTTGAATAACAATGTACTTTTAAGTACATTAGATGGTTTATTGCAGTGACAGGTTACAGTTACCCTTATTTCTTCTCCAACAGATATCATGAGTGTATTGGTGTCCAATAGTAAACAAAGCTATTATACTTATTGATAAACCAGACAAATTTAACAATTTAATCACTATCAAATTGATGCATAGGATAAAAGGGGTTATAGTGCAAGGGTTTGTAAATATATTTATTCAACTACAATGTATGACTTTGCAGTGCATTCTGCATAGGAGAATATCATAGTTTCTTTCCAAACCACCACAGTGACACATACATCTTTATATTGGGAGACACTCTTTTGTCCTTCCATACTTCTTCTGGTGGACTCCTTCAAGTTGACCTTTGTTGAACTCCCCAAATCAAAACATAAACAAAAGAAAATGTCTGCCTTCAATCAGTGAGCACCCCACTTGTACCATTTGGTCTCAATCTTATTACTTTCATGAATTAGGAAAAGATTTCTTCGAGTATGTACTTCAATGTTTATAGAATACAGCTGCTATTTTATTTTGAGGTATTTTATTGTAAAAATGTTGTACTCTTACTTATGCCATAGCAGACTTTCAGGTGGTGCTATTTACGCATGGCAGCAGTTCCATAGCAAATTTCAGTTTCCACATGTTCTATGTTTCATTCCAAGCATTTTGGTATATAATTTATTGGGGTTATTCATTTTGGGCCTTTTTTAGACTTGAAAGAAAAGTACATGAAATTTGACCAAAGTTAGGTTGGACGTCCCCTAAACAAACAGTGAGTAACACGGTCACCGCAAATTTTCAAAGTTGCGTTGTAAAATGATTCACTCTCAATGTCACTTCTGATGCTGATACGCTTGAATTTACAAGTGTGTAATATTTAATTGTGCAGCTTCTATTTATTGTGAGGTCATTGGCTATTAATAGTTCTGTCGCTAATTGTAAGGAATTTTGTTTTGTTTTGTAAGCAATCAGCCGAGTCGATCACTGAAACGCACAAAGAACGGATTCATGCGTCTGTTATAATAGCCCGTTGCGTTCCCGGAAACGAGTCATCTGTATGATACTGAATCAGAATGAGTCGTCTATATGATACGGAATCGGAACACATTGTGTGATACGTATACCGTTTCTCGTGGCTTTGAAGCCAAAATGTGTATGATTGTTAGATAAAATTAAATACACGGACTTAACTGGTTGAGTGTTACATTATTTTTAGTGGACTGAATTTGTTCATCCAAATTTGTTTTATTACAAGTTATTGAAGAGTGCCCACAGGCACTCTTCAATAACTTGTGATAAAACAAATTTATATAAACAAAATATTATTTGTGTTTGACTGAATGTGAAACACGAGTAAGGAACATGTTGACCTTTGCTGTGGTACCCTCATTTTTTTTAAAGCCCTGATAGTGGCTTCTAGCACTCAACCAGTTAACGTGGAGAAGAAAAAACTGCTTTGTTTACCACACCTATAGCATCGGGGCAAAACTCGATCGAGGAGTCGCACTCTAACTCGACACGCTTATGTAAAAGGCAGAAATTATCTTTTAACCACGCTTGTCGCAATGTTACATCTGATTGAATAGTCGACCTATTACTAAGAGTACACGCTTATTTAAAAGCCGGCACAGGTCTCATATTTCGATGAGAATCCGAGAATCGATTCACGCAAAGATTCGCGCAACAAAACCAGTGAGAATCCATGTAGAGTCTTGCTGCACCTCTGCTTGGAATCGCGTGAAAAGAATTGAGTCAATTTAACCCGTAACCTAACATAGTGGCAGCACATTTACCAATACAGAGCTAACATGAACTGAATATATACAGATGTGGCTGTCATTGGAACCAGCTCAGTGAGCCGGTTCCAATGACATCCATATTTGTAAGGTTTTATTTGTAAATATTGTTTATTTATTTTTTTTAAATTATCCAATTCAGTTTATGTATTAAAAATTAAAAAGATATGTTGGGTGAAGGGTTAACATGTGTTATCTGTATACAATAGGCGTTCGAACATGGTGCCTCATGGAATCCTGGGACACTCATGAATTCTCGCTACCATTCTGGCGAGAATCTCCTAAATTTTGAAAAAAATACACGCCCTGTTGAAATTATGTTTCAACCTCTAATTTGGAAGCCAGGAGTCGTGTAGGACTACGACTGTCGTGGTCATAACATTTACCAGCGAGTAGATATTTACCGAAAAACAGTGCCAAATTATATGTGCAGTTATTATGGGCTCATAAGGATTATTTTATTTCCTTGAAACAACTGGATTTACGAATTTTAAAAAGTCACGCAACATGGATTTATTTTTGGACTACATTTCAGTGCGATATACAACTATACGACAAGTATTCTCCTCTACGGAACATCATTTTGGGTTTGGTTGGGCTTGCCATTGTAATAACGTTTGCAATTTTTTTTCCTTCCTTGAAACAATTGGATTTGCGAATTTCAAATAGTGATGCAACCTGGATTTCATTTTTGGACAACATTTCAGTGCGATATACAACTGAACGATAAGACAGTATTCTCATCTGCAAAACATCAATTTGGGTTTGGTTGGGCTTGCCATTTTAATAACGTTCGCAACTTTTGTCTCTGCATTCAGTTAAACTTCTATTTTATTGTCAAAACCCCGTTGCTTGAACAACTTGAAGCAACAAGTACTGCCTCACACTTGACAAGAATCCAAGCCAAATTTTCTAAATGGCATACAACGCGAAGATTACTGGCTGTGAGTGGTGGATTTGAATAGCGATTACTAATTTGAATGATTTACAACCCAATAGACGTCGAACGAGCATCCCGTGACAATGATTTTCATCAGTGTACGCTGGTAAACTGTAACCCCCACCCCAGGCAGGCTAGTACTATTATTGTCGTATGCGCAAATGCAATAACACAGGTTATGGCAGTGAGAAGCATTTTGAAAGTGGGTGTGGAGGTTGCTCGCCTGAATGCGTGTCTGGAGGATATACTTACTTCCAGGGAAGGTACGACAAAGGCTACGGGTACATAAGGGCGTAATCAAAATTTAAGAAGGTGGGGGAAAGATAACCGGTGAAGACAGAAAAAAATGAATTTTTGATTACTGATTTGAAGTGCGTGGGTGAGTTCGAAGCGCGTGGGAAAGTTAAGTTCTCCGTGTAATTTAAAGTCCAAGATAATGCAACAGTTAAGTCATTAAACCTCATTTCCTCGTTTTCATAGTCCAAGTAGACAAAATTAAGGCTTTGTATGCACTCTACCCACGGGAAAGAAAAGAAAGTAAAAGTTGTAAACATTTAGGACCACAAACGAGTGAAATGTTTTTAGGGTTATTATCTTCTTGAATATTTAACTGTCTGAAACAGATATGCTTAAATGTTTCGTATAGACAGAAATAACCGTTGACCGGAAGGCAAAGAAGTGGATACATTTGTTGAAGGGAATCTGTAATAATTTAATTATTCCAGCACATCCCAACAAATGTAAATGGATCATAAAATTTCTTGAAACATCTACTGCCTTCGCTCTTCTATTCGGTAACTGGGTATTGAAAGGTTGACATTTGCAATCGTTTTATTGTCCGAGAGCATGCTTACCTGAATCTAGTTCTTGTGGAACTCGGTACCCATTCTTCTTTTCAACATGCTTTGGTTGCTGAAAAAGAGAGATAATCGTTGTTCGTACAATGTTGAATTTGTATTTTCGATTTTCTGTTTGCAGGTTCTCTTCTCCATTTTTCTCTTCGAGCATTTCATCCCTAACTTATATCGTCCTGAAAATCAACTTTAAGTTATCTCCCTTCAAATTATTAGAACGCGAGCAAGGTCCAGTTAAGAAGCAAGTAATTGTTGAGAAAACATCTATGACATCGATAAAAAATAAAGCAAAGTTCCATTTTGCTACTTTTAATATATGAGAACAACAGACAGCTCTCGGAGCTGTCTGTTGTTTTCGTTTATTAAAAGTAACAAGGGGAAACTTGGCTTTTTATGGCAAGCTAATTAGAAGCAACTACTTCACAGATAATCATCCGTCATTAAGAATGTCTATAAGTATCACACCTACAACACTATGTGTCCACGTGGACGCTCTATTTAACGAATGTATTTTACAGTACACTGCAAAATATTATCGACTCTTACCTCCTAGACTTTCATATTAACGAGAATGACAATGCCTTTTTTATATGTCTCTTTACGCGCACTGATGCTATAAATGAACAGAAAAAAGTCAGAGAACATCAAAAGATGGCGAACATGCCGTTTTCTTATTTTAAATGGATTACAACACAGAATAATAGACAAACGTGGAAAATTGTCTAAAACGCTTCTGTGTGTTTAGACCACTCTACAGGAAAATGACCGACATTTGTGAAATGATGCACACATTGATGATACAACTTCGCTAATATTTCAAAATTTCAATTTTATAAGAAATGCCCACACATTTAGTGTTAAAACTGTTGACAGCTCTAGGGAATTAAGGGGAGCTAACTTTCCTGTATACCTTTTTCCAATGACGAAAATTGTCAGCCATGTGCCGATAACCAATCACGGCTTTCAGCGAATAATAGTAATGTATGAACTGCCATTTATTTTTCACTGTTGAAGTATTCAACTTCAACTTCAACCAATTTCAGTTTGAGTCAGTATCTTTTTTGTTCTTTTTATTAGTGCTGCCATACTATGCACACAATGACAGAGAAAATCTCTGCTGGCTATTTAGGAAAATGCATTTATATCAAATTATTTGTTTGAAAACAGATATAAGATTATGAAATGTTGTTGAGTTTGAAATATATAGATAAAAAGGCATAACCACTTTTTACTAATACTAGGCGAAAGGTACATACTAAGTATTTATTTATTAGTGTTTAAGGTCACATAGTTATTCACAATGGCTAATCGTGACCCTGGCAACTTTACGAGTGGAGGAAGCCGGAGTACCCGGAGAGACCCACTGAGCATCGACGACAACAGTCAGATCCGCAGCATTCTAACTCTGTTCAAGCAAGACATGTGCACCATCGACGTGCAGTACGCCTTAGTACACGGCGTCATTGTGCCCCCATGTAGGCAACCTGGATAAATTGCCTTGCCCAAGGACTCAACGCGGGTCGTGCCTGACGGGGATCGATCTCGGGACCTCTAGCATAGAAGTCCAACAGTCTACCACTGAGTCACCGCGCTTCCAGTACATACTAATTAATGACACGTTACCAAAGGGGTAGTTAACTGGTTGAGGGCTACATTTGTTTGGTGGTCTAAATTTGTTCATCAGAATTTGTTTTATTACAAATTATTGAAGAGTGCCCATGGGCACTCTTCAATAATTAGTAATAAAACAAATTTTGATGAACAAAATATTATTTGCGTTTGAATGAAGAAAAAAAATGAGAAAGGAAAATGTTGGCTTTTCCTCTAGTACCTTCATTGTTTTGGATAGTCCTGATAGTGGCTTCTAGCACTCAACCTGTTAAATAGCAGCCTTAGACTGCACGACTAGAAGAGTGTTCATTTATCTCAAAATACATGATAAACGCGAGCTCTTCTGCGCGTCCTTTGATAAAGGTTGACGGTATCTGGCACTCAAGTTTCAACCTCTCAAGAAATCAAATATTAGGTGAGAGGGCGGCGCGGTGGCGTCGCGGTAGCCGGTTCTCGCCAGATCACCGAAGTTAAGCAACGTCGAGCGCGGTTAGTAGTTGGATGGGTGACCATTTCCGCGACTGATTCGCCCTCCCGCGTTGTGTCCTTGGGCAAGGCACTTAATCCCGATTACCTACATGGGGGTACGATGGCGCTGTGTACTAAGGCGTAGGGCCTACTGCATGTCGATGGTGCACATGTCTTCAACCAATCTAACCATGCCTGTGCTGCGGTGCAGTGTTCCGAGTTACGATGTTGGAGAGCTGACAGCTGCTCGTCGTTGCTCGGTGGTTCTCTCCGGGTGCTCCGGCTTCCTCCATCCGTAAAACTGTCACGGTCATGATTAGCCATTGTGCATAAGCATGTGACCTTAAAAGGCCAGTAAATAAATAAATTAGGAGGTGAGAGTTACATACCGTAAAATATCGCTTGGAATTGACTAAGATGAATAATGATTTTCCGTTTGAGTGATTTGTTAGACCAATGGTACATGGTTATGATTACCAGCCTAAACCACACTGTCCAGCAAACATAATAAATGTTCACGGATTCTTAAATGCATTATTAGTTATTTTTCAAAAAGTTTATAATCGAGTCCAAAGCAACAGTGAATGGCGTTCATGGCGACGTATCTGGTAAATATTTGCATCAGAAATTCATGAACGCTGATTTCAGATAGCATTCCCAACTCGGGTGACATTTCTAGATGTTGATCCAAAAATGTTGCGTGCGGGAGAACTAATTACACTAGCGTCATTCAGACAAGTTTAATTTCTTTCTATTTAAAAACAAAGTGATGCTCAAAGGGCATTGGAACAAAAGATATTTCAGTAACACATACCTCACTTAACTGTGGGCCGAGATCCATTAAATATTGTGAGACTTCATTGTCGTCATCTATAAAGGATTCCGTCAGTTCATTCAAAAGTTTGTTCTGTTGTTCTGAAATCAAAATGCACTTAATAGTTGAGTTTTACACTTTAACTCGTGGAAGCCGGTTGACGAGTTTTCTTGCCTGTGTGGTAATACGGAAGGTAATCTGGCAATGACGGTTCGGCTATCTTTGGGCTGGAAGAGAATTAAACACTGACCAGGTGCTTCTAGTCATGTGTCGTCTGCTGAAGAGGCAGACGACACTTGACTAGAAGCACCTGCTTTACTGTAAGTTTTTCACGGTATGTCATGTTCAATAAATTTATTCTGATTCCCCGGCTCCTCAGAGTTAAGCAACCTCTGACGTCAAAGTATTGGTTGCCAGCAAAAAGGGGTTTCCAGAAAGCAATTTGAGAATATAACCAATTATATTTTGTTTGACAGACATCGTTGAGCTCTTTCAACAAAATATATAATGGGCTCAGTATATGTTTTCACACAAACCACCAATTCTTAAAGATAAGAATGCGCAAGATGCCAGAATGTTTTTGTTCAATCAGACAACAATTTGACCCAAACCTTTAACGTTTAACATGCTTTTCCATTGAAGCCACTGAGATTGAAATCTTCTTCACGTGGCCTAACTGCTACCTGTTCTGATGAAAAGTTCACGCGAGTTAGTTTAGTATTTTTCTATCTTGTCGTATTCCTGAACACGTATTTCTACCTTTCCAAAAGAAATATTGGATAGCTCACGAAGCGAAATTTGCATTTCGTACATTGGGTACACTACCATATCTATAGCACTGTACCTCCTCGAAATTCGATTCGAAATCATTCCGATTATTCGAATCATGTCGCGCTGATTCGGAAGTATTCGAAGTGTCGAGATATTCTCAAAATGTCTCATTTTAATTTTTTTTTCCTATCATCATGCTAGATAGGTTCGCTTTTCCAACCAACGTAAATATTCCAAACGAGTGAATCAAAACATAGGCGATGACGTATTTGAGAGCCAGACTTGTGCCAGGCTATAATGGCGTCTAACTTCTTACAGGATTAGACTGGTGACCTGAGAATTTGGTATTCAGTGTTGGAGAAGGGGGCAAAGTGACAGAAATATTTATCCTAGTTTGTTTCTTTGTTCGTTGGAATTTAACGATATCTCAATTACCTGCGACATCTACAAGCTTAATTCGACGTCGTTTGCTACATGGAACCTTTGGCGGCTCCGCATCAATGAATTCTGACGTCATCTACCTCTTTTACAACCCAAGTAGTGTCCCCGAGTACTGAGTATTTGCCGAAACTATTCCGTGATGCATATACAAACTATCGTTCGTAAACGTATGTATGCGCACTAATGAACAGTCTCTGTGAACACTGCTCGGAAATGTTGACTGTTTCGATCTTACAGCGAATGTAAATGAACAGGCATAACGGTTATTATACGGTTATAGCCCACTGCCAACATGTTACGCATAATGGGTCAACCGTCCCAGGACTGTTGTAAATATCTTGAATAACGACACAGTGTGCTGGATAAATTCCGTTTTGCAGTGGGTAGTGAAAGAACAGAGAGAGTGTGTCACTCAGTGGCGGATACATACGGGGAAAGGGGTGGCACCAGTTGAGCAAAATCGCCACAATGTATCAAAAACTCCAAATGACGGTCTCATTTGCCACCCACCCCGAGACTCCTGATTAAGAGGTAATATAAATTCCATTGCCACATTTGATGCCGTCTCCAGATGATCATATCAACGCAATCCTCAGTATCTCACTAGCATGAAAGTGGAACATGTGTAAAATGGTAGCAGGAATACAGAGTACCATGAGTGAAACGACGCGCCATCTGCAATGTTTTTGCAGAGGGCGCCTTCTTGCACTCAAGTGACGATATTAAGTAGTTGATTCACCGGTATTCTTCTCTCTCCGTGTAGATGCGCCCCATACTGTGATCATAGTTTTGCAATAAACTACATAATGTGCTCTCGTTGATGACTGCATTGGGTTTGTATACGAAGAGGAGAATCCTTAAAAGTTTCATCTCCCGCTATAAAACTTTATCTAATGTAACGGAGGTATCCGACCAGAGATATTCGCGAAAATCGAAAGTGGGAATTTAAATTTTACTATTCTTTAATGTTTTGCCTCAAAACATGGCATGTGACCGCTCATTAGAACGCGCTCTTCGAGCTCGTTCCTACATGGGATCATGAGCTATATGTTTAGGCAAAGCACTGAAAGTGTTTAGTTACTAAAGTGGTTGGGTTTTTTGCAAGTGTTGTCTCATAGTAGTGTTTGTTTACAGCAAGGCGTCTCCCCAACTTTAGTCACGATTAGCCATTGTGAAGGCATACGCGGCCTTAAACACCAATCAACAAACAAATCTCCCCACATTAACCGCGGGAAGTAGTTCTTGTTAGGATCCGATAACCATCGCCTGGAGTGGAAGTCCTTTAAAGTTGACAGCATGGGCATGATTGGCTAAACTTGACTCCATACCTTTATTTCGGAAATGATAGCGAAAGACATTCGTTACCCTCAACCCGATTTTATCGGGTGATAAGGAAAGTCGAATAAGGAACTGGGAATAAGTAACGGTTGGCACGTCCCCAATCGTATAACTATCTCTACTTTAATTTGAGCCGGTGTGACAGGAATGATAGTCCGTAGGAAAATTAGTCCCTCTGGGCTATTATTCCGCGGAATTATAGTCCTAGGTCTAACATTTCTAGGAATAGTAGTCCGCCGGACTAATATTCCTAGAAATGTTAGACCTAGGACTATAATTCCGCGGAATAATAGTCCAGAGGGACTAACGTTCCTACGGACTATCATTCCTGTCACACCTGTGGGTAAATATTCATCGGTCGATTTACCCAAGAGCAAGTGATGCGTTGGTGAGTTGGACTTTGGTTGATAAGGGATAGAATGAGAGTTTTTAATGAAAAAAATCACAGTAAGGTAATACTTTGCATTCTCCTCCGAAGGATGTCAGGATGTTCAGACAAGTAATCCAGCAGTTCCCGAACTGCATTCATTACTGTTTTGTCATTTTTGGTCAATTCACTAAGAGTGGCGACTGGATCTTGCTCTGTGATGTTCTCATCTTCATCTGTACTGATTTCTGGAGGCACGAGGTTGTCATTTCCGTCCTGAGCATCACTATTTGAAGATTGAACGCTTTCTTGTTGCTCGTCTATTTTCTTGTGTTCCTTTTCTGCCTTTAGTTCCTTTTCCAGATTTTCCACATCCTCCTGTATAAGACAACGGAAAAAAATACTTAGGATATAAATATAGACTACATGCCCTTAAATTAAAGATGGTCGGTTATGAAATTTGTAGTTCAGTTCTCGGTTTCATTTTTTGGGAGAAAAATCTCGGGTTACGACTCGGTTTCGGTTTTTCACAAACTCCAGTAGTTACTTTCTCACCACGCGGGTACTCCGGCAATAGAAGAATATTTTGGCGATGTACTGTGCAACATATTTCGTGAACAGTTGAAAATCTGGTTATAGTTTGGCGATTAACAATCGTATAACATTAAGTCATGTTCACTTGAAAGCAATAGGTCCGTGAGTTTAGCATGACGTTGGACATTCGCCTGGAGTTAGTTTGACGTTTGTCGTTCGGCGTTTGACATCCGTTTGTCATTCGCATGCAGTCAGTTTCGCGTTCGGAGTTTGGCATACGCCTGTAGTTAGTTTCACGTTCGGCGTTTGACATTCATTTGACATTCGCACAGGCGAATGTCAAACGAATGTCCACCGTCGAACGTTAAGTTAACTTGATATTTTCCTGTAGTCGGTTTCACTGACTAAAAACGAATGACAAACCAATGTCAACCCTGAAAGTCAAGCTAACTTCAGGAGAATCAGGGGCGCCGGAGCCGCCCCGACCAATGTCGAGGCAAAAAGTTTGCCGATCATAATATTTTTGTGATCGAACGTCATTCTTATCAAATAACTAGGCTATGATTTTCTAATTTTGTTCTGGCGGGTATCCGAAAATAGTGCGCGCATAGATCGTCTTGTTTCGTTAATATTGGGCACACAATGGCGGCTACTAATGACGAGTTAATGTAAGATGAGGAGATTTTGGGGGCTACTTCTTTAGTATTCCAACAGCTTCGGAAGCGGTTGGAATACTAAAGAAGCAGCCCCCAAAATGGCCTGAGAGATGTCATTTTTGAAACATTTTCTGGGGGCAGGGCCGGATTTACGAATGGGCAGACTAGGGGAACGCCCAGGGCCCAAAAATGTGGGGGCCTCCACAGTGAAGTTCGTCTTTCGAGGAACATAATATGACAAAATTCCCTGCCAAATTTGGCAGGGAATTTTGTCATATTATGTTCCTCGAAAGACGAACTGCATGCGCTGTCATTTTTTTTCTCCCCCACATAATCGATGGCAACAATTCGAAAAAACAGTGATCTGAGTGTTATGGTCGGGCCAATGTTTGGGCCGTTCCGGCGCTCCTGAGAATGTCAAACGAATAACCAACGCCCAACGTAAGAGTGACTAAATATGAAAACGAATGTCCATCGCCGAACACCAAGAAAACTTCACGAACCTGAACGCAATAAGTGTATTTTTGATAAAGCATTTATCTTGCAAACAAATTTTGTTATTGTATTATTTTGATTTATAATCAAAAAGATATAGACACTCGCACATGATGGGGATTTCACCCCAAAAAATAATATTCTATAATTTGTCACTTCCGTTTTTAGTTCTAATTGATTGTGAGTATTAGTACTGTTATTGGGTGGGAGCAATACTCTTACAGGCCGTTTGGTCCTCAGAGGCCTCACCCTCTTCCCAATAGGCAGAACGCCCCATTTCAGAATGGAACATTTCTGTCTTCGGACGTTTTGGTCATGGACCGTTTCGACCCGGAGACCTCTGGGATGTTTTGGCCCGTGTTTCCCTCTGTATTGCTTGCTTCCTCTTATGAGCTATCGTGTTTTTAATGTTAATAGATATGTCCACGCAGTGGTGTGTTTTTAAATGTTCGTGGCGTCAATCTATGCCTGTCCACCATGGTTGGGCTCATTACTCGTACCCTTATGACGTGATGTGTGTCTGGCAAATCCCGGTATCGTATGGACATATTTCCAGATCGATGCGGTTGAAAATGTTCAAGCCCAGATGCAGTTTTCAGATATAAATAATAAATAATAATAAATGTAGTTTAAAGCCGAAAATCCTCATAGAGCTCTTGGGCTTAACACACACACAAAAAATCTTTATATATATGTATATCACTCTGCATTTCCTATTTGCTGACTGTCTCCAAGCGGATGAATCACAATCAGCGGTCTTCATCTAAGTTATATACCATCCGGAACAAATGTGATTTGAGAGCTGATCGGAAAGATGGGAGACTCTGGGATGCTTTCAGCCCACTCGGAAGCAGGTTCCAAAGGAATGGAGCAGCCACCGAGAAGGCCCGATCGCCAGCTGTTGTGAGGTCACCTAAATACATACAAGACTATGACACAATCCGTAAATTTGTTCGTTTGTTCATTGGGGTTTAACAACACTTTCAGCAACCAGGGTCACGTCGCATGGGAGTCCGTAAATTTATATTTTGGTTACCACAGCACGTTTTAACCCTTTATCTAAAATAACAGAAATAAACAGTCAACGTTATTCACAAAAAAAGAGAAAGTAATCAAATTTCATTATTTTTTAATTGTTGACTCAAAAACATAGGTTATGACCCCTCATTGGAAGGAGCCGAACAACGGTCTTAAGCTACACCGTGCCTCTTACAATGAGATATCATAAGCAACATTCTTGATTCAAAAACGAAACTGTAGTTATTCAAGAAATATTTTTGCAGATGTCACCTACTATTCGTGTTAGTTAAATGGAGGATATCTAGTGTTTTTGATTGGATACCGAAAATTATCTCAGGAGTGACCGAGACAAATGTTTATTTTTCGCGAGCGCCTACGAAAAAAGCCATTTATCTCGGTCACAAGTGAGATGATTTTCGGTATCCACTCAAAAAACACTAGATTTTCTTTTTATTGTATGCTTTTTATAAGAATTTGATAATTCCACGCTTTTCAACCGTCAACTGATGCATGAAAGTAAACAGCGCATTGAGTCACTGAAACGCGGAAGTGATTTGTTTGATACTCGGCACAGATAGCGTCTTGCAATCTAATTTAGCTGGCGGGTTTCTGGTCAAATCATGGCCTGAAAGTCCGTAATATAAGTTTTTGGTTTGGTACGTCCTTTGAAAGGACGTACCAAACCAAACCTTATATTACGGACTTTCAGGCCATGTTTGGAATAGCGGGTTTTATGCATCAATTCAAGGTGAATACGTGTTGAATTATTGCTGGAAATGGTCGGTATCCACTCAAAAACACTGGATTTACTTTTTCTTATACGTTTTTAGAAAAAAATGATCATTCTTGTGATAGTTTGACTCGTATTCACCTTGAAGTGATGCTTTGAGAGCCGCCATTTTGACTGATACCGTGAAACTGAAATTTTTTATATCTTCACAGTGGGGAATACGATTTCTATCTTTCCGCAATTTCTGCGATAGTCTATCGTTTAGCGTTTAATAAAAGGCGATATGTTAGTTTTTGGGCCCCCACTTGTGTTTGCGAACAAAACATTGCCCAGATATTCAGCTGACTGTGTATTTTTATGTTGAATTGAAATCGAATACCAAAAGGTAACTGCAGAATCGAATTTGTTCGGATGTCCAGGGTACGTCCAATGGGCAGGATCACAATGAACCATCGTTTCGTACATTTCTTTGGAAAAACAATGAGCAGCAACAAAATATTTAGAGGTTACCACTTGGTTATTTTCATATCGGTCGAGATATCATCCCAAGGTAACATCATATCAGTCTGAGACCGAAGGTCGAAGGCTGAAGTGAAGTTACCTAGGGGATATAGCTCGTCCAACTGTCTTCTCTTTACTTGATAGGTGGCAACAAATTGGGAACTCATATCATTGCCCAGGTATCGAAGTTACCTACCATATTAATTTGTAGTCATACCTCGGACCCTGCCATATCCAACATGCAGACAATAGTATCGATGGCAGTCGAGCAAGTCTGCTTTGGAGTGATGAGATTTAGCAATAATTTAATCCGAGAGAATGAACTTGTTACTGAACTCTTTTGCTGATCTGCTGTCAAAATGAGAATGTTTTTCAACATTTGGCGCATCTGATTTGCTTTTTGATTCATTAGATCATAGTAACATGGAATATTCAACACTACATTCCAAGACAAAATGTCTTGTACTTCATGTCTGCCTTCAATATACACAGCATGCCATATCATGGCCGGACCCAAGGGGAGGGGGCGAACCTGACACCTACTTCCCTACTTTTTGTAACTCAATAGTTTATAACAAGAGCCGAGACCAGGGACGCTACATTATCTGTGATAACACACAGAGATTCACTGTGTACCCTGATGATGTTTCATGTACATATATTCCCGCCCAGTACTGGTGCATCCCGGCGTGGTTTCGGAAACATGGATTCCTGTCCAAAATCTCTGTACGCTGTGGGGAGGGGAGGGGACAGCTGAGTCTGTGAAGCCACCCGATCTCCAAATAATTTAGTACATTCGCCTTTTCTCATTCTGCCGTTTTTAATGTTTAGGACATTTACAGATAAATATGATGTAAATCAAGTTTCAGTATATAAAAGTTTCAAAAAACTTTTTGATGAAAACCTCGCCGAATACCTTTTTTATTTCTAGGAATCGGAGACGGTGAAACCGGAGGGGGAGGGCCACGTGTCACATGTGACTACATGATTACACAATTAGTTTAAACTTTTTGGAGTTTGCAAATGTTTCAATGTTGAGATATTTCTGTAACATATTATCTGAAAAGTCAAACGTATTTAGTTACAGTAGGTCAGTGAATTCGGTCTGTTTCTCTGCTTCAACCATCTTCCAGTCCGAATCCATCCCCCATCCCCCGATTGGAATGTGTTCGAAATGGAACAAAATAAATCAAAACATCAACAGGCCGTGGCATTCAAGCCACAAATGGAAAAACTAACGGTTACTGGCACATTTGGGAGCGCGATAGCTCAGTGGTTACGGCATTGAACTTCAAACTGAAAGGTCCAAGTTCGATCCCCGTCAGAGGTAACTGTGTTGTCCTTGGGCAAGGCACTTAACCCCGATTGCCCCCGTGGGGGCACGGTGACGCTGTGCACTAAGGCGTACTGCACGTCATTTGTGCACTTGTCTTCAATTAATGCTAACCAATTTGTGCAGAGTTAGTACGTTGGGAAGTCTGGTAGTTGCTCGCCGCTGCTCGGTGGTTCTCTCTAGGAACTCCAGTTTCCTCCAACCATAAAACTGTCCGAACGAGGCGACCCTGGCTGCTAAAAGTGTCGTTAAAACCAATAAATTAATAAATAATATAAATAAATAAATAAATAAATAAATAAATAAATAAATATCCACACACTTGTTGAAGAAAGATTATAATACAGTTATCATACGACAGGACGGCGTTGGGCGTTTCGAAAGTATAATATATTTCTTCCTCCCATGTATTTCTAACTCTTGATGGCCTGGATATTTTTTTATTACTTTCCAAAGTGTGTTTTACTGGGATTTTCCGGTTTGATTATGAACGATAACTAAACAAGTGAATTATGCAATCAACAATTGGGTCAAGTATCCGTGCGCGCAAACGAAGAAGCTTTGCCGTGGGTGTAATGGGGACTTCATTGTTTTTTTTAACCCTTTACCTAACATGAAAAGCAGACGACACTAGCAAAAAAATTCTTCAATAACTAATTTTTTTCATTTTTGGTCTCAAAAACATAGGTTATGAACCCTCATTGGAACGAGCTCGATGAGCTCGTTCCAATGAGGGGTCATAACCTATGTTTTAGAGACAAAAAAATTGGACATTTTTGAGAATAGCGTTGGCCTTTTTTTGACGTTATGCAAGATAAAGGGTCAAATAATATAATTATCGTTAATAATGAAAAGTAATAAACAGAGCAATCGCTTGACTGGACTGGTTACGAGAAATAATTCATTCGAGGCGAGGGACTATATTGTAAAACACTCGTGCGCATTCGCGCACTCGTGTTTGTACAACGTCCCTCAACTCTCATGAATTGTTTCAAGTAACCAGTCCAGTCACGCGATTACTCTCTATATAAATTTTGCTCCATTTTGACAGTCCACATCCCGTGGCCTTGTAGTTACTTCTGGGCATGTCTTGGCTGCCTATGTAGGCAGCCAAGACTAACATAGAACACCTGCAAAGATACATAGAATGAAACTCGGAATCTACCAAAAGATTGCCCGTTGGGACACCTGTTTTGTTCCAGTAAACATTGTTCAAAGTCAGGGCATGACTACTGAGGTTTAACAGCTTCGCCCTGCAATCGTCAAACGAGAATCAAGGGAATTTAATTTTAGTGGATCAACGTTTTGCATTTTCTCCCATCGGACCGAACCATGTTAGGCCCGTTGCGTCCTGAATATTTGTGATTCCCCCCCCCCCCCCCCCCCCCCGTTTGTTGTCAAAAGTGAGACCAAATCCACTGGAGTTGAGGGAGGACGTCGGGAGAAGGGAGAAAAGAAGGACCCAGATACACGTGCAACTTAAGGGTAACTAACAACCTACAATATTTCATTTTATGGAGCGCCAAATACTTTCCGGGTGAAAATATGAGAGATAAGTGGATGAGGAATGAGATGGGAGAATGGCCAGTATTATACTTGGAGAGATTGTAAGTTGTCGATGAGAGAAATGATAAAACTGTGTCTAAATGCTGGGCGGTTAAGAGGGAGGGGGGGGATAAGCCAGCAGGGGATGAGATTGATGTCGGCCTCCTCGTTTGAAGACCCGGCAAAGTGTCGGACGTTGGGACTGGGTGAAAGAATATATTATTATTATTATTATTATTATTATTATTATTATTATTATTATTATTTTTATAGTAGTAGTAGTAGTATTACTATTATGTTTCCACCCCCTCTGCCTAAAATCATTAACACCTTTAGTACAAGGAATAGGAAATTAATCACAAGGAAGCTGACAAATAAAGATGTGATAATGTTAGACATATAATATATCAGATGTGCTCAATGTCAGAAGATTGAAATAAATTCGCAGGGGACTCGAATGAGCTTCATCACCCACTTCTATCTACCACGTGTCTTAGAAATGTTTAATTATGCACTCATTTGTTGCCGTGATTTCCCCAGATGATTGAAATAAATAATTTTCTAAGCTTCCAGTGTTCAATCAAATTATGGCGGTGCAGCGATCACGCCATTCATAAATAAAACAATCAAAATTGAGTTGAGCAGCACCAATAAAGTATATATTATCTTAACTGATAAACTGAAGGTTACAGTTGCCCAAAGCTTGTATAAGGTAACTCTCATCCGTCATTCTTTCTTCACTATTTTTCACAACCTCTCTGCACGAATAAAGCATATGGCACACTTTACAATATATTGAATTCATGGAATTTACAAAGAAATTCAAATTTAACCCCCTACACACTGATGTAGAAATATCTAAAGTTCAGGCTGCAAAATATTCACATAATGCGACTAGAAATTTAACCAATATCATCTTGTTTGACAGAGTTCAATGAGCTCTGTCAAACAAGATTGAATTGGTTAAATCTTCAGTTGCATTATGGGGAAAATGGCTACTTGAAATTTTGATATTTTGACATCAGAGTGAAGGGGGTTAATGTATGATGTGTCATACTCTATCATTTTTTCACCAGCATTCAACACAACAGAGATACCCCTGCTGTCGTGTCGTGATAACAGCGAAACGCTGTACTTGTTTACTGCACGTTTGTGTGGTCTCTCATATGCTTGTGTGCTCGTTGCTGAGTGGGGCTTGCATTTAACTTCATTCAACATCATTAAACCTTGATATCTGAAGACTTTCACACATTTTTGCTACACTAGCAGTCTAGATCAAGTGTTTCAACAGTTGTGTCTCGAAAGATTTGCATTGAAAGAACTACCAATATGATTAGAGTGTAACTGACACATTTACACAACGACTGCATGTTGGGCACCTGTTCTGTTGCAGTAAAGTTGGTCAAAGTCGGATCCGGCTTTTAACTCATTGAACACGAGAGGCCGCTTTTCCGGCCCAGGGACATGATATATACAGAACCGCACGTACGTTTGAATGGGTTAACCCTTTACCCAACGCAGACGATATCAAAATTTATTATTTTAAATATCATTTTTTTCAAATTTTTCAAAATATTTCAACAAAACCATATCATGTGACCCCTCGTTGGAACGAGCTCGTTCCAACGAGGGGTCACACATGATATGGTTTTGTTGAAATTGTTTGAAAAATAATATGTTTTCAACTGCTGAATTTGCATATTACGCGGGCGGATGCGGCCGATTCGTTGGGTAAAGGGTTAAGAATTATCGCACGAGATTGCTTTGGTACAGGATATTACGAGAGCCGAAACTATTCAAACGTATGTGCGGTTCTGTATATATCACACACCTCCCATGTAACAACCAGACTACAGGAAAATTGAACTAAAAGCACTTTTCAACTGGATAATTGCTGTGTTTTCTTCGTTGTTAGGAGACATCACTGTTAGGTGGTGGGTTATCAACCCTAATTTGCTTTTAAATTTTTACGGCATTCAATTGGTCGAAACCAATTGACGCCGATCAGTGTCATGGTCACGATGGGCGAACTTCAAATATTGACTAAACTGCAGGGATTGACACAACAAAAACTTTTTAAATAGCTAATAAGTTAACCACACTCCATCATTATATGACCAGTTGTGGAAAGTATTTGTCAAGCAACAAGCAGTCAGAATGTTATTTTTATTTTGTAGATTTTTGACTCGAATTTGATTGTTTAAATATCCCGGGTAAACAAATCTAAATGAGGAACTTGGAATTTCCAAGCGATCTCAACTCCGGTGCATTCGACCAACGATGGAGTGATTTATTTAAACGGGTTCCTTCTCTGTTTACGTTGGAAGCGAAATCGAACGTGTTTTGCATCACCACATGTGCGACACAACTTTTATTTTTACCGTAGAAGCAGAACAATGGAAATCCCGCGTTTTACATTAATAGGTGTGTGATAAATGTCACTCTTTCATTAACTGGGATAGCTGTTATGTTAAAGTGTAGAGTAGACCAAGCAATAGTTTCAACGTGCAGCCCTAAGGCTGCACCTTGAAAATATTAATTGGTCTATCCCCAACCTCCAAGTGCTTCCACTGAATCGACATGGAATATACCACCAGGATACAAAGGGTTAAGGCTTACAAAAATTAATAATGTTGTGACGTACTCAAGATTCCACTGAACACCCCACAAAAACACAACACACGTTGGCACACGTGACAACGATTTTAAAACTAGTTGAATTCAGTATGTTCTTTTGGCCTGCCATGTGTCAAAGGCATAATAATCACCAAAGCGTTAGAACCTGAGACTTACTGGGTGACAGCGACATCTGACTGAAAAATCAAAACACGTTCAGTGAGGCCAAAAATTAATTTTTCGTTACCTGAAGTGCAAAATAATATATCTTCGGCCTTTTATTGCACAAGTCGAGACTGACTGTATGAAACCCAAGATCACAAGCACCGAGGGATCAACCCTTTCGAAGTGGGTTCTCCCCCCAAGAAAATCTGAATAGTGATGATGTGAATTGATACACGATAATACCCACTTTGCGTGAATCTGAAATAGAATCGTCCCAATACTGTAAATTATTTTCTTTTGGACGATACCATTCAGGGTCTTAGTGTTGAAAGACCTCACTGCCGTGCTCTGCTCGATTTTGGCAAAATATTCCTTTAACTTACATTTGAGAGGGAGAAGTGTCCTATTGAACCTTGGATCCTCGTGTATATATGAATTTGTTGACCACTTTTTATTTTCGGTGTTTCCACAGCTCCCGTGGGCGGATAAGAATCGCCGTAGATTGCCAGAGCAAACCTTCTACGTACACGGACATAACAAAGACCTTCGTACGTACACGGGCATAAAGAGTTTCTGCCCACCCATTGGCCCGAGATTTATGGAATGCCAGCAGGAAGACATATTTCTGTGGATAAACGGGTCGTTGGGATCAACATCCAAAATTCAGCTTGTCCGATATAAGCAACCACTGCATTGTGATTTTGGACCTTCATTCTCAAGGAATATATACTCGAAATGAGAATGATAAGGATGGGAAAGGGGTATCGAACTTATGTCGTGATCTAGTTTACCACCCCATTTTCGCGCCTCCAAAACACGATACGATTCTTGGAGTTGTGAAATGAAAATCAGAAAACGGGGACATTCACTATTCTGGCCGTACACACATTTGTTTGTTGTTTTTGTACACGAATCCGGAGTTGTATCTGATCGAACTGACACCGAGAAAAAACAACTAAGAATTCCAATAGTTACAATCTCAGTCTGAGTGTGAAAAGAAACCTCTCCTACTTGCACAACCTAAGACGGAATTTCGCTCTTCCTTTCTCCCCTTTTCTGTCAAACACACTCCACTGCACCGAAATGTTTGGGGACTGGGTCAAAGCTATGTTTATGTAGTATACATCGTCCCTAGTGTGCAACAAAGCTTCATGTGCAACGCCAAAGCATTGCAGATGGAGGTTTGATGCACTCAGATATATGGACTACTACTCAAGCAAGCCAGAAAATAAGCAGACTGTCATCTGCAAAATGAGGTTCCCAGATCTTGAATTTAGTGATGCTACCCTGCTGTGCAGGGTAGCATCACTAAATTTACCCTCTGTGAACCTTAATCTGAATCAGGATCTCAAAACTAAACAGAAAGAGGTACGCAGAGGATAAATTGGCTCACTGTTTGGGATCGCATCATCAAATTCACCCTTTGGGGACCTCATTCTGCAAATGTCAGATTGCTTATTTTCAGGCCTGTACTCAAGACACTGCAGTGGGGGATAAATCCATACACCCCTTACAATCTACCATCGAGCTCGTTCCAATAAGTGGCCATGAGCTTTGTTTTTGAGGCACAAAAATTAAATGCTTTAGTTATTCAAGAATTTGTCTTATCATGTTAAGAAAATTATTAAAATCTAAGTTTGACTGGCATTGTATGTGAATTCTACGTTTCGTATTTTTTCAAAGAAACAAAGAAAGTGAACGGGGTGGGGAGAAATATCCTTGAGGCTGTTTCAAGCTAAGTCGCATCCTCCTCTGTTTGTTCAGATGTCGATTTTCAAGATTAACCGCAAAAGGCAACCGCAGATTAGTGAACGTTACAGGTTTGTTTATTATTATAAGATACTTATCGGCCACGTTTCTACCGGTAATTGATAAATGTTAATCTCACTTTACACTTACTGTCACACAGAGTTGACAATCTCCTGAATGGAACACACAGAGATCAATATTATAGAAGTTCCTAAGCACTTGGTCTACAAAACTATTGATTCGTACAGAAAACCTAATATATTACCACTGTGCATGGTATATTGTGCATAAAAGGAATGGATTATGCCAAAGGGAAGTTTGTCTTTCGTGTGCGCATGGCATGAACACCGCAAGTAGTGGTGCAGCAAATCCTATTTAGTTATTTATTGAGACCCAATATATTACCACTATGCATGGTATAGTGTGCACAAAGGGGTGGATTCTGCCCAGGAAAGTCTGTCGTTCATGTGCACATGTCAGTAACAACGCAAGTAGTGGCAGGAAAGCATATTTATTTATTTATTTATTTATTTATTTATTTATTTATTTATTTATTTATTTATTTATTTATTTAAACCCTAATATATTACGAATGTAATGACATATTGGGTACATAAGGAATGGATCCTGTCACCGGGAAGTCTGTTTTTTGTGTGCGCATGCCATTAACATATCAAGTATTGGAGCAGTAAATACTATTTATTTATTTATTTATTTATTTATTTATTTATTTATTTATTTATTTATTTATTGGGCTTAAGAACCTCTCAGTCACTTTGACTACATTACAACCATTAAGTCATACTTTGGCGATCGTTTTTGATTATATTGTCCGCTTTTGAAGATTCTCATCTCAGGCGTTGGTTACCGGGTTCTCTTAAAACAGAAGTTGTGTATCATATTATAAACAAGCACTTCTTTTTCCCGAGGTTCTTATATGTGGAATCTATTCATCTGCTTTAGAAATATTTGTTCTGGATGTAGGTACACCACACAAACTGTTAACTCTTCACATAATTTTAATGTCGTGTACTCCCAGCGCTATCTACACAACTGATCATTGAAAATTCACTATATTCTTTATTGTTTCCTCAAAAACAGAGCTTATGACCCCTCATGTGAACGAACTCGTCGGGAGCTTTCTAGTTAGGGTCATATGCTTTGTTTTTGAGGCCAAAAAATTGAAAAAATAGTTATTCAAGAGTTGTTTCTGCAAGTGGTGTCTAAAAGTCGTTTTAGGTAAATGAAGGTGAATGATACACGTGTTGCTTCTAATAATCAATAGTTGTGGGAGCGACATCTCTTTTGGAAGTGTTGTAACCTTTCTTCTCCCTGTTGAAGTCTGAGGACTCAGCTGTTCGGAAGCAAACGGTAAAACCTACATCCCAATATGTTGCAAAGTTTGGATCCAAGTTGTTTAATCCCAACATTCAAAGTTAATTCGTGATTCAAATAACAGCTGTCCCCGTAACTGTGTCAGTAGCAAACAGAGAAAAAAAATCCCCAAAGATCTAGGTTACGAATCAGAACTGAAAGTAACTTCCGTTGTCGATGAGATAAGATTATTTCTTGATCTGTGGATTATTTCAAGACAGAAAACGACTCTCAGTGCAGTCTGAAGTGACTTGTATGCGTCGAAGTTGTAATATAAAAATAGGAAGTTCTCTTCTATCAGAAAAGGAAATTGGCTATACAAGTTATAAACCGATGGCATAACACAGGAAATATCCCATTTTATTGTATAAAAAACCTCGTCGCAAACGAATAGGCCTTATAATTGAGTTTGCTGTCAATATCCTCTTTGTTCATAGGAATTCAAGACTGTTGTGCTAATTACACGATCAAATCAAACATGATTCCAGATTACGAATTTTATTTGAGTGGCTAAATCCACTTAATAAGTGGAGTTATCTTAAACCTTATTATCCTCTGTCTAGGGAGCGTGGTGGCTGATTGGTTAGAGCATGAGACTTTAAACCGAAAAGTCGGCGGTTCGATCCTGCCCTGCGCCATATGCACTGTCTCCTTGGGCAAGGCATGTAATCATGATTGCCATATTGGTGACACTGTGGGTGGCGCTGTGTATTGAGGGGTACTGCATGTCGATGGTGTCCTTGCCTTCAAGCTGTTGCTGACACTGCTTGTGGTGGGTTAGTAAGTTGTTGAGTCTGACAGTTGCTCGCTACTGCACCGTGTTTCTCTCCGGATACTCCGGTTTTCTCCACCCGTGAAACCCGTCTCGACACGATATGACCTTACCTGTCGAAATTGTCGTTAAACCCTAGTAAAACAAACAAATATTAGGCTTTTGCCCAACAAACGTAGTGTACGGACTTGTAAACCAATATCTTAAACAAATAAACATTTTTATTTTTTTGTCTAAAAATATAGCTTATGACTCCTCATTGGAACGAGGTCACAGACCTCGTTCCAATGACGAGTCATAAGTTATAACAAAACGGGATCACAAGCTAGGCTTTGGAAGCAAGCATTGCGCTGATCGGATAGGGTCGATGCGTTGAGTAGATAGTAAAATGAAAGAATAATGATTCTCATGTCTCTCAAGAGCGGAGTGCCACTTTTAACTCAATGCCGGATTGAACTGAATTGTTATATCCATCACGGCAGTTCCTTAGGATCAGTCTGTTTTCTGGCATACATTAGCCCTCTGTGTCAAGCCATGGAGAAGCATTTTCATCTATTCACGGCTATGCCGATGATGATAAACTTTATCTCTCTTTCAAACCCTATGCGGTGTATTCACAACAAGAAACATTTGACTCAATGCTTTCCTGCAACAATGAAGTGAGTTCATGGCTTTTCTCTCACATGGTCATGATTAATGACAGGAAAACAGAATTCATGATTTTAGGAACACCTCAGCAGCTCAAACAAGTTTAAATCCACGAGCTTGAATTAAGCACTTCAGTGACCAAAACTGTAGATTGTGTTAGTGATTTCGGTCTTTGTGTGGATGAGAAAGTCATTAACGTTTGACATAACAAATGTCTGTAAAAAAACAACCGTCCAACTATATCGTCTCAAGCAAATTCGTAATTATGTATCTGATAGAATGCTCAATCTCTCATCCATGCTTATATTTCATGCCATCTTCATCATTGCAATTCACGTTTCGTATAAATCCTCAAGAGAACCTGGCTGAGCTCCAGGGGATCCAGAATATGACAGGACGAGTTATAAAGCAGCTACCTAAATACTGTCGTATCTCACCAGTTTTACACTCTCTTCGTTGTCTGTCAGATATGACAAGAATAAAGTTTAAAATCCTGTGACTACCTTTCAAATGTATTCATAATATGCCTCCTCCTTATCTTATAAGCATGGTCCCAATTCGCACAATCACTAAAATTTTAGGGTTTTCTAAAGAAATTATTTTATATGTAAAAAAACCTAAAGGTTCAAAATATGGTGGAAGGAGGTTTCCATGGGTTGCTCAACAACTGTGAAATAATTTGGATGAGAAAATTGAAATGCTATGGATGTGGAAGCCTTCAAAACTCGCCTCAAAACTCACCTTTTTAACCCATTACCATTCCAAACTGCCAAAACCGTACAGGGCTATTCACAAAAAACGGCATTCAATTTTCAAAAACATAGCTTATGCACCCCATTGGAACGAGCTCGTTACGCTCGTTCCAATGAGGGTCACAAGCTATGTTTTTGCCGTAAAAAATGAGTTATTTGAAAAAAAAAAATTTGCAAGTGTCGTCTAACTTTCGTGTTCGTCTAGGAGTTAATAAAGCATTTTCAGCTATTCTCAGTATGTTTTAAAAATGTGATTGGGAAGCACAACTGATTAGTTTTATATGAGTTGGACTGTACAAATAACTAGTCATAATAATAATAATAATAATAATATATTATTATTATTATTATTATTATTATAATTATTATTATTATTATTATTATTATTATTATTATGGTTTTGGATTTGAATATAATCTATAATACAATCTCTAAAACAGTCCCCATCCATGTATCTCATTTGTGGAGCTGCAATCTGGATGGTTGGTTCCATTTGGCTACAGCAACAGTTACCGAAACATATACAAGCAACACGGCTTGTCGAGGAAGAGTTTATCTTTAAGTTAGACTAATTATATTTTTCCAACTTTCAGCCACACAGATACAGGTTAAATATATTAACTGTTAAATGATGATGGACCGTCGGTCCTAGATTCAGCTCCTATGTCAATCCAAAAATATCGTGATTTAAAAAAACCCCGGCTTTTTAAGTATAAAATTTTATCGTGGCAGTACCGAAATTTAGTAGCGCATCTTTGGCGCAATTTACTGCTATTTTTTCGACAGTGTTGAATGAAATATTTTAAGATTATTCGGTAAAGCAAATCACGTCCATACATTTGTCGTGCTTGTTCCAATATGTGTTCGTAAGTTATTGTTGGGTCGAAAACATGACGTTACCAAAATTTGAATTGTGATTATGGGCATGTCGCTGGTAGAGGTGAAACGGTAAGCCGATTAATCGATTGACCAGTCATCAACGTCTTGATCGATCAAAAAGTAATTGATCGAATAACCGTTAACAAAGGAACAAACTTGCTCCAAAACAGGCAAACATTGTCACAATGACTAACGTAATTTATATGAGAACGAGTAAAGCATGCAAGTTACGTGCTGACATACTTGTTCCCTTGCATTATCATTATTCTGTATCAGTAGCTGGAAATGGTCATTCTTAACTCTTTCCCCAATGCGGATATCAGACGATACTTACCAAATAAATTCTCGAATCACCAAAATTTTCAATTTTGGTCTCAAAAATATAGCTTATGACCCCTCAGTGGAACGAGCGCAACGAGCTCGTTCCAATGAGGGGTCATAAGCTATGTTTTTGAGAAAAAAGTGAAAACAATAAAATTTAACTGGAGAGTTTTGTATATAGCGATGGTCGGCTTCGTCCGTTACGTTGGGTAAAGGGGTAATGCTGTAAATCATCAACGGTACGACAGTTATTCAGCTACCTATTAGGGCAAGTGATTAATCAGTTAACCAAGGTTAATCCATGTGATTAATCGATCAAGAAAATACTTTAGCCGTTTCAGCTCTTGTCGCTGGACCCACGTTCGTTATGTAATGAGTTAATGTGAAATGCCTATAAAGTATTGGAACGTGTTAAAGATGGGGACGAATTCGTCCCTATGATCCTCCAATGATCAGTGTTAAAATCAATTTTGTAAACCATTCGTGTTTTACCAGTGGCAGGCATCGTTAGGAATCACGAACTGCAAATTTATTTTGCGCGAATGACACACAACATTATGCAAATTCGCAACTCGCTAAGAATCACAATATGTTCGACAATTTGAACGTTGCAGTTTCCATATTAAACAGCGGATGACTTCTAACAAAACCATAACGAAGTCCACTTGATTTATTTTGGAAAAGGAAACCAAATATTAAAACTGTCAAAACGTCTCATCAAAATTCACAATGATAAGATCTCCCCAGGTCCTTTTTGTTCGGAACCTTGGGTGTTTCCAAGATTAAAGTCTATCACCGATCATACCTGTCAATAAAATATGTCGAACGACATTGTTTAATTTCAGACACATCAGCTAAATCAGATATATTATAGATTGTGGGACAGCGTAACATGTTTTCGTGACAACACGCCCTGATTCCTGCTACTCATTACTGGAGTACTTTCTCCAAGAATGATCTAAGATTCAGTATCACAGAACAGCTTCACAAGTAGTATAATGAGGTCATGGGATGAGAGAATGAAGGAAAGGCAGTTAGGGGTGATACAAAGAAGAGGGTTAGTATGCTAAAAGTGAAATTGGCAAAAGGAAGCACATGATAGCATTAAACAGTTCGTTCCAGGGTATTGGGAGGAGAAAATGGTCGAGGGAGCAACATTTGGGAGCCCTGGAGTAAGCAATGCCTCCTAGTATGAGAACAGCGCCAAACCAGCGGATGGCCAAACAGTTATTCGAGTATTGGTACTCTGTGCTTAAAATTGCAATTTTGGGGAAACTATAGTGGGTCCCTTAAAATCACCCCGATGATTCTAATAGAGTCGCACTGATTAGAAAGTTTTCGAATCGTCTGGATGTTCTAAAATTCTTAGCAAGTGTCTCCTCTTGAATTCTTCTTCCATCATCAGGTCTCCTGTACAGGAGACCTGATGACAGAAGAAGATTTCAAGAAGATTTCTCTTCCGAAACTCCTGTAACCGTTGGGAATAACAGTTGGTATCTGCCGTGTAACTCTGGTGTTCAACTGATGACTCGGAGACAAGTTAAAGATGATAAGATAACAATTTAATATTGAATCTGGTATTCCAAATGTCTAGGAGCAAAAAACATTTAACAGCTGGACTTGTTGGCTATACGAACAATATTACAGTAAAAGCTTGTGGGATTTCCCTATAATATGAAGCCGAGCAACGTTTGGAAATCCAAACTATAACTGAATTCTTACTTTTGATCAATGCTATATATGCAATACAATAAATGAGTCATTTCTCAAGTGTACTGGATATAAATATTAAAGTAAGCATTCACCGGGTCCTAATGAGATACCTTATCACGTATTGAATAGAGTTTAAGTAAACAATGGCGTGAAACACTGATTTGAGGCAACTTGTTAACAGCTGCTATGGGAGAGGCCTGCTGTCACACGACGAATAAAGAAATATGCCAAGTTTGAAATAATTGATATTGAATTAGACACAATGCGAATAGTACAGATCGTCAATGCAATACAACAACAGTAAATTGGCCTTTTGTATCGAAAGTTTATCATGGTCTGCACACGCTCCGGCGATACTACTTTGAATCTGCCCTGGAATATTCCTTTTTTGATTGGCTTGACTGAGATTCGTAAGGCCCAAAGCTGCAGGTCGTACAAACTTTTGTTGTCAAAGTTTTCACACACAATATGAAAACCTGTGACATTTCACCATTTCTGTCCTGTTTACACTGGCTTCCCATCCAACTAATATTTTAATATAAAACGCTTTTCCTTCTGTAGAAAAACTATAACAACATGACACCAGCTTATATCAAGGATTTGTGAAAGAGACATACTCGATCCCGAAATTTAAGATCAGCAGCTGAAATGCCGGTCTCTCAACCAAAATTGAGAGTGATGGGTGACAGGGCTTTTTCGATTGCAGTACCGACTCCTTGGAATTCACTTCCTGATAGTCCAAAGGACTCACCATCTACCACTTAATGTTAAAACAGCCTTAAGACCTTCCGTTTTAAAGCAGCACCGCAGAATTATGTGTCACTATTATATGACCACAACAAATAGCACCTCAATACCGCTATAGTTTGCTAATCAATTCCGGCTCCCGGCAAAACGAGAGTATCAACTTCTTCAAATCCATATCATGCTGTTCTCAAACGAGGCTCACGATATGCTATTGACGCGCGCAGATTTTTGACACGTCAATTTTAGAAACGCGAAATAAGATCTCGAATGCCTTTATGCTGAACACGCAGGGCAAAAATTTCAGTTTTTAAATATCTCTCTCATGTACAAATACACTCTTTAACAGTCTTTCAGTCTGGGCCTTCGTCTTTTAATTTATTGATGAGACTATACCAAACACGACGTACACGGTGTCCCGTTTAATCCGGTTGATCTGGTCTCGTCAACCCGATGGAATATGACAGTCAAGAGCAATTAACTGTTGCAGTGGTATATAGCACTAATCACTATTCAGTTGGATTGCTGGAATGTCAGTGAAAAACGTCGCACCTAATACTACCCCCATCCCCAACTGAATAACCCTGTTAATTAAATATAATTTCCCTACACAAAATCATTTACCATACCTCCAGTACAAATTTGACCTGTTAATTGAATATAGGTTATAGAGTAAACTCCTGTTAATTGAATAAAAAATCTTGTAACCTGTCGTGAAATTGCCCTGACTCTCCCCAGTTTTCCTTTGTTTATAGACCTATTTGTCCTCAGTACATCCAATACAGGCATTTAATCTATTACATCTTGTTTGACAGAGCTCCTAGAGCTCTGTCAAACAAGATATGATAGAATAAATGCTAAATTTATCTCTGAAATACAGGAAAGTGACACAATACCTGTTAATTGAATACTCCTGTTAATTGAATAATTTTCATTGGCAACGTGGCTATTCAATTAACAGGATTCCACTGTTAATTGAGTGACGAGTTAAAATAAGCTATCGGAAAACGCAGGCTAACGCGTTAATAAACACAGGAGAATAGATTTTGGAAATGCATGTCGTTATTTCTTGCAGCAGCAGTGGTTTGGGTTGTAGCTGCCTCCAAGTCCCGAAAATAGCAGCCAACAGCCACCAAGGAAGTAATTGTTCGAAGCGTTTGTAAAAAAAACCCGTTAATACACTCTAAAATCAGCTGGGTTAACAATTAGCCCAAATGAACTGGGTTGAGCGAATATGAACACAGTTGGTTTCATATTCACTTAACCCAGTTGATTTTGGTTGTTTTTTAACCCAGCTCATTGTGAAGTGTATGCCCAAGAGAACACTTGCAACCCACTCTTGTATGAATTTCAAGGCGAACATCCTCGTTGAATAGTTCTACCACCTGACAGGCTATGCTGGAACAAATTCACCAAAATCGGATTCCAAACAGAAATTGTGACGATAAACTCATAAAATTAATAGCGTAATTAACTTACGGGACTCTTGACCAGTCGTCTGTATTGTCGCTTCTGCTCTTCCTTTACAGGAGCTGCAAGTGCTGAAAAGGACAAAAACAGAAATAAATGGAATATAAAGAAACTATGCACAAACTCATTCTGCAACCAGAAGTTTCAGTACCTCATGCCAAACAACATGAAGAATGGGGTTTGTTTGTTTGCTTTATTGGAGCTTAACGGCACTTTCAACAGTCAGGATCATATAGTGTGTTGGACAGTTCCACGGGTGGAGGAAGCCGGAGTACCCGGATAACCACTGAGCTAAGGAAAGCAATTGTCAGACTCTCCAACATACTAACAGAGCACAATCAGAGTTGACGGCAAGTGCGCCTTACCACATAGCGCCACCGTTCCCCCGCGTAGGCAGTCGGGATTAAGAGTCTTGCCTTAGGACACAGCGCAGATATCACAGGTCGGGGTCGAGCAGTCGAAATTTCCATTTACCTGGTCAGTTGTTAAACTATTTCTGGTCATCAAAATTTGTTCACATGATTTTGCCTTGTTACAATGTATGGGAGAATGCCAACAGGCATTCTCCCATACATTGCATCAAAACAAATCCATACAGATGAAATAATTTCATTTCAAAGACACTCACACTTCTGAGTAGAGCCCAAATATGGTCTTCGAGCACTCTACCATTTAAAGCACAAATGATCCAACGTGCTTCTGTTGGGGAGGTGCTTCTGAGGTGGGGGGGGGGGGGGGGGGAGGGGTTCTAAACATTCAACAGTGAGCTCATGAATCGTATTGTCTTGCAAAATATAATTTACAGCAAAGTGTGTGAATCTGTTTTGTATTCTTTGGGCGGGGGAGTAATAATTTGATCCCTCAGCCTTGTAGGGCTGTAGAGTTAAATTATTGCTAATACTCCTTACCTTTTGGTTGTGTATTGCGCCATATTGCCAACAGTTACGATGATATCTTATACGATGACCACTCATCATGATACCAGCAAATTTACAAATATAATCTGGCCAATCTTTTTGGAGTGTATGCTATAGAATAGTCATGGTTTGGTGTACTTCGTCCACTTCAGCCTCATTTTCAACCTGAAATCCCCTACGTGTTGGGTGATGGTTGAGCCAGATGAAACATACCGAACCGGCTGAAGATGGAATTCATTGGGCAACTGTAACCAAATATGTTCACATTTGCAGATAAGACATTACAGTGAAGCCTCAATACTGACATATTTGAATGCTCTCAGTTTTGTTATCAGGTAGCATATCGGTGGAAAACGTGACCTGTGTGCCCACGGCTCTTCTCCGGTTTCGCGACTGCCTCCAAAACAACATAAAAGTCACACGAATCAGATCTCAATGTGAGTCTCAATAGTTTTGCAGTGCATTAGGGCTCTGTGAAGCTTCGACGTTCTATTCGTTTCGAAATTATCCCAATGGTTCGATTCAGTTCGAGTCGCGCTGTTTCGGAAACTTTCGGATCGTCAAGAATTTCTTAAAATACCAAGAATCTCCCCATTAACTCTTCGTTTATCATCAGGTCTGTATGCGAGACCTGATGCAGAGGCAGAGCGGCCGTATGGTCCACCGGGAAGTTTCCGATTGGGCCCCCTTATTGGGAGCCCCCAAATTTACGCAACCCAGCACCCGTTAGCGCATGAAATGTCGTGAAAATAACAGGTGAGATGGATCTGATTGCGTAGACTGTCGTTTTATCGAAATGCCATCTATGTGGACTGCCACTGGCAGTCCACATAGAGGGCATTTCGATATACCAGCAGTCTCGTCTGCCATTGATTGATCATATGCAAGATAACAGCGTTCTGTCGGTTCGAAAAATCTACTTTTTGTCTCATTGGGCCGAACTACCGTCGGCCTGACGAGTAAGGGGGTCCCTCTTGTGCAACCATTTCTTGCCAAATGAGCGACAGAGATGATACAAAAATGCCATCGAAAATAACCTCTCTGTGGGCAACCACATATCGCTCAAGGAGTTCTTTCGATTCGAAAAATCAAACTTTAGTCCGAATAGGAACTTTGATAAGTTCCACGCGGTAACTTTTTTGGGCCAGTCCACCCCTGACTTGATAATATATTAAGAAGCTTTCAACGTGGTTCTGTTTCAGAAACTACTTTCACTCCGTTCAGGAGTATTCCGCTTCTTCGATTAACTTGTCCAAATAGACAAATCGCCGTTAAATACAATACTTGAGGAGAGGCCGTCTATATTTATTGTGGCAAGAAAGTCCTGAATAGTTGTGAGATTCGAAATCTACTGCCTGTTTTGATTCGGAATTCGATTCGAACCGACGTTTAAGATTCGCAGGATCTTACACGAGACTTAAATATCGCCCACGAGGATTAGTAGCCACACTCCAGGAATGAACACTTCGTGATGGAAAGAATGATTTCTGTATCGCAGAATGTGAAACATTCGGTACAAAAGACCTCAAACGAGGAAGATAAGATTTAGATTGATGACAAATGTTGACTTTATGTCCGGCTTCAAGGAGAAATTGACGGAGTGTGTGGTGTATGAAATTAAATGGTATCAAACCAATCAATTACTGTTTTTCTTCTTACGTCAATTACTAATAGAAAAGCCACTTGTTCGACCGATTCTCTATGTACTAATTCAAAACTCGATATAATCTATATTAATTGTTGGTAACATGGAGTGCAACGACATTAAGTATACATAAAACACAAGATAAATAAAAGCAGACCCTGGAACCAATATCGAATAACATTGATTGCCATCATATGTAGTGACCTAGTGATATATCCGTACGGGTCATAATCTCTTCCAGTTGGAACGCTGCAGACTCTACGCTTCGATAGGACTGGTTTTGCTACCACTTCCGGTGACGTAGATACATTTTCCGTTGCAATGACATATATTATTACCACTTTAGCGGGCATTCTCTAGTATATTAACGAGGGTTAGTATGGCAGTAAAACTCCACATTGCTCAACAGAACACACCACGTGACGTGTCAGGCCGTTAATGGGTTAACGACTACAATAGCAGCTCGCTATGTCACGTGGCTTTGACAGACGGAGGTCTGTAAATTGGTATTGTTTCAACTTCAGATATCTTTTTCATTCATTATGAACCCTTTTCACGTTTTAGACATTCCTCATGCCAATCGTGGTAATAATAGTTATTTATTTATTTATTTATGTTTAAGGTCACATATTTATGCACAATGGCTAATCATGACCGTGACAGTTTTACGGGTGGAGGAAGCCGGAGTACCCGGAGAGAACCACCGAGCAACGACGAGCAGCTGCCAGCTCCCCAACATCGTAACCCCGCACTGCAGCACAGACAGGGTTAGATTGGTTGAAGACATGTGTACCATCGACGTGCAGTACGCCTTAGGACACGGCGTCATCGTGCCCCCACGCGGGCAATGGAGATGAAGTGTCTTGCCCAAGGACACAACGCGGTTGCCGCAGGTGGGATTCGAACCGAGGACCTCTCGGCTTGCAGCCTGCACCTCTACCTACTAAGCCACCGCGCTCCGGTAATAATAGTAATGAAAATGACTTTGTTTGGGCATTGCGGTTTATCAACCCTTTACCCTACGTAATGTCAAAACCGGCCAGCGCTAGTCACAAAAATCACCATTCAATTTTCAATATATTTAAAAAATATTTTGTCTCAAAAACATGACCCCTCATTGGAACAAGCTTGCTGAGCTCGTTCCAATAAGGGTCGCACGCTAAGTTCTGGACGCAAAAAAATGATAAACGTTATTCAAGATTTTTATTTGCAAGTGTCGTCTTCCTTTCTTTTAGGTAAAGGGTTAACGGCCCACCAGAAATGATTAATATGCTTCCACTTTATTGGCAGCTGATAAATGCATTTCGGGCAGCCCATAATATAAGCTGTCTGGCTGTCAATCATTTCTATTGGGTCGTTAAAAAACCACAGTGCCCGACAAAATCATGTTGTTGTTATATTTTATGTTTTTTCCGCCTGCATGCATCTTGAGATGTGGTGTTAGTACTTGTCTTGCATGCCATGTTTGCGGTACTGGTGAATAAAAGATGTTTGACTGACATTATTAGGTGCAAGGGTTTAGGAAGCACATAAATAAACAGATATCTGAATACTAAATCGTGTCTCTAATGTTGACAAGGGTAGCTTGAACTGCTGAAAGTGACATTGAACCCAATTATTTTTCTCCTTATGTGAACCAATCATTCGCAAGGTGATAACCTGATTTTCGTTGACTTGTGATTTAGAGCGCTAACCAGACAAAGAGCCAAGTTTAATTTCCAGTGTTTATGAACAATCACGAACATTTTAATACACCAGTGAAAACAACTTTTAATCGGAATGGTATGAATTGATTTTCACTTTCTCGGATGTGTTTGCCATCACCCCCACAACAGATTCATTTATTCTTGTATGGTTGATCAACGAAATGATCTGAGCTGACGTTTGCTTACACATTCATCCATCACGTAAGATCAATCTTGTACAATAAACCTCCGTTCAGACTTGCTCACGAAATACCGTAGTGTACTTTTCTCTCGAATTCAGACAGATAAATTAGTTGGCGCAGTGAAAATTTTGTTTGCTTTCAAACCTTTTCTGCTTGCAAAACACAAAATCAATTCCATGTACACATGCCAAATGAGCAGCAAGCGAACACTAACATAAAGTATAAACATACTGACGCTTTCCTAATTTACAGCGCCAACAATTTCAAGGTGGATGAGAAACCATGGGCGAATAATCGACGAGAGAGTTGGCACATGGACTGCCTGGTTTACATATTTATATCGCCGAAACCTGTTATGCAATAATGGCAAACAGATGATTATCTTTGTTTTTCTTGACAAAATATCAACTTTAACTCTTTACACACCGATGACGAAATAGCGAATTTTCAAGTTGCAAATTTTTCCTGTGATGCAATTAGGAATTTAACAAGGATTGAACCCTTTGAACCCGAAATTCCGTATGTTTTCCGGCCCAGGAACATGAAACGTCATAATTTCATAAAGTAGGATAGATGCTAAGTGAACGTGTTCGGTACATCAATCAATATTTTTAACGTGCAGCATCTAGGAAGCCTGTTGAAAATATTATTTGGTCCACCCCTCCCCTCAATTAATGAATATGGACTCTTCCAATTGCTTCTACCAGGGTCAAATGGTTAACTGAGCTCTGTCAAGGTTAAATTGGTTAAAATCTTTGTTGCATTATGGGAAACAATTGATGCGTGATATTTTGGTATTTTAACATTAGTATACAAAGGGTTAACCCTTTACCCAAACGTAACGGCCAAAACCGGCCAGCGCTATTCTCAAAAATCGCCAATTAATTTTCACTATTTTTTTCATTTTTTGTCTCAAAAACATAGGTTATGACCCCTCGTTGGAACGAGCTCGTCGCGCTCGTTCCAACGAGGGGTCATAACCTATGTTTTGAGACAAAAAATGAAAAAAATGAGTTATTCAAGAATTTTTTTTGCAAGTGTCGTCTGCTTTTCACGTTAGGTAAAGGGTTAAGTAATACTTTATACCACGATTGTTAGGGAGCGCTGTGGATCACTGGTTAGATCATTGAATTTCAAACCGAGAGGTCGATGGTTCGATCCCGATCAACGATGACCGTGTTGTGTTCTTGGGCAAGACCTTAGTCCCGTTTGCCCACGCTCGGGAGGTAGAGTTTGGTGGGGGTGGGTAGCGCTGTGTGCTTAAGCGTACTGCACGTCAGTGGTTCACTTGTCTTCAACTGTTGACCAGCTTATGCAGAGTTGGTACGTGGGCGTGTCTTAACAGTTGCTCGCCGCAGTTCGGTGGCTCTCTCCGGGTACTCCCATAAAATTGTCTTTCAGACCATTACCATGACAGGTGACGATACAACATATGCGTGTTCATGAAAGGAATCACAAAAACGATTTATTGCAAACATGTCTTAACGACTCTTGTCTTCACATACACCGGTTCCGGTAGTAGCGTGGTGACGAGTCCAATCAATACCACCCAGACTAAAACCCCCGCCTGCTTCTGGACCTGAACCAGAAATTATGTATATAGGCTTGCTTGACGCTTTGGCTTCATGCACACTTCCCCCGAGTCTTTGGACCTTGAAACTTCATTTCTTCTTTCAAGTCACAGAAGAACACAATATAAGTTAAAATCGTTCACATGAGTTTGGATTGTTGATGTGTTAATATGGGCAAAGGACTTGAAAGGCCACGTGGATGATGTTCTAGCCTATATAGGTGTCAGATGTGTGGCGTTTGTAAAATGAAGAGGTTGGCGTTGGCAAGGGAAGTGGAGCTAAGAGATTACGTGCTACTCTATTAATTTAATTTCATACTAACTGATATGGCACATTCTAGATTATATTATTTATGGAAGATATTTTTAGCAAAACGCAATTACAAGAATCGTTCTGATAATGCCATGAAAGCATAGCAAACATCTTGCTTTTCTACAAGTACGTCTATTGTGTTTCGAGCAACCATTATAAATTTATTCGGTAAACATAGCTTGTCAGTATAGCTTACCGGAACGCAAGCGCTACTCTTTTTGACACCGCCGTGTAAGCTAATGTGAAAAAAAACAAACTTGCGGCAAATGTACTGATCAGATACTTCACACAAGTTAACCTTTCTGTTGTGTAAATAACAGCAGTTTATCCATTTTATCATCTTTCATTCTTCTAATTACAGTCGATAAATAATTCACAAGACGGTTCTTCACAATTTCAGAGAAAAAATAATAATAAAAAAAACACAAAGCACACCTGCCACTACTAATCCGGCATATGTACAATTTCTCTGAAAAATATTCCCGCAAGTCAAGATTCAGCACACGAACCACTGAGTGTGCACCAGGTGGTTCGTGAGCTGATGGGTTGCTTGCGTTTCTTTTAGAGAAAATCTCGAGTGGAAAAACCCCGCTGCACTTTAGTTGCAGACCTTCACCCAACTACGATATATGTCTAAGGATCACCTTTGTATCACCTTTGTGGATACTCTAATAACGAATGGCGACAAGTACCTCGACTTTCTACGTCTGAAGAAGAACGTTGGATTTGCGAAATAACTGACATGAATTTCCCGCGAAAGCAAATTCTACAAAACAGAATCCAAAACGAATCCAAAACGGTATTTTACCAAACTTATGTCATCCCTTGTGTGCAACAAGGCACCGCAATATCCAATGCTTTAGCATTGCGGATCGCACCTTGTCGCACTTAACCCTTTACACAACGAATCGGACACATCCGCACGCTTAATATGCAAGCTCAACTCAACAGCTGAAAAAAAAAGTTAAAAAATTTCAACAAAACTATATCACGTGACCCCTCATTGGAGCGAGCTTGTCGAGCTCGTTCTACTGAGGGGTCACATGATATGGTTCTGTTGAAATTTTTTGAAAACTTTTTAAAAATGATATTTAAAATAATAAATTTTGATACTGTCTGCGTTGGGTAAAGGGCTAAGGGACGGCATACTATAATACTGTCTTCACAAAACAATTCCCAAGAGCCCGTGCTCTAATATAACATTTCCAACCTATTTTATAAAGACATAGTTTGGTAATAACAATTATCTTTTGTAGCAACCATATCAAGCACCTACCACATCACACGTTACAAGCAAGCTTTCTGCACTTGTGAAAGATAGGAGAATCCATTTTCGTTGGTGGGGGATCCACATTACATCCAGAAGAATACTTGGTATATTTGTCTTGTGTGATATTTGATATGATGATGTGATATTTTATTCAACGGTACACATTATACAGGTCAATGGTGAAGGTGTTACACAAAATATTGCTACAGTTTTAATGTATACTGTTAGGAAATGGCATATCCAGATTGGCTGTCTACCTGCCATTTCTTCGGGAAAAAAAGAAAATCGTACGGCTCTATATGGTTTTAAACAGACTGTGACAGATGTTTCAGTAAGTGATTATATTAGTAACTGTTATGGGTTAGAATGGTAATTTTTGTTCCTCACTCACCCAATGGTGTTATTTTTAATTTCACTCCTGCAAAGCACCGCTAGTGACGCCCCGTCGTAGCGAGCTTATGACTCTCGCTTCGATGAGGAGTCACAAGCTATGCCGCAAAAGCAAATAATTAACTTGTTTTGTTATAATTGTTCACAACCTACGCTGGGCAATGGGTTAATTTTAAAAATTTTGTTGGTGAAATGTTTTGTAACAACTTCGGTGCTGACAACTGTTTTATTGAAATGAGTCAATTGCTCCGTCCGTGCATTACAGATGGACGCACGGACAAAGCAATGGGCCCCTCCAAAATGGATGAGAAAATCAGACATAATTACTGTATAGCGGGAGTTTTATGCATATATATACTTACTCTGATTTGTGTTATTCGGGCGCAAAATCAAAAACTAGAACTTAGATAGATCCGCAGTCGGGACAATATGGATTGTTGCACTCGATATTTCGTCCAGTCATACATGTACTTATAAGTTTGAGTGTCAGGGTCTTCTTAAAAACTTTTCATTGTGTTTCATTGTTCAACCTTGTTTTGTGAAGTTATTTTCTCCGTATTTTGTGTTAGCCCTTTACATAAAAAAGCTGTCATATCCGGCCAGTGATATTTAGAAGAAAAGAACTCGATTGAAATACAAGCAATATCGATCCGAAGATGCCCAAGGGCATGGATGGAACTGGTCAGTCAAGACAGCATTTTGAATCTAAACATATTGTAAAGGTTGCAGCATTGTTACGTTATGGAGAGGGTTAAGATTTTAAGATTATTCATCCACACTGGTGTTCTCAACTAAATAAAGGGACTGAATATTTGAAGCTGATGCAAACCTTCTTTGCATGAGAATATACATATTTAAAAAGGCAAGAGATATATTAGACCTCTCGCCAGACAACTCGTCGGACCTCCTCCAGATTAATCCTAATTTGTTTATAAGGTAAAATACCTTTTCAACATGACAATGGTCGCACACTTTCTTTTCGACACATGAATGAAACTCAGACCACTCTCTCATTTCGCAAGGACATTTATTGCTCAATTGTCACCCCATTGATTAAGTGCATAGCAATAGCAGCTTCCGACAACGACACCCTCTGCAGGCCTGCAAATTACACGCGAGCGATCGTTTAGGTTACGTGGAGGGTTACTTCAATTTTACAATATGCTAACTAACTTCAGGTTACGACAAACTAATACAGCATAAATTAATTTGTTCACACCTCATGTTCTGCCATACGGACGTGACATTCTTTCGGAACTTTTTCTACACAAAAGTTGCGTACTGCATCCGCATATGAATAAAAGCATGCCATTTACATCTTGACAGAATTTCTGCCTAAAATAAATAGCCACAACTATCGCGCGGTCTCGCCAAAGCTAGATCTGTCAACCGTTTACCCAACACAGACGATACCAGGATTCAATATTTTAAATATCATTTCCTCAAATATTTCCAAATATTTCAACAAAACCATATTATTTGACCCCTCATTGGAACGAGCTCGGTGAGCACGTTCCAATGGAGGGGTCACATGATCTGGTTTTGTTGAAACCTTTTGAAAAATAATATTTTTTTTTAACTGCTGAAATTGCATATTACGCAGGCGGATGCGGCCGATTCGCTAGGTAAAGGATAACAAGGTAAACAAAACTACTGGCGCGGTAAACAAGGAGAAGGCAGAAAAGCATCACATAACTTTTCATATAGGTTATCAACACGTTATGTAAGTGTAACCTGTTACGGGTTATGATGTAAGATCTTTTTATTTAATGCTCAGGCATCAATTCACGCTGAAAAATTAAGTCATATTCCCCTGTCGTTCGGCAAAACGAAATATCAAAATGATATTTAGAAATCGATATTTCATCGTAGGTTCGGATGACGAATCACATGTACTTTAAACGAGTCAGCACATCAGTAATATTCCAGAGTCCCAAATACAAACGAATTCGAATAATTGATAGTGACAGTGACTAAATCAATTCATTAAATCAGCGGTTTCAAAGTTTGACTTTCTCATTCACCTTCCAGCGAAAAGCCGAAATCACTTTCAAATTTCTTCAGTTCAACTTCACACGTCTTCAGTGCATTGAGTTCAAAAAAAATAAAATGACGTGTCTTGTTATTGAAAATAAGAAAGTGGTGTTTTTTGTTATTGTTCTATTTCTTCGAAACACATTGCGATTATTTCAATTCGCCAGCCTTGGTAAATCGTAAAGTTAGGGGAGAAATAAGACGGGACTACTTTTTGTGCGGATATTCACACATTCCAATGGTTGGAGTTTGGTTGTTGTAATTTTTGTATGGACGCCGGTTCGGCACATAAATTTTGCGCCTTAATGGCAAATAAAGGCCACAAATTGGAGAATTTGTAGTCGTAGAGCTTTAAATAAAAAGAAAATTCACGAAAATTTGATGTGCGTCGCTCGTGAAGATCCTCATATTTCTTGTAGCACTCACGAGATATTTTCGGTATTCATCAAATTTTCGTGAATATCCTCTATATTTTTTAGGCCTGTCTTTGGCCGAAACTCCAGTGCGCTTAAAAACGGTTGTTAAACAATCACTAAAAACTAACTACAGTGCTGGACAAACGGAAGATAGAAAGGGAATGGGAAGCTAAACTCCATTTCCTTCCGCCTTTTTCAGTTTATTTATTATTTATTGGGATTTAACGCCACTTTTGACAGCCAGGGTCACCTCGTATCGGACAGTTTTACAAGTGGAGCAAACCGGAGTACCATGAGAGAACCACTAAGCAACGGCGAACAAAAACAGACTCCCCAACGTACTAACTCCGCACAAGCAGGGTTAGCATTGGTTGAAGACAAGTGCACCATCGACGTGCGGTACGCATTAGTACACAGCGCCACCGTGGGCAATCGGGATTAAATGTCTTGCCTGCCCCAAGACACAACCAAGGACACAACGCAGCTATAACGCAGTTATGAAAACCTAGGACACAATCGAGGATACAGCCAAGGACACAACGCGGGGATCGAACCGTAAACCTTTCTGTTTGAAGTACGCCAGAAAATAAGCAGACTGTCATCTGCAAAATGAGGTCCACAGAGGGTGAATTTAGCGATGCTAACCTGCACAGCAGGGTAGCATCACTAAATTTACCCTCTGTGAACCTCAATCTGAATCAGAGTCTCAAAACTAAACAGAAAGAGTTACCGATAAGATAAATTGGCCCACTGGATGGGATAGCATCATTAAATTCACCCTCTGTGGACCTCATTCTGCAAATGTCAGATTGCTTATTTTAAGGCCTGGTTTGACGTCCAATCCCGTAACCACTGAGCCAACGTGCTCCCTACCGTTTTCATTTATTTATCTCTAAATTCTTAGTTTGCAGTGTAAGTGCTTTGGAGGAGAGCGAACTTTTGATTTTAATTAAGCTGTAGTTATATTTGTGATGGTTATTAGTGCTTTAGATATTGATTTGGTTTGATAAGAGGTACAGAAAGTTGGGCGAAATCGCATTAAATGCCTGTGCCACAGTGTAATTCTAAAATTAATCAACTGACTTGTTGGTTGCTCCTGTTCAGACACGAACAAGTCTATAGATCACAGGTGGACTATTAGAATAACGAACCTCTTACTGTGAGAATGGAATCTTATTGTGTTGTTCAGAAGCTCTTGGTTAGTCATTAAATCAATTCTTCGTGATCAACATGCTCTAATAAGATTTAACACTGAAACTGCTATATTATTCGGAAAACAAATCGATAGAACGGATCGAGTCTTGGGCTCTGTGAAGCTTTGAAATTCAATTCAGTTCAAAATCCTCTCGATGATTTGATTCGAGTTGACTAGCGCTGATTCTGAAATTTCGAATCGTTCAGATGGTCTCAAAATCATACGAAGCGTCTCCACCTGAACTCTGATGATAGAATGAATGTTCAAGTAGGTTCCGCTTTCGAAACTACTTTCATTCGTCCAAGAAAATTCCGACTTTTGGAATCCAAAAGTCGGAATTTTCTAGGACGAATAAAAGTAGTTTGGCTTCCAACTCTCATGGATCCATAAGAAAACAAAGTTATTCGGGTCGCAAGAGATCTCAAAACCCACATCGTCCCTGTGCGCTGTCGGCGCGCTAAAACTTCAATCATTCATTCAATCCACCTACCTTGAGCTAATGATTAGGTGGCTTGACAGTGTCAGTTATATTTGAATTTGTGCCAAGATGTCATCAATTCTGAATTATCTCAGTTATGATTTAAAAAGCAAAAAAGAACCCTTTTTTCTCATTCCCCAAATGGTGACACACTTATTCGATTGGAACTGTACATTAACTTAATTATTTCAGTTGTGATTTATCGTTTGAAACCACTTATGAGATTTCAGAGACAGAGTAACTTATTTTTTTGTGAAATATTTTGGAAATGTGAATTTTTTTTTACATCTATGTAAACATTGACATACAATGTACTGGTTGTATTAAGTATTTCACAGCAATAAAAGATATACGGTATATCAAGTGTTATTCATTTTACATATAAGGTTGCTCGTACTCATACATTTCCCCAGCACTCGTACTCGTACTTCACTCACACATTTTCAGAGTTCTCGTACTCGAGTACTGAAGTTTAGTACTAGCCCCAGCTCTGTTTTGGATTGCTTTGCCCCACTGAATACAATGATTGAGTTTAGATTGTGGGAAGGTGAAACATTTACAATTTGAAGAACCGTGAGATTTGATTCGATCCGAAATCCTCTACCTCATTCGATTCGATCCGAAATTTGCTATTCGTAGGACTCGGGTCGAGTCGCTGAAAAGCCATATTGAATCGCAGATAAAAGACGAAGACATCGATTGATCTTCGCTAATGCTCGAGGTCTACGAACTTCTGAACGTCAAAAATATACCACGAGCAGCCAATTTCTCATCCTGTAAGTTTTGGGCACTCCTAATCCCTCATCCTCCCCATGGCAACTATCTCTAGCAGGGAAACCCGCGATAAAAAGTTTACCTTTTCAATAGCAATTTTTATCACACAAAGGTACCTTTATGTTTCATCTTTCCTTTATATGAATGCGCTCGTAATAAATATGACAGTCGAGTTGTGTTGTACATGAAAAAAAACAACAAAACAATACTTGCATTATTAACCCTTTGAACACTGGTGGTATCTTACCATATTAGTTCAATGACAGCAACTGGAAGAGTCCATGTTCATTATTTAGGGGTAGACCAATTAATATTTTCAGCCTGGCTGTACGTTGAAAATATTGACAGGTCTACCACACGCATGAACTTAGCACCCATCCTATTTAATGAAATTATGACGTATCATGTTCCTGGCCGGAAAAACGGTCGCTAGGGTTTAAAGGGTTAATATTTTGAAGAATTACATTTGTTATTATGATCCGTACGTTGCACTTGTGAAACGCTTGGATTTTCATCAGTACTTCCAGACGGCTGGATAACCCTCAGCACAGTGACGTCAAAATAGTAACATTTGAAAAAGCACATTTTCGCCAAATTTTCATTTGGAATTCAACAAATTCAACCTCAATGAGCTCTGTCAAACAAGACTGAATTGATTAAACGCCTAGCTGCATTATGGGAAATATTTGCTACTTGAAGTTGTGCCAACTCAGTGTGCAAGGGATTAATGTCGAGGATTGTGATAGTCTCAGCACCCATCGCTCAAACAACATTGCAGCGTCTTCATTGGTAAAAACAATACCCATCTCACCTTTCAATGGCTTAGAAAACTAGAAATTTACACGGGTTAGAGTTTCTCTTTCGGGGCGAATATTCTTGACAAGAAACATTTGCATCCAAGGGCTTTTAAGGTCAGACTGGTTATAACACACTAGATGGAAGGCCTACTACTGGAATGCCATAATCGTCTGAGTCTGGAGGACAGACGATTGACAGCTAGACAATAGGCTATTTAGAACATCAGAAAACCAAAGTTGAAGTAATCAGCTACAGAAAACTTTAACCCTTTGTCCAACGCAAACGATATCAAAATGTATTATTTTAAATATCATTTTTGTTAATTCTTCAAACAATTTCAACCAAACCATATCATGTGACCCCTCATTGGATCGAGGTCGCCGTGCTCGTTCCAAAGAGGGGTCACAAGATATGATTTTGTTGAACTTTTTTGAAAAATAATAATTGCATATTCAAAATATGAATTTGCATATTACGCGGGTGGATGTGGACGATTCGTTGAGTAAAGGGTTAAACAAAAATCGTTGAAGTGAGGTTATCATTGTTCCACAAGCTATTGACATCTGCAAGAAAAATGGAACATGACTGCGAGTTTGAACTTTGAACAACAAAAGCGCACTAACTCAGGAGTTAGCGCATTGGTCTTTAAACCGAAAGAAAAACGATTCGTTCCTGACACTTAATCCCATGTGGGGCTCTGTGGCGCTGTGCAGTTTCTGCACATCGATGGTGTATTTGCCTTCAGCCCCAGCGATCTCTTCTTGTTGAAGAGACCCACAGTTGCTTGCCGCTACTTATAGTTCTCTCCGGGTACTCCGCCTTCCCCATCCGTAAAATCGTCCGCCACAATGCGACTCTGACTGTGGGAAGTATCATTGGATCACCATAAACAAAAAACAGACTTTGACCAATGATATATGGTCAGGCGAAGAGAATAAACGGTGTTACAAAAATATTCTGTTCATGTTGAAGAACATTATTGTGACCACAGTTTGAGGGTAGCACAGAAGAGTCAAAGCCTGTAGGTCCTAATTTAGCTTGATGACAATCTAAATTTAACTTCTTTTCGCACTGTAGTCGGATTTGCGCCAAAACACCAAGTTTTCAAGTAGCGGTATAATTCTGGATATTGTTAGCAAAATATATAACTACAAATAGTGGTGGGTGCTCGATACAGTACAGCCATCGTGGACTGACCGTACCCCACGCTTGGGCAGTGATGTCCACGCATCCGTTTACAAGGTAATAAAAAATACGTTTTTATGATTTTTCCTATAATTAGTGCTTGGAATCTAATATAATTGCATGCGTAGAAATATTGCCCTCCCGTGGAAAGTGACCAGTCCACGGCGGCCGTACTGTAGTTCAGTGCTTGGTTAGACTATCGGACTTCACAAGAGAGATCAGCGGTTCGATCCTGAACTGGAGCAACTGAGTTATGTCCTTGGCAAGCTGTCCACGTGTAGGCACGGTGGCGCTGTGTACTACGGCGTGCTGTACGTAGATGGTTTACTTGCCTTCAACCAATGCTAACCCTGCATGTGCGCAGTTAGTACGTTGGAGAGTCAGGTACTTGCTCTCTGCTGCTCTGTGGTTCTGTCCACCCGTAAAACCGCCCAATACGAGGTGATTTTGTCCTTCAAAGGTGTCATTAACTCCCAATAAATAAATTAATAAACACGAACAGTAATAACCCTCTTATTAATGATTTATCTTATCAATGATTTCGTGATGTCAGATTCCTTCGAATTACTCATCATTAAGTTCATGAGAACATTAAGAAAATAAATTAAAGATTACGGCGGGTATCGCATGCATTGTTTGGGTGAGTCAGATAAACTGATATTTTAACAGTAATACAATCTTCCTGTACTGTAATTTGAATTACTGTAGTTCATCACATTCACAGAAAACAAGAAAGAAAATGATGACGCGTACCTTTGCAGTCAGTGCCCCATTGAATTCTATACAAATGGATTGCTGCACCGTCGCAAATCAATCTGCCACCGCCCCCTAAGATGGCTGCCAGAGACGGACCGGTCGTAGGCCCCAGGGGCCCCCAAATGTACGCAACCCAACACCTGTTGGCGCATGAAATTTCGTGTTAGTGTCCAAAATGCGAAATGTATCTAATTGCATAGACTGTCGGTTTATCTAAATGCCCTCTATGTGGCCTGCCATTGGCAGTCCACAAAGAGGGCATTTCAATACACCAGCAGTCTAGACTGCTATTGATCTGTCAAACGCTATGAAAAAGCGTTCTTTCGGTTCAAAAAATAAAAAAATTCTCCCATTTGGTTGAACTACGGTCGGTCTGAAGATATCGGCGCCCCGTTTGGTGCCATCATTTTTGACTTTGACAAATGAGCGACAAAGATGATAAAAATGCCGTAAAAATGCCCTCTATGTGGACTGTCATTGATCCCTCAGATACAAGGAAGCAGCGTTCTTTTGGTTCGAGAAATAAAAAAAATTGTCCGGGTCCGGGGCCCACTTGGTACGTTTCCCAGCAATTTTCTTTTGCCCAGTTCGCCTCAGATGATGGCAAGTCAATCAGCGCAGTGACTCCTCCCAATCCACGACGTTTGAAGGCGTGGAAGCTGTTACTTTGTGACTGTAGTAACACCATAACAGCTTTCACCTCATCAACCGTAAGGGTGTTTACCTTGCACGAATTCTAGTTATATTGTAGGAAATTTCCAAACTCAGTACTGGTTTTCTGTTAAGATTAGCTAAAATATGTTGAAAATATTCAATTTATATTTCCACGAAAAATGTACAAATCACCATCATCATATTAACGTTTTACAGAGACCAAACCTCGTGGGTACCTTGGGAAGTGGAGCAGTTTAATGTGGTAACCAAATTTTGCTTGACTGGTAAAATTTGACTCGGAACCAACGACTTTGGTGGAAGTCCTGTGAACTGGACAGCATATGTATCGTCGAGTGACTAATTTTGACTTCATGCCGATGCTGCGGTCATCAAATAGCCAAGGATGCTAAAAGTGGGGTCAGCACTAATAAATAAATTAGTAAAAAAAATAAATCAACGGTTTTGCTTTCAAAAGCGATCGGTGAATGCGAGGCGTCAGAGCAATAAAAGCCTTCGAGGAAATGTTTCTGTTGAGCATTGTATATTTATGGCAAATTCCACCCTCCCTCGCCCGCCATCGAGATGGTGGCTGTTGGAGATACTTTTCGATATGTGACCAATGAACTTTCCAGCAGTCCAGTTGTATGAAGATCAGTGCACTGTCCTCCCCTTGGTATTAACATGGAGCGAAAGCGTTATTATTATGTTCTTAGGTTTATAATAAATCACTGTTTTAAATCATCGGTTTTACTATGGTTATCCTAAGATATTTGTTATTGAAATTCCATCACAACAAAAATATTTTTGTCCTTTTTTCCACCTAATTTTATTCCCTCTTAATCTCAAAAGCTGTCTGAACAACGCCTTTTTACACCTTTATGTTTTTCAACCTGAATTACTTCCTCTTTGTTTTCTGTACCCTAGGAAAGAGCTTTTTGCTGCCCAAGGTCTTCATGAAAATATCCAATAATTCACGATCAATTCAAATCTAATATACATTCTGCTATGTCCATCAGAAAGACACAGTGTCATAAAAGCAACAGAAGGAAACAACATTAGGTTCGGCAATGTCACGCCTAATATTGTTTTCTCTTCGTCTTATAGACAAACTGCATCTGACAAAACGCCCTGTACCTTTATTGTTATGCCTCTATTAAATGTGTACCAGTTAAAGGATGACATTATCGACAATTGGTATCTAAATATTACGTACGAAATATCAGAGCAAACTTTCAGATCACCAGCCAAATTTCGTAAGGAATTCGACGCAGTTATGGAGTCTTTTCATCCACTTTTCGTGGAGTTTGCACGCTGACTCATATTGACGTAATGTGACGTCCTTGTGATCACAAACTGTACAGATACTATTTTGTGCTCTAGATATATCAAACACGACGTATTTAAATCATCTTCAACACATCAAGATATTAACGTAATTGGTGACACTACGCGGGCGTAATCATAAAACTATACCTATGGACATTCGTCATTCATAATAACCCTTCGAACACGAGAGGTCGCTTTTCCGACTCCGGAACACGATATGTCATAATTTTATTACATAGGATTGCTGCTAAGTGACTGTGTTGGGAGACTAATCAAGTTTTTCAACGTGAAGCCCCAAGGGTGCACGTTAAAAATATTAATTAATCTACCCCATATAATGAATATGGAATCTACCATGGACTGACATGGAAGATACCACTAATGTTCAAAGGGTTAATCTGAAAACAAACGTGTCTCAATTTATTTTATTTATTTATTCATTCATTGGGGTTTAACGACACTTTAGATATCCAGAGTTGCCTCAGATCGGATAGCTGTACAGGGTTTAACGACACTTTAGATACCCAGAGTTACCTTAGATCGGACAGCTATACGGGTGGAGGAAACGTACTAACTCCACACAAGCAGGGTTAGCATTGGTTGAAGACCTACACTGATTGATGATGATTGTTGTTCGGGTGTTGTTTGCTCTTTATAACTTATGACCCTGATAGCAATGAATAAGCTGTTTGTCTATAATAATGTTGTCCGTGTCGTTGAAAGAGTTATTTTCTTCAGTTGGTTTTAATATTTGCATCGTGTGGCCTTACAATCTGGAAATCTATGAAAAAAATAATATTAATGAGGTGTTCTCGTTTACGCTCTCCTTTCGCTCTCAGTACTGCTTAAACAAATCCCTGTGCATAGTACACGGAGAATGGATCATCGTTAAATCACCAGTGGGATAGAGTGTCCAACCAGACTAAAACTCCTATTCTGGGAAAAAACATTAGAACATTAAGCAAAGTTTCAGACAACGAACCTCCGGGTTGAACTCGGAGGACCATTCGTTAAAGGTGTGCTTGCCATTCGTATACATTACTACAGTTAATGAAACACCATTCCACGAGTGTTTTAGTGGTAATTCACTCTCCACACACCGTTTTATGTGTAAAACAGTTCACGCATTTTTGGAAATCTTGGAATTTCTGAGAGACCAACGGGATAGTAAATACCATACACGTAGTGTAGAAAAGTTTGGAAAGACAATCTGTACTATGAATACAAGTGTGCGCCTCTTTATTTATTATACGCCTGTTTTATGAAATCCCTATCAACAACAACACTAACCCATGCGGAAAATGAAAATCTGTTCCGCACACCTGTGCGGAACGAAAATCGTTGACGGACTATTTTTAAATAGAGGCGGCATTTCACTAGAATTTTGTGCAAATCGTGTACCGCAATTACAATTTGAATCGCTAGCGACAGCTAAAAATAGTAACACGAGTTCCCCTCGCAACTTTAAGTGACGATAAAATGTGTTCTTTTTGTTGATAGTTTTTCCAGTGAGTTACTACTGGCACATAGAACACATTGGAGCTCAGGGTTGGTGCTCAGGGGACGATGTTGTCAAATGAATTGCTGAGTGTCCTTCTAGTAATTGCTTTTATAGACGTGCAGGCGTGTAATAAACACAGAACGACACACGTGTGTGAAAGAGTTAATCAATATAGCACTTGTGCCATCGCGGAAGGATAAAACTCGAGGCCTGCGGCCTCTCGTTTTATCGTTCCGCGCTGGCACTCGTGCCATATCGTAACCCATTCACACGCATGTGTCGTTCTGTGTATACCTTTGTTTATTACCTTTGTTTGTCTGATTGTTTATTATTTGTGTACTTCTACATTTGAGAGATATCAAACCAATCTTTGGTATCTTGGTGTAATTGTCTATCGAGAGCAACATGGGCTGGGTGAATGCTATAGGCGACGTTATTGTCTTCAAGATTTTACGTTCGAGAAACACAGGGTATGTTCCCAAGCTAGTGTAATATATATAAAAAGAATTTTTGTTATGAAAGCTTTCGTGTCAAAACTGAGACCTGAAATAAGGTCTGGGAAGACTGAAAGAATATCTGAATCTGTGTTTCTTCAGTAACGACTCCAGACCCAAACGAGAGCTTTTCCTGCACCTATGCTGGAAATGTTATCATTATTGGAGAGGAATAGACGATTATATGAATGTCGTGTCTGCATCTATTCCACCGTAACAATATTTAGGCTGTCTTAAAAGTAATACAACGACTTCCAATAAACTTGAAACGGCTCAGCAACAATTTTCCTTTAATTTTATGAACATCTGGTCTATCATACGTGGCTTTGAACATGCTTTATTTTTAACGTCGTTTTAATATTCGGCCGTTCTTTTTAGAGTGCAAGTCTTGTCGCAAGAAATAATTCGAGATATGAATGTGGACTGCAGAACAACACTCGTGTCCCCACTGAAACACCAAGGACTAGCTCGGGATAAATATACCGTACCATCATATGTCTGTTAGATTCGAATAGTACATACTGGTGCGTTTCCAGCGATGTCGCGTTTGGTCTCTTTCCCCGTGGGATCCCTCGGATGAGAAGCATGCTTGTTTACAGTGGTACACAAGCTATGTTTTACTGGTGAAATGGGACCCGGTAACCATTGCGTGAGGATTTATTCCTCCAAAATGCGCAGCATGGGAATAAACTGGACTTGACTTTTTATCCATGTTGCGGTCATGATTAGCCATTGTGCAGAAATATGTTACCTTATACAATAATAAATAAATAAAATAAATATTATTGTACTCGTATCCCGCACCACCCGCAGTCAACAGGATCGATGTACATATTTTTAAATGTAGCCCAATGAAACGAGTTCTCCGTTTCAATATAATGTCGTAAATTGTGGTCTTGCAAAAAAGGTAAAACATTTTTATATAACCGTATGTCGTTCAGCATCGAATTTTCCCACTACTAAGCGAACTGGCCTACATAAATATTAGGGCCAAGCGAAGGTTCTAAAATCGATTCGATTCGATTCGAATCGCGCTGATTCGGAAATGTTTGAATCATTCCAATGATCTCAAAATGTTATTGCACATCTGTTCTCTCCATTTACAACAACCAAACCATGCGAGAAAAGTGAAAATCCGTTACGCACACATGTGCGGAACGGAAATCTTCACTGGAATTTCTTACAAATCGTGCACTGCAATTACAATTTGAATCGCTAGCGATAGCTAAAACTCGTCCATGAGTTCCAATATGTTCAATGTTCCAGGAGGCACATAGAATACATTGGAACTCATGGGACGAAATAGTAAAACGGGTTCCCCTTTCAAATTTGTTTATCGACATAATGTGTTCTCTTTGTTGATAGTTGTCAAATGAATTACTGAGTGTTCTAATAATTGATGTTTTTTATATACGTGAAGGCGTGTAATAAACACAGAACGACACTCTCATGTGAATGGGTTAATCGATATGGCACTTGTGCCATCGCGGAAGGATAAAACTCGAGGCCTGCAGCCTCTCGTTTTATCCTTCAACGCTGACACTCGTGCCATATCCATTAACCCATTCACATACGCGTGCCATCCTGTGTTTGTTCCAAGCCTGTCCTGTTGAACTCTTCTTCTGTTATCAGGACCCCTGAACAGAAGATATGATGATTGAAGAAGAGATCAACTGGGTTCCGCTTCCGAAACTCCTTTGATTTCATCCTGGAAAAAATAGCTTTTTTGATTGACTTGCTAAAACAGACGAATCACCGTTGAATGGAATACTTGAGTGAAGAATTGCGATATTTACATTTGAAGAGTGTCAGATTAGATTCGAGACCTGTTTCGATTCAACCCCCACCCGATTCCATCCGAGATTTGACTCGAAATATGACGTTTGCAAATCCCTAATAAACGCAGCATTTTGTTTGTACCCACCAAAGCCAGTGCCACACCTGCTTTCCAACAGTCGAGAAGAGAAAGATGAGCTTCAAACGAATCTGGCTCATGTTTGTTCGTTCAATGCGGCAATATAGACTACCAAGCTAAAATCGAAAAGAAATATAAATTATTTATAAACTAAAACAAAAATAATAAAATAAGCAAATATTCTAATGACTGCAATTTATACTAAAGGTTTTTGTTTGAATTCGTGTCTCCGATAACCAGAACCACTATTTTGTTTCCATCAGATACAACAGATATTGAACATTTCCATTGTGTCTGAACAAAACAGCAACATATATCCCGCGTTGCGGAAAAGTTGTTGATGTAAAATTTCCTACAGGAAATAAAATATTCATTAGTGTCTTTATTTTATCTCGCCACGAACAATTTCTATGTTGACATGTTTCCAGTGCTCTTAAGTGGTATCTTGACGTCAATGAGTAGTCGATAAAACTATTGTGCTCTCCGGGGTGTTTCATTAAACGCGGAAGAATTGAACCTGGGGATTTGCGATAGTTTTCCGAAAGCACGCCACACACACTGAAACCGAATAATCAAAATGTAAGAGATTGTGGACAAGATCTGATTATTAGATCACCAAACGCCATTCCCAATTGAATCCTCTCTGCTCTCTTTAATTTTTATATTTCAGTTGGTGTTATCTAATATATTAGGAAGCGCGGTGGCTCAGTGGTAGACTGTTGGACTTCTATGCTAGAGGCCCCGATTTCGATCCCCGTCCGGGACGACCCGCGTTGTGTCTTTGGGCAAGGCACTTTATCCCGGTTGCCTACATGGGGGCACGATGACGCCGTGCACTAAGGCGTACTGAACGTCGATGGTGCACATGTCTTCAACCGCTGTAACCCTGCTTGTGCGGAGCTTGAACAGAGTTAGAATGTTGAGGAGCTGACAGTTGCTCGTCGATGCTCGGTGGTTTTCTCCGGGTACTCCGGCTTCCTCCACCTGTAAAACTGTCACGGTCACGATTAGCCATTGTGCATAAGTATGTTACCTTAAACACCAATAGATAAATAAATAAATCTAATATATTAATACACGGAATAGATCTAGGATTGTTGCGGGGAAGAGCGTGTACGCAGAATGACTTTATTTACAGTACGACCGCCATGGACTGGTCACTTTTCACGGATGGGCAATATTTTCACGAACGCAATAATATCAGATTCCAAACACTCCTTGTGGGAATGATCATCAAAAATTTAATTAATGAAGCACCGGGTACTACCCGGTGCTTCATTAATTAACATTTTGCTTCTGCTAATTTGTATTACCTGATAAACACATGCGTGTACACCTGTGCCCACGCGTGGATTAGGGCCACTCCACGATGACTGTACTATACGCATGTCTTTTAATACTTTAGAAGTTGAAACAAATGCTAAATAGAGGATACTTATGGTTTTGAGTTGATACCACAATTATTTCATGAATGAATAACGGATGAAACAAATTGTCAACGAGCGACCACAGTCAGGAATGAAATAATTGTGGTAACCACACAAACAGACATGGATATTATTTTTATTAAATGAGTTGCCTATTCTAAAAAATCTTTAGTTTTTAATCCCAAATTAATGCAAAGTAATTGCTTCGAAAGCGACAAACACTTCCGTTTAAAAGCCATCAGCGGATAGTCAACGATCCGCTTTCAGCGACGAAATTACTCGCTTTCGAAAGAAAATAGTTCCCTCAGCTTTTCTCTAAAAGTTACAGAGAAAAATCTCTCACTTTCATAACACTATCGAGTTTATGTCGTTTATACTAGTTTCATAATGATTCTCAGTTTGAACATACAGTGAAAAATATGAGTTTTATATAACGTAATCCTTCGCTTGGTGTCAGTCAAAACGAAAAATACGTTCTCTACGTTTTCACTATTTCCTTACATTTTTGCGGAATTTTTTTGTGACGGATAGTTTGGAATTCAAGTATCTGACAGAAATGGATGCATTGCCAATTGTACCGCCTTATTATAAGATATCTCCATTTTGAGAGTCGTCGTCCCCTGAGTTCCAATGTGTTCTCTGTGCCTACTGGCACATAGAACACATTGGAATTCAGGAGACGTCGTGTCATCATTTTATTGATTTTTGTTTCTCCTGTAAATAATATCCGAGGATTCCATTAATTAATGCAACTTCCCTAGTAATTAGAAGGCTCGCATTTTGGTTGTCAAAACGATTTTCATCTTCAAGTAAAGGCACTATGCAATAAATAACAACAAAAACAAATTCATGTCAATAAAATATTATTCACTTGAAGCTAAAGTTGAAATATATTTAAATTATTTTAGAATTTCTATATGGAATCTGCACTTTTACCTCTCACACGCTGAGTATTTTAAAAATATCTTCCATCACATGTAGTCATGGCTGCCTCACAGCAGCCATGACTACATGTGATGGAAGATATTTTTAAAATACTAGATCTGCTGGAAAATTAGCGACAATTTAACTCAAGACATTAATGGAGAATAATAATACATGGGAACAAATAATACAACGACAGGGGTTAATTTGGCGCAAAGTGCTCAAATTATACTTATTACAGTGGCGAGAGATTTTTATCCTGGGCAGAAATATCCACCAGCAGCATGCAAGGAGTTAACACAAATCATATATGGGCTTCCACAACTAAACCATATATGTTCATGTTTACTTTATAGAAACGGTTGCTGATTTGATCAATCTCGTTATTTTCATTTCAAGCTTCAAAGCATGTTGAATAGTACTTAAATTACAAACTGGTCGATACATTTTCCTGTGTTGTGATAAAGTACCCCGATCTACATTACTAACACACAGACAATTGGGGGAATCTAATACACAATTTCTCTCGATTATCCAAACACCATTAAATTGCAACATTATTGTTATATCCCGCCGTCTGCCTGAATGGGCGCGTTTCATAAAATTGCAAACCATTAAATCTGAAAAAGCAAATCCACTGTAAACAATTTGCAAATGATGTTTGGAAGATACAGAGACTGCAGAAAAGAGGAAAGAAAATCGTTCGCCGAAAAGCGCGTCTCCGGTGGTTGCTCGTCAAAAGCCAGTACACGAGAGTTATAAAAGAACAGGTTAAATCTGAAGGCTTTAATAGATGTCAGATGTAATCAGAACAAGTGCCAAAACATAAACTTTCTTGTAAGTTCACCCTTGAACAGGGAATCAAGGTGGGGTGGCCTAACGACCCAAAATGCAATCAACTAAAACTTGTATTTTTCGTTTGGAATGTCGGGAAAGTGCACCTGTTGGCCTCCATGCTTAACAAACGTCCCTACCGGCCCAAAAACAATATTTCGGAGAGGTTGAGAAATATTTTTTAGATACGGAGCAAAAAAATGTGCAACTTTTCTGAACTCTAGATGTGCGTTAATACCAACCATAGCATTCTGTATTGGGTTCCTATCAGGCCACTAAGGTACATGGACCCCATAGATCTATATTATTATATGAGTACTCTTCTATGGCCGTACCCCCTCTCAGATTAGCAATGCTTTCAGTGTTATAAAGTAATCTTGGAAGCATATTTCCTCTGACCATTGCGACCGAAAATGTCAAAAAATGGGACGAGGTTCACGAATATCAGTCGAGGTATAAACAAATTTTATATTCGATTTATAACAAGATAGATAGACCGCTGGTAACATTCTTTCAACAAAGTTTAGTTGCCAGCAAAAAACGATTCGTGGATCCAGGAATTGTGAACAGGAGGGACGTAGGAATGCAACTGAAATCTTCCAGAAAAAAAGGAGATGTGCACCTTTTAGAAAAGTAGTATGGCATAACCTAGTATTGTCCCAAAATCTAACTCGTTATAACGACTTCATAACTCGATATAACGACTTCACAACTCGATATAATGACATCACAACTCGTATACCGTCCTTACAACTCGATATAAGAACTTCACCACTCAAGTTCGGGATTTGCAACTCGTTCATTGACTTTATAATTCGTTATAACGACTTTACAACTCGTTAGAACGACCTCGTAACTCATTGTAAGGACTTTGCAACCACAAACACCACAGATAATAAATATAATCTTAGACGAAGTTTCGAGAGATGTGTTTCTTTCAGAATTGTATTATTCCTGCCTTATAAAATAACGGCTTTGTTTCAAAATCTCTTTTTGTTACACCGGATTTACGTCAGCTTTATCGTATAAATAGCGTATTCCCTAATTAGCTTTTTTTAATCAACCATCAACAAAAAGCATCAGCTTACATACACCTAACATATATTTTTCTATTGTTCCCCAGAAAGGGAAACTATTGATTTATTTGGCCTGATACTCCAATAACAAACGGATCCGAGTGGAAAATGATAATGGTTGTTCTTATTTAACAAAGGTTTGTTACTTTTAATCAATGTTTTACACAACCTCACGCTGCGTTTGTCCACTGAAAACTGTATACTCTTCTGAATCCACATCACACAAGATTTCATTCTGGGCGTCCACTTGATCGGGTATATACATGAGCGGGTACATACAGGAAAATGTCGGCAGTATTGCCTGGTTACGAAGCCATAGAGCCAACATTTAGAAGGTGACGTGTCACCTTAACATGAGTTAATCATTCGACTGAAATACGACCAAATCACTTAACTGGAAGAGCGCTGAAGTTTTCTTGTTTGCGAAAATTTATTTAACATGTTTTTGCCTTGTTACAAGCTTTTGGGGAGTGATTATAGACACTCTCACATAAACTGTAACATGGCAAATTCGTACAGAGGAAATAAATTCACTTCGAAGACAATGGGAACCGCATCCACGGAATATGAGGCCTTTAAGGTGTGGCACCTGCACTTAAGAAAAGAGTCTGAATATAGGCTTCCAGCACTCATCCAGTTAATGCTGAACTAAAACAAACCCGAAACAAATTTTGCTATTAATTATTCATTTTTTTCATTTTCTTGCGTACCCTAGCTTATGTTCTCTTAAATAAATTCGTCGGTCTCGTTGGGCGAATCCAATAATGGGGCGCACCCAGCGTTCCCCCTTCCGCTGTTAGTTGTAACACAAATTTTGTTCACAAGCACCGAGATCATGGACACCGTATTATCCGTGATAACACATGGACCAACCACGGGAGGTTTGTGGATAGTACCATACCCCGTGCATACAGCTATAGCTACTAAGCGGGTCGCTTGTGAACATTTATAAACTGGGTACTATTTTTCAAAATTTGAATGAGTGTATATAAATTTATATTGTGGCTGGAAACTGCGCTGGTAATTTGCAGGGAAACCACCAGAGGGCAAAACTCTTCTTCCATTTTCTAGAATTATCCCGGGAAGGCCGTTGATAGCCTTACCGCGCATTTTCCATCTGGAAAATAGGAGGCAGACGTTAACAACCTCAGAGTCCAACAGAAGTTGCATATTAACCCTTCTACCCCTCAGGCTCTGATTGGTCGCAGGGCTGCAGGATTAAATTCTTACTGATCCCCATCCCACTTTGGTGTGTACCTTGTTGTCGGTCTGTGGACTGCCAAGGTTTTCTTTACGCAAAAATATATGCCCACAGTGTTGAAGAGGTTAATTTTGTCGTGCTTGATTGAACTGATAGCTAGATCCTAATAACAGTTAGAGCTGATCCGACAATGCATGTCACATCCACGACGAGAGCTACACTGTGTGTTTTATCTCTGCAAAGTATCTCATTGTGTGCACTTGAAAACACGCGATGTATACTACATTCATTCTTTGAAATATTTTCACGGGTGTGGATCCCATTGGTCTTTGTGGGTTCCCATGTGCGTGCAATCAAAACAAGAAGCGCAAACCAAGATGATGCTTCAGAAATATCTGTCAATAAGTTATTCTTGTGAAATCTTGATTTGATTAAGATCACCGTTATTCAGCCTTCCTCGCAAAGCCATAATTTGATATTCCATATTTTTATTTGGTTTGTAGAATGAAAGCAAAAGCGAAACCCCTGACCTTCGCAGAGATGCAGCCATGTTTTATAGACAGGAGGCAAACATAACAGAGGAACGCATTTGAATGGTTTCCATTTTACAGGCATACTATATTGCCTGAACAATAATAATTACTTTACGAACTGAAGTGTGTGTACTCTGTGCAGGCAGTGCAGAAATGTGACATTGGTAAGTTTACGCCGTGTTGCATCTTAGTTTCCGGCTTTCGTTTCGATACTGCAACGTATGACGTCGTTGGCACTATTGGACAATCCATCTCTTGAACTAATGCTACTGGCAAAAATATCTTAATGAGCTAAATATGCTCATTTATAACTCACAAACATAGTTCGTGTCCCTTCGTTAGAAAAAGCACGACTGGAAATATTGTTGGAGCGGTGGGGGAGGGAGGAGAGGGTCAGTGAGGTGCTTCCAATTTGTTCTCAAAATCCTTGAGTCTATTTTATTTTCCCCATAAAGGACAGTGTCTGTGTTTTCGTTTTTCCAACTGAACACACTTCAAATCTACAATTTTTTGGTGTTTCTGGAAACAACTGCGTGATCTTGTCCGTTTGTGAATTTGTCTGCCATTTGTCAATGCTCTACTTGAAGATACCACACGCTATTGGAGGCCAATAAAGCAAATTAGATTGGGTGTTCTGTGTTTCCGTATTATGGATGTTAATATATATCATGTGTTCTCATATTGTCTAGATGTTAGCGAGGAAAAAGCGAACCCGCCCAAAACAAATCGGTAACACTCTAAATTTTTATCATTGGGAAGAGAAATATACCCGGGATGACGTATTCAAAATCTGCTATTTTTTGAATTTGGGTGATATGTAACGTAAGTAGTATAGCTCGCACGTTTCAACCCACTGCGGGAATCTCTGCGGGTCTTATGTGACGTCATGTCGCGATGTATTGTGGGTGTCGTCGCACGTGTTGTCACTATAGCTTAAGTCAGTGGCTAAGTTATAACCTTATTAAGATGGTAATATTTTGAGTTAGTGTGCATGTACAGTGCATGTTGTTTGGGCATTGTGTGGTGGAGGCCGCTGTCTTGATTACATTATTGCACGTGGATAGTATGACCATGGGAGGGCTAGGATGACCTGGGGTGTGTTCGATTGTATATATAATTACCAGAAGCGACCCGATAACCACCATAAATTACCCAAATGGACTTTTCTAGACCACTATCTTGTGTACAATATAGGACTATATGGCCATTAATGAAATATGGTACGAAGAGTGGAGTCGTTGTTTTTTTCACTATTTTTAGCTGTTGTTCTGGCTACTCTTGAACCCCACCATTCGATCTGGCCCTCGCTATATCTGGTGTCGACTAGATTGAGTCAGATCCCTCCACTGTTCTTAGCCCATCTATATAGTCCCTTGGCAGGTTGACGCGAGTATGACTTTTGCCTTCCAACAGTCTCTCCAGCACAGCACAAGTGGCACAAAAACCGCGATGTGCTGATGTGAACGGTCGCAATATCCCTTAAATACATATAGCACATGGGCACATACGGATATTTGGGGGTTTGAGGTATTGAATACTTGTGGTTAAGGGACTAGTGCATTGGGAACTTAGAAACATTTGGAGACTAGTGTGGACTGCTGTGGACTATTGGGGACTAGCTCCTAGCATCTAGGCCATTCCATTGTACCTACTAGATAGTCGATGGCTTCATGGCTTCTTAGCTACTGACATCATCAACTATCCCTCTCACAATCTCCAAGTTGTACTAATACTGTCTACCTTTGCAACTTCTTTCTACCCCTTCTGCACTATCTTCTGTGAATACTATAGCCCACAGTGACATTACGGTCCTAGATTCTATCAATGCAACTGATAGACTCCATCACTGCTAACCTACTATTGCCTAAGGTACTAAGTAATATCCCTTATCCGTACCACCGCCAAGTCCTGTACTAGGAGTCTTCGACTATTTCTAATAGCACTACACACTTCTATTGATGGCCATACGAGCACGGGTACGAGGCGGTACCCTCCGATAACTATCCTGCAATGCAACATCGCCATGCCACAAGTATACTACAATAAACAGTGAGATTATAAGTTATCCCTCATTGAGGTCTAATCTTGTGGCCTCATACGGCAAAACCGTAAGAACCTTAGGCGTCTACGGGCAGTATCCTCCGATAATTGTCCCCAAAAACTACAACATCATGTCATGTCACCAGTAACCCCCAATACCCAGAAAGGGTCACAGGTCAACCCTTAAAGGGGTCTAACATAATGGCACTCGGGTAAGTATCCTCCAACATGTCATAAGTATCCTGAAATACCCAGATGAATCTAAGAGTCGTGAGAGTAAGGTTTGATTCGTGTCTTGGCTTTTCCAAATTTTAAGAATGGGCGCGATAACCGTTACTTATTCCCAGTTCCTTATTCGACATTCGTTATCAACAGATTTTATCGGTTGACAACAAATGTCGAATAAGGAACTGGGAATAAGTAACGGTTGTCACGTCCCCGTTTTAAGCCGTAGTAGAAAACAACCATAGAACCCGTAGTGGCAGTGTACTTGTTGCATAGGAACAAGACCGGTACTACCGGCTAGAAGTGTTAACATTTAAGGTGCGACGAGTGCCTTTGCTAAAGCTATACGTCGGGAGCAGCAGCAGCAGCAGCAGCAAAAATCATCAGTCGACGCTAGAAAAAGAGCGTTGTTGAATAAAAAAACGAACTAATAGTTGTATTCTAATTGTTTATATATCCAATTCGTTTGCAACTGAAACGATGAGTATATAACTCAAGCAGTCTTCCATTCAAAATCGCTCTTTTTTCTCGCTTCCGTTCGTGATTATTTATGAAATGTTTAAGGGTGGATATGTGAACAAATAGAATGGACTACAAGGCACACGCATATGGAAACATACATACAGCTAAATTAACTTATTTTCGATATATTGGGTTCAAATATCCCGACGCTCGTTATTCTGACGGCATATCTCTCGTGCATATGAAACACTTTAAATTTTCTGAACAAAAAAAGTTGCGACTCGAAAATTTGCTTGATGGAAAATATTTACGCGAAGATACAAGATCTGCTGTTTTAACTCATCATGAAAAGTGTTTCTGTTGCAGATTTTAGTCAGAGAAAATTCGATAGCGTCTACTCTCCGCGGTAGACAGAAAGTCCCAAGACATCACACGCCCCCTATTTGTTGAGCGGAATCACATTTTACACACAGAATTCATCTCATACGAAAGTTCTCAAATTTCCAATAAGTGTGTTGTATCATGTTATGAAATACAGTGAAATTTCCGTTTTCACTTTTAATAAATGAAAACAACAGGCAGCTCTCGGAGTTGTTTTCGTTTATTATAAGGTACAAAAGGAAACTTTGCACTCAGTTTAGCGAATGTGTTTTACAGTAATGTGAAAGATTTTATTCGTCCCAGGAAAAAAATTAGCAAATCTTCTCTTCTTGACTTTTATGTTAATAGAAAGGGTAGTGTCTGTATTGTATGTCACGAAGCGCACACTGTTGATGTAATGAAGAGAAAAATGATGCAGAACATCAAAAGATGGTGAAAGCGCTAATCTCTACAAAACTCAGGAAAATGCCTTAACTTCCTGAAATGAGCCGCACATCGATGATAAACATATCTAACATTTCTTCGAAATTTCAATTTTTATATGAAATTACCATAGGTAGAAAGATAAGGGGAGCTAACTTTCCTGTAAATCTCTTCCATTGACGACATTTGTCAGCCTAACCCTCCGTGTGGTGCTCTGTCTGATTCCTTGCGGTAAATATTGAGGGTCACTCTGTGCACTTAGTGTTCTCGACATCCAGGTATTGTTTCAATCCTCACATACGACAAGAACGCGTAATATCGTTCAACAGTCCGAAATCCAATCCAATCGCTTCCAACGTACAGTACAGTCTCCGTGGTTTCGTCGTTATCCATGCGTGGACAGTGATGTCTACACATGCATTTACAAGGTAATACAAATCATCATCAGTAAAATTTTAATTAACCCTTTACCCAACGTAACGGCCAAAACCGGCCAGCGCTATTCTCAAAAATCGCCAATTAATTTTCACTATTTTTTTCATTTTTTGTCTCAAAAACATAGGTTATGACCCCTCGTTGGAACGAGCTCGTCGAGCTCGTTCCAACGAGGGGTCATAACCTATGTTTTTGAGACAAAAAATGAAAAAAATTAGTTATTCAAGAATTTTTTTTGCAAGTGTCGTCTGCTTTTCATGTTAGGTAAAGGGTTAATGAAGCACCGGGTTGTATCCGGTGCTTTATCAACTACATTTGTGATGATTATTCCCATCATTAGTGTTTGGAACCTAATATTATTGCCGTCCGGGGAAATATTGCCCGTGCGTACCAAAGTGACCAGTCCATGGTGGCCCTACTGTAGGGACTCGCAACAGGATAGCATATTTTATCAGCGCATTGCTGACCAGTCAGGATATTAGTTCTGATGACGTACATGCCCTTGAAGCCATCGATAAATACACCTCTCTAATCATACCAGAGCCACCATCAGACAGGTAAAGCTCCATGAAACAGCTATACACCTCATTTATAACCGTGATGAAATTGCTTCATAGCTTCATGGAGATGATGCCTGTAAATTTGTCTTGAAGTCGTGCCATTTCCAGGTTTCTGTGATCAGTACTGGAGTCTACAGCGGAAGATAGTCGTGTTATGTTTGCATAGAGAGCAATTTAACGGACCTCTTGGGCTATCGTTGTTATTGGTCTGTTAATTTATGGTCATTGCTGCACAGCAAAGATTGCTTAGAAGCAGTGCCACAATCCTACGATGACTCTTTGGCCCACATTAAATCACAGAATAACATTTTGATGAGCATGTCGTTTGAATCATTGTTATGGCAAAACCGGCTTGCCAGACACCCAGGTGTACGCTTTTAGGCATTTCTCAGACATTAACTTACGTTAAATCAAACTTTTCCATCAATGTCGAAAATGGCTATTCTTGGTAGTTACTAAAGACAAAGATGAGATGTCGCGTTGTTGATCGAAGGTGATTACCCATGTGAGCACAGTGATGGGAATGTCTGATCATCAAGACATTCTATAATATTGAATATAAAGTTACAAATATGTTAGCTACATCTTTTTTTCTGCAATCGCGAAATCTCTTGCGTGAGTGTGAAAACAGTAATCTAACCGGCGGTTTGTCATCATAAATCTTGGTGAGATGATTTTTCAATTATTGTAGAGTCTAGAGGCTGACCAAACCAATTGTCAGTGGGGAAATTTCAATTTCTAAGCCTTTAGTGTCGTGACCTGATCGCTTTGTCGATAAGCAGTATTGATCTAAACCGCCACGCAATGGATATCTGCCATGGGAATTCAAAATCACTCATACAAAAGGCATCAGATGGCAGTTAGATAATCTCCTTAACCCTTTACCCAACGTAACGACCAAAACCGGCCAGCGCTATTTTCAAAAATCGCCAATTAATTTTCATTATTTTTTAAATTTTTTGTCTCAAAAACATAGGTTATGATCTCTCGTTGGAACGAGCTCGTTCCAATGAGGGGTCATAACCTATGTTTTTGAGGCAAAAAATGAAACAAATTAGTTATTCAAGAATTTTTTTTTTGCAAGTGTCGTCTGCTTTTCATGTTAGGTAAAGGGTTAACCCATTCGCCAACAAAATCGTAAAAAAGTCTGTCCAGCATGATTGTATACTCGCACATGTATTTGCTAGATTTTTTTAGTTTATTTTTGACCGAAACGTAGCTTTTCCCCTCTCCAAAGAGCGCGATCGACGAGCTCGTTCTATTGAGAAGGCGAAAAAACAATTCGAATCGGTCCTGCGATCCGATTCGATCCGTTTTCGAATCCGAGACATACAATATTTTTTAAATTATTTCCCGGGCACGTTCATCCGCACTTCGAATGGTGTGCTGTGACCATTTAACCGGTACATGAAACCAACCTCAAGAAACAACGTGACTCCAATGGTCATAGCGTGAAAAATTGGAGGTGTCTTTTTTTACATCTGAGGGAGCAATAAACGACGAGTTTGAGGAACCGAACCTTGTGTATTCTATCACTGTAGGCCAACAGGCCTATTTTCACATTTCTCCGGGAATAATGACTCCGATAATTATTCCCGGAGAAATGTAAAAGTAGGCTTGTTGGCCTACAGCGAAGCAATAAATGCGGTTTGTTTCCTCCATCACGCCGTCCATCATTAATAAACAGAACTGTCATTTTCGTCCTATTTGATTCGAAATTCGGGACGATTTCGAATAGCCTGGTTGATTTCCGATTCGCTGTACGGTATTCACAAGCAACACTTTGGATCAACAACGGACTGTCGTTCAAGCTGATTCGATAGGGATCATAAAGTCTGCTATTGTGAAGCAAACATAAAGTTTCAGTTAAGTTATTGGTGGATGGAAACAGGAAGTGATGAACGTCAACCAATAGTATTTTCAGTGCATAAGGCGATATATTATATTTGTTTTTAAATATCAGAAATCCACTATTATTGCAGTTATGGGATGCTATCGTAGTATGGGAATTTGTAGTGCTAAAGTAAATAAATATAAGAGAAAAAGTGTAAGAAGAATAATGAATAACACAAGATCAAGCCAGACTGAAAAAATGCTTTCTCCGTGATGAAACACCCTTGACTTATCTCGTCATGAAAATCGACTTTTGATAAAGTTATCTCCCCTCAACTTATTAGACGAGCGAGAGGAAGGTCCAATTAAGAAGCATGCAGTTGTTGAGGAAACACGTATGACATCAGTAAAAATAATGCGAAGCTTCCTGTCGGAACTGTGTGTTGTTTTCGTTTATTAAAATTTACAAAAGGAAACTCGGCTTCATATGACAAGTTAATTAGAATCAACTAAATAACTGACCACTTTGGCTCTTTGATTAGCGAGTGTGTTTTTACAGAAACTTGCAAGTTTTATTCTTTCCGGGGGAAAAAAATAGCAAATCTTGCCTCCAAGACTTTTATATTTATGGAAAGGGTAGTATCTGTATTATAAGTCAAGAAGCACACACCGTTGATATAGTGAACAGAAAAAGTTACTGAACACAAAAAGATGGTGAAAGCTCCGTTTTCTTATTTTTAAATGTTTTAACCCTTTACCCAACGTAACGGACAAAACCGGCCAGTGCTATTCACGAAAATCGCCAATTAATTTTCATTATTTTTTCATTCTTTGTCTCAAAAACATAGGTTATGATCCCTCTTTGGAACGAGCTCGAAGAGCTCGTTCCAATGAGGGGTCATAACCTACGTTTTTGAGATAAAAAATGAAAAAATTAGTTATTCAAGAATTTTGTTTGCAAGTGTCGTCTGCTTTTCATGTTAGGTAAAGGGTTAAGCAGAAAATAATAGTAAAACGGTCAAACTGACTGGATAAAAAGCCAGCTTCTGTATTTTTACACTATTCCACAATAAAATGTCTGAAGTTTGTGAAATGATGGGCAAATCGACGACACAACGTCGCTGACATTTCGAAATATCAATATTTATACGAAATCCCCAAACCCTCAGTGTGAACTTACTGACAACTTTAGAAATTTAAAGGGAGCTACTAACATCCCGGTTCATCTCTTTAAATGACAAAAAAAATGTCAGTCATTGGGAGGAGGGGCTGTGAATGAAAAACCTATCTCAACAATCGAAACTTTCAGGTAATTGATTATGCTGGTTCACAACCATTCCATCAGCACAAATAGTTTCACATCTTGCAGTCTCTCGCTTTGTACAACTGGATACTTAACGTTCATGTATATTCTCAAAAAGCGGTAGCTATTGATGTTCCCTTCAGAACATTTTATGAACACTGTTGCCAAGTGTATTGTTATGTCTTTCTCCTCACTTTGTGATGGTCACCAAACAATATATAATGATCGACTTCTGTCGCTAAGCTACAGGAAGTTAGTTTTTGTTCGTTGGTTATCGAACGTGCACGTTTGATAATGTGGAATCGAATCAGGCAATCTTCAAGTGAAAAAACACCTTCATTTTTCTCCAACATCCGTTTCTTCGACCGATCCAGAATAAATAATTTATTCACTTTTGAAATATATTTTCTATTTTATAAACAATATCACAAAAGCGTATCGGAACTGAGGTGTACAGTGGTGCATAATACGTTCATGAAACTATTTTCGTATTTCTGTCAGAAACTGAGATTGAATATGTGAATGGTAAAACAGTTTAGACAGAGACTGATGGAACCTATCTCTTTCTGATAAAATAATATGGGGCAAAGTTTGTATTATATTTACAGACCAAACACCATTAACCCCTTAAACCCTAGCGGCCACTTTTCCGACCAGGAACATGATATTAAATAGGATGGCTGTTCGGTAAACATGCGAGGTAGACCAATCAATAGTTTCGACGTGCAGCCCAGAGGCTGCACATTGAAAATATTGATTGGTCTACCCCAAATAATGAATATGGACTCTTCTAATTGTTTTTATTGAACTGGCATGGAAGATACCACCAGAGTTCAAAGGGTTTATCGACATTATATAATTCACTTCGTTTGTTTGTTTGTTTGTTGGTGGTTAACGTCACATATTTATGCACTATGGCTAATCGTGACACAACATGGAGATGAAGTCAAGTCTAGTCAATCGTTGATCAACATGTTGCCCATTTTAGAGGACTTTCACCCCAAGCATTGGTGACTGGGTCCTATTTTACTAGTAAAGCGGAACTGGTTTACCACAGTAAACAAGTGCCGCTTACTTCCCGGGGTTCCCACGGGGAGATTCACTTCGTTAAAATTCACTTCGTTAAAATATAGAGAGGGTTATTTTTTCGTACTTTTCCTGGGCACAAACCTAGTTGGCTACTACGTGTACCGTCCCTTTAAAATCCAGAATATCGAATTCTCACAGACTGAATCATATATGGCCACATCGGTTATTAAGTGAGGTATTATCCTCCAGCATGAATGTGATATAATGAAGACCTCCGTCTGCCCGACCTCCCGTCCTTCCTCCTTTCATCCGGACGCCCGTTTCTCCCTCTGGAAGTGATAACTTGAACAATAGTTATCTGATTTTAATTAATTTTAGGTGCTGCCTTTTATAAACGAAGTCAGGTACAAGTTCACCACCATCACTCGATGAAATTAAGAGAGTTATTGCCCTTTTCTTTGTTCCTTCAATTTCGTCTTAAATTCAATTATTTGTGCAATAACTTGCACAGTAGAATTCAAATTTCTATTAACAAGATGATACACTGCTTAATATTAACATTGCCTTGTTTTTTAACAAGTTATGTGTTGTTAACCATGGTCCGCTGATAATGAAAGGGCCTTTGTACGGGGATCCATTTTAAAGTCATGACACAAAAACTCGGCAGATCTTCGTTATTCCTGAACGGCATATTGTTATTTGAAACACCTGCGGGGAGAGTTGCCTGGGCGGTTCGCTGTAAATGGTGGACTGCTATTCCATATATGAACCCAAGGGCGTTGCACACTGAATTTGCTGCGAGCGCCACGCGCGATGCAATTATATTTTAACTCTATCCATTTTTCGGCACTAATTCCAGTTTCGGTTCAGTGTGATGTTGGCAATGTGAGCAATGCCGCTAGACAAAGCCAGTAATTGATTAAACTGAGTTCAATATGGAGGGTGGAACATGCGATCATAAATTATAATCTTGACGCAATGAATCGGTGCGTCAAAAATACAGTCATTTGTATGTTTGTTTTTACTCGTTATTCTCTGTGTAATCCATATCTGTGTTTATTTTAACCCTTTACCCAGCGTAACGGTCAAAACCGGCCAGCGCTATTCTCAAAAATCACCAATTAATTTTCATTATTTTTTCATTTTTGTCTCAAAAACATAGGTTATGACACCTCATTGGATCGAGCTCGTCGAGCTCGTTCCAATGAGGGGTCATAACCTATGTTTTTGAGACAAAAAAATGAAAGAAAAATTAGTTATTCAAGAATTTTTTTGCAATTGTCGTCTGCTTTTCATGTTAGTAAAGGGTTAAAAGGTGATTCTGATTACGGGCATTACCTTTTGTCACGCGCTCCCGCGTTGTGTCCTTGGGCAAGGTACTTAACCCCCATTGCCTACATGGGGGCACGATGACGTTGTGCACTAAGGCGTACTGCACGTCGATGGTGCGCATGTCTTCAACCAATCTTACCCTGCCTGTGCTTCGGTGCAGAGTTCAGTGTTACGATGTTGGAGAGCTGACAGCGGCTCGTCGTTGCTCGGTGTTTCTCTCCGGGTACTCCGGCTTCTTCCACCCGTAAAACTGTCACGGTCACGATTAGCCATTGTGCATAAGTATGTGATCTTAAACACCAATAAATAAATCAATCAATAAATAAATACCTTTTGTCAAAACTGCAATTTGGAAAGAAAAATCACCATTAAAAGCATTATCATATCGGTCGTGACGTATACGTCGCGTCTATTATATCATATTGAGACTATCTACTGTGTTGAGTAGGTACCAGAATGATCTCTCGATTGTCTGCAAGAAAATTAGTTTTAACAGGTGGGTTCGAACTTTCGGATGATAAATATACTAGGTCTCCAAAACATCCGCTAACCTTCTTTTGTGCCATGCCATTGACGCCATAGATAATAATCGTACATCACCAAACATGTAAGAACCCACCAGTCTCTTTTACTGGTGTACATACAGCGGTTTGGTTTTGATTCGGTTTATTTTTTCTACTTCCACCAACATTCAACCCGAAAGCTAGACTTCAGGTTGGATGTTGGTGGAAGTAGAGAAAATAGACCTAATCCCTTGGAAATGGAATGCTCTGGCAAAAGAAACTAAAATTGTTATATTTCAAATTACTGTATTATATCACTGCCTACAGTACATGGAGAGTGAATTATCACTTAATCACCCGCAGAGCGGAGATTCCACCCAAACAATAATTGCAAATTTGATACAAAGCATAACAAGTACAAGTAAAGTTCCAGCCAATGGACCTCCGGGTTATACCCGGAGATCCATTGGCTGAAAACATTGCTTGTGTTCTTTATCCACATGTACAGAATTTGAAAGTGATGCTTTGGGCGATAACTCCACTCCCCGGGTGATTTCGTTACAATCCACTCTCCACGTACTGTATATACTGACATATTTGTATACTGTCAATTTTTTTAACTTATTGTGTGAGTCATGCAGGGTGTCTGTGAACGTGTGTGCCCATTTTCACCGCCATTGTGTGAGGATAACCTATAATACCCCCACCCACTTCCCTCAACTGTAATTACAAATACAAGACAAGATGACAGTGCGTGCGGTGTTTATAAAAACAGGCAGTTCAGGTTTGAAGGAACTAAATTCCCCAATGTACTTGTATCCTTAATATGAATATGGCTGTTGTCTGCTCTATACTGGGTGTTTAGAGCACAGATGACATAAGCTCAATAAAAGTGTGTGTTGTGTGTGTGTGTGTAGGGGGGGGGGGGGGCAGTGTGTGCTTGGGTGGGCACAAACTTGTCCCCAGGTACTAGCCCTACCATGGTTCAGCTTAGTGGGAAAAAATTGAAAAATGAAACCACTTAAATGCGATTTCGTCCAAGCTCAGATCGTTAAGAGTGTTACAGACGATCTTATGAAGTGTACGACGGGGTGTGTGTGCATTTGTGTGCGTGTGTGTGTGTGTTACCATGGGGAGGGTGGGTATGTGTGTACCTGGTGTTGTGTGGGTGAGTAGTTGATGTTGGGTTGTAATCATCGACAATCCTGTATACTTTCCAGCTCTATTCGCACTAAACGATCAGTTACATTAGAATGCACTGTACGATGCGATAAATGGCGTAAAAGTCCCAATTTGTCAGTGTCTTCGGTTATCTCCGATTGTTAACGATAAGGAACTTGTTCCCGGCTTTACGTAAAAGCACGAGTGCTTCCATCTATGGTATGCGTATGCATATATTAGTCCTCGGTACGAACCAATACGGTGATAGGTGTGTGTATGTGCGGTGGTGGGGCACCGATTAATACAAAGAAATTTCATTACAGCTAACAACGCCCTTCCTGTTTTGGGCTTATATTGGTGAGTGGATAAATGCCAACTTACCACTCTATCCTGGTTTATACGTCATGTCTACTCATGGTTTGGTCTATTGCCTTTACTCCATCCATCTTTTAACCCGAGGGTTAGGTTATCCTTCGGGTTGAATATGGTCGAAGTAGAAGAAATTTGCTGAAGGTGAAATTCAACTGCAACTAAATATGATTATATATACAGAGATGTATGTATGCTGTCCGTGTGCTCCCTCCGCCTCTGGCTATGAATGAGAATATCAAGGGTTGAGAATGGTTAATATTGAAGTTGTTGAGTAGTAGATAGATCACATTCCATCAAAGCATCTGTAAAGAATGCACGCTCAACGCAACAATATTGATTGAGATCGGAATAACAATACTTGCACACCGTTGCCAATATGTTCCAATATTATGCATGACCACATTCTGTCAATAGTACTCAAGTCATTTTGTCTTCCACAATAGAAATCAAAAAGCGTGTTTTAGTTGCCGTGGTTTCTGGACAATAGCCGAAACTTTTCAAGACCTTTAAATACATGTAAATTTCACCGCCACATTTTTATTATGTTCATACAAAGGACATGTTTGGTTGTATTAAGCCTATTTGTTTTCCAGGGATTAACGAGCAAGTTATAACCTCATCTTTATCGCCTATCCTTGACCTAGTGCCAAGGTTTGTGGTATGACATCCGTAGCTGTAACTTTTTGGCCTCACTCTTCTCGAATACGACCGATGGATTGTTAGCCTACATGGAGTATGTATCTTTCCGCAAAGAGGACAGGCATTTTACACCCACACTCGTTAGGGCCTAAATTGGGCAAGTGTTTTGGAAAGACCCATTGTCAAATAAAAAAAAATAAAATTATATTCCATCATGTAGTTTATCACAGAGCCGATTGCCTGGATATAAAAACACAGTGGTCCATTATGACCGATGGTATGTACACTGTCTACGTTAAAATAATATTGATACACAGTCTGATGTTCTGTGAAGTGGGATATAGAAGCTGGTCGTGTGCCTTCATTAATATTGACTCGATTAATCGTGTACGGAAACGGTTACAAGCTATTTGAGATTGCCAATTCTGGTACCGATTTACCCTCACTCATGACGCATGCACAGAAATCTTTTGAATTACAGCACAGTCGCCGTGAACTGGTCGTAATCCACGCGTGGGCAGTGATGTCCACGCATGCGTTTACCAGGTAATAAAAATCATCAGCAAAATTTGTAATTAATGATGCACCGGATTATATCCGGTGCTTCATTAATTAAATTTTTGATGATAATTCCTATAACTAATGTTTGGAATCTAATATTATTGTGTCCGTGCAAATATTGCCCACCCGTGTAAAGTGACCAGTCCACTGCTGCCGTACTGTAGTGGATTCAGATAGTGGGAAATGCGCAAAATGTAACTTATGCAAAACCTGCAACAAATACACGGGGCTTGTGGTCATTGTCTGAATCCTCTAATATAAAGATTTACACTCTGAATATTTTACGCGAGGTTTGCATAAATTATAATTTGTCAGGCGCGAATATTTTAAGCCATATTTGTTGAAAAAGTTACATTCTATGTTTTACTCATTGAACTCGTCTATCTCTAATCTCTATAAAGCCAGGTTGCTTCAATGCCAGCGAAAAACGTCGCAACATAATCCCCTCCCCACCAAGATGGTACGAAGTCAATCAACGCGTTCATTCCTCTTAATCGACGGCTTGGGAGCTGTTACGCGTGACTATAGTCACAGCGTAACAGCTTTTACAACATCAAATATCGCGGTGCGAAGACTGCTCACGCGGTATCAATTTTCCTATCTCGGCCCTTGGTTTCTGTCAATACTTACTGAAACAATTTGTATTGCGAGCAAAAATGTGCACATCATCAACATATTCATTTTTCACAGTCTTCAAAATATATTCTTTAATTAACCCTTTGAACCCTGGTGGTATCTTCCATGTCAGTTCAATGGCAACAATTGGAAGAGTCCACATTCATTATTTGGGGGTAGACCAATTAATATTTTCAGCGTGCAGCCGTGGGGCTGCTCGTTGAAAATATTTATTGATCTACCCCACACATTCACTCAGCAGCCATCCAACGTAATGAAATTATGACGTATCATGCTTCTGGGAAGGGAAAAGCGACCGCTCGAGTTCAAAAGGGTTAAAAAGCCATCGGCGATTCCGAGGCGTCGGGAAGTTGAAAACCTTCAAGAATTTCCTTGTTGTTGAGTATTGTTGTGGAGACATTTTTCTATATGTGACCAATGAGCGTTTCTAAAATCCAGGATGTACAGAGATCCGTGGAGTCCACTAATACAAATTATTTCCATCGAATTCCTCGCTACATTTTTACTGTTCAGCATCCTGTCCTCCCTTTCTTTTGACAATAATAACTAAAATGTGTAAATATTCCATTTGTATTGCCGTGTACAGTACGACCCCCTGTAGTATGGTCGCTTTCACTGGTCACAATATTTCCACGGACGCAATAATATTAGATTCCAAACACTAATTACTGGAATAATGATAAAAAAATTTAATTAATGAAGCACCGGGTTGTATTAAAATTTTGCTCTTAATGGTTTTTATTATCTGGTAAACGCATGTGTGGACATCACTGCGCACGTGTGGTTACGATCCGTCCGCGGCGACTGTGCTGTACACATTCCTTGTTCGCAGACACCGCAGTATATTCTTTAAAACGCGATTGCGAGGCGTCGGAAAACTGAAAATTCCGCGAAAAAAGAGCATAGTTTTCCTTTAGAAACAATGCACCTTCAAAGAAAGCGTCCAGTCGGATAATTTTCTGTTTGTGAACAATGAGCGCTCTGGCAATGCAGTTGTTTGGAGATCAGTGATCGTACCCGACTCAAGAGAAAACAAAAGAAAATAGCACCTGACATTCAGTGAATTCTACAGTCCCAGTATTGTTGGAAGGAAAACGGACATAGAATATCGATGCAGTCGCGAACTGGTCGAATTGCTTTGTTCAATTTTTGTTCACATAGTACTGTAATGTTTGCGTTTCAAATCTGGGGACAATACTATAAAACTTCTACAATTGTATTTTCCGGAATTGTATTTTCTAGTTATGGCTTTAAATGGGTTGAAATGAACCATTAGCATTTTCAGAGATGAGGCAATTTTCCAACTGGCAATCTTTTAAAACGCGAATGATTCATTTTAGTCAATTATATTAATAGGTGGAAAATACAATTCTAGAAAATGCAATTGTAAATGTTTTATAGCATTGGCCCTTGGTAACTGTAAGGAAAGATAAGTATCCTAGAAGGAATCGGGACTGACGGTTTGTAAAAGGCACCAATATGAGTGATAAAACATAACTTTTCAGACCGTTTTTGATGAAGAAATCTGCGCCGGCAATTCCAGTATAAATTAGAGCTGGCTGCCAGAAGTGTGCTTGTGTTAACAGTCTGTCAGCCCATAATTGTAAGTGCTTTGTTTTATTAGCTATGCAATATTAACACGAGCGTTTGAGTGTCAATTGCCATTTTGTGAAAACTTTATAAAGCCGACTGACAAGAGCAATCAAGTGAATATCGTTCGAGACCAATAGTTCTCAACTGTCAAACGTTAGAGACAGACAACACGCATTCGAAATTTATTGTCCCGTGTTGGCTGACAATGGAAAAACGAAAGTTATAACCGGACAGCGCTATTCACAAAAAATCACACTTCGAATATTATTTTTTTAATATTTTTGTCTCCACGACGTAGCTTATGACCCCCCTCCCATCCCCAAATTTATAAAACTACGTTCCACTGTGATGTTTTAAGGGGCATTTTGATAAGGGGGAAATGAAAAATATTAGTTTTTCAAGACATTTTTGGCAGGCTTTTTAACCTATTCGTGTAAAGGGAAGGGGTAAACCGATCAGTGACAAAAAGTCCCAAGAGTGAGGCTGATCGTGCATCTGGTATTTGTCTATTCAGTAACAGTTTGAAATTTCAAACATTTTTTAAAGAGTAACACGTTAAATCTTGCTGGAAAAACTCCACTAATTGAACTGACTGATTTAACTATTAACTTCTCAATTAGTTATCGAGTCCATTGAAAATTGAGTGTCCGTAAGGACGACTATTGTTTTAAAGTACTTCATTACTCCGGGCACTCTCGAATGATGAGAACGCAGAGTTGATAGAAGAAAATAGTCACGTGCTATTGAGTTAATGTAAATTATATGTTCCTTGAATGTAACGCCGCCGAAATGATTGCCAGTATTTTGAACTGAAGTTGGTTTATGGCATTGAAGTAGTTGAATGTTGAAGTCGGAATTTACGAGCCAACAGTTTAGTCAGGTCTTGCCATATTTTTGAGGTATTCAGTTATATTTTGTCTCTCGAGTGCAACAAGGTGCCATCGGCAATGCTAAAGCATTGCCGATGGCGCCCTGTTGGCTCAGGGGACGATTTAAAATTCATTGCTATTCAGAGGTTACACAAAGTTACACGACCGGGTTAGTTGCAGTTGTAATTTAATTTCCTATTTGTCAAAAAAAAACAATTGGCTTTTTTCAGAAAATGTAATATTTATGCGCAGAGTGTTAGTTTCTGAACGGATTTCCCATATAAAGTAGCTGAAATAGTCGAAATTAGTCTGTAAGATCTGTTTTTAAGAAGCTTTCTATGTTAGTCCTGATATTATAGTTGGAGTAATTATGATAAGAGTTTCAAGAAACAGATCGCAGACTGATTTTAATTTAGATTTTACAGTTTGCAAGCGGTGGTCTCTTGTGAATGTAGTAGTTTACCGATCGGGACTCAGCTTGAATATATTCAGCCCGTTTATCATTTTCAGTCCTGAAACCATCTGATGAAACTACTTATAAATCCGGTCGACTTGTTGAATAACGCACGATAATTTACGTTACACCGCGTATTGGCAGCAGAACAAGTAAATGTTTGTAAAATAACCCGTTTCGTCGTTCCAGACCAAATAATATGTGACTACCCAATAGAACGACATCCACGAGAACTTTTCAACGACTAATTAGCTGTGAGACAAAAACCGTATTATATGGCATTTGTTGTGTGTAACTTTAGTGTGGCTGCCTTTCGTCGATGGTGATCCCAGATGTATCATAACAAACGCCGATGATTTCAGAGCTGTCCCTAATAAAACAGCGCTATACTCAACGTTGGGGTCGTACAAAATCTACTAGTCTTGGCGTACCTGGGTAATACACTGGTATCTCTTGACATTTACTTTTAGTCTAAACAATATTTATTTCAGTTCAGTATGAATAAATATATACATGTAACAAATGAGACAAACATGTCGCATAAAACAAAACCTGAAATTGGATTGAGCAGAAAGCATTATAACTTTTGTGGCAAAACCATGACACCTTCCACAGTGGTGATGTGTGTGATGGGGGATGAAGACATACACTACAACTAGTGTCGTTGACACATCTGGCTTACGAACGACATTCTGGAATCCGACACGTGACAAAAAAAAATTAAGAAAGGGCACGTTTCATTGAATCTGAGGCTACTTTACTCCTAAATTGACCAACAAAATCTCCATTCAAATATTATTATTTTTCTATCCTTGGTCTTAGAAGCATAGCTTATGAACTCGTTAAGCACATTCCAATATAAAGGTCTCAAGCTGTGTTTTTACGCTGACCTTTAATTGTTCCTAGTTATTCAAGAAATGTTTTTGCAAATGTCGCTCTTTAGTCTTGATGGATAAATGCTTAACGAAGAACATCCAAATACTTACCGATATATGCTTTGATAAGGCATCAGCATTTAATACCATATAGTTTGTTTCATCACTGTACCAGTATTGGGGAGGTCAGATCATGCCCCCACTGAAATTGGAAGGAAAGGTCTCCCTCGACCCCCACCCCTTCCGATCTTCGACTATGGTATCAACACTCTAGATGTACACGGAAATTATACCGATGTTATAGAACATCTGGAGTTTCCCACAAGTTGTTCCAACACTCGCTAGAAGAAGACATCACTAGAAATTGCAAATAATAAGTAAATGTTGTATAAGCTTGTAATCATTGAGAGACGAGGTTGAAACATATAATTATATTGATTTGCGTGGCAAGGTATACATGTTATTCTAATATAGAATTTTATATTGTCTTTGGGGATTGAATTTTTTTTCTGTCAGACCGGACGTCATACATTAACTGGGTCAAGGTGGATACCAGACCTGTAATCTATATGTATGACTGTGTCGTGATATTTTATATACATTTCCTTCTATAATATAAGCAGCTGGATGTTTGTTATAAAATATTTCGTTACAGTCAGATCCTAGTTAGTATGTTCCAGTGAGATACATACTGCTTGTAATTTTACCAGTAAACTACACCCGAAGATCGGTTGTGTTGAAAATCAATCTTATCAACTGGGTTGAGTGAATATGAACCCAACTGGGTTCATATTCTCTCAACCCAGTTGAGTTGGGCTGTTTTTAAACCAAGTCATTAACAAGTTTCATTGGTAAACTGCTTTACCATAAACTGATACTAAAAGAAGACAAACAGACTTCTAACAGAACACTCTTCATAAAATTACTTCGCGTATGTATGTTTCTTTCATTGATGACGTATCACTTGAATCCTATATATATATTCCTGGTATATCTGAGTATATCTCTGTTTTTTTGGAAACACTTGCAAAATAAGCAGTTTGTCCATACCGTTCCCTTTTTCGTCTTTAGCGTTACATATGATCTCTTGTTGAATTCAAGGGACGAAGTACAATTCAGCACGATTTGGTACATTATGAAGACTTGTATCAGATTGAGGTCTTGTCTGTGTGACGTTTTATAATTTTGTAGGGTGAAATAATAGGTTTGTTGGCATTTAGAAAGGGAATATTTGTCATGGCCATACGAAAAAACACTCATCGAAGGCAGTCACTGAAGGCATAATCTACGATACACAGCGGAGTACACACAACTGTCCCCACAGCCATTCTGTTTTTATCACTGGCATCTCCATTAGGTTAATGTGTCAAACATGGTTACCTCAAGTGGCAGATGTTACGAAATTAGATCAGACACACAGATCATGACAATTATCAAAGACTCGATTTACCATAAAGAATACGTATTAACTGCTCTGCCATAAAAACCAAAGCATTAATTACGGCTAAAAACATACACCCATCAACTGTCGGTATTTGTACCGACAAATAATACGGTAAACATATCATACCAAACTATTTTGGAAATACCCACCTTTTTTGTTTGATCTTGTAGCAAAAGAGAATAACGGATAACTAGGTCCTCTTCATTCCACCAGAAGACTGTAGAGTTAGCATGGAGAATAGACGACTTATTATCTTCAACCTGAAGCCATACCTTAAAAGCCGACTTTCAAAAACAAGGCAAAGTTCGACATGGCCGATGTTATTTTGAATGACATGAAAATGGAAAAAGTTGAATGCGTTCGTTCTGAAAACAGTGTGCTCAACTGTACACGCGAACTCCCGTATACTCTATTAGTTTTAGTTTGATAAAGATTCAGGCAGTAACAGTCATTACGTAATTTTTAGCAAAGAAGTACCGGTAGCTGGTTACCAGACCATATATTGCATTTTTAATACTTTACCTAACACGAAAAGCAGACGACGCTTGCAAACAAAATTTATTCGAATAACTTTTTTTTTTATTTTATTTTTTTGCGTCAAAAACATAGCTTTTGACCTCTCATTGGAACGAGCTCAACGCGCTCGTTCCAATGAGGGGTGATAGGCTATGCTTTTAAGATAAAAAAGGGAAAATAATGAAAGTTGAACGGTGATTTTTGTTAATAGGCCTGGTCGGATTTAGTCGTTGCGTTGGTTAAAGGGTTAATGACATTTTGTTGCAGTGTGCTTGTTAGATTTTGTTCGGCAATGTCCTCCAAGCCCTGCCAAACAATATAAAAAGAGTCTGAGGGAGTTAAACTTGAATTTCGTTTGGAGCTGAATTATCTGGTTGATAAATGTTTAAATTTCATTCCAGATCGCCGCGAGATAATTTCCTACATTTATGGGGTGTCATTCGGAGTATTTTTTATAACGTCATTTATCTGAACAACTATACACCTGGAACTTAATTAAGCACCCCCTGTTTTTTTCGCAGTGCTGTTAATAGAAACTGTCTTTACTTTCATGCTATCTTTCAGATGGCCAAAAGTCATTATTTGCGGAGAGAATGGTCTATTGACAAATGAAAGACAACACAATGATGAAAATATGCAGTATTTCAATGGCGCTAATTTCACATATCTCTCACTCATCTTTTTGATGGAGAAATGTTCTTTCGACAAGAGGGGTGCTGGAATGGTCCATGATGAAACAATGCCGGTAATTACTGACAACAAATGTAACTCGTGATCTCCTGAACACAATAGCAGTGTCTGGCGTCAGTAGCGAGTGTATCCACCACGTGCCCGGATGACAGCCTGAACCCTCCTCTTAATGCTACCAGTGAGCCCTCTGGTACGATTCAGAGACAACTGCTGCCACTCCTCACGCGGTGCAGCTTTCAAATCGGCCAAATTCTGTACAGGCAGATCCCTTGCTTGCGCACGTCGTCAAAGAAAGTCCCAGATGTGTTCTAAGGGATTCAAATCTGGGCTTATTTCAGGCCAAGGTAGTGTTGTGATAATGTTGTACCGGTGGAATGCTCTCATAGCATGGGAACGATGTGTCGTCCATGAATACAGAGCGAGTACCCAACGAGTGGTTATCAAAATGAGGCACGACAACCGGATTGAGAATGTCCCGGATATACTGACGACCATTGAGAGTCCCATGTGCAGTTACCATATCAAGTTTATAATCATGAGATAGTCATCCCCAGATCATTACTGATCCTCCACCATACTGATCCTGCATCATGCGGCCATTCGTGACGTGAAACAGAAACCTACTCTCGTCTAAACCAATGGACTCTCTTCACGTCCTGAGATTCCAATTTTGTCGTGCCATACACCACTCCAAACATCAACATCAAAGATGACAGAGCTGGACACTTGATGACCCTTCTGGTCCTCATACCCATTGCTTTGAGATGGTTTCGGACAGTTGTGTTGCACAAACTCCTGTTGGGGAGCCAAAGGCGTTTCAAAACCCCACTTGAAACAAAGACTCCAATCTTCACGAGGGGGGCTCTTTTGGGGTTGTCGAGGGCCTGGTTGGTCCTTAACATCGTTGGTTTGTTGATGTTTTCGGACAAGTCTGCTGATGACAGAATGACTATAGCCAAGTTGTCTTCCAATAGCTTTGAATGACATGCCTGTTGCATGCATGCCAACATTTGGCATCTTAGTGTCTCTGACAGTCTCCTCCTTGCCATGTCAACATTAATAATACAAGAAGTGACATAGTTTCTTATTTTATACCCAGATCTTGCATGTGGATGATAGTGTTTTTGTGACATTCTTGGGAAGCGTGCTTCAAGTGGACGAGGGGATGTGTTTGGGGTACGCTATCAACCAGAAACATCATGTTTCACAAGACGGATTGTACTGTAAGACATGGCTATCATTAAAACATAATAATCCGTAACAGCAACTTCACTGTCATGAAACATATCAGGGGGTGCTTAATTATGTTCCAGGTGTATACTAACATAATCTGAACTAGTAACTGCAGGTGATGGGTGAGAGATACTACACAGATAAGGTTAAGCTGAATTAGCACTGTGGTGTATTAAACTTCGCGAGAACTGTTCATTTGTAAGCTTCGAACAGACACGGCGGGCAGAGTTACCTCTCAACTCTGACTTTATTTCTCATAGTATTGATGAATAACAACCACAAACCCTTAAACGTCTTATAGTTAAATAGAAATGCAAACAGAATGGGTTAATACCACTTTTAGTGAAAATATAAGCATGTTTTTCATGTATTTCACCATACTTGCTTGGAGGTCATTATTTTTACAGAATGTACACTTTAATATGGCATGTAGATTGTAAAAAAAAAACACCCAATAACCCATACTCTGGAGTTTTCACGCACACAATCTCAATTTTATTTTTAATCCTTTATTTAACCCTTTGAACCCTAGCGGCCGTTTTTCCGGCCAGCAACATGGTACGTCATAACGTCATCAAATAGGATGGCTGTTCAGCAAATGTGTGGGGAAGACCAATCAATATTTTCAACGTGAAGCCCCGAGGCTTCATGTTGAAAATATTGATTGGTCTACCCCAAATAATGAATACGGACTCTTCTAATTGCTGCCATTGAACTGACATGGAAGACACCCCTAGAGTTCAAAGCGTTAACGTAATGGCCACAATCGACCATCGCTATTTATTCGGAAATTACTCTTCAAATTGTATTATTTTTCCACTTTTTACCTATATTTAGCAATTCAAGAATTTGTTTTGAAAGTGTCGTCTGCTATAATTCTTAGGTAACGGGGTAAAGTTCAAGGAAGGCAGAAGCAATGGTTTACTTACTGGATATCAGCGTCCATTGTCTTTAACATTGTATGTGCGTTGAGTGTCTTTTATTTAGTGTCATTTCCATTTTGATGTTTTTCTTTTGCTGAATGTGATTTCTTTCTTATCAGATTATCATACTTTCACTCTAGCTACGGTACCACTCTTTATCGCTTTGAAAATCCCATGTTTGAACGCGAACAAGACCATCAGTACTCTCCCCAACTAATCTGAATAGGACCCCCCTCATACTTCTTCTATTTAGTTTCTAATCTCCCCAATAACATTTCGTACCGTATCTATCTGTGTATAACTCAAGATAGAGTCTGTTTTGAAAGAGCCGGCGAACTCGGTCATGCAGCTTTTCAGACCGCAGTGCATTCTAGAAAAAAAGTCTGTTAAGTGAATATTGGCCATTCCAGTTCTTCGCCATCTAATTTCGCTGTAGTTGCATTACACTTCAAAACTTGTTCCATGCCAACGGCTATGATTATAAGAGATATCGCGTGAATCAATAAGAGAATAAAACAATAAAAGCCAGTGGATATAATGTTTAATCTGGCGAGATGAAATGCCGCCATTCTGTGATCTATAGTCAATGAAAAAGTCGATTGGCCCCAAATCCTTCTGTTTCTTGTCACTCCTGTGTTCTGTCCATCACTAGTTTCTCATTAATTGAGGTTTTTTTTTGTTGGTGCATATGCCATGGGTCAGAAAAAAGTAACAAATGTGTAACGAACCGTGCCCCCCCCCCCCCTCCCAAATACACAGTGACTATATACAGTGGCAATATCTAGTTGTCTGGGCGTTCATGTTTGATAGATGGAACTATGACTAGGTTGAAACGGAAGTATCGCCATTAAACGGTAATTACAGGGCAACTTCAGAATCAATCAATAACATCCAGTCATATCAGACTCTACTTGCCGCCTCTTCCCATAACGTCCGATACTCCTGGAGTTTATTAAAACATTTGATCCAGGATGTAATCTCCCTTTATGTGAACGCGTGGTACGCTAGGACTTAATGTGATTTTGGGGGATACTAATTTCCGAAAATACTCCACCTGGACAGGTTGTTGAAATCCGGATACTCCATTTTTCCCCATGTAAAAACTAAATCGTTTGCGCCTAGAGTTTATGCACCTTGATCCAAAAGACACGTCGTAAATCTTAGACTATTACTCATGATATTCCAATCCGTCATCAAACAAAATAGCGCAACCAAAATCACGTGGCTAACTCGTGACAAAGATCTAAAAACGCGAGTCTGAAGCTAAATCAATAAAATGCGTTAAAACGTAGATTAATTTTGATATTTGCTCCGGGTGCAAATAAAATACTACCGGAAAGGTTAGCACCTGGAGTATCAGACGTCATGTAAGTAGCCCTAAAACATTATATAAATATAATTCTACTTCTTACATACATGTAATGTTTGTTAACCTTTCACCCAACTTAACGTAAATCCCTATTCACAAAATTCGTCATTCAAATTTTTTTTTTCAACTGGGGCCCCAAAAACATAACTTATTTACCCTTAATGGAACGAGCTCGTCGAGCTCGTTCCACTGAGAGTCATAAGCTGTGTTTTTTAACCTAAACATGAAACTTTCTTAGTTCATCAAGAATTTTGGTTCCAAGTGTCGTCTGCTTCTCGTGTTAAGTACAGTTGTAAATGGCTTTGTATACTACCTGCAGCATCAACGATGCGGACAGCTCAAACACTATTTATTTTGGAAAAGTGAAATATCAATTCTTATATAATATGATAATCTTCGGACAAAATAATGTACAAAATGAATTGTCCTTATATGCCGATAAATTCTGTCTTTTCATTGGTCAGAATGCCTTGGACAAATAGCCATGGCAAAGGATGCACCCAACATCCAAGGTATATGAGAGCGTGAACCATCCAGGGTACAAGCGCACGCGAAACATCGGGGTATATGCTTTAAACGAAAGCTTTTCGCTTTTTCTCGCCTGGAAATAAAAATAGAACCAAAAAACCCGAAAATAGTCACAAATATCATCAGCTTTCCGACAATTCAATCATAAAAATAAAATAAGAGCAAATAATTCGTCCCCTAAGTACCAATGTGTCCTATGTGCCAGTAGGCACATAGAACACATTGGAACTCAGGGGACGATATTTCAACAAAATGCTGTTTACTTGTTTCCTTAACTACCCAAGGGATGTAACTCTATCTGTTGTCTCCTGCGATTATAAAAACAAAATAATTATCACGAATTTGGTCCAAGTGATTGTAGTGCTGAGAAATGCGTCCACAAATTTATTTCCACTATGTTTGTATGGTGTTTCAAACGGGACAAAAACGTTATCTCCGCCAACATGTATGGTATATGGAGATTTAATACCTGGATGTCTCATTCAAACACCTCGCCTGCGACTCGGTTTTTAAAAACCGACATCCAGGTATTAAATCTCCATATGCCATATATTTTGGCGGAGATAACTTATAATATTGTAAGTAATCACAGTAAATGTCAAGATTCGACGGCAAGCTTAGACCTTTGATAAGTCATCTCCTCATAATGACATTACACAACTCATGTGGAGCTAGGTGGCTCAGTGGTTACGACATTGGACCGAAAACCGAAAGTTCCACGGTTCGATCCTCACCAGGGATAATTGCTTTTCTCCTTGAGTAAGACACTTAATCCCGATTGCCCATGTGGGGGTACGGTGACACTGTGTACTCAGGCGTACTGCACGTCAGTGGTGCACTTGTCTCCAACCAATGTTAACCCTACTTGTGCAGAGTTAGTACGTAGGGGAGTCTGACATTACCTCTCCGCTGCTCGGTGCTTCTCTACGGGTACTCCGGCTTCCCCCACCTGTAAAACTGGCCGACACGGGTGACCCTCGCTGCTGAAAGTGTCATTAAACCCCATTAAAAAGAAACAAGACTCGGGGGAGGGGTCCATAGAACTTCTGTTTGAGAGTAGTAGAAGAAAAAGGTGGAATAGTATTGAAAGAAAAAAATCATGAGAATTATTTAGTTAGTGCTTATGGGTGTGGATGGACTGTTGCCTAGTTGAAACAGCGGAGGTCATCAGTCAATGTGCATGGCTGCCAGGGTGGATATGTCACACGCTTATAGATATTCCAATGAATAAGTATTTAATTCCCCTTGAAAACCTGAAGATATTAACATAATTTGTGGAACTATCGGGCGTAATCATCATAACGCTACGGCTATGGTGAGCCTTCTTTTCTGATTGTGATGTCAAAAGGTCGATCAAATCAAGTCTCGATCAAGTAACTATTCTAGCTTTGATTCACAGAAAATAAATCATTATGAAATTTTTCAGATTCAGTCGTACGGCATATATCAGTTGGTTGGAAAAGCGAACCGCTCAGAAATAAAGACATTGGTTGCACATACTGTGACCAATATACAAGGTGAAACATTCAAATAGTCGTTTAAATCGTTACGCCAAAATCAATGATTTTAGATTAAAATTTTCCTCTCGTCAGAATCTCAAAACCTCTGGAGTGATGAGATTGGAAAGAACATTTTGAAAGGGCATCTGTCATTTCATTTGGAAAGCATCTAACGCTGCATTTCTGTTGTTCTAGAGAACTAAGAACGCTTTATACGGTGCTTTCAAGTGATTAAGATTGCCACATTGTTCAACTGCAATCCACATTTTAAAGTCTTCGTTTCAAATGACAGAACATATTACAATTTTCAAAATATATTTATACATTTTAGAGGGAAATGCCCGTCCGAGGGGGCTGACCAAATCGCAGGATCGATGATATATCATTCCTTTCTGTTTCATATGTTCTGATCCATTTAATTTAAACAATATTTATTTGAATATTGTGTTATATACCATGATCACCTATTCTACTATATAGGAAAAGCCTACGACAAAAATTGTAGCTTCACACACCAACCGTGGTGAACACGCCAGCAATGGAATTTCAGTAGTTAAAATTTACACCTACAGTGGAACTACATCCAAGTTGACCTTTGGTGACGTCGACCTGAATGGGAACTTGTCTAAATTTATCGCACGTCGCCTCGCGAAGAGTGAAATGAAAGTGGCAATTATTTATTACGTTTTTAAATGAATTTACCCCATAAAACACCAAAACATTAACAAACATGCATTGTCTCATGTTAACGAAGCATCCATAACTCGAAATAGTATGTTATTGAAATGAAAAAGGCCCTTTCTGTTTTTCTCTGCGGCTGCTGCTCAGTAAAATCGAGAAAAAATAATATCGACTCTTAATAATCTGACGATCATGGTATAAATAAAATATACCCAAAGTAGCTTGGTGTACCAAATGTTCACCAATCGTGGTGAAGTGGTGTTAACCGCGCACCGAAGGCTCGCGGTTAACACCCCTTCACCACTCGTGGTGAACATTTGGTACACCAAGCTACTGGGGGTATATTCTCTATATATATGTACAATACAGATTATAAAAGTCATAAAACAAAGAGTAAACAATCAACACACAGCATTGCACGATGGAGTGAGAAAATAGCGATGGTTAGATTACCGAGAAAAGGAAGGGATTCAACAGAACTTGCAACTTGGGTAAGTTATCCGCCTAATGCTTGTGTAAGTTACCGCATATGGGTGGAATAGATCTCCAGGTAAACCCATATATCACTGTCCGAATGCCAAACCCCCTACTTGTTAATCAGATTTAGTTAATTTTAAAGCCAGCCGTTGCCCCCTCCCGAGACCGAGTCAGAACGCTACACATCCACACAATGGAGCAAACAAATGTAAATATGGGCAAATGAACACCAGTACCCTAAAGGACAATTTGGTTACATTTTCACTAATGGTGCGATTCATTGCCAGTGGAGATCATGCCCCTGGGCCGCGATATACGAGGTCCGCTGCTGATTCATGCCATCATCCTTTGAAAAGTGCGCTTGAACAAAGGAGACGACTCATATAAGCCTATGGCTTCCTGGCGAATCCTCGTCTACTTACAATCCTGATTGTTTCTGTTTCTGTTATACCGTGTACAACCATGACAACTGTTTGCCGTTCTGTGATATTATCATTTTGTAATGTATACGTGTAACACTGTTTTCCGAATAAATATTGTTTAAACTAAACAAATGTATCTACAGTCGCGAAGAATGTACCCCTTTTGACAAATAAATTAATTGTGTCTGCGCGGTTTGATAATACCCTACTGCCAACCCAATTGCAAGTGAAGAGATACTATGCCATCACCCATTACAACACAACACCATTTCAAAATGGAGAAAGGGGGCAGACCACCAGACATGATATATGATCCGGTTCAAACCATCGAATCCACACATTAGAAATTATAAACACTGATACAACTGAATTGCTGAAACATAAAACAAAAACCTCACTAAAGCCCACCATGGCAACATGGCAGTGGCGTATCCAGATCCTTGTTAAAGGGGAGGAGTTGGGTGGGATGGAGTGTATGGCCGTTATAATCCGCTAAACGTAAAAAGTTAAATGTATCAAATTAACTGGAATAGCAGTGCATGCTGTAGAATTAAAACACAAAAATGCAAACAGGTGATTTCAACACATCAAAACCTATTATACACTAGACGGTATGCTAGCGCTGCATGTAGTCCGATGATGCAATAACTTAGTTTTTCCGGCATACATGGTTGGCAAGATACTCTTGGCGTCCTGCATCCAGACATTCTATGAGAATCCCCAAGATTATAACATAAATTATTATGTCAAATCGATTGCAGAAAATGGATGCCGCTGGTTTCTTTAAGGAATCAAAAGGGATCGAGGAACAAGCCGTCCCCATTCCTGAATCTTTCACGTTTGTCAACTTATCAGCAGTTTAATCTCCAGGCCACAGATCGATAAATTCACCATACAGCTCTAACAATACAACTTCCATGTATACATAACATGACAGGGCAAACAAAATATAAGGGGATTTAAAGAGGTCTATACGACTTCAAGTTTCATCAGTAGTTTGACGAATAACAATTACTTGCCAGACGCAATAACGATCGCGAAAATGTTTTGGGCACGAACAAAATACTCGATCCAGTAGAGTAACAGAGAACGTTTTGTGCAAACAAGCGCGATAGGAAATAGCCATGAAACACTCTTATATTTGCATATATCATGCAATCTATTCGGATTAAAACATAAGCAAGAAACATTCTGTGAACAAAGTTGAATCTCTCTCACCAAAGGAAGGTGAATACTACATCTCAAAGCATTGTGACTGATGGTTCACAAGAAATTAATTCAAAATAATTTCAAGTTTTTTGGACAGGTTTCATGCTATGGGGGCTAAGACCTTCCTTCGAAAACACTTGAGATATCACCCGTCCCTCACATATCCTCCCCAAAAAGGTCGGTTTTTTTGGATGAATCGTCTCTGTACGAAACTCGACTTGGGACAAAACGTCGAGATGATTTTGGGTGGAACTTCCCCGACACCATCTCCAAGTATTGTCAGTAGTAGTTCTCGAAAATTCTCTTTAGGTAGTTTCTTGCTTATTGGACAAGGGGAGGGGAGGGGTGGCCATGCGTTGGGGGTTAAGATCTCCATTCGAAAAAAAACTTGGAAAACTACCCACTCCCTCCACACAAAATAAATAAAGCACAATGCTTAAATGTGGGCTATAGACATATCAAGTTTTAATGAGGTGAGAAAAACCAGTAGCGAAATGCACGGTGAGGGCCCAAAGAGGCCGAGAAAAGAAAAACAGTAGCGAAATGCATTGTTGAAAAAACTCTAAATCTGTCAAGTTTTATACTCGCCAGTCCTAAGCCCAGGTAAAAGATGTGGGGAGTTAATCAATTAAAAAAAAAACAGTTGCACAATTCATTGTAAAAAAAAACCCTATAAATCTGCCAAGTTTTATAATTACCAGTTCAAAGCCCAGGTATAGGATGAAAGGCGTTGATAATTTAAAAAAAAACAGTAGCACAATTCACTGTAGAAAAAACTCTAAATCTGCCAAGTATTATTTATAGTTGCCGATCTTCAGCCCAGGTAAAATTTGAGGAGTGTTGATAAATTATAAGCTATTTCAAGTCAAGCTCGAAATCTTCAAGATTTTCTTCTTGAAGCCGCGACAAAGGATGGGTGGAATTTTTATTGTTATTCACACCTAATAACAAAAGGGCAAATGCTTTTAAGTGGCTCGTTTCAGGGAAGGATTTCCGCATAACCTGTGTCTCTATGCCTGGTGGAAAATGAGACCGCAAATGTGATATTTTATCAGACTTTAAACATAAAATAGAAGGGGGTTAAAATCAAGATATTATCACCATCTTTAGAATAAATTTTACATGTGATATAGCTTTTGTGTTTATTTCATGTTTTCAAGATTAATAGTTTACTTGCGGGTCTCTTTGTCCCGGCTTGCAAAAACTGAGATCGCAAAGCTGAAAATTCGATGTTTTTAGTGCCAGTAGTTCACTTGCGGTCTCTTTGTCCTTAGTTGCGGAAAAGTGAGACCTCAGTTCGGATTTCGCGCTATACATTAAAAGTGAAATTTTAGAGGTTCAAGTAAGAATATCGGTATCAAACTACGGATGTGTATTTGGTATACCCCATATTACAGATAGCGTTCATTTGAGAACTCTAACACCTGAACTTTGAATGCGGTCTCTTTCGGACTCATTTTCCATCTGAGGTCTAATTTTAGTGTGATCAGGTGTTCCACGTCTCTCATTTTAGTACGACCGGGTATTCGATATCACCTACAAAACAAATTGGGCCGGACTTTCTAGTCGGATTGTTTTTGTTTCACTGTTGCAAAAAAGCATATATGTGTGTTATGGATTGCTTTGCTTCTATAGTATGAAAACAATGCACATAAATGAAAATGAAGCAAAACCAAATATAGGAGAATTAAAAATATTCGTTTCAGATTTTTGCAGATGTACATTTTTTCTCCAGTCATTTGATTCTTCCTGCGTCCCCATGAACTGTGTTAATTATCGTTTCAAATATAACCATCGCTCGCGCGCGAAATAAATATTTATATACAGCACTAGTCGAAATTGTGGTGAATCTATAAGAAAATTGAGTTTTTCCCTAGTGAATTCTGCAACACGAGACCAGAGTTACTCCAACTTTAAGCGTATAGTAGACACAAATGGCTATCAGCAGCGCGGTGTATTATTTGATTGGGAAAAGGACTTGTGATCTTGTGGTCACGGGTTTGAACGCATTTGCCTTGTATCGTCACATATTCAGCGGCGTTGCGAAGATTTGGGGATAGTTTAAACCTGATTTATAATATATAATTAATAATAATATAATTCATTTAGCATAAAATTCTATTAAAAATGCTCATTGGCTGTACATAACGCTGACACGCACATAAAACATACTTAAAGAAAACAAATCTGAGAGAGACATACAGAGAATTATAAAAGATCAATAAAAGCCTAGATGAATAAAAAAGTTTTAATCTTCAATTTAAAAATGGAAACTGAATTAGCCTGCTTAATATCACGAGGAAGTTGATTCCGCAGGTTAGGGCCCCATATAGAGAATGCCTTGTCACCAGCAGTACGCAGCTTGCCACTAGGCTGTTTCAAGCTTAGCTTGCCGGATGACCGACGTGCTCTAGAGAGTTGATGGTATTCGAGCAGGTCTGGCGAATAATTTGGCGCCCATTCGGTCAGCCATTTATAGACCAACAAAAGCACTTTAAAATCCGTTTTTTTATTTAATAGGGAGCCAATACAAGCTAAACAGAATAGGAGTGATATGACCTGATTCCCACTGATCAAATATTTCAACGACATCATCAACGCATACCTTCGTCGAAGGCATGCCTTGGTATGTTGTTTGAATATTAGTCATAAAAAATTATAGTTTAAAATTTCAAGTGTTCTTGGAAATTTGTTTGTGGTTAAACATGCAAAGGTGGACAAAAATAAAATATATGGTCCTGTCTGTGTCCTCTTGACAACCTAAGTTTATAAAGCGCACTGAATCCGCCCAATCAGCATACCAATGGCATACCAATGGCTCCACAATATCACCGCTTACAAACGCTTCCATAATAACACGTGTGATCCTCATCCTGCCGTGCGACATTGCTTTATATGTATTACTATGTTCAGAATGAGGCACCCAAAAACAAATGTGTTTGCTTTACACATAGCGCCCAGAATAAAAGGATATATCCGGAACGCCCTCGACGGAAAGTTCTTCTCGTTTTTGTTGTCTCAGAGAATGCTCATTCTATCTATACACACATGTACATACATATTTACCCACATACGATGCTGACGCGAAACACACATTACCAGACAATATGTCATGATGATTCTGACGTTCACGAAATTGAATTTTTATTTCTAAGCTTCTGCATTGTAATAAAACATAAAAGATGTCACGTGATACTCAATCTTCTTTTATGGGTGATTGAATACTCTCCTAGTAAAAAGTAGAACCTAAGACAACTCCTGCATCAGTCACTACACTCGGCATTTTCTTCAACCCATACTTTAAAAGACCTAATTTTGGGACCTGTGCTCTGTATTTGGTAATGCGGATGCAATTGTACTTTGTACGGCAAGAACGAATCTGATTTGGTTGACACTGATGGATGAACCATCGGTGAAGTAACAAAGACTTCGCGTGGAAGTTGTCATGGCAGCCGCCTTGTAACGCCACTGCCATTATGATACGTAATGTCAGTGTGCATACCCAGCGTAGGTTGTTAGGATGACACGTGAACCCATCGTCCATTTTGTTTAATGCCATCTTCTTTTCAATATTTTTACATGGTTATAAACAACCAGACGACGTCTTTCATTTACCGAAATCGATCACAAAACAGCCAGTTGGCACGGAGAAGGCCAACATTCATCCAGTCGAGAATAAATAGAGGGGACTCGATAGCTTGACCTTAACAAACAGGCCCGACTTTCATGCTATTTTGTCGTGTGATGTAATAATTAAAGTCACGTTTGATACTTCCCTTCATGTCAGATTATTAGGGAATCGATTTTCTACACAATTAGACTTTGCTCACGTCATGTACCCAATACAGAATTAACAAGTTGCATGTGGTTTCGTATTAAATGTTATAAGCGCCATCGGGTATTCATTATACAATGTTAATTAATTTACTGCTTCTAGTATGTTATTGTGTATTCTGGGCATCTATTAGGGTTTATCTCAAAACTGTTAATCATACTAATTTATCATAAAACGGGACGAATCACGATCTGACACTCGAAATGTCTTTTAGTCGATCAATCGTATATTCAAATTCTGATTTTCTTCCACTGGGCATACTAAGCCTAACATATCAAGCTCAAAGTTTCGGGGAAAACATTCAAAGAAATTACGTAAGGAGGACAATACAGGCTGAGATCTTCTCGCGCAAGCCTACATTTTATTTCATCTGGTAGTGTGCACATTAGTATATTCCCCTGAAATGATAGGAAAACGTAATCTTTTTCACCCCAACGTTCCATACTTAGCCCCTCCAACGCATCATTCACGACCTCTTGCATGGACGAGTCTGTCTTTGTGGAAAAATCATTAATAATATAATACCAATGCCACATTATCACCGATGCGCTTGTGCATTTAGGGGTTTGTTGTGTTATCTATTCATGAACTGCCAAAAAAGGTTAAAGATATGGAAAAAGATTATTTTAACTCGTTGGACCCTGATTGTATATTTCATGACAATCAGAGCCATCAACTGGTAGAGTCCATATTGGTTACTTGGAGGAAGACGAAATCAATATCAATAAGCCTTGGGGTTGCACGTTAAAAATTTTGACTGGTCTACCACAATATCACTACAATACCGCTCCTTCCTATTTTTGTATTAATTGTGTTTAAATAAGATTGCAGGCAGTAATCAAAAGAAAAAGATAAAAGCGGGTATGAGAGCCCAAGTGTATTTTGAAATGGATGAACAAACGAACAAAAGAAATATTTCATAGGCTATTATGGAGAGCGGAAGTAAAGACGATCTGGATCACATCGCATCTGAATGTGTCAAGCATTGGGACAAGGTTAATGATAGGTGGTGTATCAATGAGAACCAGTGAGAGAGCAAGAATGAGATGGGACAAATGAAACTAACTCTGTTTGAAGCAAAATAAAAGTGTTAAGAAATTGTGGTATAGCTTTGCGTAGGCCCACATATAATTTTAGTTCTAGTATCCTATATAATATTTACTAAAAGGAACCAATATATGGAGGCTATTACTTGGGTACTCATCAGATCACCGAAGTTAAGCAACATCGAGCCCGGTTAGTCCTTGGATGGGTGACCGTCTGAGCGGTCGATTCGGACTCCCGCGTTGTCTCCTTGGGGAAGGCACTTAACCCCGATTGTCCAGATGGGGGCACGACGACGTCGTGTACTAAGGCGCACTGCACGTCGATGGTGCGCATGTCTTCAACCAATCTAACCCTGCCTGAGATGCAGTGTGGAGTTACGATGTTGTGGATCTGGCAGCTGCTCGTCGTTGCTCGGTGGTTCTCTCCGGGTGATCCGGCTTCTTCCACACGTTATCCCGGGCTGATATCTCGTAACTGAGACGGAAGGCTGATATGAAGTTACCTCGGGCTGACATCTCGGTCGATATGAACTTAATCAAGTATTAACCTCTTTATTTATAGAACCAAAACAAATAATTACAAAAAGTCTCAGATCAGTTACCGTTTTCTAATAGAGTTACTGTTTCTCAATCTTTTCACAAAGTCCGAAGTATCCTCTTCTCCAATTCCTAGTTCAGCTATCCGAAGGTCTCGCCATCCCCATTTTGGGAAGTCGCGACGTTCGGATAGCTAAACTTTCTCTTCTTCCATTTCAAAGAATTCCTGGCTTACGATTCTGAATTTTAGTTTGCGATGAATTTTTTGTTCAGCTTTCTTCTTTTCTCTCTTTATCCACCTAATCCTCACTCGTTGCCATCATTAATTCCACACCACACAAAACTACTCCCTTTTGCCAAGGACGCCTATTTTACTAATTGATTGCTTTCGACGATTAACGGTGAACGATTTCTCTGCATACAAAATAGCCCATTAACGTGTCAAGAGGGACAACTCTTGGATGTATATATCGGACGAGATTAGCATCCTCTCGGACGAGTTTGTAGTCACGTTAGTCGATAATTCGTCACCTGAGTGCTAGAATGTTCTATGTCCCATAGGGGACATAGAACATTCTAGCACTCAGGCGGCGAATTGGCAATTCTGGGAAAGAATATCATATCTAATAAATAGTGTTCAAAATTGCTCTGCCATTATTGAACAGATACTCAGAGTTGTTTAAGCCTTTCAGCACAAAAGAATCAGAATCATGATGACATTTAACATCATACCATTAAAATACTATATAATAAGCTGTGAGGAAGCTTCATAATTTCAGCCAGCATCCTTAGGACTGTAGGCTGAAAATTGATTGGCTCACCTTTTTGTTGGGTGACGAATGAATCTCTTTCCGTCCCGAATATGGAGCCTACGTCGAAATACAAATTAGAGAGTGTTCAACGTGTTTCTGTCGTCAAACACCGGAAGGAGCATCTCCTTTTGTGAGAGCGGATTAAGCCAACAACGAGCTTGTTTTGCTTGATTCCAACTACAGTACTTCCTGACCACATCGCGATTCGGTCGCGAAAATTTACGATACTGGGTTGAGATTTTATGAATAAATACAGCCAAAATCAAGACAGCACCAAGACAAACAAACAATAACAGCATCGCAGGTTCGATTCCATCGCATTTTTTCTCGGAGGCGAGATTCTACAATATAGCGGTGCAAAAAGCAGACAGATAGTTTCGGAAATTCTCCGTCCGCTTTTGTAACCAGAGCACTGTATGATTTTGTAGTCATTCTCATGTTTATTACTGTGTTCGGAGAGAAATGATATATGCTTCTCTTTCTAAACTCCAGAACGATAAGAGAAGGTTATATTATTGTCAGAATGCGTCTTCAGCTCTTGGGGGGATGCGTGGGGAGATATGTGAACAATATTCAAATCAAATCCTCCACCAACCGTGTTGGTTTTCTATTATTTTGAACCCGATCCATCAATTGTTGCAAACACCGCGGGTATTAGAGATAATTCGCCCTGTCATGCAGTTATTTGTAAATTGCTAAAACAGTATAAATCACCGCCATGACACGAATCTTATAAAAAATTAAAATACAATGTCAGTCTAGCGGAAGAAACCAGTTCAAGAAGTAAGAGGAGCAAATTGGTTAGATATTTTTGTTAATATTATGCACGACTTTGACCAATTCGATACTAATTCTCTCAATAATGTAGCAAACAAAATACAGTGTTGTGATCATAGCTGGCGCTTTCGTAATCCGGTCGGGATCCGATAGCGATAAGCTTACTCTAGAGTGTCCAGGTTTTGTGAATGAAACATTAAGACACCAAGATCGCATCAGACCCCCCCCCCCTCCCCCCCCCCCCCCCCCCGAAACTTGCATCCCAGATTAAAGGTTTTTGTGTTTCTTTTTCGACGGGACAGATTCTTCAGTGTTGCGAGATGGAAAGATAAGCAGATTCGAACGGATCGCGACTGGGCCGCGATTCGGTCGACATTCTCTGGCCGCCTTTGTGAACGCAGTATTTATGAAGCCATACGCTTTGGAGACTCAGACCTAGTGCACATCTACAGTATCGTAAAGTTTACAAATATCATTTTGGGTGGACTGGGAACACGTTGGTTCAGTGGTTAGAGCATTGCACTTCAAATCGAAAAGTCCACTTTCGATCCTTACAAGCAGTAACTTTTGTCATTGGTCAAGGCACTTAATCCCGTTTGTCCGCGTGGGGGACACGGTGGCACTGTGTACTGAGGCGTATTGCACACCGATAGCGAACTTGCCTTTAACCAATGCTAACCCTGCTTGTGCAGAGTATGTTGCGGAGTCTGACGGTTGCTCGCCGCTCCTCTTTTTTCTGGATACTCTGGCTTCCTCCACCCGAAGTGAGGTAATCCTGGCCGTCGAAAATCTCTTTAAACTGTCTGAGAATCTTTATTGTAAATAAACATTTTCTTATAAATAATTAAATAAATAAATAAATAAATTTGTGTGGATTATTGTGTCGGTTTTATTCGAGCAGATCCATGCTCGCAGTTTAGAGAAGCATAAATATTCTTGAAATCCTCAATCAAACTAGGGAAATGCATCTTATCAGTTGTTGATACATTAATTACCAATAGTAATTACAAAAGGAGCACCGATTATTCTAATGTTGATATATGTAGCAAGATTAGAGGCTAGTCAGCTGAAAGCCGTCACATGTTGGTAAACCTGTCTGAATCAGAAGCGTGTCGAGAAGAAACAACATTACCCTGCAGATATAACAACACATACACGGAACTTTACATGGTGGTAGTTGAGTTGAAGATGCGGTGCATAGATACAAAATTAAAATTTCAGTATCATTATTAAAATCCCAAGCGCATTATCAAGGCAGACGGCCCCAAAAATAGTTGAAATACATTACTATAGAGGACATTATGTCGTAAAATAGCCCAATTTAAATTCTGTCGCATTATTTTCTCTAGAGAAAAAATACCTGCTCCTGACATTCAGTCTTCAGAACATACAAATATTCTCTGCGGGGAAAGGACGGTAAGATTTTTTTTTTTTTTTTTTTTGGGGGGGGGGGGGGGAGGTGACTAACCCCAAAGTCCAGTGATTCGGGGGGGGGGGGGGTGACCAAGGCCTTGCAACACAAGTTGTCGTTTGTATTGTAATAAAAGTCGCCAGTTATATAACCCTTTACCCAACGTAACGACCAAAATCGGCCAGCGCTATTCTCAAAAATGGCCAATTAATTTTCATTATTTTTTTCATTTTTTGTCTCAAAAACATAGGTTTATGACCCCTCGTTGGAACGAGCTCGTCGAGCTCGTTCCAATGAGAGGTCATAACTTATGTTTTGAGAGAAAAGATTAGTTATTCAAGAATTTTTTTGCAAGTGTCTTCTGCTTTTCATGTTAGGCAAAGGGCGAAATGTCATAGACGTTCAATCAGTTATCTAGATTTATTTCTCACAGGGATACGAAACAATTGCGGCTTTTGCCAACCAAATTCGGAAAATCTCCCAGGATTTCACATTCCAGTGAATTTTCCCTATAGGACTACAAAGGTCGCGGTGATCATCTCCCATGCTCTCCATCTCGGTGCTTCGAGTCTCAGACCATGAGCTAAAGTCCATTACCTCAGTGTCAGGAGCAATTCAGCAAACCAAGCAAATACCGGAAAAATATTGTAGAAAATGGTGTTTTGTTGTCTTCTATTCCATATTCCGCTGTAAGGTTATTCCTGGTCTCTTGCTGGGCAGATGCAAAGCTAAATGGGATATGTTTGATATCCACGATACACGTAGAGGAATTTACGGTGAAAATTCCAACGTACAGTATTGTGAAAAAAGTTCCTTTTTTCTGATTGGGTCGCAATTGGATCGCGACACGCTTATATACCAGTGAGTCGATATGCCGTCAATAAAATAAGGCGAACTCAAGATTGAATCAGGAAAAGCAACGGAAATAGTATCTCAGATTCAATGCTCTCACATTTCTTTTCTGATGAGTGACATTATACATTGCCGTGGGGGAGAAAAAACAAGCCGAAAGATCGTGATCTGATCGAAACTATCTGTCCGCTTTTGTGATCACAGTCAGGGGCGGACTAGGCCAAGAAACGTTACCGAGAAATGCACGGGGGGGGGGGGGGGGGGGGGGGGGGGGGGCTTCAGACAAGGAGAAAATTTTGATTTTTCAACCTGAACGAACGCGGCGTGCTTGCATCTAAGCGATCAATGGAAGTCCACATTGAGGACATTCCGATGTCATTTTTGTATCATCTTTATCGCTCATTCGGCAAAAATGGGTCCACCCAGGGGAGGGGCGTCCGAAAAACCATAGTTCGGCCCATTTGGAGAAAATTTAGAATCCTTTCATCTGAGCGATCGGTGGCAGTCTAGACTGCTGGTATATCGAAATAGCTAATAGTAATAGTTTATTCAAGAACCAATAGAGGGGCAGATTGCAGAGTTAACCCTTTACCCAACGTAACGGCCAAACCGGCCAGCGCTATTCTAAAAAATCGCCAATTAATTTTCAAAATATTTTCATTTTTTGTCTCAAAAACATAGGTTATGACCCCTCGTTGGAACGAGCTCGTCGAGCTCGTTCCAACGAGGGGTCATAACCTATGTTTTTGAGACAAAAAATGACAAAAATTAGTTATTCAAGAATTTTTTTGGCAAGTGTCGTCTGCTTTTCACGTTAGGTAAAGGGTTAACAGAAATATGATATGATTATAATAAACTAATAACAAACGAAACAGCTAAATATTATTAAATAGTAAATAAGGCTAAAGTATCATACATATGAGAATTTGAAGTCAAAACCCTTTGTCAGTTTAACGACCTTCGATTTTACCATTATTCTTTCTCTTTTCCTGAACAACAGCAGGATTATGTTGCAGATGTTGTGGCATAACGGGGGCGTATTATTTTTCTTAATAGATTCAAACCGATCTTGTGTGCTTGCATTTGAAAAATCAGCGTTGTTCCTGTTAATTATTGCAAACAACTGTCTTCTAATGTTTGTATAGGCCGGGCAGCCCCAAACAAAATGCAACTCGAATTCCACATCGCCGGCGCCCTTACAAACATCGGCAGCATTGCAAATCCTATTTTCTAAGGGTACTGGCAGCTGTGCATATCTCCCCTTTTCAACTGCCAAATTATGATTACTAATCCGTAATCTCGTAAACATACTTTGCGCTATCTTTGTTTTTGAGTAAGCTGAATAGGGCTCGAATTTAAGGTCATTTCTGAAGGCGTGATAAGTACTTTTTATTGTCATTGTTAAGGCATTCATAAAATAGAGTGTGTAATCATTTCTCAAATTTTCATGCAATTTATTGTGTAAGCTGGTTTTGCCACCAAAATGAACGGGGCACGAACGGTATCCAAGCACCACAACAAACAAAGCCAATGTATAACCGCATTTACCAGTCCATTGTATCTTGCAAGAAGACTGCGTGTGCTATGGGCGCAACCCTTTCCCTCTCCCATACTTATTGAATTTTGAGACGTCCACTCTGAATGATAGTTAGCGGAAACACAACACTCTAATGTGCGGAACATATATGCTAAACGAGAAGCCCAACGGCGCAGTAGAGTTGAAGATTATCTCGTACAAATGAAAGACACACACTCACACAGAATTTAGTAATATAGATTACAAATCTCATGTCTATAATACAAGACGGGAACGAAGAACTGAACATACTGAACGGAGGAAGCTTCCACGCAAACGATGGATCAAACGCGTCCCCCTTGACCTCTTCTTCTATTATCAGGTCTCCTGTTCAGGAGCCATGACGACAGAAGATCTCAAGAAGGTTCCGCTTCCGAAACTACTAAGATTCTGCATGTTTCTGGAGTATTCTGGGTTTTTTTTTTGGATTGACCTGTCCAAACAGACAAGTCTCTGATAGATACAGTACTTGGATGGATACCAGTTGGTATCCATCCAAGAACTGTATCTATCAGAGACTTGTCTGTTTTCTATATTATATCGTGGGGACATGGTGGTGCTGTGTACTGAGGTCTACTGCACGTTGGTGGTACACTTGCATTCAACCTATGCTAAACCTGCTTGTGTGGAGTTAAGACGTTGGCGAGGTTGCCAGTTGCTCGCCGCTGCTCGATGGTTCTCTCCGAGTACTCAGGCTTCCACCACCCGTAAAACTGTCCGACGGGAGGTGGCCCTGGCTGTCGAAAGTGTTATTAACCCACAATGAATCGAAATTATATTCCTCCAAAAGGGTGCAATATCTACAACTTGAATTCAATTCGAGATTCGAATCGATTCGATATCCTTTGCCCCATTCGATTCGACCCGATATTTGGGGTGCACAAGGTCCTACTAAACATCGAAAAAAGAAACATAAGAAACACAGGAAGAGCTTCATTTAATGGACTTGAAGGTTAAGCCCGGAGAACCATCACCTGGTTGAGTGCTGACGGCTTAGAATTGGTCTCGAATGAAAACGACCAGTGAAAGGCTTCTTTTTTACATGATTTTATTTCACAGAATAGCCCATTATCAAGCTCTGTAGTTATGACATGGCACTCGGCTGATATGACGTCGATCTCGTTCGATATGAACCAAACTAGCGTTGCCCCCCCCCCCCCCTTCCTTGATGCGTTACTAGGCCAACCAAAATCGTTCGTTGTTATTCGTCGAACGCAATCAGGACAACTGGCGTCACCAGGCATAATGGAGTAGCGTGAAGCTGAGATTTTCGTATGGTGGCGAATTAATGATGACAATAAGTAAAGATTATGTGGATGAAGAGAAAAAAGAAGAGTGTTGTACAGATACTTCAACTCAAACTAAGATTCAGAGTCGAAGTGGGAGAAGAGACAGTTTAGCTATCCGAACGTCGGCGAAGCCGCGACGTTCGGGTAGCGAAATTATCTCTTCTCCGTACTGGAAAATACACTGTGAGGTGGTTTTCAAGTGTGGACTTTCACAGTTATTTATTAATTTATTAGGGTTTAACGACACTTTAAGAGCCAAGGTTATGTCGTGTCAGTGATAGTTTTACGGGTGGAGGAAGCCGGAGCACCCGGGGAGAACCACTTAGCAACGACGAGCAGCTGTCAGATCCCCAACATCGTAACTCCGCACTGCAGCACAGGCAGGGTTAGATCGGTTGAAGACATGCGCATCATCGACGTGCAGTACGCCTTAGTACACGGCGTCATCGTGCCCCCATGTGGACAATCGGGGTGAAGTGCCTTGCCCCAGGACACAACGCGGGAGTCCGAATCGATCGCTCAGACCGTCCCCATCCAAGGACTAACCGGGCGCGATGTTGCTTAACTTCGCTGATCTGACGAGAATCGGTAGAATCGGTTACCGCAACGCTGTCGCGCCCCCTGGGCTTTTACAAGCAAACCGTAGTGTGCTTTTTGTTTTAAAATAGAACAGTTTGTATGTTTATTGGGGTTCAACAACACCTTTATCATCTAGGGTCTTGTCGTGTTGAACAATTCGACAGTAAGAGGAATCCGGAGTACTCTGGAGAACCATCGAACAGGTGAGAGTATATATCGTACTTTCATAAATTTACACTCTGCGCCACCGTCTTCAGATGAACTGGTGCGATCAAGTACTTTGATTAATCCTTCAAACCCGAGAGGCCGCTTTTCCTGTCAGGAATATGATACGTCATAATTTTATGAAGTGGGATGGCTACTTAGTGAATATGTGGACTAGACCAATTAATATTTTCAACGCGCAGCTACAAGGCTGCACGTTGAAAAAATTAATTGGTCCTCTCCAAATAATGAATATGGGCTGTTCCAATTACTTTCATTGAACTGACATGGAAGATACCACAAGGGTGCAAACAGTTAAAGATATAGCGCAGATGACGCGGTTCAGAATGAAACCTGTGGCATTTTGATCTAAGCTGCTAACCGTTGAACCATCGCAATCCAGTATAGAACATGGCATGTACTTTAATACAACGCGTCAATAAGACAATTAGGTGGTCGAGTTTACCGCCAAAAACTGATAAGTTACAATAACAGTAAACACATGTTCACAAAGCAACGAGCAGCATTAATCTCCATGTCGTAATGTTTTGTAGGCCTACCCATTTCAGTGTTTTATGAAGGATAACAATATTTTCATCATGTGTATTAATTTAGTCCTAACCCAAGGGTGTTGCCACAAAGCAGTTCTCAATATGCCAAGAATTAATCGAATCCTGGAGCCAATGTGTCGTTACCAGAGATTTATTGGGGATAAAGTGCTTTTATATCACTGCTGGTTTTGATTGATTCCTGTTTAAAGCCAATTGCAGATATGCTATAACTGCCTCATTAAAACGACGAATCATGGATGCCAATGAGATTACTTTCCTGCTGCCACATCAGTTTATGATATAACTTGCTCTTTGACGTGAAGTGGCCTTACGATGTATTTTATCAACAAGTTCGTTTCAATGAGGGGTTACGAGACATGTTTTGGAGGGAAAAAATGATTTTTGTTTTTCAAGAATTATTTGTTTTGTGTAAACGCTTAAAACAAAGTAGAGGGTTTCTTTGCACAAGATATTTATACATATTGTTTTTAGAAAACTCCCAAGAAGTTGGGCCACATTTCGGCTCAGTGACCACCGAGTGCAAAACAGTGGTCCATATGCTAAAGCTGTTCTTGTGCTACTTATATTTTTCTTTGAGACTAACAATTACAGTCAGTAAAACTAGGAACATTTTTCATTTTCTTTTAGTTTAAATAATATTTTATTTCATAATTTTCACATTAATATGCAGATAAGCAATAAATTAATATTTCACATACTGGTTGTTATGAGATAGGATTCAGCTGCAAGCTAGAAGCTTATGTAAGCTGTTTTCCAGTTATGAATTACTCATACAATAGATATGGCTCGAAAGCTGTAAGCTTCAAATACTAATTTTAGTAGCTGAAATAAGTGTTAAGAGAGAGAAAGATAAAGGAAAGAGGTGCGATGGCGAAATTACAAGTAATGATATTAAGGAATGGACACACCCAAAGGGAAAAGCAATGCTTTGCATTCTACTGACAACTGCAACATGATGGAATACGATGATATGTACATAAGGCAATCACCGAAAACAAAGTATTCATGGAAGCAAGGAGTGGGATGTATCTCAGCTTAGAATCTTCTTGTGGCAACAATATATTCGTGTAATCTTTGGAAGATTTCTTTATTAATTTCACTAGTATACGAAACACAGCCGTTTAGGAGAATGTCTACATCAATGAAGTGACTCAGTTTGATTGTGTTATTTCTTTCTGTCACATAAAAATGGCAAACGAATAGGTAATGCTCGGTTGTTTCATGGGCACCACATCTACAAAGTAATGTGGTGGACAGGTGGTTTTTAAAGAGGTGATCATTAAGATTACTACATGGCAGTCGTAATCTACAGTGAAAGATTTGTGCTCTGCGTGACTTGTTATAGAAAAAGAAACTTAGCACCAACAGCCTGTTCAGGTCGAAATACTGTTTGAATTGGAGTAATGGGTAGTCTTCGCGAGCTTCGTTGGATAAGGAATTCCACATTCTCGTCGCGCTCGGCAGAAACGACATTTGATGTGAATTAGTTCGGCAAAACGGTTCCGACAAGTCTGGATTGTTGCGGAGGTCATACCTATGAAAAACACCTAACCTAGGAGGAACTAAACCTGATAAGTATATTTCGTACGAGTGTGGATACATTTTAAAAAACTGCATAGTTTTGTGTTTTTCTCTTCTGATTTTCAGGGGTTCCCATCTTGTTTCCGCGTACAGGATTCCCTGCCTTCATTTCGCGTTGCACCAGTAACAATTCTCGTAGCCTCCAGTTGGATTTTTCTAATATCCTCGGCTTCGGCGTATGTACAGTTATCCCATACTGTGTCGGAATATTCAAGGACCGGGCGTATGGATGATAAGTATATTATTTGAAAAGGTTTGCGATCAAGGATGAATTTAAATTTTCTCATGAGACTTATTCTATTCCAAGCTTTTGCCGTAATGTCTTGTATATGATTTGACCAGGACCCATGGTTATTAATGCTAACTCCAAGATGTTTGTGGTTATTCACTGTTTTAATGTTTTTATTTTGCATACGAAGCGGGTGTGTTGAATTATTTCCATTTTACGCGATATGATCATTGATTCCGTTTTTGAAGGGTTGAAGTCGACGATCCATTGTTTAGACCATTCCTCAATACTCAACAAGTCGTCGTTCAAGAGATCGGCTGTCTGCGTTGGGTTTTCGACAATAAGGTAGAGCGTGGTATCATCAGCAAATAAGCGGATGTTGCACAAAACATTATCCACAATGTCATTTATGTATATAAAAAAACGTAGGGGGTCAAGTATTGAACCTTGTGGTACTACAGCAGTTAAAGGCATCCATGACGACGCGACGCCTTCAATCATTACACGTTGTTGGCGATTTTCCAGATACGACCGGAACCTCTCCAGTAGTTTACCCCTTATCCCTATTTTCTCGAGCTTCTATACCAATCCAGAATGCCCCACTTTGTCAAACGCCGTTCTCACGGCTCAAAAAACAAATCGTATTTACTTCCCCTCGTCCAGTGTACAACTGATGGTGTTATAAATTTCGGTAAGATGAAATATTGTCGAGTCCTTGGGTGTAAAACCTGAATGGATGTGTGTTAGTAAAGCATTTTGATTCTAAGAAATGGAAAACTTTTTTGAAAATATATTTTTCAAAAACTTTCCCAACACAGCTCAAAAGTGATATGGGTCGATAATTGCTGACAACGCTCGGACTATCTTTTTTAAAAACAGGCGACACGTTTGCTGTTTCCATCTGGTAGGAAAGCTGCTTTGATCGAGGAGAAGATTAAAAATATATGTTGAGAAAATTCTTTTAGAATTCGGGCCACATGCCTTGGACACTTTAAGAGATTTAAGGGCGTCCAATATATCTATTTCCTCTACAGAGATACTGTCGAGGACAGGGCAGTTTGCGTTTACTTGATGACGTGGAAGCGATGCATGTGAATCATCTACGAGTGAAATAGAACAGAAGTACTCGTTGAAGGTTTCTGCTTTGTCAAAATCAGACGACAGTATACGATCATTATATTGCAAAGTTGGGATATCTGATTTTTTATTCTGAAGGAGTTTATTTAGAGTTTTCCAACACGTGTGTGATCTAGATGATGTTGTATTAAGTATATTTTCTATATTCGATAAGTGGTGATCTTTAGATTTCCTTATTAGTGTAATAGTTTGGTTTCTTGTTCTCCGATATTTTGCCCAGGTCTCCGGTTTGTTGTGTAGTTTAGCTAAACGATGGATTATTTTACTTTCCAGATTAGTTTTCTTATTTCGTTATGCATACACGGAGGTTGATCTCTTCGAGCTAAAATCACCTTATTTGGAATGTATCTAGGAATTTCGGTCTCTAAGATTTTTTTTTTTTTTTGGGGGGGGGGGGGATCGATTAATAAGGGAATGGCTATTACAATTATTGAATAATTCTTCCAAATTGTCTCAGATAGTGATTCATTTAAACCTAAAAAGGCTGCCAAATTGTGCGCCAAATAGACCTGGCCCACTCTGTTTGGCATTTAAGTTCAGCAATAACTGGACAATGGTGGCGTGTCAGTTCTTCATTAAAGGGATCGCCTACATAGTGATAAGTAACAAAATGTGGGTCTTTCGCAATAATCAAGTCTAAGAGTGTGAACGAGGTTTCTGTAGTATATGTTGGTTGGTTGATGACCTGGTGGATGCCATATTGTTGCATTATTTGTTGGATAGGGGCATTATTAGATGTCAAGAGGTCGTTATTAAAATCACCAGTAATTACAATATTTCTGATATTAGTATCCCTGCATGTTCTATGGACGTCGCGGTCAAATTCCAAATATCGGGTTTCGAGTGAGACGGGCGATAAAAAGCCCCAAGTAAAAAAGTCTGATTATTCAAGTATATTTGAAGCCAAGTGCATTCCAAATCATTTACTTCAAAATCAACACGTAACCGGAATAGAATTGAATTTCGTATGTAGATCGTTATGCCACCACCTCTAGTGGACGATCCCTCCTTACTGGTGAATGAAAACCTGTAATTTGGATATCCGAGTTGCTCGTACTGTCATTCAACTACGATTCTGTGAAAACACAAATGTCGTACTATGTCGCTTCACACCTTTCAATGTCTAGTTTGGGTTTCAAGCTCTGCGCATTCAAGCGTAATAAAAGTATGGAGCTAGACTTTAGACTGGATACTGAGGAGTTAAGTATTACATCATCAGAGGAGTTATCATTAGTGGGGCCCGGGTTGACTTCTACATCACCTGATAAATATAACAGTTTATGTATCCGCTGTTTTAATACACTGTTTAATAAAGAAATTTGATAAGGATCGCTCAGGGTTGGTGGGGACGTATACATTTCGATTTTTCTTCAATAATAGCTCCTCACGAGAAGTGCGTCGGTTCATATGACAGGTAGTACCAATGCGAGGGTTTATGTGCGACAGGAGGTCATCAGATGTACAGGTAGTGAGGATAAGCATTGTAAGTGTGACGCCCAACAACCCATAGCGTCTCACAAAAAGTATAAATATGATATCGTCGAAGTCGAGTAGTTTTTTTCGGTGCATCCCACGCGAGGAAACTGCTGCGAAGAGACCCACTCTTAATCTGCAAGTAGCGATATCAATCATATTAGTTTAAGTTGGGTTGCTTTTCTTTTCTCAGCTATCCCTTATTTTAAGGGTTATGCTGGGGCAAATATAGAAGGATAAAAGACGGAACAACCCATGACTCTGTTTATGAAAGGATCACACACAGTACAAAAATAATAGTTAACACTGCAAAAGAGCAAAGATAGTTTTGGTTGTTTTTGCCTGAATGGATGCAGTACGGCCGCCGTGGACTGGCCACTTTCCACGGGTGGGCAATATTTCCACGGGCGCAATAATATTAGATTCCCAACACTAACTATAGGAATAATCATCAACAATTTAATTAATGAAGCACCGGGTACAACCCGGTGCTTCATTAATTAAAATTTTACTGATGATGATTTTTATTACCTTGTAAACGCATGCGTAGACATCACTGCTCATGCGTAGATTACGATCAGTCCACAGCGGCTGTATTGAATTTACTGTTCTGGCTAAAAGCAAGTAATATAAGTAGAATTTCAGCTGGTGCACGACCGACTTCTTGTATTTATTTTAACCCTTTGAACACCAGAGGCCGTTTTACCGTCCCAGGGACATGGTACGTCATACTTTCATTAAGAAGGATGCCTGCTAAGTTAAGGATGGAGTAGACCAATCAATATTTTCAACGTTCAGCCCTAAGGCTGCACGTTGAAAATATTGATTAGTCTACCCCCAAATAATGAATATGGACTCTTCTAATTGCTGCATATGAACTGACATGGAAGATACCACCAGGGTTCAAAGGGGTAAACTTAGGAAAAACATATCGCGTAAAAATCACAACATAAAGGTTTGAGGTCATCCACACCACTCGTTTTGGTTTTCGTAGCTAATATTTGTGGAAGTCTGCACATTAACAACGCCAGATTGAAACTGCACATCACAGTCTCGACCTTTCTTTGCTTCTCAGCAAATTAACGTTTAACGAACACCACAATGTGATACCAACAATTCAAAACAGACCAGAAAAATAATGAAAACAATCTTTCATGATCTCCATGCATGATGTCATTTTTGTGTAAAAGTGTTTTATTTGACATTTTACCGAACGTGGTGGTAATAATCGGTCAGCAGTATACATAAAAAGCCTCACTAAAATTTCATTTTTATTTCATTTTGTTGTCTCAAAAATAAAGCTCATGGCCCTCACTGGATCGAGCTCGTTCCAAGCTACATCTTTGAGGCAAAAAGGGGGCGCGGTGGCTCAGTTGATAGAGGTGCAGGCTGCAAACCGCGGCAACCGCGTTGTGTCATTGGGCAAGACACTTCACCCTCATTGCCCACGTGGGGGGCACGGTGACGCTGTGTACTAAGGCATACTGCACGTCGATGGTGCACCTGTCTTCAACCAATGCTAACCCTGCTTGTGTGGAGTTGGTATGTTGGGGAGCTGACAGTTGCTCGCCGGTACTCTCCGGGCACTCCGGCTTCCTCCACCCGTAAAACTGTCACGGTCATGGTTAGCCATTGTGCAGAAATATGTGACCTTAAACACCAATAAATAAATAATAAATAAATAATTTGAGGCAAAAATGATTTTTATTTTATTTTCATTCGTTTTTCTCCCCCATAACAAATCGTATTCCCACGCACACTCGTCCAAAATTACCCTTGCTATTACTTGCTTCTGAATAATTGCTCCTGTATAACTCGTCCACCCTTAAATGTATAAGGAGTCACCTGGTCCGTAAATCAACAAGTCTAGAGGCTTACGGGGAAATTGTTGGCAGTGTTGGAGTTTAGAGTTTAAAATTGGTGGGAGATGACAGGTAGGCAGCCAACCTGGCTATGTCATCTCCCAACGATGTAAATCAATTGTAAATTTATAGTATTGTTATTGCATTGTAACTGTATTTGATTCATACCGTTAAATAAACTAAATACAAATACAATCAAATGTTATTGCACCCCCAGCATCGTATTCCACTCTGAGCGATGGCGGACTATTTTTTGACATGTTTTGAAAGTGACCACGGAATGAATTATAAACGGTTGTTTTGGGAAAACAAATAAGGAGAAAATAAAATAAATACAAAAACTCACTGCTCGGATTCGAGTACAATTTTATTCTCTAACACCTCAGGAAATAATCCTCCTCGCTCCCCACTCGAGGATAAAAATCGTACTAGACTACGAGCAGTAAACTATTGTCTACTTTCTACTTATTCAACAAATGTTTATGAAAGTGCCGTCTGTTATTGGGGTCTGGTAAAGGGTTAAACTGTGCTATTAGGGTCGGGCAAACTGGTGATTTTCATACGCTGCAGTAGGATTGTTATAAACAGCACTTCGTTTAGAACTGGATAAACAGAGGTTCAGATTCATTTGTTGGTTGTGTACATGTATTTCAGACAAACCACTTCGGAGAATTCAAAGTCAAAAAGAAGATAAGGACCGTTTTCCTGACAGGGCCAAAGCAGAACAAATTAAGTCATTTACATCCGAATAATATTTTTCGTTTAATTTTCTCAGAATCCAGTTTGTGCTCCATCTTTGGATTGAGTCCGATACACTCGTTTTTTGCGAGTTGCCTCATATCACAGTTGAATGGAATACGACATAAGCAGTGTGCCCGGATGCATTTTAAACGGGTTGATTGATTTGATTTCTGAAAAAACGTATTACAAAAGGCAGTCTACTTTAGACTAATAAAGCGCCGGTACAACGGGTTGGTCATTGAACTGAAGGTACAGTTAAAACTAGAAGGTCTGTCATGAAATGCGCACAAATAGCACGTCGATCTGCGCGTTAATCGACGCGTTATGACCATAGTAAGGCTATCAAATTCTGTTCATATGGCCTGTGCACAAGCAATGTTTCAGCCAATGGACCTCCGGGTTACCCGGAGGTCCATTGGCAGAAACATTGCCTGTGTTTGCTATCAGTAACCAGGAGAACCTGCCGTGCTTTGGATGCCATTAAATGGAAATTGCGCGCAATTCCTACGCGCAATTAAGCCTAGATAAGCGCACAGTTCGTGACAGGACTTCTAGTGTTAACTGTACTCCTCAAGCGTTCACCGAGAAATTGGAAGTATATGCCTGAAAAAATCAATTCAACAATGATTTAGGCGCGATCTACTTCCCCGTTTACTGAAAAACGCTCAAATAATGGACTTGACTGTCATAAACGCACAATGTGCTCCACTATTTATTTATTTATTTATTTATTTATTTATTAAGGCTTTGTCGATAATAATGAAGACACATATATTAACTTTATATCCGACTAGAGTTTGTGAAACTTTTTGTGACTTGGAGGAAGCATATCCGATGTCTTTTTGCAAATTCCCGCGGAGGTAAGTTGTGCTTCAACTTGGGAATTGAGACAGGCGTCTTGCCCAAGGCTGCACGTTGAAAATATTAATTTGACTACTCCACACATTTACTTAGCAGCCATCCAACAAAATGAAAATATGAAGTATCATGTTCCTGGACCGAAAAATCGGCGTCGCGGATTCAAAGGGCTAACCGTCTGGCTTATGTAGTCTCTGGACCTCGACGGATTAACCCTTTTACCTAACGAATCGCCCGCATCCGCCCGCGTAATATGCAAATTGAGCAGTTGAAAAAATTTGATTTTTCAAAATATTTTTACAAAACCATATCATGTGACTCCTCATTGGAACGAGCTCATTGAGATCGTTCCAATGAGGGGTCACATGATATGGTTTTGTTGAAATTTTTTAACAAATTTTTAAAAATTATATTTAAAACAATAAATTTTGATATCGTCTGCGTTGGGTAAAGGGTTAACAGTCTCGATATTATTTAGACATTTGAAAATCTAATAATATTTTGACCGTAACTCCCCAACACAGGGTTAAATTTCACAGCAGATAATGAGAACAAATAACATATCATAAAATAACTGTGTTTTTTTTTTGTCGATTTTAGTAGCGTGGCATTTCATTTACAGACAAATTTACAAAAAAAATTCTGCTCCATCAGAGGTCAATAGAAGTAATAAACAAATTTGATTCCTATTTTACAGTGTTCCACTGCAAGACTATTTTGTGTTAACAAAATGACAATTATCTGATTTGGAATTGCGAAAATTAGCAGGAATAGGTAAGTTAAAAAAGTATGAAAACAAGTTTCGACAGTAACCATTTTTCTCCACCGAGAGTAAAAAAAAAACATCTTACCTTGCGACAAAACACCACACACAAGGAGGGGGACGAAAATCTTCATTGTTCCGACTTAGCGTCCAGAAGAGCAGAACTCAATATACACGAACCGGTACTCGGAGAGTTTGAATAAACTAACAGTTTTTATGTCCTCATCTTTTATTGATATTTGACAAGGCATGGGACGTACTTTGGACGCAACCACTTTACTTAAACAAGGGGTGGATAAGGTTTATTCTCTTGAGGGGATGTGGGAATGAGTAATGTGATTAGCACCCCAAATAAAGCCAGACCTTGTGCAAATTGGACATATGTTCGCCATTCCATTAAATACGCCGCAAATGTTTAATAATGGAGAGGAAGAAAAACTGTCAACAGACCGGCATCATCGCCATATAACACCTATTGATTGTCAGTGGCTGGTACATTTTCCGCGACGCATTGCTCATAATTCTTTTGCGCTGGATCGATTTAGATCAATAAAATAATTTCTAACAGTGATCTGTTCTATCGGCATATTCCATTATTAAGTATGAGCGTGTAAAATCCAATCCAATTCGGCAAAAGATGATGTTAACCTTTACAAGCAGGGCTAAAGGGGAAATCTGATTGGTTTTCACCTTTTGTTCAGAAAGGAAAAACAAATCCACCAAAGACCGTTCGCCATGGAGCCCTTCGGAGAGCTCAAGTTGGATCTCAGCGGCACCACGGAGGACTACTTGGCGTACCTAAAAACACAAAAAGGATGGGCTGAAGGAAAACTGAACTTCATTCTCAACAAACCCGGACACTTGGAAGCATCCAAGATCCGCAGCCGCTTCTTCCACAAATGGCTGCAAAGGAAAACAACAGAAATATCAGTAACATCAGCTGCCACTACCTCTCCTCAAGAGCCATCTCCTGCTAAGAAGAAGAAGAAGCATAAAAGGAACAAGCGCCGCTGAGTACCTTAACCCGCTCCTCCTTTACCACGCCCAGACATAGAGACAACACGAATACACTGCTATCAAGGGTCGAAAGGGGCTTGCCCCACATCGTCCCTGGGCTCCTTCGGCGCGCGAACCCAAGGTTCGCGGTGCTTTCTCTGTACCGTAGTCTCATTACAATACCGCACAAAGAAGTTCAACCGGATCGCGGTCCAGTTGCGATCAATCGAAATTCCCTGTCCGGTTTACTACTCATAAAACCGAAGAATATCAGCTGTCCAAAAAGACCAAAACAAAACAAACAAAAAAACCCAACCAAAAACTCGGAAGCATCGTATCTCAAGAGCTCACATGTTTTGTTTTGTTTCGTGAATCACTTCGGCTTCTTGTTTGAACATAAATTTATTTACATAATAATACAGATACGTTATATTATAAAACTGAGACAGTAATAACAACAATATAATCAGAGAAAATAGATTCAGCAGTTTAACCCTTTAAGCACGCAGCCGATATCAAAATTTATTATTTTAAATATCATTATTTAAATTTTTTCCAAAAATTTCAACAAAACCATATCATGTGACCCCTCATTGGAACGAGCTCGAGAGGGGTCACATGATATGGTTTTGTTGAAATTTTTTGAGAAATAATATTTTTTCAGCTACTGAATTTGCATATTACGCGGGAGGATGCGGCCGATTCGTTGGGTAAAGGATTAAACTGTCTCCATGTGACAGATCGAACACACATGAATTATAGTAAGTAAGGACTAAGGCGTACACTGTATCAATTTAAATACAGGTATTACCTAGATTTGGTATCTTACCACTATACCAATTACTAAAATATCTATCCCCTTTAAACCAATTACCAAATAATTACCATGATGCTGGTTACCACTTTATCAACACTTAGAAAGGTTAATTGACCTAAATTAGAATCCCGGAGTGCTAATAACTCCTATAACCTCGATATCACTTTTTCAAATATAATTTTGTTTCTTTCAAACTTTGCTTCTCTTGATGATGTTTGAATTTTTTCTACATTCTTCTATGAAGAAGACAGTTTTGTGTAATTTTCTACTTAAAACTGTCATCAAAATGAAAAGGAAGACAAATCAAGAAGCCAATAAGAACTGTCAAATTGGACACTTTTACATGTATTTCATAATATTTAATACTCGAACCCCCGACTCCCTGAGTGGTATCATCTTATATTCTATTGTCGATGTGGAAAGGGAAGAGATTATTATGTATTTGTAAGGAGGTATAGTAATAATTTAACCCCACAGCCCCACAGGCTCCATGGGTTGTGGGATTAAACTATTACTGTTCCTCTTTCGCAATTTAGTGTTTATTTTCTTCATTGCTCATAGACGACCAACCCTTTCTTTTCACAAAATTTATGTATTACGTGTTGAAAGGGTAAACTTAGCTTCTCTTGATACTTTTGGATTTTTCTACATTCTTTCGAAGACAGTTTTGAGAAATGTTTTACTTAATACTGTCTTCAAAACAAAAAGGTAGACAAATCGGAAAGCCAATTAGAACTGTCAAAATTGATTGGTCTTATGTCATAAACTTTTCACCAAGAATCTAAGTTGTTGTTAAATTATTCAATATAGTTTCTTTATTCACACGGACACATCCACGAAACCAAAAGAAAAAAAGACAATTAACTCTTTACCCAACGCACAGAATATCAAAATTTATTATTTTAAATTTGGAATTTTTTAAATTTTTGAAAAATTCAACGAAACCATATCATGTGACCCCTCTTTGGAACGAGCTCGATGAGCTCGTTCCAATGAAGAGTCACATCACATGGTTTTGTTGAAATGGTTTAAAAAATATAGTCTTTTCAACTGCTTAATTTGAAGATTTCGCAGGTGGATTGCGATCGATTCGTTAGGTAAAGGGTTAAACAAGCCATAGAAACATCGCACTTTTTTATTCAGTAGGATTTCCAAACATCAAAGGATTTTGCTGACGACAATTTTAAAACAATACCTTTGTGCGTTCAGTTACAAATGAAAAACAAAACCATAATACAGGAGATGGGCTGGAACGCAAAACAGAAAAAAAACTTTAAAATATGTAAACAAAAATTCATATGCAGAATTTGCAATACTGCATATTATTATCTCGAAATAGTTAAAAACAAAGCATTGGTAAAGTGGTATTTGATATTATGGTAACTGGTATTTTGGTAATTGGTTGTGAGGGAATTGGTATGTTGGGAATTGGTATAAAGGACTTGAACCAAGATTTAGGGTTAAAAATGACACTAAAGAGTGTGTAGAAAGAAATAGGAAAGAAAACGCATAAAGAGAATAAAAGAAATAAGAGCTGTGGCAATAGAAAAAGTGTCCCAAGTTAGACAGAAGGTTCACCGTGCTTAGAAGGATGTCCGCGTTTGGCAATCACTTTTGTTACAACAAACCACTTTCGTTGCAGCTCACCACTTTTGTTACAACACTTTTCCACTTTTGTTACAGCTCACCACTTGTGTTACAAAATCAACCATTTTGGTTACAAAATGAGTTCACCACTTTTGTTACAACCATCGCCCATTTTTGTAACAAAAACACAAAAAACTCGCTCACCACTTTTGTTACAACAATCGCCCAATGTTGTTACAATTTTTGTCATTGTGAAAAATGAAGTAATCTGCAAGTAATACGAGATGTGACGTTCAGTCATGATTATCGGGAGCGCGGTTGCTCAGTGGTTAGAGCGTTGTACTTGAGATCGGAAGGTTCTGAGTTTGATGCCTGGCCGGGGTAACTTGCGTTGTGTTCTTGGGCAAGGCCCTTAATCCCAATTGCCCGCTTGGAACACGGTTACGCCATGTGCTGAGGCGTATCGCTCATGGATAGCACACGTGCCTACAAGCAGTGCTAACCCTGCTCCTGTGGAATTAGTACGCTGGAGAGTAGACAGTTACTCGCCGCTGCTTGGTGGTACTCCCCGGGTACCCCGGCTTCCTCCAGATGTAAAACTATCTTCGACACAATATGACCGCAGCTATTAAAGTGTCATAAAACACCAATAAACCAATAATGATTATCACTGACAAAAGTTGTAACAATAATGGGCGATTGTTGTAACAAAAGAGGTAATAAACGCTGAGTGGTAAGTAAAATAACATATAATTAAATGGTTTTGGTATAAGAAGTACTTCACCCCAAACGAACATATCTGCACACACACAGTAATGATAGAGTTGGTACGTATTTTAGCATGAACAGGCGGGCAGAGAGACGGCCGGACAACTACACTAACACAATTACTTTTTGATTGTGCTGCTCAATTTCGGCTGCATAAAAACGAATTTGAATATAAATTCCCAAGATTGGATATATTTGATCTAACCACATTTCTTTCAATTCCAAAACGATTTTTTTTTATCTAAATAGAAACGACATTTAAAGAAAGTGTCAGATTTAACCCTTTACCCAACGAAGCGCCCACATCCGCCCACGTAATATGCAAATTCAGCAGATGAAACAATATTATTTTTCGAAAAATTTCAATAAAACCATATCATGTGACCTCTCGTTGGAACGAGCTCGTTCCAACGAGGGGTCACATCATATGGTTTTGTTGAATTTTTTTGAAAAAAAATGATATTTAAAATAATAAATTTTGAAATCGTCTACGTTGGGTAAAGGGTTAAAGAATAGATAAATAAAGTAAAATACAATTTAGGTTGAGAAATTCTAAAACACGTTTTCTGAAATGTACTCCACATTCGAATTCACTATCAATCAAATCACACTTTTTGCGCGTAATTTTCTTATCTGCTTCTAGAAATCATACAGTTTTCATTCTCCCAATCATTGTCTGTATCAAATATCCCTGTACGAAACATTCCTGTACGAAACATTCCTATACCAACCATTCCTACAAACTGTACTGTTCTTGTTTGCTTTTGACTCTTCAGTGTTTTAGTGCAGAAGAGTGAAAGAAGACAAAACAAGAAGAAAACTGAGTACTTTTACATCTTACCATTATTTACTGTTTAATTAATTTTCATTTTATTATTAACAACTGGCGGATACATAGAATATGCTTTCTTCAAGGGTCAATTTGGCTAAAGTGGATTTAACCCTTTACCCAACGTAACGGCCAAAACCGGCCAGCGCTATTCTCAAAAATCGCCAATTAATTTTCACTATTATTTTCATTTTTTGTCTCAAAAACATAGGTTATGACCCCTCGTTGGAACGAGCTCGTCGAGCTCGTTCCAACGAGGGGTCATAACCTATGTTTTTGAGACAAAAAATGAAAAAAATTAGTTATTCAAGATTTTTTCTTGCAAGTGTCGTCTGCTTTTCACGTTAGGTAAAGGGTTAATGTTTTATTTGCTATCTCACTATATTATTATGGTGTTATTTTATAAATGCAGGCAGGGAGGTGTACAATCCAATGACCCCTCTCATCATCAAATGCATTGTCGAAAACGCAGACTGCGTCATGTGAAATTCAGCATTCGCCCCGAGTTTTACCCACTCCACTCTATGTGTATTACGGGTTGTCATATGACTGCAAGTCCTCTGTGAACCAGGACGAAATACTCCAATTCCAAATACCGTCGCTGAAATATCTCCGTCCGAAAATGCTTCCGGTTATGGGACACAATACCCCCCCCCCCCCCCTGCCTAACACCTGCGCGTCTTTTCTAAAGAAATGTATGTGGATATAATTATATTACATTTTTCTTTTACATGTGTATGTAGTTAAAAATAAAACAAAAATACACGGTGAGGACAAACAGCTTTATAACGAAATGTTATTTTTAAATTCATTCATTCGTTCATTCAATTTCATCAAAAGGGCATTGAGGATATTTACCCACCAACATTTAATCCCCACATCACTGATGACGAAAAGTCGAAATTCCCAGAGGAAAGTTTTTCCCATTTAATCAATTCAAACTTGGTGGAATTTCATTATTTTGACATCAGTGTGCAGAGGCGTAATGATTATAAAAAACAGAAGCCAACTTCCATATAGCAGGCTACACGGCTGCAGTGCGTGGTTTCTGGTGAGTCCGTTCTTTCCAAATAATTGCCACACTTGCGGCGATAATCATGAATGAGAAATCGACTCATTATCATTTTTTTGAAAATGAAGTAGAAACATAGTCTTCTCCATCGCGATATCATATATAACTTGTTCGCCAATTATTTTAAAATTAATAAATTAATAAGCTTCAAATGAAGCCTTTATATGTTACCAAATGCGAGCTTGTGAGAATTTCATTGGACTGAACATTCAAGACATCACGTACAAACTGTACATACCTATAAATGCCTGACACTCAGAGTGATCCCCCGTTTGTTTATACGTCATCTATTAAAATGGCGACGAATGATAATCACCTCACATTAAAAAAGTAAGAATTTCATGATTTATTATTCAATGTGATTGCTTGTTCAGTATAAAGAAAAAACAATCCGTCAGATGTTTTCGTTGTACAATTTGTAACTGACCTGATTTGGTATATACGGTGTTAAATGATTGTCAACGGGAATTGACTGACGTCATATACACCACATTAGGCCAGTAAAACTGTGTGACAAAAAATGTCAATAAAGAATTTGTAGTTTGTTAACGACAATGTGTGTTTGCGAAGTTTGAAGACGCTCGCCGCTGCTCGGTTGTTGTCCCCGAGTACTCTCGCTTCCTCCACCCGCAAAACTGTCCGACACGAGTGACTATGGCTGTCGAAAGTGTCGTTAAACCCCAATTAAAACGGTAATGTCATAAAAAATTCGGTCAAATCAAGTCTTGAATCAGCAACATTTTTTGCGTTGATTCAAAGAAAATGATTGTCTATTGTTTTGTTTTTTTGAATCAGTCGACTAGGATATATCACTACGGTTCACTTTTTCCGACCAACTGAAATAGTTATGGAAAATTATTTTAAACAAAGTATTTCAATGCTAGACTGGTTCCAGGCCAAAGCGGCGTCGAATTCGTTACAGAATTTGACTGGTGACTTTCTATCTTACGTATATACAGCTGCAGAGCATATAGAGTGTGATGTTGTCATATTCATTTCACCTCACCAACGCTAGTTTTACAGAGCTGTTTAGGCAGTTTTCGTTTCGAGAGCATGGAATAGCCTGCATTCAGCCATATCAACTGGATATTGTTTTTTTTTTCGTTTCGTCATATGCGATGCTGCCGTGAGTTGCTGGGCGGATTCATTCCTGGATATGACTAGTTGAACTGTTTTGCACAATAATTTGTTTGTTGTCACTTCCCGGGGAAGGAGAGCCAACTGTAAAACGTCATTTTATTCACTGTTTTAACTGTGCTGCCGAATTTCAATGAGCTCTGTCAAACAAGATGGAATTGGTAAACTTCCAAGATGGGGGCGCAGTGGCTCAGTGGTTACAGCATTGAACTTCAAACCGAAAGGTCCACTGTTTGATCTCCACAAGGGGATAACTGCGTTGTGTCCTTGGGCAAGGCACTTAACCCTTTACCCATCGCAGACGATATCAAAATTTACTATTTTAAATACCATTTGTTTTTAAATTTTTCAAAAAATGTCATCAAAACCATATCATGTGATATCTCGTTGGAACGAGCTCGTTCCAACAAGGGTCACATGATATGGTTTTGTTGAAATGTTTTGAAAAATAATATTTTTTTCAACTGCTGAATTTTCATATTACGCGGGCGGATGCGGGCAATTCGTTGGGCAAGGCACTTAATCTCGATTGTCGCCGCGGGGCAGGTTGGCGTTGGCGTTGTGTACTGAGGCGTACAGCAGGTCGATTCTGCTCTTGCTTCAACTAACCGCTGCTTGTGGGGAGTTAGTACGTTGGGGAGCCTGACAGTTGCTCGCCGCTGCTTGTTGATTCTTTCCGGGTACTCCGGTTTCCTCCACACGTAAAAGGAGGTGGCACTGGTTGTCGAAAGTGTCGTTAAATCTCAATAAAAAAACCTTCCATGATGCAGTATGGATATTGCAGTTTGAAAGTTTGACAATACGACATCATTGTGACAATGTTAAATTATTTAACAGGACAATGTCTATATTTTATTATTTCACGATACACCCACCATTGATAGTTAAAACACGTAAAACACGCGCACCGACCAACAAGTGTGAAATTGACATATTCAAACATTATAAACAGATTTGTATGGAATAAAACAGCCATATTTTCAAATCATTTGGGGAAACATTCTTTGTCTCAAAAACGGAAACATTGATAGAAAACCACTTAACCCTTTACCCAACGTAACGGCCAAAACCGCGCTATTCTCAAAAATCGCCAATTAATTTTCAAAATATTTTCATTTTTTGTCTCAAAAACATAGGTTATGACCCCTCGTTGGAACGAGCTCGTCGAGCTCGTTCCAACGAGGGGTCATAACCTATGTTTTTGAGACAAAAAATGAAAAAAATTAGTTATTCAAGAATTTTTTTTGCAAGTGTCGTCTGCTTTTCATGTTAGGTAAAGGGTTAATGGAATACCAGCACTACATAATTGAACGGTGATAGTCTACTAATACCAAGTATCGTGGACAAAATGAATGTTTTGATAAACGATCAATGTGCTTTTTCAGCGTTTGCATCACAGATTCATCTTCCAGAAAGAAAAAGGAAAAAAAAATATGGGGTGGGGTGGTGATTAAAAAACAACAGTTGAGTATTTGTGTGCCCTTGTTCAACAAAACCAGATCATGTGGCCCCTCATTGGAACGAGCTTCTCGAGCTAGTTCCAATAAGGGGGTCACATGATATGCTTTGTTGAGATTTTTGGAAAAAGTTTGAAAAATAATATTAAAAATAATAAATGTTGATATCGTCTGCTTTCGGTAAAGAGTTAAGAATATCTTATGTACTTTTTATATAACAATGTCTGCAGTTTTTGAAACGCCGTGTACTAAGGAGTTCTGCACGTCGATTGTGCACATGTCTTCAACCGCTGTAACCCTGCTTGAACGGAGCTTGAACAGAGTTAGAATGTTAAGGAGCTGACAGTTGCTCGTCGATGCTCGGTGGTTCTCTCAGGGTGCGCGTCAATCACCCGTAAAACTGTCACAGTCATGATTAGCCAGTGTGCATAAGTATGTGACCTTAAGCACCAATAAAAAATAAATAAATAAATAACAATGCGTTCACCGCTGATTTGTTTAATTACCATTCGGAAATTTTAAATTAATTTTAAAATTCTCGTTGCGAACATTCATTTGTCATTCCAGAGATTTAGCAAATTAAGGGGCAATACTTCCAGGAGTCAGTGAGGTAAGCTTTGTGGTATGGCTTGTACGTGTGGAGTGGGTGTCCCAGTATTTGTTCTACAAGGATACATTTGAAATACACATTCCTAAATCCAAATTGTATCGAGATCAATCTCCGTTTGTGATCTGTAAGTAAAGAGTGCCGCACACTGAACAAGGTGTAATGAAATAATAATGAAAGCAGATTATTACAAAGCTCAATTGGTCTCGATCGTCAAAGCCCACCGAGTGGACGAGACACTACAGGCGTCGTGTTTGATCTGGGGCCAATACTATAAGACTTTCACAGTTCTATTTTTTCATAATTGTATTCTCTATTTATGAAAATAACTAATTGAAATGAACCATCAGCATTTTCAAAGATGTGTCAATTTGCCAGTTGGCATATTGCCTTGTCCTTTAAAATGCTAATGATTCATCTCCGTCATTTATATTCACTTGTAGAAATACAATTCGGGAAAATACAATTGTAAAAAGTTTTATAGTATTGTCTCGTCTACAGGATGGAACATGACAATCTAGATTGGGTGACTGTTGTAATAATTTGTTTATTATGCGTCAGTGGATATATAGAAATTGAATACGATACCTAACGTGCAGACACAAAATATTTTTTGGAATTTTTCCATAATGTGCTGTGTAAAAGCACTCTGTGTTTTTACTTCGTTTTTGTCTCGTTCACACGTTAGTGATGTTACTTTCCCGCCCGGAAATAGCAAGACTGCCATTTGTAGAATGGGGACCCCAGAAGGCGAATTTAGTGATGCTCCCCTGCAGAGCAGGGGAGCATCACTAAATTTATCTTCTGTGGACCTGAGTCTGAATCAAGGTTCTCAAGCCTAAACAGAAAGAGGTACCCAGAGGATAAAGTGGCCAAATATATGGGACAGCAACACTAAATTCACCCTCTGGGGACCCCCTTTTGCAAATGCTAGATTGCTTATTTCCAGGCTTGGTTACTTCGCCATCGCTTGAGACGGGCATGGTTTGGATTTGGAAAAGTTGAGACAATTGCTTTTCAGCGGGCCAAATTTGTTGGACAAATTTTAGCGGAACCAAAGTGCTGTTTGTGGTAGTCATATAAGAAACAACCATTCTGCTCAGTTTGGAAATTCGATATAGATATTATCAGTGCAGTGATGTTTACGGGTGCACTGTATCGCACAGAGTTGGCGACCTTCAATGAAACAGTATAGCAGGAATCGATGCTTGGTGAAAGTCCTCAAAGTGATGCTATACAACACACCTGAATAATGTTACTGTACTGATGATATTTTTATTATAAGCCTGCCCTTAGATAATAAGTAAATAGTATGCCACTTGAAGAAATGAAAAAGAGGAAATCCATTTTGGACGAAAACAAACGTTAGAGTGTAGTTGTTGCTACGGCCATTCTGGTCTGAGCGGACTCGATCTACCCATCGTCTCGGTGTATCATGCACAAATCTAATGTAGCTTCTACAAAATTGTTTGAAAAATGCATTTGTGTTACGACGATGTTGTAAAAGAACCCAATTGCTGGTTTGTGAATTTAGAGCACATTTTATAGCGCGAGGTAGAAGAAAGGGGCACATTTCTCTCCTAGCCTCGTTTTCGACTTTGCATTATCACAATGCATGTGTATTGCCAATATCGGCAGTTCCACACTCCGTCTGATACTCCAGGAGAGATTTGATGGCCGAAAGCATATCCGCATCAATAACATGTATATAATAAATAGAGTTATCGTCTAATGTGAGCCATGATGTCGAAAAATGGCAACACGAAACTGAATTGAGGCCATTGTCCAAAGTTAATATATAATTCAGGATTACACGATCGATTCGTTGCAGGGACGTAAGTTGGGTAGTGGGGGATCCAAATTTCCGTTTCGTTGCGTAATTGTTAGTAATATTGCCCAATAATTAGCATATTGAAAGACATCCGCAAAGGCATAGATCTGTCACGGGCGATGGTTGGTTTGGTGACATTTGAGTCGGACCAGTCCAAGAAATTGACTGCATAAATCGACAATTTGATGGCAGTCTGTTACGGATTTAGCCACTGCATTGTCGATTGTCATGGCTAATTACTGTGATTGTATACTCCTATTCGGATCATTTTGTGGAGACGAAAAGGTATGCGTGCATCAGACTCGCCCACTTATCTCTGTGCAACTGAATGGCCGTCCACATGTAGAGAAGTGTCTCAACCGCCACCATTTTAGGTTTGTGGAGCGGAGGTTGTTATAAATAAACAACGATCAACAAAAATAATTTCTTGGAGGTTTTCAGGTCTCTGATGCCTTAACCCTTTGAACTCTAGTGGTATCTTCCATGCCAGTTCAATGGCAGCAAATAGAAGAGTCCATATTCATTATTTGGGATAGTCCAATCAATATTTTCAACGTGCAGCCTCGAGGCTGCACGTCGAAAATATTGGTTGGTCTACTCCACACATTTACTGAACAGCCACCATATTTAATGACGTTACGACGTATCATATTCCTGGCCGGAAAAAAACGGCCTCTAGGGTTCAAAGGGTTAAAATCGCCAAGCGAATTTCAAATAATAGACTTTGATGTCTATGAAAAATGAATGTTGACGATATGCACATTTTTTGCGGCAATTCAAATTGAATATTCAAAATATATTTCAACTATACAATTAAAAAAAAGTAGGAGATATCCAAACTGATGTTGATATTTTCGGAAAATGGTATTGGACACGCGTGATTGGACACATCAATATGTTACCAAGTTTAGTGTGGATCATGAATGTTATCGGCCCACGAAAACTTCGTGCAGGATTTGCGCACGAGCGTCGCGTTAATGTCTGTGTGATACGTTTTGAAATTTTTATTTGTAAACTCATTCATCAATAGTTTCTGGTCGAAACGTAACTTTTGAGGTATGTGAAGACTGACAAGTGACGAGCGTTTACGTGCCTTTGGCATGTTGAAAGCTGGCAACAGACAGACAACAGTGGCTCAAATTCTCAACGTAACTCAATCGGCGATTAGCAGATTGTGGCCATGCTGCCGTAAGACAGGCAATGTTGATGACAGACGTCGGTCAGGTCGCCCAAGGGCGACAGCTGCTAACAAAGATCGTTTCATCCGAATCACTGCATTTCGTATCCGCCATCAAAGTGCCTCAGAAATTGGACAGCAGCTGCACCGAGCGACAGATGTGCGAGTCAGTGGTCAGACCATCCGCAATCGCCTGTGCAGCTGGAATTTGTACGCTCGACGACCTCGAATAATTCCACGTTTGACTGAACGCCACATCCCACATCACAGCAAGGCGTAATTGGCATGGAGCACGACAGTGCTGCGACAATCATCGGCGGAGCAACGCCATGTTTTCCGATGAATCGAGGTTAACTCTCGACTTCCACGACAGGCGAAACAGAGTGTGGCGGCGGAACGAGCGATACCATGACGTAACCATTAGGCAGCATGATCGTTTTGGTGGTGGCCCGGTTATGGTGTGGGGAGGCATAACCACGACAAGCAGAACAGAATTACATGTCATCCAAGGGCGTATCACAGGGTAGTACTACCGTGACAACATGTTATCAGCTCATATGGCGCCATTTGCGCGACGTTACGTCCGTCGATTCATTTTCCAAGATGACAATGCAAGAGCACACAGGGCCCGTGTCGCTATAGAGTTCCCCCAGGAGCAGAACATCACTACACTGCCTTGGCCAGCACTAAGTCCAGACCTTTCACCAATCGAGCACGTCTGGGATATGCTTCGTAGGAGCCTACGACAACGCCAGCAGCCCCTTACTAATATCCAGGAGCTCGCCGCTGCACTGCAGGAAGAATAGAATAACATCAGGCAAGCTGATATTGGATGTTTGGTGACGAGTATGCCTCATCGGATCCGCGCTTGTCTCGCGAACCGAGGAGGATTTATAAGGTAATAAGGTCTTGGTCCGAATGTGGTAAATTCCCTGACTAACCGTTCATGTCTTCCACAGCTCAGTGCGTGAATGTGTGCTTGTCAAACACCCAACTATCGCTGAAATCATTCACCAGATGTCACAGTGCAATGCCTCAAGTGTCTTTTTGATGAAGATATAAATATATTTCTTCATATATCTCACTTTTATCAAATATCCTCAACTTTTTTTGAAGAGTATATTATTGATAAAAAAATGCCAGGATTGAAAAGTTGATAAAGTGCAACTATTTTTCATTCATGGTAAACATATGACGTTTGAAGATAAAGCTGTTACGCTGTGACAACCGGCACGGCGTAACAGCTTTCACATCATCAAACGTCATCCATGGGAGGAGTTAATGCGTCGTTTGACTTGACACCTAAACCAGCTCGAAAAACGCGATGAAATCACACTCTCGTAACAAAATAATAATATATAACATAAGAATTTTTAAATATTTTGTCCCATTTGCACGTTATTTAGACAAGGAATATACAAGAAGACTTATTTTACCAGAAATGCTTTTAACTTTTGTTGGCAGTATCAGAATCTATCGCACACCTATTAATGTAAAACACGGGATTTCTTCTGTTCTGTGTGTACGATAAATTAAAGTTGCATCGCACATATGGTGATACAAAACACGTTCGATTTCGTTTCTAACACAAACAGAGAAGGAACCCGTCTAAATAAACCAAGTCAATCATTGGTCGAATGCACCGGAGTCGAGATCGCTTGGAAATTCCAAGTTCCTCATATAGATTTATTTACCCGGGATATTTGAACAATCAGATTCGGGTCAAAAATTTACAAAATAAAAATAACATTCTGACTGCTTGTTTCTTGACAAATACTTTCCACAACTGGTCATATTGTGATGGAGTGTGCTAAACTTATTAGCTATTTAAAACTTTTTGTTGTACTGTTCCCTTCGGTTTAGTCAAACTTTGAAGTTCGATCATCCTGACCATGACACTGATCGGGGACAATTGGTTTGGACCAATTGAATGCCGTAAAAATTAAAAAGCACATTTGGGTTTGTGTCCCGTCAACTATCAATGGTATCTTGTTGACAACAAAGGAAACGCATCAATTATCCAGTTAAAACGTGCCTTTAGTTCAATTTTCGTGTGTACTGACTGTAACATGCGGTAGGTGTGTGATAAATACAGAACCGCACTTACATTTGAATGGGTTTGGAATTATCGAACGAGATTGCAGTAGCCTTCGGCTCTAGTTGTATCCTGGGCCAAAGAAATCTTCTGCGATAATTCCTAACCTATTTAACCGTATGTGCGGTTCTGTAAATTTATATAAAAATCTCCCTTTTCCGAACATATTGTTTTTCATCTTTGTCAGCAATATAATTTTTTTTTAAATTCGCCTTTTGTGTCACAAGTGAGTCTTCATAAAGATAGCTGATTGACTGTTTGTACTGAATTTAGGTATTACAAAGTATTGTTTCCGAGACAAGAGACAGCAGAGAGACAAGTGTTGTGTGTTCCTGAAAATTCATTATTGCACCATAAACAGCAAACACGGCTAACTGTCATACAAAGAAATTTCAGTTAGCAAAGGCGCCACGCATTGTTTTCAGACGCTGTTTGCTAAAGTTTTTGTTCCCTTTTTGAGAAATCAAACTTTAAAAAACTCACATAAAAAATAAAATAAAATAAAAAACAAACATAACATAAAAGATATAACTAGTCAAATGTCGATGGAAATAAACTCTTACTCGTACTAAACAGTGACTGTGGGAGATCAAGAGATGAAAAAAAATACTAACTGCTCAGCAATTGCTTGAAAAGGTAAAAAATACCCAAACTACCTCAAACAGCGTAAATACACACATTTCGTTTCTATTTCATTTTTTATTTCTCCTATAATTAGTGAAAAGAATGTTTACGTCTTCTTGGTATTCGTGTTGTTGGAATCGTCTTGTTGGAATATTTTACACTTTCGTCTTGTTGATATTCGTCTTGTTGGGATGGCACCCGGCATAATATTTAACCCTTTACCTAGCATGAAAAGCAGACGACACTTGGAAACAAAATTCTTGAATAACTAATTTTTTTCATTTATTGTTTCAAAAACATAGGTTATGATCCCTCTTTGGAACGAACTCGACGAGCTCGTACCAAAGAGGAGTCATAACCTATGTTTTTGAAACAAAAAATGAAAAAAATAATGAAAATTAATTGGCGATTTTTGTGAATAGCGCTGGCCGGTTTTGGCCGTTACGTTGGGTAAAGGACTAAGCAGCTGCAGATCCTATGACAGTAAAAACCGACTAATTTTCCCTTTTCTCTTTTAGCAGGTACACACAGATGCTTTCTTTCTTGATCTCCAGCTCCCCAAATAACCACTATGGAAAAACTCTAACCGATATGGAATACAGTAACCGCTATGGACTTTGAGCATCCTCCGCTCCATTCCTAGAAGTGGTCACCCACCTCCTGGGAGGCGAGCGTTGGTCCTGCGTCCCGTTTTTACCCCTTTTTGAAAGCGCCGGTAGCGCGCATTCTGCCCCAAATAGGTAACAATGCAGGCCTGCCCCCGAACCAGGGAAGTTCGCGTCTTTCTCTGGGTGGTCCCCGAAAGGGGCCGTTGTTGTTTTTTCCACGATCCAAAGAAATGCTTCACCAAAATCCAATAAAATTAACCAACTCCAGTTACCATCTACCGCACGAGGCAGACTGTACTTGCCAATGATGGCCCACCACCACATCATGACTACCATATACGTGGCAGAGTTTACTTGCCTGAAAATACCATCACAGCACTCTCGAGGAGAGGTGCACCTTTGCGAGAGGACCCCCTCTCGCTCTGGTCGTCACCCGAGGGTTCAGACCAAAGACCATCACAAAGACAAGCCACAACCCCTTAGATCACTTAATCATGGACAACTGCCGAGTACCCGACCCTTTTCCTCCTTGAACGCGCCTGGACATGTAGCTTCAAAAGGATCTTGTACAGTCAAATAGGATCGAAAGGGGCTTGCTCCACAGCGTCCATGCGCGCCTTCGGAGCGCGAAACCATTTCATCTGATAACATTTCACTCTCGAAACTGGTACGGTTCCCTCATTAAGGCGTCAGAGCAAAATGCAAGCTCGGTCCTCAAGAGCTAAAACGTTTCAATTATAGGTAAACAAATATGATTTGCAAGAAAGAGAAATAGAAATATTATGTTTGAAATGATGTTGTGTTTATCGCCGAGTGAACATGGACGATTTTTAGACACGGGCCACAAACATCTGTTGAAATAACTGAAAGCGTTTTGACTCTTTGACCCTGGTGGTATCGTCCATATCAGTTAACTGACAGCAATTAGAAGAGTCTGTATTCAATATTTAGGGTTGATCAATTAATATTTCCAACGTGCAGCCTCATGCTGCACGTTGAAAATATTAATTGGTCAACCCCACACGTTCACTTAGCAGGTATCTATTTTATGAATCCAGGTCGTATCACGGTCCTGGACTGAAAAAGCGGTCTTTCGGTTTCAAAGTGTTAAACTGCTTGTTACGTTTTATGAACACCCAGAAACGTGAAACAAGTGCGCAACCAGAGATGTAGAAAGAGAGGAAATTTGAAACCTGCCCGTTTGCCTCTTATAATTAGTTAGTTCCTGGAGAGGATGTCGATAATTTTTTTGCCTTAACTTAAAACATCTCATAATCTCCATTAGCTTTTGTTCATATTCCTCTACGTGACTAGGCATGACTTTCTTCCATAACCCAGTCTTTATTACAACGCACAAAAGAATGCCAACATACAATTTCCAATGCACCGTGATAAAATAATTGTCATAAATAAACGCAATTTTATACTAAGATGACAGTTACATTGATTGGTCGTTGCACCGAGTTTCTGATCATTTGCGCAAACAGTTCTCTGAGCAAAAGAAGAAAGAATAGAGACTGCACCCGCCGGATGCTCCCTCTATTGAATGTACCGGTGCCATGAAGAGTCAACCGACCTACGCCGTTATACAGCAGGTTTTATGACAGTGAGGGGTCCAGCTAATAAGAAGCAGGAGAAAATCGTTCAATGTGCGAAGTTGCTTCTACCAAAGACGTGTCGTCTGCCAGATTAGGAAGACGACACTTGCCGAGAAACAACTGCTACACTATTATATATATAATTGACTGGTATTCTTTGTAAATTCAATCTCATTTCCCAAGATTGTACGAGTTAATCCTCAATTTCGTCACATTTCATAAATTATTTTATCTTATACCTGTTGAAGATATAGCCCATGTGTAATAGATTATCTATAACACATACCCCTATGTCATATAGATTGGTGAACGGACTATAGTCTTTTTCTATATTATAATATAATGATGACATTCGCAAAATTGTTTATAAATTGTGTCAAATCTGGTGAAATTGATTATCAAACATATTTTTGTCATAAATCATAAGAATTGAGGCGTAAGTATATTTTCTGTAATTGTTTTCCCAGTTACAGGGCCACTTTCTAAGGGGAACTATACTCTATCATTCACTTGAATTTGTAGCCTTGTTACGCACCAACAGCTTTTCCGGGCACATCATATGTATTCATGCCCAACAAGAGAAAGCAGTCGACTCCACTCCAGATGAGTCGACATTTTGACACGAAATCATCCCCAAAACCCTTTTAAAAATGCAGAAAAGAACAAAAATGGTCGGTATCAGATAAATACAACAATACCATAGTGTGTTTTGATATATTTGATATCTCAACGAGTTGAAAGTGAGTTTTTTTCGCGAGGCAAGCCTCGCGAAAAAAACTCACTTTCAACTCGTTGAGATATCAAACATATCAAAACACACTATGGTATTATCGAATATGTAATTATAAAAAATAATTAACCTTTCGATTATGTGTGTCGGATTCTCCGATAAATACTGTCAGAATGATTGCCTTTCATTAATCAAATAACACGTTTCGTTTATCATGCCTAATTTTAAATAGATCATGCAGTGTTCAAATTAGTTTCAAGCAGATAAAAACAACATATTACTCAATGAAGCAAAGTGCTTCATAGCTGCAAATGTCAAGTCGGACTTTTATTTTCGAATTGACTGCAGCGAAACTTTAACATTTTTTTTAAAAAATCCTGATATTGCATTAAGCAATATTAGAAAAATTAAATTTGTTAAATGTTCTACTGTCCTGTACTATCACGAAAAAATAAGAATACGGGTCATTCCCACTAGACCAATTCCCTTTAGACCAATTCCCACGAGGCCAATTCCCAAAAGACCAATTCCCCTTAGACCAACTGATGTGTTCTACTTTTAAAATAATTCTATATCAATAATTTGATATATTTATAAATGTATTTAATGTTATTGATATTGGGGTACCTCTTTCTGTTTATGTTTGAGACCTTGATTCAGGTTGAGGTTTACAGAGGGTAAATTTAGTGATGCTATCCTGCTGTGTAGGGTAGCATCACCAAATTCACCCTCTGGGGACCTCATTTTTCAGATGATAGTCTGCTTATTTTGTGGCATGTTGATATTTTATAGATGTTGGGCAGATTTTTCATAACAATTGTTATAGTAATCACACACTTTCAAAGGCTGTGATTCTTTTTATTGTTTTGCAGTAACAGATGTTGAGTTGATTTCCATAACAAAACAAACACAATTCTTTGTGTGTATTCATGTTATAGATCTATATTTTTTATAAAATGTTATATGTACTGAGCTGTGCTGAAATGTTATAAATCTATATTTTTTGTATGTTATGCATATAAATATTTTTTTTGTCAAATAAAGTGCTTATCAGTAAATACATGTTTTCTTAATTATCCTTAATCAACCCTTAATCAACAACAGTATGTAGTTGGTCTAAGGGGAATTGGTCTTTTGGGAATTGGCCTAAAGGGAATTGGTCTAAAGGGATTGGTTTAGTGGGAAGACACCAAGAATACACACCTAAACATTAAACACAACCAAGTATTTTCAAAATAGTTTGTGACCGTGTCTCGGGTAATGATGTGCTTTCAGAAACAACGTTTACAAAGCTATGTGCGTTACCATCAAATATCGTTCTCTGCGTGGAACGAGGTGGCATCTGCAATGCTATTGCATTGCAGATGATACATTGTGCCACTCAAGGGACGATATAGCATATCTCATAACAGAAAGAATTTTAATAACAGCACGTTGACGGGACAAAGGGGAAGGAGGTGTGGAAAAATGCGTAACTTTTTGTCAGTGATCCGGACAAACGTCTTCGTTCTTCGTAAGAAGCAACCACGTTCTTAAAATAGATCAACTGAATTGCTGTGTCGTTCCACTTTCTTTCCGACACGTGAACAGAGCACAGATTAAGGCTTTGAAATATCTCGTCATCCAGGAAATGTATATGGTAAATCTGGGCATCATGCAAAATGCTCCAATTCTTGACACATTACAACATGGAATGGTTGTGGAGCTTCTGCAGTTAAGTATATATATCCTTCCGATTATGTGACTGTAAATGTCTCACAAAGTCTTTGAGCGTCCCGGGTCAGGGCGAGATAGAGCAAGCGAGAGAGAAGAGAAGAAAGAGTTGTAATAGATTTTTAAAAAGTTCAAGTAATCTGTGAAAGTTAAAATTCTTTCCAGGTGGCATTATTGTGCGTCAAAACAGGCTTGGCCCTCGGTTGAGAGAAGTTTCAGTCTTAAAATATACTACTCAAAGTTGCTAAGCACAACATATTTGACTCATCATTGTGAAATTTTCTTGCGACACATTTGCGATATTTTTATTGGATATGATTGAGGAATGTATTGAGATGGTCCCCAGTGTTTACATTAGCTGTCTTGACAGGCAGACATTTCGTGGCAGTCATGGAAAACATGTACCCCTTGATTTCCCTGATGTTTTCGCGTACTGCCTACATGTACATGAGATGTGTCGGGTATTCAGTCTCCATTTCAACACAAACCCTTGTGATTTAATGATTGAATATGGCGAACGCAAATGTGAGAAGACATTTGTCTGAAGCAGAAATGTGGTGGGCTGTAAGGATGGTGGAACAAGGGGCTACCCATCGTCAGGTTGGTGAAGCCCTTGGTGTGCACCATACAGTGATCACCAGAGCCTGGGCAAGATTTCAGAAGTATGGCACACCAGTCAGACGACATGGTGGTGGCAGAGACAGGGCAACATTTGCAGCCGAAGACCGGATTTTGACCATTCAGGCCCGTAGGAACCGCTTTGACACAGCAACCCAGCTTCGCAGTGACCTTCAGAATGCATCCGGGGTAAATGTTTCGACGCAGACTATCCGGGCAAGGTTGTCTCCGATCGAGAAGACCATGTATTCGCATTCAACTGTCCCAAACCATGCACGATATGAATGGGCCATGGATCACGTCGGATGGACCAGAGAAGATTGGCGACCTGTCCTTTTCACAAATGAGTCAAGGCACTTCCTAGACCACACAGATAGGCGTTCTACGGAATGGAGAAGACCAGGAGAGCGATTCCATGCAGCCAACATTGCAGAGCATGACCGCTATGGTGGATGGTCAATAATGGTCTACGGCAGCATCAGCTGGGGTGGATGTACAGAGCTCTGTGTCCTTGACCGTGGTACATTGACTGCACAGCGGTATATTGATGAGATCCTGGATGCCCACGTCAGATTGTATGCCGGTCCTCATGTTGCCCAAACTGTCCGGGAGTACCGACAGAGGGAGCTGATTGAGCGGATGGACTGGCCAGCAAGATCCCCTGACCTCAATCCAATCGAAAATGTCTGGAATGTGTTGCAGCTTGCAATTTCAGTTCGTCCAGTCCAATCAAGAAGTGTCCAGGAGCTTGGCGCCATGCTGTTCCGAGAATGGAACAACATTCCACAAAGGACCATCTGGAATCTGATTGGAAGCATGAGAAGGAGTTGTCAAGCTGTAATTAACAATAATGGGTCTCATACTCGATACTGAACCCATATCAGTTCGCTCCGACAACTTTTTGGCAAATTTGAAGAATTTCCTCTTTTACCAATAATATCCATTTTCCATGGTTATCGTATTCAAAAGCTAAAAAATAATGTCAAACACAAACAAAATCCCAATTTCTGTGCTTAAGTAAAATATATACACTTTTCATAACAATATTTCAACTAAAACGTAAAACAGGTAGTTGGATTTCTTTGGTGCTTAGCAAACTTTGAGTAGTATAGATTCTGTATGACACCTTGGCAGTTCAGTCAATTAGGATTTCTTTCTGTGGTGACATCATGCAACTTTTATCGTTGTATGAATACCCACAATATTATACCTGGAGTCGCGTTCCCATCTTCTGTACCAAAACCTGCCTCCAACGTAATCCCGGCTGTAAACGAGCTCGACGATATTCTTGAATACAGAATAGAGATTTTTACAGGGTCTTCGAGCGGTGTTCCACAATAAAGTTTGTTCCGTACAATGATCATCAGTTAGTGATTACGTATTTCCACACTTGGCTTAACACAGTACCGTTAGCAAGTGGGACACACCTTCATAACAGTCCTTTCTTCCCTAGGTATGCAAAGTCTCTGGGCGCTTTCCGGGCCAAGCAATAAAGGTCTTTGATAGTTTTGTACAAGTTGGTCTCGGCGAAGCTTCCAGATTCGACTTGATTCGATTCTATATTTTTTACTAATTCGATTCGATTCAGTATACATCGGATTACGAATACGAATCTTTTTAAAATCCTAAACGTTTCGTAAAAGGTGATGTCATACAGAGAAATTGCTGCGGTGAGGATTGCGCATGCGTGCCTTCACGAGCTAACACTATTTATATTTTTACACTGTTTTCTTGGAAGATCAATCGATTTTTTTACAGTAAGAACATGTTGAAACAGAAAACTTACCCTGTTATGTCTATTTAGTCCATTCTGTATAGTTTTCCGTGGTATTTTTATATTATTTTTTTTGAAATTCATTGCTTCCATCTTTAATTAAGGATTTGTCCTAAAAATCGTGCAGAACGTATGTGAATTTGACGAAATTGATCGACCCCATGTATTCTTAAACCTGTTTCGGAACCTTTTAGAATACTTGTTTTATGTTCAACCTGTTATTTTAAATTAATTTAAAGATAATAATAATCGATAGAGAATACAGAACAATCCCATCTAACTGCTATGATCTCCCTCATATACAACGCAATATTCAGTATTTGATATTTGTAGAGCAATACGGCGTACCGTCGCACGTTCATGTGAAGCCAACTAGTTGGCTTCACATGGACGTGTGGCGGTGCACTATAATAGCATCCACAATAGCCTCGCACACATACCCCATACAAAATACCGCCTAGTATATAGAGAAGATAATTCCCGATAACGAATATCCCAATCGAATCCCGGACATTTGCCACGCGGACATTTGACCCGGTTACATTTTTCAAGAAAACGAACATTTGCCCCGGACGTACATTTGTCACGCGAACATATGCCCCGGTATTAAAAATCAGAGTAGGACATTTGCCACGAATAGATTTATAGATTAAAAGCGGACATTTTTACCACGGATAATAATTAAGAAGAAGCTGATTTTTTAATAATTTATTGGAGAATATCCGTCAATAAAGCTGCCGGTAATGTAAGTATGCTCTAGTAGGCTTCACTATCCTACCGGGGCAAATAGCGGACTTAATTTTAGCAATCGGGGCAAATGTTCACGGGGCATTTGTCCCTCCGGGGCAAATGTTCGTTTTCCTGTCAGGATAAATGTCCACGGAGCAATTTCGGTTTGATCTGAATTTTATTTCTCTGATTCAGTTCTGACAGTCTTTTCGAACAAAAGGACGATACTGCCTCAGTAAGAGACGCTGCTTCCAACCCCCATAAAGAGCTATATTTATTTCATAATTGCACAATAAAACCATTTACACAGTTGACTGCGAATGACAGGGCTAGACATAGCAAAACGAATTATTGCTAATATCCCACCGCGATCGCTTTATTGTGAATGGATGATGGTTTAAACGTCATATCTGTATAATTATTGATTAATTTGCTCCCGTCCACTCAATGAAATGGCTGTCATTAGTTCTATTGGCAATATTGACAACTTGTCGGGATTTGTTACATATTCTATATTCACAGAGTAATTACAGCTTTACTCTATGAATGCTAATAAGATGGCTCAAGAATCGGTAATGGTTATTATTCAATTTGTGGTGCTTGACATCACTCTTCTAACTATTGAGAGACAGCGGTGGCTCATTGGTTAGAGCACGGGACTTTAGACTGAAAGGTCAACGGTTCGATACTGACCCACGCCATATGAGTTGTGTCCTTCGGCAAGACATTTAATCCAGATTGTCCACGTTAGGGCGCTGTGGTGTTCTATACTAAGGCGTACTGAACGCCGATGATGTGCTTGCCTCCAAACACTGCGAACTCTGTGTCAGGTTGGGAAGTTGCCGAGTCTGACCGTTGATAGCTTCTACTCGGTGTTTTTTTAACCCTTTACCTAACCTGAAAAGCAGACGACACTTGCAAAAATAATTCTTGAATAACTATTTTTTTTCATTTTTTGTCTCAAAAACATAGGTTATGACCCCTCGTTGGAACGAGCTCGACGAGCTCGTTCCAACGAGGGGTCATAACCTATGTTTTTGAGACAAAAAATGAAAAAAATAATGGAAATTAAATCGCGATTTTTGAGAATAGCGCTGGCCTGTTTTGGCCGTTACGTTAGGTAAAGGGTTAAACCCCATTAAAACAAAATGTCAATCTGACTATTGGACAGGCATTGTTGGAGTGGGAAGGGTTCGGCTCGGGGGGGGGGGGGGGGGGGGGGGGGTTGGACGTACCAATATCCGCAGCACCCAATTTATTATTTTCATGGTAGGATATACAAGTACCATTTTATAGTTACATTCTGATAAACTAAGCAATAAATTGATACTTAACACGCATGTTAACCCTTTAAAACTTTAATTATACTGACGTTCAAAACGTCACTGGGAATTCAGTTTCTTCAAGGTTTTTCAAAATGCAACGTCAAACGTTGGAAAGTACCAATGACAAGATATTTTTCACATTAGTGACTATCTGATGGAGGTCTAGATTATTTTTGGTGATCTGAACTTGTTATTCAAAACTTGTTTTATTACAAATTATTAGAGAGTGCCCACAGGCACTCTCCAATAATTTGTAATAAAACAGATTTATATAAACAAAATATTTGGCTTTTGCTCTGGTATCCTCATTTTTGAAAGCCCAGATAGCGGCTTCTAGCACTCAACCAGTTAAGAAGTGTTGACAGCAGGATATTAGTATTTTAAGCTACGATAACATGTGGCTCAACGGTTGTCACTGAACACTATTCGCTAGAAAATAGGAATTTGAGGTTAGAACTTTAAAAATTCGAAACATAATAACAAAACAAATGACCACAAAGTATCAACGTGCTGTTTGATTTCGTACGTAATGACACGTACAAAGGTATCAAAGGGTTAAATTAAACAAAAGGTGTCGTACGTAATAACACTTTCAAAAATATCAAAGGGTTAAAGTTTTGAATCGCGATGTTTCCCAAGTGCGATATCATATGTGCCGAAACGATTTCACGACAGAGAAATCACACTTTCCGACACATATTGAAGTTACGAAGTCTCTGCTATGATAATCAAAACCCCCTTGAATCAAAATGGAGTTTTTGTGGTGTTTCATCTTTCCTTAAATTCGAATTTTCTTATACTATACTTGCACCCACTGGCAAATATTTTGCGAAACAATTTCTCGGTGGCCAATAAATGCCGCGTGAAAAAGGAAAGCTTATGATGCATTTTGAATAATGCGCCGATAACTCTGCCGAAGGGCAGGCGAAGCGTCGACGTTTCTCTCGATTCAACATCTTTTAACTGATTGGATTCGATTCGAAAACCGTTAGGTTCTTAGTGGAAGAATTCGATTCTACTACAAAATTCTAAACACATCGTAAAGCGTGACTTCACCCCCTTTTTATACCAGGTGGAATTCTGTACAGCATATGTTTACTAGGCTATTGCGAACCGCCACACGTCCACATTAAGCTAACTAGTTGACTTTACATGGACACGTGCTGGTAGCCAACAGACTCGATTACTAGGGGTAGGGATCTTTCGTCTGCATGGAGTGGCTTTCTCTTCCCACAGGGGGCGGGTATTTTTTGTTCCCATATGATGTGACGGTTCGCTGTGACAGCACCAACCACCACAATGATACCGCGAAAGAATGTTTGAACACCTCAAAAACATTTCCGACGGAGGGCCAATCTCGGGGCATCTGACACGAGAAGGGAGTGCGTCATATGCAGAAATACGAAGAATTAAACCCTAATAAATACCTTTTTTACCGTTTTGTTCATAATTCATTTTCTTTCATTCCCGAAATTGTAACAGTTCGATACAAGTCAGCAATATTGTATTTCTGTTGTATTTTTGGATGTTAATGAGTTTATTGTAGTCAATGTTAGTGTCTGCCAAACATTTGCAGTAGATACTGGTAAACTCACTTATTTTAGTATTGGCCATCCCTGACTTATGTCGTTATCAAAATCGACATTCCAGTTATCTGCCCTGAAATTATTAGAGGGACGAGGAATGTCCAATTAAGAAGCATGTAATTGTTTAGAAAACACTTATAACATCAGTACAAAATAAAGCGTGTCCTTTTGTTACTTTTAATAAACGAAAACAACAGACAGCTCTCTGAGCTATCTGTTGTTTTCCTTTGTTCAAAGTAACTAAAATAAACTTGACTTTTTATGGTGAGCTAATTTGAAGCAACCAAATAACCGCCCACTTTGGCTCTTCGCTTAACGAATGTGTTTTTACAGTAATCTGCAAGTTTTCATTCTTCCCATGAAAAAATTAGCAAATCTTTCCTCCTAGACTTTTATGTTAATGGGATGGACAGTATATGTATTATATGTCTCGTTGCGCACACGTTCGATATTATGAACAGAAGAAAGGTATACAGAATATCAAATGATGCTGAAAGCGCCGTTGTCTTCTTTTTAAATGGGTTTAAACAGAAAATAATAGTGAAACTTTCAAATGATTGAGAAAATATTGTAAAACACTAAGCCAATTTCTGTATTTTTAAACAACTCTACAAGAAAATGCCTTAAGTTTGTAAAGTGATGCGCACATCGATAATACAACTTCGTTAATATTTATATGAAATTCTCATACTGTTAGTGTTAAATTTACTGACAACTTTTGCAAATTAATGTAGCTAACTTTCCTGAAAATCCCTTTCAATGACGAAAATTGTCATCCGTGCCAATCTTGGTGTCCAATTGTATGACGGCTTTTGTCTTGGCTTCTTCGTTAAATTTGGTGATGTAATGTTAAATGGCATACTCTCTTAATGGGCTCATATATGCCCCTCCTCCAATGTGTCGCACAACACACTTTTCGTAACGTGGTTTAAAACAATAATGTTATGGCTCATTACTGCACGAGACTACTTATAGCTTATAATTTTGTAAATGCCTCCACAACTCGCAAAAATATCTATCCCAAGTTTGCCATCTTAAACATGTAAAAACTTTTATTGGTGTATTTTACTTCATGACAACCCCAAATCCAACAGTGTTCTTGGGATTTTTCTTGGTTGTGATCAACTGCAAAATATTAGACCACATGCCCATTTAAGCTGATTAAATACTGGATTGGCTGGGGGGAAGTTAAGTCTGGTGGTAAACACTTGTTTTGTGCCAAATCTTGAATTATACCTATAAACACTCCCGATAATTTGAAAAAAATGACGACAACAAATTCATATGAACAAAATGATATCATTCGCTGCTACCTGATTTGTGATGAACTTTCACAGAATATGAAGACCACTTTGTTATACGAACGTTTTCAATGGAGTCCTGGCAGTGGGTGACTAGCAGCACTGGATTCCCTTTTCAATAAATCAATAAAAAATGCAGACATTGTTGGCATTTCCCCAAAGGCAGTCCTGTTGCTGCAAAGTGAATTGATTTGAAAGTCTAGTATTTTTCTTAGATATCGGAAGCATATTTGGCCATGAATCGTTCTCGTGAAATATTTTTTGATTACCAGTTCCTGTAGGAATACGGTAGCAGACTTCCAGGAACCATTGCTATCAACTGTCAACTCTGTGATATCAATGTATATTTTGCTCATGTTCTCTTCATTACCACCTTCATTTTACTGTAATGTAAAACCAACTTGTACGTTCTGATCTGCTATAATTGGCACATGGCAGATGTGACTTGTACTAGTCAAATTAAAGTTTTACATGAGACAATAAATAAATAAATAAATAAATAAATAAATAAATAAATAAATAAATAAATAAATAAATAAATAAATAAATAAATAAAAACAAACTCGATTGTACAACGTCAACTTCTAATAAAGTAGACAGCCAGCTGAATTCAATTTCTTTATTTCACAAACCATTATTATGGTACATAACAATTTTATTTGATTTTACAAAAATAATATAAGCAGTGTTAGCTGGTGAGCATGCTAAATGTGTGTTATGGTCTCGAATGTCCCAGGAAATTAATTTAGTTTCTATGTTCCGGCCAAAACGCCGGAAGGCACTTTACTTTGGCTGGTATCGGAAGATCAGCAAAAATGAGTCACAGGCACTTCACCTCCCTGCCCCGAAAATAGTTAAGGCGCGTGTTGGCGCGAAATAACATTAACTTGAACGTCATTCTTCAATGGGAAACGAAAATGCGTGGGGTGTGTATGTTGATGAGTGAATGCATGTAGGCGTGTGCTAAGTTTAGGTTTACTGCATAGCGTCAGCCCAGCAACCAACCTTGCCTGACGTCAGCAAAGTTATATGGTTTGGAGCGCTAGGTCTCAAACGAAACCAACTGATTCATGAGAAATGCGAGGCAAACGTTAGGGTTGCTACATGGTGTCTGTAGTTTTCGAAAAAATGGGCTAGAACTGCATTGAAGGTACTTGCGGGATCTTTAATATAAATGAAATGTATGCGATGGTCAAACAGGAGTTATTATTTATTTATTTGTTGGTGCTTAATGTCACATACTTATGCACAATGGCTAATCGTGACCGTGACAGTTTTACGGGTGGAGGAAGCCGGAGTACCCGGAGAGAACCACTGAGCAGCGACGAGCAACTGTCAGCTCCTCAACATTCTAACTCTGTTCAAGCCCCGTTCAAGCAGGGTTTATAAGGCACACTGCACGTCGATGGTGCACATGCCTTCTCATGTACACCATTGAAGTGCAGTACGCCGTTGCACACGGCATCATCGTTCCCCCATGTAGGCAACCGGGATGAAGTGCCTTGCCCAAGGACACAACGCGGGTCGTCCCGGACGGGGATCGAACTCGGGACCTCTAGCACAGAAGTCCAACAGGCTACCACTGAGCCACCGGGCTAATAGGCGTTAATTACTCTGATACACTTGTGAAGTTTTAGAAGACATATATGAGTATTTGTTGCCAAGAGACTGGTGAATACTCTGTATACATCTGAATACGCATCTTAGTGCAGTAATATTTTTTGAAATACATTTTGCCGCTCTGCTGTAGAGCTGGACACACCGGGATATAATGGTACTCGTCTGGAGGATCACCGTTGTCACAAAGGTGGCACTGTCTATCCTCCTTACGAGTACCATCCCATTTACGGTTCCTATCAGGAGTTTGTGATTTAATATTCTAAATTTGATGAGGCAAGTTCTGTTTCTTAAGTTGACCCTTTACCTAACGTAACGGCCAAAACCGGCCAGCGCTATTTACAAAAATCGCCATTTAATTTTCATTATTTTGTTCATTTTTTGTCTCAGAAAAATAGGTTATGACCCCTGTTAGGAACGAACTCGACGAGCTCGTTCCAAAGAGTGGTCATAACCTGTGTTTTTGAGACAAAAAATGAAAAAAGTAGTTATTCAAAAATTATGTTTGCAAGTGTCGTCTGCCTTTCATGTTTGGTAAAGGGTTAAGTAAGAGAATATAGAACTCTCGTCTAGGAATGATTTTATACCCGTATATTCTATTTGTAGTTCCAGTTGGTGAGGAAACTCGAAGAAATGAGGTGAGTTCCCAACGTTTTGTCGGACCCATCTATAACTGAGTCCTCGCGAGTTTAGGATGCTTTGTACAAATGTTAGACCATCATAAAACCAACATTTCACCTGGTGACGACCAAAGAGGTATTTTGGTTTGCTTTGCATTGCATCTAGCAGTGAGTAATCAGCAGCATTGTTTCCCCACTTATTAACCGGCCCTTTCCGTTGGGCATGTTCAGCTAGTGCATAAAGAGGCTGATCAAATATTTTAACGGGAATCTATTCTGGATTAAACCCCTCAGTTAACCTTTAATGAACGCCCACGTGTTTCACGATTATTGCGGTTGTAACTCCTTTTCTTAACAAGATTAAGAGACTACACGTTCAAAATAATTTCCGTGAATAACGAGATTTGTTCACATGTAGTATCCAATACATATAGGTCGTTACCACCATGTGATGGTGTATTGAAGTCGAGATCTCGTCTCTGGGTATATATCGGAAACCCACTTCGTTGTAATAACCAATTTGTCTCACAATATTCCACCATTTCTTCACTTTCTTGCTTATATTTTGACAGTTTTTCCGCGTCTATGAATTGATTTTTTTATGATTGAAGATCATGGTGTCATGATATTACGTTCTTAGGTTGCGCATGACGTAATCCCCATTCATTGTTGCACTTGTACTACAACCGCTGAAGTTCATAGTACTTAGTGTTTCAACCGTGTGTCTCTTTGTTTTGATTGTTGGGACGAGTCAATATAAGACCCAGAGGCGATGTCTCTACTTCAATATACCATCTCGAAAACCCACTTGGTGGTAATAGCCAATTTATCTTACAAGTTTCCTCCCTTTATTGACTTCTTCGCATATAGTTTGACATTCATTCTGCGTGTGTAAGTTGATATTTGATGAATGAGGGTCTTACGCTATGCATGACGTAATCCCCATTCATTATTCTACTTGTACTACTACAACCGATGTTCATATAGTGGTGTTTCATCTGTGTGTTTCGTTGTTGTTTTTTCTCAGGTTTAACGCATAGAAGGCCTGTATAAAAATATCGTCATAGCAAAAAATGATTTAGTCTAATTTACTTCGTTGAGTTGGTGATTTATTTGTCTTTTAACCCTTTACCCAGCGCAGACGATATCAATATTTATTATTTTAAATATCATTTTTTTAATTTTTCAACAAATTTCAACAAAAACATATCCTGTGACCCCTCTTTGGAACGAGCTCGACGAGATCGTTCCAAAGAGGGGTCGGATGATATGGTTTTGTTGAAATTTGTTTAAAAATAGTATTTTTTCTGCTGGTGAATTTGCATATTATGCGGGCGGATGTGGCCGATTCGTTGGGTAAAGGGTTAAGTTGTGTTATATAAAACGCTGGCTTCGACATGTGTGGTGTAATCAGGTTTCGATGAAAGGTAAAAAAAATGTTCTCTTTCTGAATCGAATGATCGCACGTCCGGTTGCTACCCTAAATACAGATTTGTATTTTGTCTAGACGTTTTACTTGTATTATGGGAAATACTTTCTTGTAAGATAAATAGCTCGATGAGAAATGAGAGGTCATAAGCTACATTTTGAAAGGCAGAGTTGAAAAAATAATAAAATTTAAAGGGCGACTTTTGTATAAAAAAGTGCAACCTGTTTTACATGTAGAATGGGAGTGTCTAGTGCTGATGCATGATTCAGTGTGTGTTATGTTTTCGCTGAGCATAACACTGTTGCCTTTTTATATTGCAGGGTTTATTCCAATGAAGACCAACAAGTTTGGTATTTTTCACATTCGGGGTCATTCAAACTAAAGCTGTTCAGCAGGCAGGAAACAAGTGATTGCCGGCAATGTCGATATTTCTTGACATGTCGAAAGAAAGTGACCATCGAATTTAAAGCTTATATATTTAGCATGTTCTTTCTTAATAGCATATAACCATTTGCGTAAAATAACTGCGGCTTCTGTAAAAGTACATTTTTTAGGAATTGCTTCTTTGAAACTGAGCATTGTATACTCTCCTACGAAAATGGAGAATTTCAAGGTTTAACTCTTTGAACCCGAAAGGCATCTTTCCCGGCCCAGGAACATGATACGTCATAATTTCATTTATTTGGATGGCTGCAAAATGAATATGTGGGATAGATTAATCAATATTTTCAACGTGCAGCCCGAAGGCTGCACGTTGAAAATATTTATTGGGGCACCCTCAAATAATAAATATGGATTCATCCGATTGCTGCCAATTGAACTGATATGGAATATACCATCAGGGGTCAAAGGGCTAAGGACAGAGGAAACAATGATGAACAACCACCTGTATTGACAAGACGGAACTCAGTCATATTGCTTTGTTATGATGTAGGATTGAATTATTACAGAGAAACACCTCATAACGGTAAAATGGATTCGTCCATTTGCTATATGCAGTATTGTTTGGGGTACTCTCATACAAGAAAACAGTGTTATCTGACACGGATAGCAGACGTCACTTCCATAACAATTTCTTGGAAGACCTAAAAAGTTTCATTTTCTGCCTCAGAAACAAAACGTATGACACTCATTTGAACGAGCTCGGCGTGCTCGTTCAAATGAGGTGTCCTAAGCTATTTTTGAGGCAACTTGATAGACGATTGCGATGAATAACACCGGTCGGTTCTAAAAGTAACGTTAGGTAAAGGGTTATGCATTTGAGACTGTACTTAGTTCCAGCTGCAACGGGATCTCCCCAGGACACGTCGAGCATTAATTTTGTTTCTTGAAACTCTGTTATCGTTAAACTGACACATTATCGGGTCCATTATCGAGACCATAAAATGTCTAAATCATGTGCCACACTCCTTCATCCACTCAACCCATCCTCTCTCCTCAAAGCTTACCTGTCTAAAGGTCCATTAGCCGGGGAGTATTGAGTGGCAAATACCTCCTCAATACTGCTGTAATTTGCCCATCAATTCTGACACGCCGGGGGAGCACGGTGACCTAATGGTTAACTCATTGTACTTTAGACCGAAAAATCGGCGGTTCGATCCTGGCCAGCGGTAACTGCGTTGTGTTACTGCTTGGGACATTAATTTTAATCCCGATTGCCCATGCGGGGGCACGATGTCGCTGTGCATATGTAAAAGCGCACTGCACGTCGATTGTACACTTTCTTTCAACCGCTACAAATTCTGCTTGTGTTGCTCGCCATTGCTCGGTGCTTCTCTCCGGGTACTCCGGCATCCTCTACCCGTAAAACTGTCCGACACGAGATGACCCTGGCTGTCGAAAGTGTCGTTAAACCTCAATAAAAAACAAAAAAACTTTGCATGTATGACAGTTACTCGCTGCTGACCGAATAGTGCTTCTCTCCGGGTACTCCGGCTTCCTCTATCCGAAAAAACTATCCGACACGATGTGACCCTGGCTGCTGAAAGTGTAGTCAAACCCCAATAATGAACCAAACGCCGAAAACGAGAATTACAGCTTTTCGAAATTCACTTCTTGCCGGTCTCAAACGCAGCTCATGGGACGTGCGCAGAATTTTGAAACAACAATTTTACAGACGGGAAATAAAAAACTTGAGTGGCACTGTGCTAAACTGTTTGGACAAACGATCCATTTGAGTGCTGTATGCAATTGTTTCACGCAACGATTTTTATCAAGCTGATCTACCAAAGGAACTCTTAAGATAACCTGTGTTCTTGATAATGTGCTATTTTTCTTAATCTTTCAGGTGTCTGCCGGCGGACACCTGGTGTTCTATTCAATTTATTTTAATATCCATAATGTCAAACAAGAGAAATTATTCGGAGGGTCAATCAATCTGTATTGACGAGACTGGTTCTAGTTAACCCGATGGAAACCGATGACTAGAATACTTTTCTTCTGCATAATCTGTATTCAATACCTCTACTCTCATTCGTCCGTCTCTTCTTCCCACATGCACTTGACAGCCGTTACTTGTTCCCAGTTCCTTATTCGACATTCGTTATCAACCGATAGAATCGGTTGATAACGAATGTCGAATAAGGAACTGCGTGTAAGTAACGGTTGTCACGTCCCTTCTTCCCGCCGCTTTGAATGTTGTCTTTTAGAAATATCGTATTAATTCTTGAAATGGCATAATACACGAAATCCTTTGGAAATATCAAAAGTTTCAATACAAACTTAAGGGGGTTAAAACTTTGCATCTTAAACAGAAACGTCGGCGGTCTGATGCTAACCAGTGCGCTTTTTGCGTCGATCACCTGCTGCTGACACTGCTTGTATTAGGGTTAGTAAGTTGAGAGTCTGACAGATGCCCCTCGCTGCATGGGGTTCTCCCCGGGTACTCTTTTTCCTCCATCCGTTAAACTCTCCTACACGACGTGAGCTTGGATATTAAATGTGTCGTTAAGCCTAAATAAACAAACTTTACAACCTTATTAGATATAGTTCGAATGCGCATCAGTTTCCCAGAATAAGTCTCAATAATGAATCTGTTTCGTTACTTTATCATCCATAGAACAGTTATACAGACATTTGACTAGTACTGATGTCTCATTTTAGTAAATGATAGGCGTGATACATTCCATTATGCTGCAACCATTTGAAAATATTCACTACAACACTATTAACACTCTTATAAAAATGCAATATTTATCCTGATTCTGTAAAATTATGTTTGTCCGTGAGACATTTCATAAATGTCGCTAATTTATTTTGAGTCGATAGTGCAGAAAGTGTTTACCATTTGGTACTATTGCAACTTCCACTGGCAAAGATGCCTGCTATAAATTCTGAATGTTTTTTCACCCAAAATCAAACAAATATATTGCTCTGTGATACATTCTTTTGAGGTGCCCAGAGAGACAGTGCTTAAAACATTTTCGTAAATATTTTTGCATACAGGAACTAGAAAGGTACATTATGTGACACACTGTTTTAATGCGTGTTTATTACACGCATGTTCTATGAAAAACCCCTCCACAGTAACACTAAACCGTGCGGAAAATGAAAATCTGTTCCGTCCATATGTGCGGAACGGAAATCGTTGACGGACTATTTTTAAATAGAAGCGAAATTTCACTGGAATTTTCTACAAATTGTGCACCGCAATCACAATTTCAATCCCTAGAGATAGCTGAAAATCGCCCCCTGAGTTCCAATGTGTTCTATGTGCCAGTAGGCACATTGAACACATTGGAACTCATAGGACGAAATAGAAACACGGGTTCCCCTTGCACATTTGGGTGGCGATAAAATGTGGTTTTTTGTTGAAAATTGTCAAATGAATTGCTGAACGTCCTTCTAATAAATGTTTTTATAGACGTGAGGGCGTGTAATAAATACAGAACGACACGCGTGCCACTGGGTTAATCGATATAGCAGTTGTGCCATCGCGGAAGGATAAAACGCGAGGCCTGCGTCCTCTCGTTTTATCCTTCCGCGCTGGCAGTCATGCCATGTCGATTAACCCATTCACACGCGTGTGTCGTTCTGTGTATGTATCTCATAACAACTTGTTGTAAAAAGTATACACATAAATATGTTGTCCTATTCTTAAATATGCTAAAAACCAAAATGCATCAATATATGACAGTCCATTTTTAAAGGGACCAGATTATCCTTTGAAAATTTCAGTATTGAGGTGAATGTAGATTTAGTACTTATGTCTTGAACCATATAACAAGAACAGACATGCAGATTAACACCTCACCTGACAGGACTTGAAAACTTCCTATGCAATAGTTTTTTTTTCAACTTTTCGTTTTTTATCTCTCTCCAGAACACAGTTTATAACATTGGTATTAATAAAACTCGAAAAGCGATTACATGTGCATCCAGAAGTGTACTTGTCCTGTTCGTTTGATAAAAAAGTATTAATTACTAGGGACCAGCAAATCTTCGAATTCGATTCGAATTTCGAATCCTTTGTCCTATTCGATTCCATTCGATTTTCAAACACCCGACCATCGATCACCAAAATCGAATATCCTGATGACGATCACGGAAACTTATGTCCTTTCTTTTCGAGTATGTCATAATAAGTGATAATTATTTCTTACATGTAGTTGTGTTAAAATCAAGAAAAACTGATCAATCGGAGCTGCCAGGTAGGAATAAAATCATTATTAGGGCCAACCGATATGCGAAGAACATGGCAGATCTTAAATGAAGCTACCAATAAAGGAAAACGTGAAAGCAGACTGCCCACTTTCTTTGTTCAGAGCGGTACAGGAATAATCGAAGAACGGGACATTGCAAGAGAATTCAATAATTTTTTTGTCAATGTTGATGGTAGTATTTCAAACAACTTTTATCTTTTACCCACAAATCCTGTAGAAGTTATTCAAATTGTAAACAGAATGAAAGCAAAATCGTCGAAAGATTGCGATAGTAACACAACCAGTCTTCTTAAACAAACGATAAATGAGATATTGGTCCCTATTACCCACATAATCAATAATTCCTTTACCGAGGACAAAGTACCAGATAGACTGGAAACCGCCAAGGTAGTACCCATATTCAAATCAGGAGACGAGCACAGCTTCACAGACTACAGGCCCGTTAGTATCCTTCCAGCTTTTTCAAAAGTAATAGAAAAGCTCATGGACATAAGACTTAGAAGTTTTCTCCTTAGGTTTAATATTTTATATCCTTATCAGTACGGATTTCGGAAATGTTATAGCACCATTCACCCACTCCTCCAACTCCTCAAAAGCACCGCTACGGAAAACAATGAATGGGAAAAGAATAGTACACTGCACTATTCCTGGACCTGTCTAAAGCATTCGACATGATAAATTATGAAATACTATTGGGCAAACTCGAACACTACGGCATCAGGGGACTAGGCAACAACTGGTTTAGAAGCTACTTGTCCGATCGATTTCATATGGTTCTGAATGGCGAACAAAAATCTGATTTTGCCAGGCAGAGTTGTGGTGTCCCACAAGGCTCGATCTTGGACCCCGTTTTATTTCTTATATATATAAATGATATAAGTAATTCAACTTCGCTTGATCTCTTGCCGTTAGCCGGTGACACTACAGTACACTGCTCTAGTTTCAACAGTAATTCAATAATACCTTATTTTAACGACGAACTTCAGAAATTATTCGAATGGTGTTCTGTGCACGAGTTGATGCTGAATGCTAAAAAAACCTCATACATTATACTTAATCCAACAAAAGGAAGGAATACTGATTCCCGTCATGAGGTAAAAATAAATAACCAAGTTATTAACAAGGTCGGAGACAATGAACCAGAAAAATCCTTAAAGTTTTGGGGAATAAACCTTGATGAAGATTTATCTTACAAAGCTCACATATCCCGAATAAGCTCGAAAATAGCGCGAGCAAACTACAGTCTCAATAAAGTAAAAAATATCCTCCCCCATCGAGTCCTGAAGACATTGCATTTCGCCTTGCTTCACATTCATTTAATATATGGAATCGTAACATGGGGGAGCTCGAAAGCAATTAATAAATTAGCTATTATGCAGAAGCGTTCATTACGAATTATCAATAACAAAAAATACAACTCTCATACTGCTGACCCCCTGTTCAAGAAAGATGAAATCCTCAAAGTTGACGGTTTGTTTAAACTACATGCATTGCTGTTCATGTTTGACTGGCACAAAGGCTAATTACCTTCTTCCTTTAACGATATGTTCAGCGTAAACGACAATTCATCAGGTAGAACAACCAGACAATCTGGACTTCTATACATAGAGAAAACACGACACCGTACCCTAGATAAACTTCCATTATACACGTTCCCGAAATTGCGGAATGCTCTAGATGTCAATGTTCGAACTATTAACAATAGAACCGCCTTTGAAATTAACCTCAGAGTTTATTTCTTCCTACTCCAATTATGTCCGGTGTAATAACCCCTACTGCCCAGAATGTACATAATGAATATCCATATTTTCATTAACTTACGAAGAAGAACTTAGGAAGACTATTTCTATACACACAAGTTATGCCCTGTGTCCCATTCTGGTATCCTCGTCCTGTACAACCTGCAAATCTTTCGATTTGTTCCGTGAATATGCATCAATAAATTATGTGTCATGCCGACTGTCACACTGTGACGTACCGCGTGGGGAGTCGATCCAGTTTAAACTGAAATGAGCTGATTCACCGCTATTTGCGTCCCACTGTGTGCCAGCCGATGTGGACCTCCCATTAACGCACTTGTATCATTGCCAGATCTGCACGATTGTTTATGACGGGATCTGTTGTTATTGGATGCTACCCTAAACTGTGTTAACAATACATTAAGCAGGTTGATTCGTGATTTTGGCAATATTGAGGAACCAATCGTCCGCTGGAATCTATAACTAATTATTTCCCCCCTTACTTATTTTCTTTTCGAGAACAAATTATTGGCAAAAGAATATGAACACCCACCCCTTATTGGGGATTAGACTAATTGCTTTAAGTCCGATGACTTCATCACAGTCTGTTGCTATTTTTATTTTCCTACGGAGTGTCAGGTAGACAGCCAATCTGGATATGTCACTTCCCACGATCTGCTGAATACATTATCTGTAAAACATTTATCTGTAAAAACGTTTTTATATGTATACCGTAAATAAAGAATCTGAATCTGAACCGAGCAGATGTTATGTCGGAATGCACACGCGTGTATCAGTTGTACAGACAGCTCAACAATACGTGAACTTGAAAGGGCCGGGGCGCGGGAGACGTGTCAACTGTGATATACGCGGTCACCACATACGCCGACAGATTGTTCGATTCGATTGTAATTCGGTTCGAAATTGAACCTTTTAAGCGTGATTCGATTCGTATCCACCCTTGTCACATCACTAATAGCATTGCGAATATTTCTTTTAGGCAATAAGATACGGGTGTCCAAAACTCTCCGCATGAATCCGTGCAGTGTCATGGACACACGTTATCTGCAGTTTATTCCACCAGACAATTTATTCCAGTGTCCTTCATCCAACATTCCTTCATATCCCCAATGCATCCCCAAAACTACAATCACTAGCGTCACAACAACGACTTGCTTCACATTCCGCACTCCTGATATCTCTCTTCTCAGGTTTTCGTAGTTTTCAGTGATTTCTCTTACCTTCCCCTTTATGTTGGTGTCATAAGGGCAGGATATGCCAATTACCCAGCGGGTTCTCTGTCTTGTAATTGTAATAACACGTGTGAATTCCTCTAATTTACGATGAGGCCAACATCGGTTTCACCCTGAGGATCCACCCCCACTCCCTCCCCCCAATCTCCCAGCATTCAGATACAAGCTGTTTTTAATTTCACCAACAGGCGCTTTCCCAAGTGCCCAAACTATAATATTGACCCTTTCCCCCATGTCATCCCTCCTCTACTTGTCTCCTATGTTTTCATCACATTCTTCCATTTGTTTCTTACGGTATCTTATTCTATTAGGCAAGTATTTGAGGCATTATAAAATAAAATATTCCAGGACCTCCATAACATCCAAGCTGCAAATTTGGCACCCTATTTCCTCACATTTATTTATTTATTTAGTTATTTATTTATTTATTTATTTATTTATTGGGATTCAACGACACTTTCGACGGCCAAGGTCACCTCATGTCAAAGATTTTACGCCTCAATGCTTGAACAACAAAGTTCCATAGAAGTTCCATCAAGGTACGCCTCAAAAGTTAGTACATCTTTCTTGCATTGCCCGTCCAACAGGGTTTTGGTCCGAACTCCAACTCGCCAGTTTCTATTGCAATCTTCGAGTACCCTTCCAATGATAAAGCTGCTCCCCCGCTTCAGTTCCTGTTATAGAGCTTCATTCTCAATAAAATAATTTCCCATTAGCTCCCTAACCTGCCTAGTCCATTCTATCTGGATTTATGATGGAAATGTCTGGCCGGTTATGTTCCAAGGTATAATCTGTCCTGATGGTAAAATCTCATAGCATTTTGCACTCTGGTGTTTCCAATACTGGCGTATTATTATTATTATTTTTATTATTATTATTATTATTGTATATCAACATCTAGGCTATCGAACGTTGTCATTAGTGGGTAGCAGTTGAGTGCTGATAATTATTACATAATGACTTCAACTATCGTTTCGTGGATAACAATCACAATACCAATGAACAAATTGGCAGATCTACTCAGAATGCCTTCAGGGAAATTGGTTTTCCATACATAAAAATCAATTTTAATTAATTTCTAGTGCAAGTTTGAAAATTCAATAAGTTCCATTTTCGTATCACATTTTACGAAAATAAAAACTTCCAGTACATTAGTATAGATCTGCTTTCTTAGCTGCGATATTGAAATGTCAGTGTTTGAAAAAAAGTATCAATTACGCATTGTTCTTTTTTCTTCCACATAATATTGACGTCAGCTTGACTATATTTTGACAGTAAAATCTATGTAAATTGAAATTTAATAGCTAAATGTCAAGTGCACACAACATTACATAACACCTAAACGAAACTCAGTTAGTTAACATCAAACGTTGCGGATATTCTGTGAGAAAATCAATAATCTGAGTATTCCATTGGGGATGCTGATCAAAATCATACTTCTACTGTATGTGAGCCATTGACGTTTTTAAATCCAACCCGTGTCTAACACATTTTTCAGAACCAATATCCATTCCAAAATTTACTGATAAATTAAATTTTCTTTTCAAAGCATGTCCCATGTATGGCCTCTTTTTGGTTAATGAGGAAGGTGGGTCAAAACCGCCACATTGCCGAACAAAATAGCTACTTTCTGTTGAATATGTTATGGCTCGGACTCTGCGTACTAAATGGTGAGACTTTGACATAATTCAGTTACTTTTTAGGGACAATCGACGTCTGTTGTTGCAACCTTTAGTGTAATACAAACGCAAATGTAATAAAAATTATTACATTGGGGGTTGAAAACGACTTGACGACGTCTAAAAGATAATGTAATTGTCTTTGAATTTACAACAGGTAGTTGTCATTTGTAGTAATCTTCTACAATTTACGCAAAAGGTTAAAACATGGGAGAACAGCACATTTCCACGAATATATTCGGTTGTGAGAGCGGTCGCCCACCCAGGCACCTACCATCGATGTTTTAGAGGCGTATAGGGGAGGGATTACCGTTTAGTAGTGATACTTACGCCAAACCGTGTTTGTTTGTAAGTTAGAGTAGCACGCAAGCACTGATATCTACACAACTGGATTGCTGGGACGTCAGCACCAAATATCGCAACTTAAACTGCCCCCCCCCCCCCCCCAAGATGTCGTCAAGTCAATCAACGCGATAACACCTCCCACACGATGACGTTTTATGACGTGAAAGTTGTTACGCTGTGACTGTGGTCACAGCGTAACAGTTTTTACTTCATGAAACCTTACGGTGATTACCAAGGACGAAAACTATAGTAACACTATGTCAACTTTTCATTCTCGGTACTTACTTTTTGTCAATTTTAACCCTTTGAACTCCGGTGGTACCTTTCACATCAATTCAATGACAACAACTGGAAGAGTCCATATTCATTATTTAGGGGTAGACCAATTAATATTTTCAACATGCAACCTTAGGGCTGCACGTTGAAAATATTGACTGGCCTACAACACACATGCACTTAGCATCCATCTTATTTAATGAAATTATGACGTAACATGGTCCTGGACGAAAACGCGACCGCTCGGGTTCAAAGGATTTACTAAAATAGATTGCAAATATTCCATTTGTATTGCTGCCAAAAAATGTGCACGTGACATCATCAACAGATCACAGACATCAAAGAATAACCTTTAAAAAGCGATTTGCGATTGCGTGACAACAAAAAATTGAAAACTTCGAGATTTGTTTCTTTATCTGCAAGGTATGTCGATAAACCGACACATACCGATATTCAAACCAGTATCGATTGAATACCGGTGTAATTAGAAAACTATCGGTTAATCCTCATTATTTAATTTCTAAGCTATCTTTACTCTTTTAACCCTTTACCTAACACGAAAAGCAGACGACACTTGCAAAAGAAATTCTTAAATAACTATTTTTTTTCATTTTTTGTCTCAAAAACATAGGTTATGACCCCTCATTGGAACGAGCTCGACGAGTTCGTTCCAATGAGGGGTCATAAAATATGTTTTTTGAGACAAAAAGTAAAAAAATAATGAAAGTTAATTGGCAATTTTTTAGAATAGCGCTGGCCGTTTTTGGCCGTTACGTTGGGAAAAGGGTTGAATTGTAGTCCCGAATGAATAATATTATACCTTTACCAAACAAATCGGCCGCATCCGCTCGCGTAATATACAAATTGTGTTGAAAATATATTATTTTTCAAAAGATTTGAACAAAACCATAGCCTGTGACCCCCTCATTGGAACGAGCTAACTCAGCTCGTACCAATGATGGGTCACATGATATTGTTTTGTTGAATAGTTTTTGAAATCTCAGATAAACTAATTTTTAAAATAATATTTGATAAAGGGTTATTCGAACTGCATTATCAAGGCATGCTAATTAGTTTCACTGTGATGGCACAAGTCCCGATTGTGCAAGTATGTTCAGATATCTGAACGGTCTTTCGATATACCGGTATACCAGGGTATTTTATCACCGACACTGGTATTCAGTTTCGAATACCGTACAGTCATTTTGTTTCTCTATTGTCTGAAGTTTATTTTCAGCAACACCCGCCCCCTAAAATTGCTGCCAGTGTGACTCCTTTCCATATGAGCGTTCCAACAATCCAGATGAAAAGAGATCAGTGCTTGCAAGCGGCTGACATAATTTATTCAGTAAGCATTGCATTAATTTAATTACCATTAATTACCTTTTAATTACCCAATGTATCTTTTAATGACTTACTGATGAGCATATTGCACCCGGTATGTTTAGGCCTACGGGGATGACCTAGGGGGATCAACTTGGCCTTTAAGAATCCAAACACAGCAGTGAAGCTTCCCGAAACCTCAAAAGACATTGAGAACATCCAAGATAACTCAGCCGAGATGGGACCTATATGATTATCACTACATCTTTTTCAACACACGATTGTTGTTAGATATTAAGGTATTGTAAGCAAATCCACATACCCACGAACTGGCAGTGCAAAAAGCAAACACAAAACAAACAAAAAAAAACGGTCGTGACGATTGTGGGTACGTGAGTGCATTATCGAAAACTGCCCAACGAGAACACAGTGAGCCTGACCGGAGCTAGGATCTCCATATTTTTCAACAAGGTAGGAGGAGAATTAATATTCAGCACAACCTATTACTGTAAAACACGTGGTTTCCACTGTTCTGTCTGTACAATAAAAAAAAGTTGCATCGCACATGTGGTGATTCAAAACACGTTCGGTTTCGTTTCCAACGTAAACAGAGAAGGAACTCGTCTAAATAAATCAGGTCATCATTGGTCGGATGCATCGGAGTCGAGATCGCTTGGAAATTCCAAGTTCCTCATTTAGATTTGTTTACCCTGGATATTTAAGCAATCAGATTTGAGAAAATAATTTTCAAAATAAAAATAACATTCTGACTGCTTGTTCCATGACAAATACTTTCCACAACTGGTCATATTGTGATGGAGTGTGCTAAACTTATTAGCTATTTAAAAACTTTTTGTTGTGTTATTCCCCGCAGTTTAGACAATATTTGAAGTTCGGTCATCGTGACCGGGACACTGATCGGTGTCAATTGGTTTCGACCAATTGAATGCAGTAAAAATTAAAAAGCAAATTAGGGTAGTTACCCCGCCAACTAACAGTGATGTTTTGTCGGTAACGAAGGAAAAGCAGCAATTATAACTTAAAAAGTGTTTTTAGTTCCATTTTCGTGTAGACTGGTTGTTACATAGGAGGTGTGGGATAAATACAGAACCGAGATCGCACGAGATTGCTTTGGCCGTAGGCTCTAGTGATATCCTGGGCCAAAGCAATCTCGTACGATAATTCTTAGCCCATTCAAACGTATGAGCGGTTCTGTATATTTTCCGACAGTGTTCCGGGTCGTCGACCGTTGGTGCGACCTTGAAACCTAATTCAATATACCTCTTTAAAACAACAATAAATGTAACATGTCCGAGCGTTCATTTTATATGAGTCCAACGAAACTAATTCTTTAAAACAATGATAATACACGACCGTTTTTTCGTGTACATGACTACTTGATTGTTATACACTAATAACGAATGCTTTCATACAAAGGTTATATGAAATAAGAGTATTTTTGCATTGCGAAGATTTCTTCAAATGGTCAACTTTCTTCTTGTTCAAACCAGCGGCTTTCAGAGAACATGTTGGCGTTGGGGCGACCAAAATATTTTCATGACAGACAATAACAATTTCACACAGATATGGTCACGAGGGAAGGTGGTTCGGACCGCACCCGGCCCCTTGTTGCTTTGGGTCTGACGGTGAGTGATGGTCGAGTTGTAGCTTGAATCTATGACAAACACTCATAGAGTAGTAAATGGATAATCAGTGATCGTGAAGTGCCTATAATGAAATGGCCAGTAAGAGGGACGACAACCGTGTTTGGAACTGCTAGGCTCGGGTATTTGGGACCTCGGACCTGGCCCATGACAAGCAACACAAACTGCCATTGTACTATGGTCGGGAATTTTTAGTTCTCGTTTTTGAAAGTCAGTCACGATACTGGAAAATTCATAAAACAGAACCGAGAATCTAAGTTTGTGTTCAGCAACCTTTGATTCCCGATTCTTGTCTATGAATTTGTTGGGCAGTAGCACTCATTTTCAGAACCAATAACCTTGAAATTCCAGTTCGCGGGATTAAACAACAGTGCCAATGGCGTCGCTGATCTCGCAAGAATAATCCTGTGACGATATAACCTGTGGTTGTTTACACGTAAGAGGATTACTCTATTGGTTTGGGTGACAATACAAATTGTCGTTTTTACAGATGTATCACATTCTGTCCTTTCCAATAATGTTGGGGGAAGACGTTGGTTACATAAATACAATAAAGGTTTTCTGTGGCAAACTTGGCTGACATAAGGTACTGAAATGACTGCCTTGGGATTAGCATGAATCCGGATGTAACATATATTGTAGGTTTTTTTTTCTTATCTAGCATCTACAATGGAAACAAATATTTTGAACACAGTTCTATCACTCTGGCCGAGGTCCAGGGACGTAGGAACTGTGGGGTTGGGGCACAGGGGGAACTTTTTCCAGAATAGATTAGGGAGAGAGGAGAGAGAGGGAGAGACTCTTTAGTGCAATCTTGTTGGTTCTTGGAATTAGCGGGAGTGGGGGAGTAGAGGTTATGAGCCACTAAATAAGTGAACACGTGCCTTGGAGCACTTGACACCCAAAGTTGTGGGTATGATTAAATATGACTGATCAGCCGATTGCTTAAATATATTTTGACTTTGAAACCATTAACATTTTGATTCGTCCACTTTAGAAAGGATTAATAAGTTTGTTTGTAATTTGGTGCCGGAATGTGTAAGAATCTCTCAAAAACAGTATGCATGAAAAAAAGGTGTGAAGGTCATTCAGTGCAAGACCATACCTAAGTTGTGAAAATTCGAACTTTAAACTGAAATTTCATGTGGCAACATATATTTGTTTCCAGTTTAATTTTTTCAAGAGATGATATACTTTGTGGATGTATAGGTAATTTTTTTCAAAACAACTTGGTGTGTTGTACAGAGAGTGAAAGGTTAGCACTGTGGTCAATGGGATTTATTTAGGCGTTCATAACCTAAAGGGGTATTTCCTTGTAACTGTTGTTGAGGGATATTTCATGATATTTCTTTGTTTTTAGATATTCCGGTCCAGTTAATTTTTCAATTCAAGTACTTTGGGTTTGTAATATGGTTGAAGGTTCTGGGAAAATGCTATTTTGAAGGTGTGGGATGCACAATTTTCGCGACACAGTGGCTGTTTTGCTTTCATGGATTGCACAAAATGTTTGCTAAATAAACATGTGATCTGAGATGGGAGGAAAGGTTGTTCGGCTGGTTATTTGTTGAATTTCCAGTTGTTCGGAGAAACGGCATGGTAGAACAGCTGAATTAATGGTGACAAACACAGCCATTTCTGCAAAATGAATCTGTTTAATCCTATACCGGTTGGAGTTTAAGGAAACTGTATTGCTACCTTGAAACACAATTAATAAACTTTGTCATGTTTTCCCACATGCCACGCAAGCCCCCATCCCACGTCTAATTACTGCAAGTCTCTTTTCTTTCATTCTGACGCCCCCCCCCCCCCTCTATCCATATAAATGTGCTAAAAATGTGATTTTTAACATGACAAGGCTTCAGAAACAGCACAGAATGGAGACTATTCTTGTTTTTTGGTCTTCAGTTAGTGAATCAAATGTGAAATAACCTGTTTCATCCTTCGAAATGAATTAAATGTAGTGTTAATAGGGTGTACAGTGGGATTTCACTCCATGTGAGAAGTTTATGTATTATGTATGGAGTTACTTGAATTTTTCATGATGTGACAGCTGAATTTCGTTTCTATTTGATAGGAACTGAAAGTGGATTACCTCCCTTTGATTGATGGACAATTGGAAACTTATTCCGGTTATTTCTGAACAAACACCCGCCTTGAGGTGTTTTGAATATCAGATTCCAATCACTATTCTAAAAGGGTTTCTTAGATTTGACAATCATGACACCGTAGGTAACTTGAGTTTTTTTTCAGTTTTTGCAATGGCAGCATTCACATTGTGTAAAATTCTTTCCTCTTTTTATCCGAAGATTCAGCAGCAGCGTTTTAGTCTATTCTAGCTGGGTCCATCATAATTACGGTGTTCCGTAGAAAGAGCGAATTCCCCACAATATAAAAACATATGCCTGGAAATTGAATTTTGCTTCTTGTCTTTGTGATTGGTTTCTCAATCATTATTATTTTTGCCAAGTAGTCTCACTGAGATGTGCTTTCTGTTAATGTTATGCTATAGCAGTCAATAGGACATATGAAATCAAAATCAGTAAATAGAGATACCTAACCACTCCTTTGATTATTAATATTTCAGGAATATTCCAGTAAAAATATGTTGCTGAATCTTTCTGGAATCAGGGCCTTTGTTGATTCTAAGAGGGTTCAACAACTATTTTTTTTTTGGAAAAGGTGAAACAAGTGGAGATAGGCTGGGGTGGGGAAAGGGTTAACAGAATCTAGAATGGGTCAATATTTCTCATTTTCAGTGTGTGTGTGGGGGGGGGGGGGAGGGGTAGTAAGTGCTTTGCCACTGTATGTATTTGTGTGACCTCTGAAACTTATATCTGGATTCATCTGTAAGATTTTATGATGCTGCTCACCCCCCCCCCCCCCCCCCCCCTAATTTGTTTCTGCTCATTTTGAATTCAGTTCGTGGAATCCATGAGTATAATACAAGAAGTCATGTGGCTGACTTCCCTCAAAATTCCTCTGTCAACAAAATATTTCATTTGGGCAGGGCACATGTGGAGCTTTTTATGTCTTTGCAACACATTACCGAGAGAATTTTCCACTCGGAGGCCACTCTGACAATGATAAGATAAAATAAATCTGTGTTTTTTTTGCTTTCTAATGCGCTTCTTATCTCTGTAGGTTATACATCTGGAAACACTATAGACTTCTGTCACTAAAAACTATCATGGACGGTTTTAAATGCATTTAGGCTTGGCTTTTTCACTGAATTGGTTGGTACGGTGGGGGTCAAATAGCAACCCTGGCTTGTTCCTTTGTTTCTGTTTTCCACTCAAATTATATGGTTATTTTGAGTCAAGGTGTGCTTCTCTCGCATGGTGCTTTGCCCTGCAAATATGTGCTGTACACAAACATTTGGGGAAGGAAAAGTACATTTTTTCATCTTTATTTTGAGAAGGATTAAGAGGTTAAAATATTCTTGCACTCAGTGTATTCTGAGAATAATTGGACCTTGAGGTACATATTAGGCTGATCTATTAATGTATTGATACAAAATGATGTCATTTTGAAGAATATTTTTTCAATGATTTTTAACTATGATTAATTAAAATGACTGAAATGGCGAAAATGTGTCAGGATTTTTTTTCACTCAGAAAAAAACAGGATGGGTTAAATGAAATGTTGTGAGGTCAGAATAAAAAACCCAGTGAATTTAAAAAAAAATTGGAATCATTTTGGTAGTATTTTATTTTGAAATTAAATCCCAAATTACAGATATTGTAATCAACTTTGGTCTCTCTTTGCGTTATGAACCACTAAATAAGTGAAAACGTGACTTGGAGCATTTGAATAGGACTGATCAGCCGACCGGTTAAATATATTTTGACTTTGAAACCATTAATTACAATTTCGATTCGTCCACTTTAGAAAGGATTAATAAGTTTGTAATTTGGTGCCGGAGTGTGTGAGAATCTCTCAAAAACGTGAGGCACGGAAAAAAGTGTGAAGGCCATTCAGTGCAAGGCCATACGGTAGTTGTGAAAAATCGAACTGTAAACTGAAATTTCATGTGGCAACATATATTTTTTTCCAGTTTAATTTTTTTAAGAGATGATGTACTTTGTGGATGTATAGGTATTTTTTTTTTCAAAACAACTTAGTGTGTTGTACAAAGAGTGAAAGGTAAGCACTGTGGTCAATGGGATTTATTTAGGCGTTCATAACCAAGACACTTCACTCTTCTTAAGATGCGAAGGAACATTCTGTCGTACGCTTGTCTCTTCCACGGACGTTGAAATCCAGAATTGAGGCTCATTTTGGGCTCTGTATTTGAAAAAATGAGTGAAATGATTAGTGTGTTCCGTTATAAAAAGTTTCACATGGTGTTTGACCCCGTGACAAAATCTTTCCGATACCATTTTCCCTTCATTGCAAGAGAAGGGAGATTACTCTGAAGAAAGTATTTCCATTCCGCTAGCATTCCTCTGACTGAAAATATTTTGAGATGGAATGACGTAGCTATATTTGACTTCACAGAAAATATCCAAATACATTCGTACTTAGATAAACATTTGCTCATATATCCATAGATGTAGTGTCAGTTTAAGGCTAAACAAAATTAATTCGTTGTTTCGGCCCGCGTTCGTCATTTGTATTTCGGACGCAAAATTCAAAATGTATAAAACTATCATAGGGTGTGATTTTAGCTGTACGCATCGCCATTTGGGATGCAGTATGTGGTACACATCGATACAGTTTTGTTATTCACTTCGCGAAATGCGACGATTCTCATATGTATGTACAAAATAAATATTTATTCAACTGGTTGAGGGCTGGATTAGTTTTGTTGATCTACATTTGTCCATCAAATATTGTCAAAAAATGTTTCATTACAAAGTATTGGACAGTGCAGCAGGCAATCTCCAATAATTTGTAATAGAACAAATTTGTATAAACAAACTATTATTTACGTTTGACTGAATACGAAACGTGGACAAGGAAAATGTTGGCTTTTACTATGGTACCCTCTTTTTTTAAAAGCCTGTGGCTTCTAGTACTCAGCCAGTTAAAAACACCTTATTATTTTTGATGTCCATTTTAGTTGTTCTGTATTGATTTTGTGCTGTATGATCACTGTTACAAAAACGAACTATCAGTGAAATCAACATGGAAGCTCTAATATGTAATTTTAGGCTCTCACAACTGGATTTTAGTTATCGGCGGCCATTCCATCAGGAATAAAAAAAAAAAAAAGTAAAAACCGCCCTCCCTCATTCATTTAAAAAAGAATTGCCTGACAATGAATTATTTAATTTTGTTTGACCTAATTATGGTTTAATACGGAGAGTGTTCTATGCACTTCCAGTCCCCTTGCCTAACGTAATGGCCATATCCGCTATATTTAAAAAAAAAATCACCATAACGAACTCGTCAAGCTTACGAAAAAGTTGTGTTTCTAATTCTAATGCGAAAGGGAGAAAAAACCCAGAGAGTTACAGTATTTGTAGCGAAATAAAAACGCTACACATTAGTGGTTCTCAAATAGCCGTATAAATACTTAAGGGACTTCGATAGTATAGAACCGCTTAATACCCTGCGACCAACAGGCAGAAAACATAGGGCTACGCTAATCTTGTTTGAGCAAAAAGTAGAGAGAGATAACTGGGTACAAGAGGAAGTCGTGGGAGGTGTATTTCCAACGAACAAAACGTTCTACCAGTGGTAGTGGAAACACTGAACGTTGTGATACTGTGAGCAGAGGGCAAGCTGTAATTTGTTTATGTGATTCATCAACACCACACCGACCAAGGGGGAATTCTATAAAACTTTTAGAGTCGTATTATTCAAAATTGTATTTTCTATTTATGGAAATAATTAATTGAAATGAACCATTAGCAATTTCAGAGATATGACAATTTGCCTCTTGGCAAATTGCCATATCTTTTGGAATGCTAATGGTTCATTTCCGTCATTTATATTCACTTGCAAAAAAAATACAATTTGGGGAAATATAATTATAAAAGTTTTATAGTGTTGGTGTCAGGGTCATTATCGTGTCGTCCAGTTATGGTATTCGGAAGAAACCGTCAAACAGGAGAAGTAAGTTTCAGAAATTCTAACTTACCAACTGATCACAGAAGAGCAACTTTCTCAACACGAATAGTCGCCAGTGGTAGGACGAGACTGATAGAAAGTTAGCTGGTGACCCAGTAATTTGTTCACCTTTTTGCCCCAGGTAAATTTGATCGTATTTCCTCCCGAGAGTCTTTGTAATGATGATAATCTAAGAACGTCCAACGGCCAAATTATACATCAGTGTAAATCTTACTATCTCCACTTTCAACTGACACCGAATATGTAGAACTATACCAAGTGCTGCAAATTCAAGACGACTAGAAGGATGAACGGTTTGTTTGTTTTGAAAAAAGGAAGTAGTATACCTTGTTATATTTATATATCTATTAAGGGTGTGAAACAGGTCGATCAAAAACAGTTATAAAATATAACTTTTCTAAGCCCTCTGCATGTTCTGGACTATGAAATTCAAATCATTCAGCTGTACCAGCGGCAGCAGAAAATACGAGTAGTAGTAACCTGAAATCATCGGTTGTGGTAGTATGGTAGAAGCTTTGTTTCTCTCTTCTGTCGTGTCCAAAACACATACTGTGGTGGGGACTTGTCAAAAAAAGCGCACTGGCAACTTGTAACATATGCACCATTGGATCCAATAAATAATGACGCGAAACACACCAAAAGAACTTCATTTCACTCTCTGAGTTGTAATATTAAATATACATGGTATGTGCGATGTGACACGGGCTTCTGACAAATCCAGCTGGTTCACACATTTTTAAACATCAGTCGGTCTATGTGTGCATTATGTTTTGAGAGTCTAGAGGTACACTGACCGTGTACATGGTCATACTTTTTATTATGATGTCATGGGGGCCGAACTAATCAGAAAATTTTATCAAACCGGACCGGAATTCACTCACATTCGAGTGTGTTCAGTTCTACAGAGTTGCATCCCTTCCCCTGTTTTGTTCTAGAAAAACAACGTCGCGAGCATATTGGGCGGTGAGGGGGTCCGCGAAGTCAGCAAGCAGTTAGCAATTCGAAATGTGAAGTCAGCAAGCAGTTAGCAATTCGAAATGTGAAGTCCGAAAGCAGTTAGCAATTCAAAATGTCAAGTCGAGGATATTAGATGTGTCTTGACGATTCACTCAGAGGACGTTTCGTACCTAGACATTTCGTGCCAACAATACTTTTTGTAAACCTGAGAAGGACTGTGATACAGAGGGATTTGCCTTCCCCGCCTGTTCTTTCGGTACTCAGAAAAAAAGTCAGTAAGCAGTTAGCAATTCAGAATGTCAAGTCAGAAAGCAGTTAGCAATTCGAAATGTGAACTCAGAAAGCAGTTAGAAAACAGTTAGCAGTTAACAATTAAAAATGTCAAGTCACGGATATTAGATGTTGTCAAGTCGCGGATATTAGATGTGTCTTGACGATTCGCCCAGAGGTCGTTTCGTACCTAGACAGTTCGTACCAACAATACTTTTTGTTCGCATCATTGTCTTGGAGCGGGGAGAGCGAAACTTTGAGAACACGACACACGGAACGTCCAAATCACTAGGTACCAAACGACCGAAGGTGAAATGGAATGATATCGTTAATCCTGTGGGTTTTGCGGAGTAGTCAGCATCCTTACTTTTAACCCTTTACCCAGCAAAGCAGAACAAGTGGATAGAAATAACTCCCACCCCGACCCGAGGTCCAAAGTAACTGTTCACTGCCCAATAAAAGTACACAAACATGGATTTTATCAGAAACGGCTCACCAAGCCATTTCTAATGGTATAAAAGTTTGTATGGTTTCATTGAACTGTGTCATTCAAATATTCAGAATTTCGGGCAGAGATGAAATAAAATCTGTTTTTAGGGGGGAAGGGTTGTGTAAAGTAAAGAGCCTCCTCACTTGTAACTCTTTATCCAACAGTCAGGAAATTATCGTCTTTTCTTTTTGTGAACCTGAGAGGGTTTGTGGAAGCGGAGACTCGTGACACTCATGATAAGCGATAAGAGCAAAAACAGCAGACAAAATTATTTATCAATTTATATCAGCTTGGCTGTCGATTTTGAGTGAAGATTGGGAAGAATCTTATGAAAATTGCAAACATTTCTGGGCACACAGGCCTGAATCTAACAGATACATACCTACCACATGCAGCAATTGGATGAGAGTTTTCTAGAATCTTCAGTGTTTAGACTCAGATTAGGAAATGAGGTGGTGATGCACCCCAAGCTAGGCAGAAATATTTGGGGAGGAGGGCAAATAGGGACCAGGAGGCATCAGCTTGCCGGTAAATCGGGGATCAAGGGAGCTTCTCGGGTTTGTCGGGAAAGGAGCCCTTTGTGGGAAAGGGTGTAGCGAAAAAGAGGGAGTGGATGCGTTATAACCTGGTAGGGACAGGCGATGCTCTCGTGTCATGAGAGTATCTTTCCCTTATATCATTGGAAGGATTCAATCCTCTGGAGGAGGGTCCCTCTTACTTCTTAGGGTACTAGGAGGAAGGGAAACCCCGGTAGGGGTTTGTTTGATATATAGGGTGGAGGGAGGCACCAAATGACCAGTTAATCTACGGTGGGGATGCTACTGTGGGTATATTTGAGAGGGGATCACTTTATGGGACCAGGAGTAGCAAAATAGAAAGTGGGGTGCTACTTGTTGTTTCAAATGTTGCGGGAACATCATTTCAACACAACATTGCGGGGTACACTGTTTGGCGAGGGGGGCACATTCGCTTATGTGGGAGGACCGCCAATTGGGTCAAACAATTTTTGGGAGCTGTAGCAACGATAGATCAAACCTGCCGGTATGTTCAGGGGTTTGAGTTTCGACTATCATTGCAGGGTGGTTTGCAGTGGTGTCGTTTTGAGGGGTATTGTTGGGAGTCCCACTCGGAGGAGTATGAAAATGTATTGATAGTTGGGTATTGTCGGAGTACAAATCAATGGTGTGATGCGCTATCGGGGTTTGGGTGGGCAAGATGTTGCTCTCATAAATTGGGTGTGCGTCCTGTGTCATCTCGTGAGTTAAGAGGGAGTGGTCTGTGGCAGGTGGTCCTGGTGGAACTATGCTCTCATGGATGGCGAAATTAAGGTTTCCCAGATTGGAATGGGTTTCAGCCGATGAGAACATTGGGGACCAATCAATCTTATGGGACGGTATGTCCTGTATTACTGCCGGTGCATGGGCTGACGTTGGGGTGGAGGTCACAAGTATTGGGTGGGGGGGGGGGGGGGGGGCTCCTGCGAGCGGGTTAGAGTATGTGATCACGGAGGATCGTATGGTTAATTGGGGTGCCATGTGCAGCTGGTCAAGGGTGGCAGTAAACGACGTTGAGGGAGCTGTATCTTGTTCGGAGATACTGGGAATCGAGTTCAAGTTGTCCTTCTATATATGCGCGGGACTGCATACATCACTATTGGAGTTAGCACTTTCGGGTATGTCCCCTGGAGGAGTGTGACCGTTGAGACTTGTCGGGCGACAGGTCAAACTTTTCTTGGGTTTTGTGTGGAAACAATGTTAGTCATGCCCATCCCGCCACGTTTGGGATTCACGGGGGGGGGGGGGGGTGGGGGGGGGATTCTATTTATCTTTTGGGCTCAGGGTTATGTGTTTCAATTCGGGTATGTAATTGTGAAAACGGCTCTTGGGTGTCAGGAGATTGCTGGGTATTGACCATAAATTCACGGTTTTGTCTAGCATCTGCAGTCTTGTACTGGGGAAAGCCCTTTTCTAACAGTGACGTTGGTAATACGTGAGGTCCCTAATCACTCGCGCGGAAGCAGTATGGGCAGGACTTTTCAAACCAACGAGAGGAAAGGGAATCCTAAAGTAGGTTTATAGCTGTCGCTGGTGCAGATTTATTCTACATCCGAAATCAGGGTAACACCGTCAATTTGCTCGGTCAAAATGGATGCGGGAATGGGGTTAAACTTATGTTGTATGTCTCAGTCAGCAAAGTGGAAAGTAGGTGAAAAATCCACCAAGGGAGTGGAGATGAAATCTTTCAGCGCGGAATTGGGCCTTGACAGTCGAGTTATTTATTTATTTATTTTATTTATTTATTTATTTATTTATTTATTTTATTGGTGTTTAAGGTCACATACTTATGCACAATGGCTAATCGTGATCGTGGCAGTTTTATGGATGGGGGAAGCCGGAATACCGGAGAGAACCGCCGAGCATCGACAAGCAACTGTCAGTTCCTGAACATTCTAACTCTGTTCAAGCTCCGCTCAAGCGGGGGTTACAGCGATTGAAGACATGTGCACCATTGACGTGCAGTACGCCTTAGTACACGGTGTCATCGTGCCCCCATGTAGGCAACCGGGATAAAGTGCCTTGCCCAAGGACACAACGCGGGTTGTCCCGGGCGGGGATCGAACTCGATATCTCTAGGATAGAAGTCCAACAGTCTACCACTGAGCCACCGCGCTCCCGACAGTCGAGTTTAAATCTAGTTTCACTCCTACCCTCATGTCCCACCAATCGGTCATCTCCACGGGGCCTAACGTACTGATAAAATTCGGCGGCGTTATTCCCAAAAAGGCTCCATTCAAATTCGATTATTACTGGTTTTACTACTGCACGATCAACCAAATCTACTACACCAACCAGACCCCGAAGCTAGTGGGATTACCTTGCCTGAGATAACTTTATTGAGAGTCGATTGTCACGGTGATATAAGTCAGGGATGCCCATTCTGACAGAATTGGATTCAGTGGCTTAGCCATGGAGAGGAGGGGGGGGGGGGGGTGGGCTGGGAATTCTACGATTTGCATGGGGCATCAACAAATGAAATTTCAGGTGACATACCACGTGTTGTTTCGAGCCTTAAAAGAGCACCATTGGGGGCATGTTTTTCCAAATTTCTCTATGGGAGGCTTAGACTTCAGAGAAATGTATGGAAAAATTATACTCCCCAGACCCACTAACGTCCATCTTTATACCTTTCCCCAACTCAGGTTTCCCCAACTCAGGAAGTTCGATCTTCTTGGTGTGACTGTGTCATAAAAATGTTTGGATGTCCCCTTCCCATAAACTGAATCCATATTGCCCCCTCCCGCCCTAATATTGATACATGGCTTGGCATCTGATAGGGTTTCTTCACCCCTGCTATACTACCCTCGTCCTCTGGGTGGATGAACGAACAGTTATCTACCTTGGCAAAATGGCTGCGCCCATGTAGCAAGAAAAAGACGATTTTCTTTAAGGAGAAGATTTTCTTCCCGCTGAGTGCTTACAAACGCAAAGATCTTGTCGTTTAATTGTTGCATTTTCATTCAGAATGATTGTACAGTCGCCTTAAATAAAAATTAGTGCATGACACGTGTAAACAGCAGCATTCGAGTATTTCGACGTTTTTTTTCGTGTCGATTTTCGACCGTCGATTTACCGGTTGGACTTTGGTTACTGAACGTTTCGTCCTAAAATCAGTTCGTCTGGGTACGTTTCGTCTCAAAATGACAACCAGGACGATTCGTCCCAAATATCGGGACGATACTTTCCAACATTTTTTTTTCAGAGTATTGAGAATATTCCTCTCAAATGTTTTTTTAGAACAATAGAACGATTCATCCCAACAATTGGTAAAGGTGTAGAATAGGGGACTTTTCGTTTTTTTAGCTCACCTGACTTTCAGTCAGGAGAGCTATAGTGATCACTCACCGTCCGTCGTCGTCCGTGAACATGGTGTTTGCGTCTTCTCCTCCCAAACTGCTGAACCAATTTAATTGATATTTGAGATAATAGTTTGTTATGACATCGCAATTTGCTTTTGTTCACATCAAGTTGCCTCGCCCGTGGGTAGGGCCACACCCAAAAAGTGTGCTGAAATCTTAAAAAATCTTCTTCTCATGAACCAGCAGTAGCAGAGACTTGATATATGGTGTGCAGCTTCCTTTTGAGTTGTAGACTCAGATTTGTTCAAGAGAAGTTTGTGGGTCTATACTTGGCGTCGTTATGGGAGGGGCAAAATTTTTGGCCCTGCCCAAAATGTCTATTTTCCGAACCGAGAGGCTGATTTGAACCAACTTTTATGTGAGGGCTAATTGGGTCGTAAGTACCTAATTTATGCTGTTTTTTTTTCCTGTAGCCCTATGGGAACCACAGGAGCTAAAAATAGAAAAAAATAAAAACACCCATATCTCCAAAACTGCACGGCACCGAGAATTTTTATTTGGTGTGAAGCTTCCTTAGGACCAACAGAAAGAATTGGTAAAAAAAAATTGCCATCGGTTTTATCATAGGGTACAGTTTCGGGACTTTGAAAAAGTGCTGAGTCAGCACTTTTTAACACTGTAGGCAATGGGAAAAACATTAAAAAAATCTTCTTCTCCAGATCCAGCAGGCAGAATCTTTTGATATTTGGTATGCAACATTGTAGGGTGGATCTGATTCAAGTTTGTTCAAATTGGCCCCCCGGGTTCATATTTGGGCTCAGTATAGAAGCCCGATTTCGTACTTGGTGCATTTCAGACAAATTTCTTAAAAAATCTTCTTCTCCAGATCCAGCAGGCAGAATCTTTTGATATTTGCTATGCAACATTGTGGGGTAGATCTGATTCAAGTTTGTTCAAATCGGCCCCCTGGGTTTACATTTGGGCTCAGTTTTGGAGCCCAAATTTGAACTTACTGCATTTCAGGCAAATTTCTTTGAAAATCTTCTTCTCCAGATCCAGCAGGCAGAATCTTTTGATATTTGCTATGCAATATTGTGGGGTGGATCTGATTCAAGTTTGTTCAAATCGGCCCCTTGGGTTTATATTTGGGCTCAGTAGAGGAGCCCAAATTTGAACATAGTGCATTTCAGGCAAATTTCTTAAAAAATCTTCTTCTCCAGATCCAGCAGGCAGAATCTTTTGATATTTGGTATGCAACATTGTGGGGTGGATCTGATTCAATTTTGTTCAAATCGTCTCCCTAGATTCATATTTGGGCTCACTATAGAAGCTCGAATTCGAACTTAGTGCATTTCAGGCAAATTTCTTCAAAAATCTTCTTCTCCAGATCCTGAGGGCAGAATCTTTTGATATTTGGTATGCAACATTGTGGGGTGGATCTGATTCAAGTTTGTTCAAATCGGCCACCTGGATTCATATTTGGGCTCACTATAGAAGCCCAAATTCGAACTTAGTGCATTTCAGACAAATTTCTTCAAAAATCTTCTCCAGATCCAGCAGGCAGAATCTTGTGATATTCGGTATGCAACATTGTGGGGTGGATCTGATTCAAGTTTGTTCAAATCGGCCCCCTGGGTTTATATTTGGGCTCAGTATAGGAGCCCAAATTTGAACTTAGTGCATTTCAGGCAAATTTCTTTGAAAATCTTCTTCTCAAGATCCAGCAGGCAGAATCTTTTGATATTGGGTATGCACCATGCTTAGGGAGGTGAGATTCAATTTTGTTCAAGCCAAGTCCCTGGGTTCATATTTGCGCTCACTGTGGGAGCCTAAATTATAACTTAGTTCAAAATGAGGAACTTTCTTTAAAAATCTTCTTTAGATCCAGCAGTCGGAATGTTTTGATATTTGGTATGCAGCATCCTTAGGGGGGTGAGATTCAAGTTTGTTCAAGCCATGTCCCTAGGTCCATATTTGGGCTCACTGTGGGAGCTTGAATTGTAACTTTTCGAAATGAGGAATTTTCTTAAAAAATCTTCTTCTTCAGATCCAGCAGTCGGAATGGTTTGATATGTGGTGAGTAGCATCCTGGGGGGGGGGGGGGGGGGGGGGGGGGGATTCGAGTGTGTTAAAGCCAAGTCCATGGGTCCATATTTGGGCTCCCTGTGGGGGGTGTAGTCAATATGAGGAATTTTTCTTTAAAAATCTTCTTCTTCAGATTCAGCAGTTGGAATGTTTTGATATTTGGCATGGAGCAACCTTAGGGGGCTGAGATTCAAGTTTGTTCAAGCCAAGTCCCTTGGTTCATATTTGGGCTCACTATGGGAGCCTGAATGACAACTTAGTTCAAAATGAGGAATTTCTTTAAAAATCTTCTTCAGATCCAGCAGATGAATGCTTTTGATATTTTTTATGCAGCATCCTTAGGGGGGTAAGATTCAAGTTTGTTCAAGCCAAGTCCCTAGGTCCATATTTGGGCTGATTGTGGGAGCTCGAATTGTAACTTGGATCAAAATGAGGAATTTTCTTTAAAAATCTTCTTCTTCAGATCCAGCAGTCGGAATGTTTTGATATGTGGTGAGTAGCATCCTTGGGGGGGGGGGGGGGGGGGGGGATTCAAGTGTGTTAAAGCCAAGTCCATGGGTCCATATTTGGGCTCCCTGTGGGGGTGTAGTCAATATGAGGAATTTTTCTTTAAAAATTTTCTTCAGATTCAGCAGTTGGAATGTTTTGATATTTGGCATGGAGCAACCTTAGGGGGCTGAGATTCAAGTTTGTTCAAACCAAGTCCCTTGGTTCATATTTGGGCTCACTATGGGAGCCTGAATGACAACTTAGTTCAAAATGAGGAATTTTCTTTAAAAATCTTCTTCAGATCCAGCAGATGAATGCTTTTGATATTTTTTATGCAGCATCCTTAGGGGGGTAAGATTCAAGTTTGTTCAAGCCAAGTCCCTAGGTCCATATTTGGGCTGATTGTGGGAGCTCGAATTGTAACTTGGTTCAAAATGAGGAATTTTCTTTAAAAATCTTCTTCTTCAGATCCAGCAGTCGGAATGTTTTGATATTTGGTGTGCAGAATCCTTAGGGGGGTAAGATTCAGGTTTGTTAAAGCCAAGTCCCTGGGTTCATATATGGGCACCCTGTGGGAGCCCGAATTATGACTTAGTTCAATATGAGGAATATTCTTTAAAAATCTTTTTTTAGATCCGCTGGTCAGAATATTTGGATATTTGGTATAAGCTTTTCTTAGGAGGAGCAGATGCAACTTGTTGAAATCAATTCTCTGGGTTGATATTTAGGCTACCATGTCAGGTGAGCGCCCTCAGGCCCCCTGGGGCCTCTTTTTTTTTTTTTAAATAACCATTTTCATGCTATTTTTTTCTGTTTTCTTAAAGTAAACTATATTTTGAACAAAATGACACAAAATTAGGTACCTCTATCATGTTTTAACATGTAAGAGAATAGATTTTAAATCCCGTTGAATTGCGAGTTTCTCAATTGCCATTTGTTTCATCCGCTGAAAATTTCGCAGCGTCTGTTGTTTTCATTTGTTGTTATGAGTGACGCGACAGGGAAGAAATCATTCTATTGTGTGCGTGTTAGCAGGTGAACTTCACTTGTGTGCGTGTTCCTCGATTTAAGGTCAGTTCAGTTAGGATCAGGGTGAGCTCATCGGTAAGCTAACCCTGGCCCTCACTAGACTGACCCTAAAATTTGATCTAGGGTCAGTTTAGTGAGGGGGCAGGGTTTGTCAGCCGACATTTCAATTACTAAACTCACCCCCTATGATTATCAGATAGCGATAATTGAACGGAGCGATTGCTGTGAGTTCGACGGCGCTGTTGCAATAAAATCGTTAATATTTCTTGGAAAAAACGATAAAAGTATGTGTGATTTTGTTCAAAATATAGTTTACTTCAAGAAAACAGAAAAAATAGCAAGAAAAGCGTTATTTAAAAAAAAAAGAAAAGTCCCCTATTCTACACCTTTACCCCAACATTTATTTTCATGGTAACGTTATGTGAACGGGTCAAGTCGCCTCCGGTTCAAGTCGCCTCCTGGTCAAGTCAGTTTACCCCAACATTTATTTTCATGGTAATGTTATGTGAACGGGTCAAGTCGCCTCCTGGTCAAGTCGCCCCCATATATCGGGTCAGTTCCCCACCCCACCCCCCCCCACCCCACCCCACCCCCCCAAAAAAAGTATTGGACTGGAAGGACTTAATAATAACGTAAGACTGGTCTGGTTAAACACATAATTTTTATTTATTAAAACCAAAACATAATTACAATTTAATATATAACAAATACAGTCATTTGGGATATAACAGGTCACCTTTTCATATTTTCGTTTATTTCTCTCAAATAAAATAAGTTATCCAAATTTTTTTTTTGCTATTGACAGACAGGTATCTGACATTCATTACTGCAATGGAATTGTTCAGATAAAGCTTCTGTTTATTTTATAAAATTAGATCGTTTGACTGTCATAATTTAGTCAGTAAGAGATCGCTTGTGTCTATAAAGAATCACCCTCTTTGGCATCCACTGCTGATCTATTTTCTCACTTTATATATATTTATTGGACACAAAATGTCTTTGTCTTCTCTGAGTTAATTTCACCACACTGAAGTGAAAATGAAGTGGATCAAATACAGTAGTTTTGTGTTAATTTTCTAAAAATAGATCAACTTGAGCAGTGTTTCAATAGGATTTACATCGCATGTCTGACGGTGACCTGGAATTGACTACTCGTCTCACTGTTGAAACAGAATAAATATATCATGATGCCCAATGTTTATCCCAATTATTTTATCGTGAATTTGAAGCACAGATAAACTTGTTCAAATAATAATACTTACATTCACACTCTTTATATTTTTCTTCCTGTAGTTGAGACAAAAACTTGTTTTACGGTTTCACGTGTCAAAATTTTCTTTCGGCACACATTCAGTCTTTTTTTAAAAAATCGCTTTTGTCCACAAAAAACAACAGTGAACTTGTGAAACTTTCAAAGATGACGGGCAAGTGCCGCAACATATTACTTCACAAACCCAGAGTAAAATTTTAGTTTGAAATGCTCTTCAAAGTCAAGTTGTTTAATGCTCAACATCGCCTGACCCGTTACTGCCTGTGACCCGTTACAGCCTGAATGACTTATACAACTTTTTTTCATTTATTAAAACTAGAACATAATAGCAAAATATATACAACTATTCATTTCATAATTTACATAAATATCTATCTGAGATTTATATAATTTATTTTGTTATAAATGTTACATAAGGCCACACAAAGTAGATCTTCTGTTTCTCAGGCCATTATTTGTGAAATTGCATGTGAGTGAGCGGTTTTTTATTTTATTTTTTAATTTCAGTAATTACTTTTTTGCTATCAAAAGTTCATGTTCTTGGTTCAAGTTGTAGGCCTCATAATCTACAGAATAGCATGGGTGGTGGTGGATTTCATCCCTTGAGTGCAAGAAGCATTGCAAAGCCTTCTTGCACTCAAGGGACAAATTCATCAATTTTTTTAACTTGGATAAAATATCAGACATAAACCATTTAATTTTTATTTTTTTTAAGTTTAAATTGGTTATAAAAAGAGTGCATGCGGTAGCCAAAAGGACCATGCGGGAGGGCCTGAGAAACAGATTTTTTATTTTTTTTGGCCTAAATACAAGAAATTAACAATAGTGTTAAAATTTAAGATTGTAATTTACTTATGGAGAATCAAGATCGCATTGTAGATTGTGATTGCATATCATAACGATGTTACGTTTAATGGTTACCTTCACTGCATAAGATTGCTTGTTCAAACAAACACCAATTAGAATTATTGTTTTTGAAACAGTAAGTTTTTTCAAAAGACAGTTTTTCTTCACTATAAATTAAAGTATATATAATATTATACATACTTTGATTTATAGTGAAGAAAAACTGTTATAAAGTCCTAAAATCTGTCGAAAAGGCAGATGTAAATTGAAATCTGACATTTTCGGGGGACTGATGATATAAGTGTGTTAAAATGAAGCCCCTTGGTTCATATTTAGGTTCAATACAGGAGCCTGAATGTTTAACTTAGAACAATATGGGGAATGATCTTTAAAAATCTTCTTCAGATCCACCAGTCAGAATGCCTTTGTATTTTGTAAACAACACATCATCTGGGGAGGGGGGGGGGGGGGGGGGCCAGGGTATTCAAGTTTGTTCAAATCGGGTCCCTAGTTGGGCTCCCTATGGTAGCCCAAATTTTAACTTAGTGCAATATGAGAAAATGTCTTTAAAAATATACTTCTTCAGATCCACCCTTTAGAATCCTTTCATATTTGGTATTCAACATCTCTTGGAAGGTCAGATTCACGTTTGTTCAAATCAAGTCCCTGAGTTGAAATTTGGGCTTTTTATGGGAGGCTGAATTTTAACTTAGTGCAATATGAGGGAAGTTTTTTTTAAATCATCTTCTCCAGACCACCAGTCAGAATGTTTGTATTTGGTATACAGCATCTCTAGGTGGGTGAGATTCAAATTTGTTCAAATCATGTCCCTGGGTTATTATTTGGGGCCCTTATGTTTGTTCAAATCAAGTCCCTGACACTGGGTTAATATTTGGACCCCTATGGTATTCCGAATTTCAATTAAGTGCAACATGAGGAAATTTCTTTAAAAATCTTCTCCTTATCCCCCAGTCAGAATGCTTTCACATTTGGTATACAGCATCCTGGTGGTGGAAGGGAAGGGCTCAGATGCAAGTTTGTTCAACTTAAGTTCCTAGCTTTCATATTTGGACTCCCAAGTTTTGCATTACTGGAAATCGGGGCATTATTTCTGTGATAACATCCCAGCACTAAAAAAAATCATCTGGCATGGACAACAAAGTTATAAATAATTAAATAACTTCATTCCTCTGTAGTGTTAACTAGCTAATATATTTTTTTATTTATTGGTGTTTAAGGTCACATATTTCTGCACAATGGCTAATCATGACCACGACAGTTTTACGGGTTGAGGAAGTCTGAGTACCTGGAGAGAACCAGCGAGCAACAGCAAGCAACTGTCAGCTCCCCAACATATAGTGGAGCTCACTTAATTGGATACCTCTTAACTAAATAACCCTGTTAATAGAATATAATTTCCCAACACAAAACCATTTACCATACCTCCTGTACAAATCTGACCTCTTAATTGAATATAGGTTATAGAGTAAACTCCTGTTAATTGAATAAAAATTCTTGTAACCTGTCGAGAAATTACCCTGACTCTCCTCAGTTTTCCTTTGTTTATAGACCTATTTGGCCTCAGTACATCCAAAATGAGCATTTAATCTCTTATATCTCATAGAGCTCTGTCAAACAAGATATAATAGAATAAATGCTAAGTTTATCTCTAGAAAACAGGAAAGTGACACAACCCCTGTTAATTGAATACTCCTGTTAATTGAATAATTTTCATTGGAAAAGTGGCTATTCAATTAACATGATTCCACTGTACTAACTCCACACAGGCAGGGTTAGCATTGGTTGAAGACAAGTGCACCATCAACGTTCATTACGCCTTAGTACACAATGCCACTGTGCCTCCACGTGGACAATGGGAGTGAAGTGTCTTGCCCAAGGGCATAACGTCGTTGCTGCAGGTGGGATTCAAACTGAGGACCTCTCAGCTTGCAGCCTGCACCTCTACCCTCTAAGCCACCGCACTGAGCCACCCCCTGGAATGCTAATTAAATTCTTCTTTAAACAACTGTTCTCAGGTGAGCACTTCAGGCCCACAGGGCCTCTTATTTAAAAAGCTACAGACAAGTTTTATCTTTTCGAGCCCACCCCTCAGTTAAATCCCACCTGCAATGCAGTTGAACTCCACCCGAAGATAGTATGGTCTAGGTACTTTTTTACACACAGACAAAAACAACACCTTGCTGTAAATAAGATCTGTCTTACTGGTAAAATAGGAACCAGTCACCAATGCTTAGAGTAAAAATCCTCTGAAATGAGCAACATGGGTAGAAACGATTGACTAAACTTGACTTTATCTCCATGTTGTTGTCATGATTAGCCTATGCAAATATGTGATAATAAACACCAATAAATAAATAAATATTAGAACAACAGGATGCAGTAATGTTTACAGATACCTGCATCCTATCTGGAATCAGACATTACATATATTCATGCCAAGGCCTGAATATCCAGATTCAAATTCCAAGTTTTGACCTCAAATGTATAGCTCAACTTTGACGTAGTCAAATTTTAAGTTTTGTCATGGCCCGTCTGTCAACAATTCAATAAGGCTCAGGCTAGAGGCCGTATTTATGAACCGTTCTTTACGAAACTTCGTGGGTATCTTTGTTATCACCGTGGGAGGAGAACAAGTGTTTTTGGGTGTGGTCCAAAATTCAAGATGGCCACTGGCAGTCATTTTGTACCAAAATTAGTGCAATCAGTTTTTTGTACAGAACTTCTGTATGAAAGTTCTGATTTGAATAAATTTTTGTTTGAATGTTTAGTAACATGGAATACATCACATATAATACAGGTTTTTTTCTCGTACAGAAATTATGCAAATTAGATGAACTTTGATTTATTCAGTGCTACTTATCTACAGTAAGTGCACATGTCAATACGGCTTGGCTAGAGGCAGTATTTGTGGAATGATCTTCACAAAACTTCTTGGGTTCCTTTGTTATCACCTTGGGATGAAAACGAGTGTTTTGGGGTGCGGTCCAAAATTCAAGATGGCTGCTGGCGGCCATTTTGTACTGAAATTAGTACAATCAGTTTTTTGTACAGAACTTATATATGAAGGTTCTGATTTGAATAAATTTTTGAATGAATGTTTAGTAACGTGGAATACATCACATATAATGCAGGTTTTTTCTCGTGCAGAAATTATGCAAATTAGTTGAACTTTGATTTATTCAGTGCTACATATCTACAGTAAGGGCATGTCAATTTGGCTCGGGCTAGAGGCAGTATTTGTGAAACGATCTTAATGAAACTTCTTGGGTACCTTTGCTATCACCTTGGGACGAGAATAAGTGTTTGTGGGTGTGGTCCAAAGTTCAAGATGGCTGTCGGCAGCCATTTTATACCAAAATTAGGTGCAATCAGTTTTTTGTACAGAACTTCTGGGACTACATTTGTTATCATCATGGGATGGTAACGAGTGCTTTTGGGCCCGGCCCAAAATTCAAAATGCCTGTTGACAGTCATATTTACGAGAATTGTGTGTATTACATTTTATGTACAGAACCTGTAAAGAAGATTTTTTATGTCAGAAATGTTTGCTATAAATTTATTGGGTGCCTTTGTTATCACTGTGGTATGAGAACAAATATTTTTGGGTGCAGTCAGACCCACTCGGGGACTCAAAAAGAGAGATAATTAAAAATCTTTTCCGTAAACACCAGACAAAATAAGGTTTCTTGAATTCAGCATCCTTAGGATGTGTATATCAAAATGTGTTGAAGCCAAGTTCCTGTGTTAATATTTGGTGTTGTGTCACAGTGTGGGGAGGGTAAACATTATTAGAACAACCCGATTTTCTATTTCCAATGAGAAAAATAAAACCTCCTCACCCGTGGGAACCCTGTGAGCTAAAGATAAAAAATTCAAATACCTATATTTTAAGAAGGACTGGATAAATATTTATTAATTAGTATGAATCAACCTTAGGAGGGTTTAAATCAAACAGGTCAAAACAGTTGCTAACATTTGGCTTATGGTGCACCATACAAGGATCCCCATTGTAACATTAACCCCATGGAGATTTCTTTTCTAGTTTAGCATCTAACTGTCACCAACTTTTACAACACATTACCTGTAGATTTGTTACAGACCTTTACAATACTTTAGATGTACCTTTGTTATCAGGTCATTACCTAGATGTTTGTCATTGCTGTGTTACATACTATATATGTACATGTCTTACACAAGTTGAGCTACAGTGTCATTGACACTATCGTTTTTGAGTGTGGCATCACATCCTCACATAATGAATTCTAAAGTTCAATTGACACCTTTTATTTTGATGCTAATTGCTAAGTTCATCTTTTCATATAATTATTTAAAATGTTACAACCAGTTGTCCCATTTTGTGCACAACCACCCCTGCAACACACCCCACCCCACCCCACCACCCAGATGGCAGGTGACTCTTTGTTGCTTTTATAAGAAAAAGTAACAAATATTCATCCAAATGACTGAAAATCCACTAATCCAGATCCAGTTCCCTACTGAAGGCCATTTTTACTGTGTCCAAAAGAAGTGTACTCTTGAAATATCAATTTGGCATGCAATTCCTTTCAAAAGCACAATTCACGAGAGTTTTTTATAACTAAAACATCTCTGGAGTGGGATATCCGTTAAGACAGTCCATACCGTCATCACAAAAGTGATATTTTTCATGATAAAATCGTGGTCACGTCATGACAAATTTATGCAGGCCTGAAAATAAGCAATCTAACATTTGCAGAATGAGGAGGTCCCCATAGGGCTGCATGGTATATCGATAAACCGATATATGCCAGTATTCAAACCAATATCGATTGAATACCGGTGTAATTACAAAAATATCGGTTTATCGTCATTATTTATTTACCCACAATTTATTTTTCAAGATGTCTTGAGTTTTTTAACTGTAGCCCTGAATGAATAATATTATCCCTTTATCCATGGAATCGTCTGCTTGTGCCCTCGTAATATACAAATTCAGCAGTTGAAAAAATAATTTTCAAAAATTTCAACAAAACTATATCATGTGACCCCTCATTGGGACGAGCTTGTTGAGCTTGTTCCAATGAGGGGTCACATGATATAGTTTTGTTGAAATCTTTGGGGAAAATCTGATAAACTAATTTTGAAAATAATAAATTTTGATATCGTCTGAGTTGGGTAATGGTTTTTCGAACCGCATCATGAAGGCATTTTCGATATACCAATATACCGCAGTATTTTTTTGAATATCGTGCAGCCCTAGGTCCCCAGAGGGTGAATTTGATAATGTTATCCCATATAATTGGCCATTTTATCCTCTGGGTACCTCTTTCTGTTTAGGTTGAGACCCTGATTCAGATTGAGGTTCACAGAGGGCAAATTTAGTGATGCTACCGTGCTGTGAGGGTAGCATCACTAAATTCACCCTCTGGGGACCTCATTTTGCAGATGACAGTCTGCTTATTTTCTGTCTTGTGGTCACATCATGACAAACTTATACATCAGTGGGTCAGGATTTCAAAAATAAAAAATAAAATTTTTTAAAAGTCTCAAAGGATCTCGGAAAAAAAATGCCATCTAAGATTCAGTGTTCTCAAATTTCTTTTTGGACGAGTGAGAGAGTTTCTACAGTGTTGTAGAGAGAGAGTTTCTAACGTGTTGTAGAGAGAGTGTTTCTACAGTGTTGTAGTGAGAGAGTTTCTACAGTATTGTAGTGAGAGAGTTTCTACAGTGTTGTAGTGAGAGAGTTTCTACAGTGTTGTAGTGAGAGAGTTTCTACAGTGTTGTAGAGAGAGAGTTTCTAACGTGTTGTAGCGACAGTGTTGCTACAGTATTGTAGTGAGAGAGTTTCTACAGTATTGTAGTGAGAGAGTTTCTACAGTGTTGTAGTTGAGAGAGTTTCTGCAGTGTTGGAGAGAGAAATGTGGAAAGATAAAATTCTCTTTCCACTTTCATAGAGTTAAAATGATTAAACTATTAATTGATTAACCAATGATCAATGTCTTGATCGAACAGAAAAGTAATTGATCCTTTAACCGTTACTTTTGAACTACTGTATTTTCTTGGTTAACAAAGGAACAAACTTGCTCCAAAACAGGCAAACATTGTCGCACTGACTCACATCAATTATATGAGACAGAGTAAAGCATGCAAGTTACGTGATGACATACTTGTTCACTTGTGTGATCATTATACTGTAGATTCTTGAATTACTAAAAAATTTCAATTTTTGTCTCAAAAACATAGCTTATGATCACTCATTTGAATGAGCTAAACAAGCTCTTTCCAATGAGGGATCATAAGCTATGTTTTTGAAACAAAAATTGAAAACATAATAAACTCTGAATGGAGATTTTTGTATGTATAGCTGCCTGATTTTTTCCTTTACATTGGATAATGCTATAAAACATCAACGGTACAGCAATTATTCAGCAACCTATCAGGGCAAGTGATTAATCGGTTAACCAAGGTTTATCCATGTGATTAATCAATCAAGAAAACCCTTTAACCATTTCAGCTCTAGAATGTTGCTAAGGGGTAGCAGGTGGGGGGGTTGTGTTACCACCTCTGGAGTGCCCCTTCCCAGTTGGCAAAACTCCCACTATATAATCTCCAACAAGAGGGAAATTCCAGTAGCACACCCCCAATCCCCCCCCCCCCCTTCCGAGTCGAAATTTTCCAATGCCAGGCTCTAAGATGCAGAATTTCTTTGTATACTCCCCTTGACTGCAGATGGGAGCATGATGACTCTGTGGTTGTGGAATTGGACTTCAAACCAAAAGGTCCATGGTTTGATCCCTGCCTGGGGTAACTGCATTCTTGGTGGAAACGGCCTTGTATAAGCTTATAGCTTCCTGCTGAATCCACATTAATGTATGTAACAAATTTTTCATATGATTTTGTACTCTTGAAATACATAATGTTTAAACTAACTGCATTGTGTCCTAAGACAAGCCACTTAATCCTGATTGCCCACAAGGGGGCACAGTGGCACTCTGTTCTAAGGCTTATGCCTTACTGCATGCCGATGGTGCACTTGTCTTCAGTCAGTGCAAACACTGCTTGAGTGGAGTTGGTACGTTGGAGAGTCTGGTAGTTGGTTCTCACAGGATATTCCGGCTTCCCCTACCCATAAAACTGTCTCACATGAGGTGACTCTGGCTGTTCAGAGTGTCATTAAATCTCAATAAATAAATAAATTGGCTTTAAATTATCTGACTAGGGCTCTCGGTAGTCACAAATTCCCACTACAGCTCAATATTTGGGGTCATTTTCACTACTTTTCAATCAATATTTGGAGGACTTTCCCTACTTTTCAGTTTGAAAACTCTAAATTTTGTCCAAATTCTTGACATGTTTGGAAAAAGTGCCATGTCTGAAATTTCAAATGTTTTTAGCTCACCTGACTGAAAGTCAGTGTGAGCTATTGCCATCACTTGGCATCCTTCGTACGTTAGCTTTTACAAAACAATATTCTCACAAACCAATGGCCCAAATTGAAACATATGGGCCACAGCATTTTGAAGGTATTCTGTTTTAGTTTTGTTCAAACTGGGTCTCCACCCTTTTTGGGGTGGTCTTATGCCCAAATATGATGAAATTCTTCAAAAATATTCTCATGAACAACAAGTGGGAATGCTTTGATATTTGGTATGAAACTTGCTCTGGTGTTCAAAATTAAAAGTTGTTCGAGGAAAGTTGATAGGTCCATATTTGGGCTCTCCAGGGAATGGGCTCACTTTTGAGCTACATGTACCCTGAAAATTTCTATTTCAAGAACCAATGGAGCGATTTGAACCAAATTTTAAATGTCGCATTAGTTGACTCCAAGTACTTCAATCATGCCCCCAAATTTTTTCGCAGTTCCCCATGGGAACCCCTGGAGCTAAAAATAGAACAAAAATGAAAAATCCAATATTTCCCAAACTGCACAGACTAGAGATTTTGTATTTGGTATGAAGCTTTTTTCTGAGCAGTTGAAAAAATTGGACAAAAAAAAATTGCTGGCGAATATGTTATATGGTCTGTTTTTGGTGTTATGAAAATATGATGACTCAGCATTTTTTAACACTGAAGTCAATGGGAAAGAGATTACATGTTTACCTTTTTAAAAATATGTTCTCACAAACCAATGGCCCAAATTGAAACATATATGGGCCACATCATCTTAGGGGTATTCTGTTTTAGTTTTGTTCAAAAGGGGTCTCTGCCCTTTTTGGGCTTGGGCTTATGCCCAAATATCGTGAAATTTATTAAAAATCATGTTCTCATGAACCACAAGTGGGAATGCTTTGATATTTGGTATGAAACTTCCTCTGGTGTTCAAAATTAAAAGTTGTTCAAAGAAAGTTGATAGGTCCATATTTGGGGATGGGCTCACTTTTGAGCTCCCCTATAAATTTCTATTTCAAGAACCAATGGAGCAATTTGAACCAAATTTTATATGTGGCATTAGTTGACCCTAAGTACTTCATTTATGCGGCAATCATGCCCCCAAATTTTTCGCCTTTCCCTGTGGGAACACCTGGCACTAAAAATATAAAAAAATGAAATGTCCAATATTTCCCAAACTGCATGGACTAGAGATTTTGTATTTGATATAAAGCTTACTTCTGAGCAGTTCAAACAATTAGACAAAAATTTGCTGGTGAATCTGTCATATGGTTCATTCAGATTACATTTTCTTCATACCCGTAACTCTTACAGTTTGGGACAACTTGGTCCTCCAGGTGAGCATTTTAGGCTCTCTTGAGCCTCCAGGTAAATTTAGGTCTTTGAATTTCCTACTATTGTGAATCTTATGAATGATGGGGGATGAGACCCCCCCCCCCCCCCCCCACACACACACACACACACACACACAGAGTCTTGTCTACCCTACATACCGAGGTACCCCATTGTTTGTCCTTTGTGTGGACTAACGGTTTCTACCTCGTTTTGCCGGTACAGTTCTGGGAAAACAACCGAGGTAAAGGGTTTCTTTTGTCTTTTGTACCTCGGTAAGGCAAACCACGCAAACTCTTTTGTCTAGTTACCTCGTCAAGTTGGTAAGACAAACCCACACGCACACACACACACACACACGCACACACACACACACACACACACACACACACACACACACACACACACACACAGTCTTGTCTACCCTACATACCGAGGTACCCCATTGTTTGTCCTTTGTGTGAACTAACGGTTTCTACCTCGTTTTGCCGGTACAGTTCTGGGAAAACAACCGAGGTAAAGGGTTTCTTTTGTCTTTTGTACCTCGGTAAGGCGAAACACGCAAACTCTTTTGTCTAGTTACCTCGTCAAGTTGGTAAGACAAACCCACACACACACACACACACACACACACACACACACACACACACACACACACACACACACACACACACACAGTCTTGTTTTCCCTACATACCGAGGTACCCCATTGTCTGTCCTTTGTGTGGACTAACGGTTTCAACCTCGTTTTGCCGGTACAGTTCTGGGAAAACAACCGAGGTAAAGGGTTTCTTTTGTCTTTTGTACCTCGGTAAGGCGAAACACGCAAACTCTTTTGTCTAGTTACCTCGTCAAGTTGGTAAGACAAACGCACGCACACACACACACACACACACACACACACACACACACACACACACACACACACACACACACACACACACACACACACACACACACACACACACACACACACACACAGACAGACGGATTATTTCTACCTTTGTTGAAGACTACAACCAATCCAGGTATCTTCTCTAATAGGTAATATCTAGATTTCATTTTAATTTATTTCATTTCTTCATTTTAAATTCATCTACCTATTCTTCAAATGGCTCAAAAAAGACAGAAGCATCAGGGAAAGAGAGTTGCCCAGTCTGGAAGAGGCCAGGAACAATCGTTCCAGGCCTATTCTAGATTGGTCAAGGCCCTTTTCCAGGTGATTCAGTGTATGCACCATATTGGGCTCTTAGAGCAGCATTTGGCCAACCGGGATTTCCCGAAACAGTTGGAGAAGAAAGTAGATGAGTTAGGTGGCTTTCTAAAGCCGGCTCTTCCCACCCCACACATTTTTTCTGTTTTTCGACAGATTAGTGTGGGATGGGCCAACCAAACGTTAAATGCTTTAGTTGAGCATTACAAGATAAATTTAAACCAGTTGAAGTCTAAGATAACTTTGGCTATGCGACCACCTCCTGGACTCGAAAAATAGACTTCAACAGCGCTTCGGCGCGTGCCTTGATCCGGGCTCAAAAAAACTTTAAAAATAAGTTGACAGATAAGACGATTTCGGCCTATGAGTCTTACATTTCGGAACCTCGCCCAGCGTCTGGAGTAAGGAACAATACGGGAGGGAGCAAGCAAACTCCGGCCCGTGTTGTCCCTCTACCCCAACGCAAAAAGCAAAATAAGAAAAGATCAAGGCAAAGCACTTCTCCCTCTTCTTTTCCTTCTACTTCTTCTTTCTCTCAGAGTAAGCGCCTCAATTTGCAAACATCTCCGGTCCATATTGTGACTGAAGATGCTCGCAAATTGAGTAACGCTGTCTCGCCTCGTCTTGCTCCTCTACCTCCTACTCCTCCTCAGCCTTTCTTCTCTGGTTCTCCTAGTGCTCTTACTAGAACTCCTCCTTCTGTTTCCTCTCCTGCTTCTGTTTCCTCTCCTGCTTCTGTTTCCTCTCCTGCTTCTGTTTCCTCTCCCCCTTCTCCTGCCTCTAGTGTGGTTCAACCAGGTATATCGTACTCAGAGAAAGTCAAATCACCGAGCCGCAACTCGGGCCGCTCATTTGATTCTAAATTCTCCGAGTTTCGGCATAAAAGCGGAGTTAATTTTGACAAAAGGAATTGGCGCCTCCCCCATGTTTGTAAAAACATCCTTATGATTGGAAGTTCAAATTTAGGACGCATTGATCGAAATCCCCATCCGGACATCCAGGTGGAGTGTTACCCCGGCGCCAAATTCAATCATCTGCGCTCTATGTTTAAAGGGCACAGGGGCCAGTCCAGTCCCCAAAAAATATTATTAAATATTGGCGTGAATTCTCAAAACGATAATTCTGATCTCGTAGTTAAGCAGTTGCGGAATATGCTTAGCGATATCAGGGTCAAGTTTAGATCAGCAAAAATTTATTTCGCTGAACTAAACTTTTCGCAAAAACTCCCTCAGGCTGAGAGGAGAACCCTGAGCATCATCAACGAAACCATTCGGAAAGTCAAGGACGTTAACGTTATACCTAAAATTGATGACGCGAAGTTTGATGTTGCTCAGGATTTAATCCATTGGACCACGAGAACCGCCAATATTATGTACGATCACTGGTTGAACCACCTAAATTTAAACTAAGTAAAGGCAAAGGTAACAGCCGCCTAACAGATGTGGGATTAGGAACTAATGTGGTTAACCTGTCTGGCACCAATGACCTAACAACCCAAGAGAAATCTCTTTTAGATCGCGGTTTAACTTTTGTACCAGCACCAAAGCCTAAAACTGATAACCAAACAAATTTACCATCATACAACTGTAATTTTCTTAGGCAAATGAAATTAGCAGACCGCTTTAGAAACTCCAGCGGTCGGAAACTTCCTTTTACAGAATCATCTGGTTGGTCACCTCCAGATAGTGAAGTAGATCCCGAAATTATTGAGGCTAGCAAACGAATCATCCAAAAGGTGTTCAGCATGAACATACTCTCCGATAAAGACAATTTAACAGCTGGTGAACGGAGAGCCCTCACGAAACTTCGAAAAAATAAGAAATTAGTAATTAAACCAGCCGACAAAGGTGGGTCGGTAGTTGTTCTATCTCGGGATAATTATATAAAGGAAGCCATGAGACAACTCAGCAATACTAAACATTATAAGAAAATAGATTCACTTATTTGGCCTAGTAATATCGAAAAATTCAATAAGATCTTAAAATTTCTCCTCGACGAAGGTCACATTACCAAAAAACAATTGAAATATTTAACAGCTAAGCTCAGTGCTCAAACAAGACAATTTTATATCCTACCAAAGATCCACAAGGACCGTTCTTCATGGACGGATGACTTAACTCCACCCGGGAGGCCAATTGTAATTGTAATTCGGAATCTTATGCGATCTCGGAATTAATTGATTATCATCTGAAACCTATAGCAAATAGACATCCGAGCTATCTAAAAAATACACAGGATTTCCTGTCAAAAATTTCGAAATTGAAAATATCGAAAAATGCAATTCTGGCTACTTTGGATATCGACAGTATGTATACGAACATTGATATTGATAAAGGTGTTAAATCAGTTAAAAATGCATTTGAAAAATATCCGGATGCGAAACGCCCGGATGAACAAATTTTGGATCTTTTAGAGCTGAGCTTAAAAGGTAATGACTTTCAATTCAATGGAGAATATTTTCTACAAATAATGGGTTGTCCTATGGGCAATAGATTCAGTCCTAATTTTGCAAGCATTTATGTAGCGGAATGGGAGGAAAATGCCTTAAGCAAATGTGCAAAGCATCCTCTCGTATATCTCAGGTATTTAGATGACATTTTTATTATTTGGGAACATTCAAAAGAAGATTTTGATGAATTTTTAGAAATTTTGAACAATCACGATCCAAATATTAAATTGAAAGCTACTATCAGTGAAAATTCTGTTGATTTTCTCGATGTGACCGTGTATAAAGGCAAGCAATTTCAGGCGTCCGGTCATTTAGATTATAAAGTGTATTTTAAACCAACTGATTCACATCAGTTGTTGCACACAAAATCATTCATCCTCAACATACATTTAAAGGTATCATCAAATCACAACTCATTTGTTTCCACCGCAATTCAAGTGATAAGGTAAATTTCAATGAGGCTTGTTCTACTCTATTTGGCGCCCTCAGATCGAGAGGGTACTCGCTGCGCCTCTTGCGTAGCCTGAAATCCCAAACCCTGAAAAAGCTCGAAAGTCCAGCTGAAACTACCGATTTCGAACCACTGAAGATTGAACACAACAGACCGTTGCAGAATGGTAGTGGCGCGGTATTTAATTGCAAAAAGCCTCGTTGTAGACTGCATACTTTTATGCCTGATCAGAAAGAGGAATTTTCCTCCGAACAAACGAAAAATCATTATCAGATCCGTAACCCCCTCCATTGTGATTCACCAAACATTATTTACCTTATCACTTGTAAGCTATGTCGGAAACAGTATGTTGGTCAAAGTCAAAATCCTTTTCGAGAACGTGCTACTAGACACAAACAGGATATAAAACATAATGCTGATGCCCCAGTAGCACAACATTTTAACCTTCCTGGCCATTCTTTGGACGATTTCGAAATCCATCCTATTGAACAACCACCAATTAAAGACACATTAGAAGAAACGGATGAATTTAGAAAAAAACGTGAAGCTTTTTGGATCAATACGCTTCAAACCCTCTGGCCATTTGGTATGAACATGTCAGAGGGCGAATGCGAAAGGAGGTCCATCATTCCTTTCACTTTAACGTACAACAGAATGAATATCGAAATAGCAAAAATGGTAAAAGATGAATTCAATTTTACCAATGCTAAATTAAATGAACCTTTGAATCTTCGACCTGTCATCGCCTATAAGAAAAACAAAAGCTTGCGTAACATCCTTGTAAGGACTAAATTAGAGCCCATCAATGAATAACATCAATTTTTGCCAGTCAGTTTAACCAGTTCCTAAGCTCATCACTTAGTTTAAATCAATTTTATGTAATTTTTGTCATGTTTGAAACCCATCAGGGTTCAGTAAATGAAAACAATTTTTCGGCGGCATATTAAAAGAAAAAAACGTTTCAGTAGGAAATGTCTGTGCCAGTGCGATTTTTTAACCTCAACACACACACACACACACACACACACACACACACACACACACACACACACACACACACACACACACACACACACACACACACACACAGTCTTGTCTACCCTACATACCGAGGTACCCCATTGTTTGTCCTTTGTGTGAACTAACGGTTTCTACCTCGTTTTGCCGGTACAGTTCTGGGAAAACAACCGAGGTAAAGGGTTTCTTTTGTCTTTTGTACCTCTGTAAGGCGAAACACGCGAACTCTTTTGTCTTGTTACCTCGTCAAGTTGGTAAGACAAACGCACACACACACCACACACACACACACACACACACACACACACACACACACACACACACACACACACAGAGTCTTGTTTTCCCTACATACCGAGGTACCCCATTGTCTGTCCTTTGTGTGGACTAAAGGTTTCAACCTCGTTTTGCCGGTACAGTTCTGGGAAAACAACCGAGGTAAAGGGTTTCTTTTGTCTTTTATACCTCGGTAAGGCAAAACACGCAAACTCTTTTGTCTAGTTACCTCGTCAAGTTGGTAAGACAAACCCCCCCCCCCCCCCCCCACACACACACACACACACACACACACACACACACAGAGTCTTGTCTTCCCTACATACCGAGGTACCCCATTGTTTGTCCTTTGTGTGGACTAACGGTTTCAACCTCGTTTTGCCGGTACAGTTCTGGGAAAACAACCGAGGTAAAGGGGGATCAGAAACCAACATTCAAAATTCCTCTAAAACATGATTGTGTCATTTGAAAAAAACACACACAAGCCCGTGCCAGTCTTCGTCTGAGGCCATCCACAGCACTTTCGTCGTACTGTAGCCAGCGCGTTCCACACTTTCATGCTGCTGCCGAAAGGAAGATGAACCAAGTAATCATGAGGACTTCATCTAAAAAGCTAGAGTCCAGCCATCGTTTTTGACGGTGTGCAATGGTCTAGTGGTTTAGATGCTGGACTCCTGATTGCCAGGCGGTGTTGCCGAGGGTTCGAATCCCGGCGGGGGATCAGAAACCAACATTCAAAATTCCTCTAAAACATGATTGTGTCATTTGAAAAAACACACACAAGCCCGTGCCAGTCTTCGTCTGAGGCCATCCACAGCACTTTCGTCGTACTGTAGCCAGCGCGTTCCACACTTTCATGCTGCTGCCGAAAGGAAGATGAACCAAGTAATCATGAGGACTTCATCTAAAAAGCTAGAGTCCAGCCATCGTTTTTGACGGTGTGCAATGGTCTAGTGGTTTAGATGCTGGACTCCTGATTGCCAGGCGGTGTTGCCGAGGGTTCGAATCCCGGCGGGGGATCAGAAACCAACATTCAAAATTCCTCTAAAACATGATTGTGTCATTTGAAAAAACACACACAAGCCCGTGCCAGTCTTCGTCTGAGGCCATCCACAGCACTTTCGTCGTACTGTAGCCAGCGCGTTCCACACTTTCATGCTGCTGCCGAAAGGAAGATGAACCAAGTAATCATGAGGACTTCATCTAAAAAGCTAGAGTCCAGCCATCGTTTTTGACGGTGTGCAATGGTCTAGTGGTTTAGATGCTGGACTCCTGATTGCCAGGCGGTGTTGCCGAGGGTTCGAATCCCGGCGGGGGATCAGAAACCAACATTCAAAATTCCTCTAAAACATGATTGTGTCATTTGAAAAAACGCACACAAGCCCGTGCCAGTCTTCGTCTGAGGCCATCCACAGCACTTTCGTCGTACTGTAGCCAGCGCGTTCCACACTTTCATGCTGCTGCCGAAAGGAAGATGAACCAAGTAATCATGAGGACTTCATCTAAAAAGCTAGAGTCCAGCCATCGTTTTTGACGGTGTGCAATGGTCTAGTGGTTTAGATGCTGGACTCCTGATTGCCAGGCGGTGTTGCCGAGGGTTCGAATCCCGGCGGGGGATCAGAAACCAACATTCAAAATTCCTCTAAAACATGATTGTGTCATTTGAAAAAACACACACAAGCCCGTGCCAGTCTTCGTCTGAGGCCATCCACAGCACTTTCGTCGTACTGTAGCCAGCGCGTTCCACACTTTCATGCTGCTGCCGAAAGGAAGATGAACCAAGTAATCATGAGGACTTCATCTAAAAAGCTAGAGTCCAGCCATCGTTTTTGACGGTGTGCAATGGTCTAGTGGTTTAGATGCTGGACTCCTGATTGCCAGGCGGTGTTGCCGAGGGTTCGAATCCCGGCGGGGGATCAGAAACCAACATTCAAAATTCCTCTAAAACATGATTGTGTCATTTGAAAAAACACACACAAGCCCGTGCCAGTCTTCGTCTGAGGCCATCCACAGCACTTTCGTCGTACTGTAGCCAGCGCGTTCCACACTTTCATGCTGCTGCCGAAAGGAAGATGAACCAAGTAATCATGAGGACTTCATCTAAAAAGCTAGAGTCCAGCCATCGTTTTTGACGGTGTGCAATGGTCTAGTGGTTTAGATGCTGGACTCCTGATTGCCAGGCGGTGTTGCCGAGGGTTCGAATCCCGGCGGGGGATCAGAAACCAACATTCAAAATTCCTCTAAAACATGATTGTGTCATTTGAAAAAACACACACAAGCCCGTGCCAGTCTTCGTCTGAGGCCATCCACAGCACTTTCGTCGTACTGTAGCCAGCGCGTTCCACACTTTCATGCTGCTGCCGAAAGGAAGATGAACCAAGTAATCATGAGGACTTCATCTAAAAAGCTAGAGTCCAGCCATCGTTTTTGACGGTGTGCAATGGTCTAGTGGTTTAGATGCTGGACTCCTGATTGCCAGGCGGTGTTGCCGAGGGTTCGAATCCCGGCGGGGGATCAGAAACCAACATTCAAAATTCCTCTAAAACATGATTGTGTCATTTGAAAAAACACACACACACACACACACACACAGAGTCTTGTCTTCCCTACATACCGAGGTACCCCATTGTTTGTCCTTTGTGTGGACTAACGGTTTCAACCTCGTTTTGCCGGTACAGTTCTGGAAAAACAACCGAGGTAAAGGGTTTCTTTTGTCTTTTGTACCTCGGTGAGGCGAAACACGCAAACTCTTTTGTCTAGTTACCTCGTCAAGTTGGTAAGACAAACCCACACACACACACACACACCCACACACACACACACACACAGAGTCTTGTCTACCCTACATACCGAGGTACCCCATTGTTTGTCCTTTGTGTGGACTAACAGTTTCTACCTCGTTTTGCCGGTACAGTTCTGGGAAAACAACCGAGGTAAAGGGTTTCTTTTGTCTTTTGTACCTCGGTAAGGCGAAACACGCAAACTCTTTTGTCTAGTTACCTCGTCAAGTTGGTAAGACAAACTCACACACACACACACACACACACACACACACACACACACACACACACGCACATACAGTCTTGTCTACCCTACATACCGAGGTACCCCATTGTTTGTCCTTTGTGTGTACTAACGGTTTCAACCTCGTTTTGCCGGTACAGTTCTGGGAAAACAACCGAGGTAAAGGGTTTCTTTTGTCTTTTGTACCTCGGTAAGGCGAAACACGCAAACTCTTTTGTCTAGTTACCTCGTCAAGTTGGTAAGACAAACCCACACACACACACACACACACACACACACACAGTCTTGTTTCCCCTACATACCGAGGTACCCCATTGTCTGTCCTTTGTGTGGACTAACGGTTTCAACCTCGTTTTGCCGGTACAGTTCTGGGAAAACAACCGAGGTAAAGGGTTTCTTTTGTCTTTTGTACCTCGGTAAGGCGAAACACGCAAACTCTTTTGTCTAGTTACCTCGTCAAGTTGGTAAGACAAACCCACACACACACACACACACACACACACACACAAACACCCTGAGAATGTCCCCGTGTAACTCTCATTCAAGTTAAAACCATGCACCATAAGTTGGGTAATTTAACTCTTTACCTAACATGAAAAGCAGACGATACTTGCAAACAAAATTCTTGAATAACTAATTTTTTTTCATTTTTTGTCTCAAAAACATAGATTATTACCCCTCATTGGAATGAGCTCGATGAGCTTGTTCCAAAGAGGGTTCATAACCTAGGTTTTTGAGACAAAAAATGAAAAAATAATGAAAATTGTTTAGCGATTTTTGTAAATAAATTTTGCCATTACGTTGGACAAAGGGTTAAGTGCTGGAACCTTACCAGGTAGACTATGTGTGTGATGTATTAAGCTGCTCACTAACTGAAAACTTTCTATGGACCAGATACGTTTTCAGGTTTCTTCAAAAGAATCAAGCAATAGGTTTCCAACCATTGAGTAGAGAAGATTGAGTACCAAATCATCCTGTATTTAGTGTACAGTTAAACAAACTTCTGTCACAATACAGTTGAGGGATAATTGAGTATTGCTGAATACTAACAGGGTGGAGTTTCTGTCTGTACAATAACTCATACAGTGACTAAAAATCATGTGAGAATCAAAATCGATTCTGGCTAAAAAAACAATGAGAACATTGATTCTTGAAAAATGTTCATTTGATTTTTCTCATAGATCCTGGAAGTGTTCTGGAGAATTCTACTTAGTTCTCGCTTTCGCAAAATAAGGTAACTTAGCAGCATTGTAATTAGTTAATTACTAATAAGATATATTGTTTGAGTTTGTTTTTTTCTATTCTAGGTGCAGGTCTAATTTACCTTGAGTTCATACTATACTGGTTTTCTGTTTGTATGGTTGTAGTATCAAACCTTTGTAAATGTGATTAATAATAGTGCATTCCTTTGGTATGGTACTGTTGCCTACATGTAAGCTGCATAATGAAGAGTGGACAAAGAATTCAGAGAAAAAAGAACAGGGTAAGTAACTGTGTATACTAGACTATCACAAGGACTGACGGGAAAGGAGAGTGATCACTCTCACTCGCCATCACTCTCCTAAACTTTTCACTAGGGCAGCAATTAATCACTCGATGTATGTAGAAATTATGTCTGAACTTCAAGTTATATATTGCATTTCAATCACCTATTACATGACCCACCTTGGAGACAATACTTGCAAAACATTATCTCGCAAAACTGAAATCTTTCATTTTTTTGGCGAAAACCATAGATTATGCAACCTCATTGGAATGAGGTCAATGAGCTCATTCCATTGAGGGGTCATCAGCTATGTTTTTAGAGCAAAAATGAAAAAAATAAAATGTGTATGGATCATTTTCGTGAATAGTGCTGGTCAGTTTGAGCACTTACAGTAGGTAAGGGTTTACAATCACTCTCCTAAATTTTTCACTCTCGCAAAATCAAATTGAGGAGAGTGATTATTCTCTTCCCTCCAGTCACTGCTATCAATACACAATCCTACCTTGACCCTTAAGTTCCCTGATGGATTTTATGTAAATAATTACCTTATATACATGTACACAACTGCATATCACTTAACAGTATTTCTACATCACTGTTGGCTGCCTGTGGCTGTATTGGGACTTGAGGATTAAGTTATACTTTGGGAGATTTTGTTGTGTTGCATTTGTTGAATCATCATCTCTAATCACTATTCAAAATTCATTTGTTTAAATTTTTGTTTGAATGAATACATTGAAGGTATAGTAAATAGTTTGGTGTTTGAAAATTATAAGAAATTTACAGTGATATTCAATTAACTGATAGAGTGTTAGAAGCCACTATCAGGGCTCCACTGAAAAGTGCTTTAAGTCACTATAGTGGCTTTACACTGTGTGCATTAACTTGTCTGCACTGCAGTAGTAGATAAAGAAATGTCCATATAAAATTGTATTCTTACAATTTATTGGAGAGTGCCACAGTTACAAAATTGTTGTCAAACAAAATCTTGCTAAATTTAGACTCCCTTGCTGGAAGTATTATATCTTGGAAAAAACTACTCATGTTACAAATCACCTTTGAAAAATAATTTAGCACTTTACCAGTTAAAAATTATTCAGTTAAGTCAGCTATACTGTACCTATAAGTCAATATAGACAAAGTGAATTATTTAGATCCTCCTTTGGCATCACTGAATTTTTAAAATCTGAATACTTCCTGTAGTGGTGTCTCACCCATAGAGAGAGGGAGGGTGGAGTTAGTCCAGGGAGCTCTGGGATCCTGGAGAGGGCCCCCAAACGTTTGAATAAAACAAAAATTTGGCAATAAAAAATTTTTCTCACAAATATTTTGAGGGTCCTTGTAGTCTGTGTAAGTTTTAAAGCATATCAGAGCATTGTTTTCATGAATCTCCATATATTCCCTCTCATAACACACAACATGTGTTCCATATTTGCACTACTTGCTTGCATGGACCCTATTCTGAGCATGGCGACACTACTCTGAGAATGGGTCCTGAGATGGCCAATTGAATATTTATGCAGAGTATTAGCATAAAATGGCAAGATTTGGGTATTAGACACAAGCCTTCCAAAAAGGTCTCGAATCAAGGATTTGGCAAGTTTCAAACCTGAAAATCAAAATTTTCTCCAACCAGGCCAAACCATGGTCAGCACGCTGGGTTTAGAACCCCTACCTTCCCAACTCTCCCAATACTCCTTGACCACCACTGTCTTCCTGTTCATCCCATGCAAACTGTTTTCATAAACTCAGCTTGAACACCACCAAAATTTGGGCAAGGTCATCTTGCCCAAGAAACAAATTTGGAACATGGCATTTCTATACTTTGTGTTTGGGACTTCCCATGTGGCAAACCTTCTGAATTGCTTATCACAAAGCAATAGGTGTCGACTTCCCACCTAGCTAATCTTTTGAATTTTCTTACAATCATTTTAAGATTTTAAAAGTTGGCCAGTACAACTTGGTGTAGAAGAGGACAATAGGTGTTAATCTCCAATTATGGTACAGTGGAGCCCACTTAATTGGATATCTCTTAACTGAATAACCCTGTTAATTGAATATAATTTCCCAACACAAAACTATTTACCATACCCCCAATACAAATTTGACATGTTAATTGAATATAGTTTATAGAGTAAACTGCTAATTGAATAAAAAATCTTGTGACCTGTTGAGAAATTACTCTGACTCTCCCCAGTTTTCCTTTGTTTATAGACCAGTTTGACCTCAGTACACCCAATACAGGCATTTAATCTATTATGGAGCTCTGTCAAACAAGATATAATAGAATAAATGCCAAATTTATCTCTAGAATACAGGAAAGTGACACAATTCCTGTTAATTGAATACTCCTGTTAACTGAATAATTTTCATTGGCAAAGTGGCGATTCAATTAACAGGGTTCTACTGTATAGTTTGTTTCAGATATTATACTACAAACAACATTACAAATACAGAACATAATAAGAAATGTTTACTTATACATGTATTTTTCAATAACTTTTTTATCTGTCACATAATTTTAATAATAGAGAAATTACAAGTAAACTACTTTAGTAGTCTACTCCAAAAATTGTCATTTTTTAACATCCTTCACAATGAAGTAAAAATATTGAAAATTTCAACATTCAAATTTTCCTCATAAACCAATTAGGAATTTAACCAATTCATTGAGTGCTGTCAAACAAGGTCAAAAAAGGTTGGATTAGTTAAATTTTAAGTTGCATAAAAATTAAAAATCTTTTTGTTAAGTCCAAACTTGTGCAATATCTGAAGCTAGTATTTATAGTTTATTTCCTTCTCTCACCTTTGTGTGGTTGATGAGGACCAATCAGGGGTGGAATTAATGATAAATATGATACAATAGCTGCAACAATTTCTAAAACTGATAAAAAAATTAAATAATTTAAGTCAAAATGTGTTGAATATACACTGACTTGCAAGTATTGCCGACCCTTTTAATTATGAGACAAAAAAAGTATCTATTTTACGAAAATTCTAGATGATAATGATATAATTCTGAAACAGACCATAAACAACTCTTCTGAAGCTGTGAAATCAAGAAGTTTGGCTAGGTGCAACATGACAATTTGAAAAGGTTTGCTGGGTGAGAATGAACCAGGCAGGATTTGGAAAACTTGACTGAGTGAAGCTTGGTGTAGAAGAGAGGAATAGATATTTCCTAATTATTGTGGCATTGAATAAGCTGAGATGTAACTCAGAGAGTCATTTCAATTACTGTTTTACATCAGACTTCATTCAGCAAGATCAAATAATACCAAGTGCTATTGTCATTATAAAATTTAGAAAAGTTTACAAACTAACTCTTTGAACTCTTGCAGTATCTTCCATACTTATTATTTGGGGGTAGACCAATTAACATTTCCAGTGTGCAGCCTTAGGGTTGCACATTGAAAGTATTGATTGGTCTACCCCACACTTAGTAGCCATCCTACTTAATGAAAGTACGACATATCATGTTCATGGACCAGAAAAGCAGCCTCTTATGTACAAGGATTTAAGTACTAGAGGCAATCTGAGTAAATTAACATACTAGTCTGAAGTTCAGTGAATGTAGCCAAATCAAGAAAATGTTACACTGTTTTGTTGCCTTTCAGGTGAATAATAGGTGATTAAATTATATTTGTCCAATGCAAAGAGGCTTGATACATGCAGTTTATAAACTATTCACCTGGAACTTAATTAAGAACGTCCCTGAAATGTTTCATGACAGTGAAGTTGCTGTTACTGATTATTATGTTTCAATGATTACTATGTCTTGCAGTAGATTTCATCTTGTGAAACGTGCTGTTTCTGGTTGATGGCGAACCCCAAACACATCCAAACACCCCAAACACTACTCACATTTTGCTAAGGATCATTCCTATCCATCTACGTATTTGATATATGAAAGGTCAAATATGTGTAGTTTTAAGTCTGTTTGATACATAAAAGTTAAATGTGTATACCAGTAGTATAAAGGTTGTTTATTTGTTTCAGATATTAAATCACATACAACATTACAAACACAGAACATAATTAGAAATAATTTATGTATACATGTACTTTTTAATAACTTTTCTCATTATTACAAAATTTTAATTACAGAGAAATTAAAAGCAAGAAAAATGTTTCTTGGGCACTTTACTCATCATGTAATTCTGAAAAAAAATTCCAACTGCACCAAATGGGAAGCTAAATTTGCAGAAGCAAAAGAAAAACTTTGAAATATCAAATATGGATAATTTTAGTATTGAATATATGTTGACTTGAAAGAATTACAAACAGTTTCTATCAAGAGAAAAAATTATGATCTAATTTGTGAAAATGAAGATTATTATGATGTGAATATAAAATAGACCATAGGCAAATCTTCTGAAGGTGTGAAATTGCAAGGGTTGGTGGCTAGATACAACATAAAAAATTCAAATGGTTGGCTGAGTGGGAATGAACTAGGGCCCTGCAAAACACACATTTTCAGTTCAAAGGTAATCTCGAATTGAACTGAGTCTATTATTTGAAATTGAATTGAACCTCAAATCCAATATACACGTTTGGAAGTCCCAACTGATAAATTAGTCCAACTACATCATCAAGGCAAGCCTTCATTGAAGGCATGCCTTGATGATGTAGTTAGATTATTACCCAGTAAGGGTTTTTGTCCAAAAAGAGAAACAGGTGTGAGAATTCTGTACTGGGCACTGAATGAGGCTAGCCACTAGCAACCCTGAGCCCATCGTCGAAATTCCAGTGAAATGGTCTGGAGGAAAACAAATCGCACAACCAATTTCAAATTGAACTGAATACTAACTTAAGATTCGAAATCAAATCGAATCTCAAGCCTTTGCGGGGTCCAAGGATGAACCGTGTAATCCTTCTATCAATCAACCATTCATGGTCAGCACTAGGACTTAAAATTCATAGGAGAATCAGAATTAATTCTCACAGATGATTCTTGTAAAGAAAATAATTAGATAAACTTTGATTCCAGCAGAATGTTCATTTGATTGTTGTCGTTGATTCTAAAAGGGCCCTTAACTCCTTGCCTCCTTCTCGCAGTTATTCCTGCCCAGGATAGGAAATCTCTTTCCAGTAAAGTGAGTCAAATTTGAGGATATTTTACCAAATTTTCCCCCATAAGTTGTATAAACTATTTAACCAATAATTTCTTGTATTTAATGAATTTTTTCTCAAATCTAGTCATGGCTGCTTCACAGCAGCCATGACCAGATTTGCTGAAAAATATTTTAAAATTACTCTGAGTTGAAGGCCTGAACAATTCTACCTAATTTTTGTTTGTTCCCTCATAAGCCAATGGTTAATTAATTTTCGGTTTAGCATTATTTGCCTCATTTTGTTTTTTGGCCAAAATAATATCGCATTTTCTTTATTATTGACTCTGTAAATGGATCACCTTTATACGGTCAGGAAAATACACCATTTCAGTTGTTTCTTCATCATCCATTGAAATGCCAGATTATTGCCTAATTTTTGCCAGATTACTATAGCTGGTCTGGTGTTATTAAGGCTATAGTGTTGGCTAATGGTACATTTTGTTATAGGCTGTTCTGTAACCCTGGCCATTGAAAGTTCTACTTTCTGAGGCAACCTACACATCCAAGGAAGCAGTGTGTAAGTCCCAAATGATAAAATATGCATCTTGTGTAAAGGAATATATTATTAATAATTTATGATAACCTCACTCTGCATTTTGTTCTGATAGACCTGGAATAATGCTAAACTGAAAATTAACTGACCATGGTCTAATAAGGTAACACTATGCCTTCGGAGCAGTGTATAGGCAGCCAAGACTTAACTAGAAACCACTGCCAAGATTCAATAACTTCCATCAGCAAGATGACCAAAATGCCTGTATGTAGAAACATATGTTCTACATGTACATGTAACTTGATGTAAGGTAAGAAACTCACATAAATTGGAACCAGAGGTGGACTGGCCACATGCTCCACCGGGAAAATTCCTGGTGGGCTCACTATTGGTTTCCCTCTGGGGCCCCCCAAACTGATGTAGCGCAATACCCGTGGGTGCGAGAAATTTCATGAAAATGACGCAAAGGCGAAATGGATCTGATTGCAAAGACTGGCAGTATATCGAAATGTTCTCTTTGTGGACTGATTTTTCGATATACCAGCAGTCCAATCTGCCATTGATCGCTGAGAAGAAACGAAACAGCCTTCCTTCAATTTGAAAAATTCAAAATTGTCTCTGATTAGGCCGAACTTTAGTCTTTCCAATGGGGTCCCCCCACCCCACTGGTAGAAACATGCCGAATGAGCAATGAAGATGACACAAAAATGACATCGAAATGTCCTCTATGTTGACTGCCATTGATCGCTCAAATACAAGGAAGCCACATTCATTCAGTTTGAAAAATCTAAATTTTCTCTGGTTTCTGGGGCCCCTTTGGTGCATTTCCCGGTAACTTTTCTTGGCCCAGTCCACCCCTGAATGGAACTAGGCCTCTCAGGGTTAAACTCCAGTAAATATACAAGTAAGAGGTTTGTTCCAACTATGGAATATCTAGGGTTACATTCACAAGAATATAACAGTACTCTCAATTTCTAAACTATTTATTAAGAGTCGAAATTTGATTCTGGCAGCAGAAATATGAGAGAATTGAATTGAAACTGATTTGCGTGAATTGGAACACATTTTAAGGTCTTTCATATTCTGTAACAAATCATAAGAAGTCCATGCAATGTGTAAGCTGGTGAACCTTCAAGTTAATTCTAGTGGTGGCCTATAATGCTGGGACATTGTGCTTATTACCATTTTCAAAGAATTTTTGCAAAATTTGAAAAAATAATATTTAAAATAATACATTTTGATATTGTCTCTGTTTAATAAAGGATTAACAGGGAACTTTCTATTTAATTATGATAATACTTGGGATAATCAATTTTTATGGCCCAGAAAGAGATTGTTTGGGGGCATATTGTGTTTGTCATTTCCATCCGTCCATTTGTCTGCCTGCCTGCCTGCCTGCCTGCATCTGCTCCATAGCTCTGAGATGTTTTGTTGGATTTTGTTGAAACTTTGCGTACATGTTGTTTATGGGGAGACAATGTGTCGCCGCAAAAATTTTTTTGTTCAATGGAAGTGAAGGGTGAAGGGTGAAGGTCACAGATCAAAGTCATAGTTTGGGGGCATCTGTGGTCACTGATAGTCTTGTTTTACATAAGAGGTGGTTTGCAGTGTTCACGTTTTTGGGAGCCACTAGTGCTAAGTGCAGAAAAACTTCATTTGGCACGAAGAATACAGCATTTGGCAAACCAAATTTGGCACCCAAAATACACTTAATTGGTAGGTCTCAAAGGCTTTGTGGTTTATTATTTCAGTGTATCGTTTTCCATAAAATCACTGTCTGATGATACACACAAGATTTCTTGCCAGTAGTGGGGGGGGGGGGGGGGGGGGAGGCAGGGGGTAGGGGTGTGCTAATGGTATTTCCCACTTGTTATACATTATGTCATGGCAGTCAGAATATTGCCTATTTAGCATTGGAAAAGAAGTGGTCACACCCTCTCCCTCCTCCCCCATCTGCATCCCCATAGCTATGCTTGTGTAATGCATTGATAATGATGTCAAATGTTACATCTTACTAGGCCTAAAATTTTTTTTCTCTTTGCAAGAATCAGTTTTGATTTTGCAAAACCCCTGCTGTGGGGCCCTGCAAGGCTTCAAGATTCAATTCAATTTCAGATCTTTAGTTGATATTCGATTCGATTCAAATCAAAATCAGCTGCCCAACTTGTTTCCTTTCACATCTTCACACAGGAATAATGCTTGGTATCAGTCATTGTGGTTGTCTCATAATGTATGGTTCAGATGGATATTTGTATGTAAATAATGCTAAAAATAAAGACAGAATGTAATTTCATGTATGTTAACATAAATAGCTTCTGACCCATGCCACCTCCTATGCTAATTCCAGTCTCACTAGCCTCTACCACTGTTGAAAACAAAGTTAAAGTTTCCATACAATGTTGATGATGAGCTGTTGCTAGTGGCTAGTCCTGTGCAGTGCTTAGTGCTGGTAAGTCTTGCACTCGTAAATGGTAATATTCCTACTAAATCATCATGGTATGCCTTCCAGAAAAGCAGGCCTTGATGATGTAGCTGGAATATTTTATCTGTCGGGACTTGAGCCATCACAGTTGGAACAATCAGGTTTACAGTCCCCCTCTCTTTTGTTGGACATCTTCAACACGCCAAGAATTTGATTTGAGATTCGATTCAGATTTCCAATATTAGAACCAATTCAATTCGCAATTTCATTCGAATAAAAAATGTGTAATTCACAGGCCCTACCCTGCTGTGAGGAAGGATAAAATTTAATTTTTGATAGTGCTTGTATATCCTTGTGAGTGCAACCAATGTGTATTACATAGTGAAAAAACACCTGATATATCAGGTGTACATGTAGAACCCATGTTCCATTTTATAGACTTTTTGTGGTCCTGCTGATAAGTTGCAGTGTCTTGCCAATCATTTCTTGTGAAGTCTTGGCTGCCTTATAGGCACCCAAGTGTACACTTTACAGTACACCACTGGTAAATCAAAGTATTACCTTACCTTACAGTCACTATGGATTGGTGGTAATCCACAGATGGGCAGTGATTTCCACACATTCATTTATCAGGTAATAAAACTTATTATCAGCAAAATATTAATTAAAGAAACACATGGTTGTACCATTATAATGAGAAGTCACATGATATGGGTTTGTTGAAGTTTTTAAAAAAACTTGAAAAAATAATATTTAAAATAATAAATTTAAATATCATCTGCATTGAGGGAAAGGGTTAAGAACTCTTTCAGTATCTATGACAAGAATGTAATGAACATTGTACAAGAATCAGAGTCGATTCTTATTGTTTTCTTTGTTAGAATCAATTCTGATTCTCACATTAACCCTTTACCTAACATGAAAAGAAGACAACACTTGCAAACAAAATTCTTGAATAACTAATTTTTTGTCTCAAAAACATAGGTTATGACCCCTCAGTGAGCTCGTTCCAATGAGGGGTCATAACCTATGTTTTTCAGACAGGAAATGAAAATATAATGAAAATTAAGTGGCAGTTTTTGTGAATAGCGCTGGCCAGTTTTGGCAATTACGTTGGGTAAAGGGTTAAGTTTAAACCCTGATAAGAGCTGAAACGGTTAACTGCTTAATCGTTAACCTGCTTAAACATTAACCAATGATCAATGTCTTGGTCGATCAAAAAAGTAATTGATCGAATTCCCTGTGGGAACTCTGGGAAGTAAAGAAGTGTTTGTTCACCATGGTAAACAAGCTTTGTTTCACTGGTAAAGCAGGACCCAGTCACCAATCCTTGGGGTGGAAATCCTGTAAAATGGGCAATATGGGTATAAACAACTTACTAAACTTGGCTTTACCTCCATGTTGTGGTCATGATTAGCCATTGTGCAGAAATATATGACCTTAAACACCAACAAATAAAAAAAAAAATGTTTAATTTCCAAGGGCTAATCACTCTATAAATATATGAAGCAGATATGTTGTCAAGTTAGGTAATTTCCAATAAAGTCTTGTGGTTATGGTGCATTCATGCAAACAAAAAACGTAAACCAATGAATTTGAATGCGGTTTTGTTGATTAACTCTTAACCTCCTGACTATTTTCTAAATATTTTTCATCAAATCTAAGCTTGGCTGCTGTGAAGCAGCCATGACTAGATTTGATGAAAAATTTATCTGAATTTAACTCCCAAGAATCATTGGTGAAAAAAGAATACAATTTACAGAGGGTAAAATATGATTAAATATGCTCAAATTATACGTATTTCAGTAGCAAGACAATTCCTATCCTGGGCAGGGATATCCGCCAGCAGAATGCAAGGAGTTGAGAGCTTGAAATGTGTGTAATTATCCATTTCAGTCAAACTTTAGAAATAATACCATTCAATCAACAGCAGTTATAATTCTGAAAATAATTTGTCAAATTGGCTAATTAAGATATCTGTCCGTAATTTGCAAATATATCCTTTGTGAGATAGCATGTTTGAATCCTAGCAGCATCAACCTATAGTCTGAACACATATTCAATACACAATAGAGCCACCATGGACTTGTCATAATCCACACATGATCAGTGAGTGATATTTACGCATGCATTTACCAGGTAATAAAAGTCATCATCAGCAAAATTTTAATTAATGAAGCACTGGGTTGTAATTAAATTTTTGATGCTTATTCCTGATTATTCCTTAAATTAGTGTTTGAAATCTAATATTACTGCCTTTGTGTTTCCCTGCGGGAAACCCGGGAAGTGAAGCCGTGCCTGTTCACTGCGGTAAACAGGCTCTGTTTTACTGGTAAAATAGGATCCAGTCACCAATGCTTGGGAGTTGCAAACCCTCTCTAATATATGTATAATAGTTTTCGCCGCATCTGCAAGGTGAAGGTCACAAGGGGGTGGGGGGGGGTTGGGGGGGGGGGCATATGTTACCTTAGTAACATTCTTCTTGTTTTATGTCAATGTTATTGCTAGAACTTATCAAGAAGTTTTATAGTCATTATATCATGGAATTATTCATGGCTTTTATTACAAGAAGCTGTGGAAAGAATGAGCTGTGTGTGAAGCTTGGATTCGATGGATGGTTTAGGGGCTTGGGGTGAAAATGGTACAAAAGCAACCAATTGCGTTCTGGACTTAAAACTGACTCCAACTCGTGAGAATCAGTTTTGATTCATCCAAACTTCTGCTTTGAGAATCAATTTTCAGTTCTTGAATAATTTACAATTTAAATGTACTGTTAATCGGTTTTACCCTCAAGGGTATCCAGTGACTCGCCCCATGACGATCTCGTCCCCAAAGTGACCTCGACCCGATTTGGTGACTTCGACCCACTTTTGGTGATCTTGACCTAGAGTGACTTCAACCCACTTTTAGTGATCTTGATCCACTATTTTTCCCGTCCAGAAGTGCGGTAATGGCCCGGGGGTGATCTCGACCCACTTTGCATGGATATTATAATCACAGGGACACATTACAAACAATTTTTATGTACAAAATATTATTTGTTAAAAAATCTTAACTGACTACCCTGATCATAGTATAGTATGATGGGGGTATCCAGTTTTGATTTTGTTATTTTAAATATTATTTTGTTCTTAAAAATCATTTGTAGCGTGTTCCTGTGACTAGATATGGTAATGTCGGGAGTGACTAGAAAAATATATATGGTAACATCGGGAGTTTAGACAAAATATAACACGAATTATCTTTGAAGAAAATCAAGGCTTTATTCATGTCGATACATTCGATTTTCATAAATATAGATGATTGCACTGGGCACGTTACAAACGTGCCACTGTGCAAATATTTTTTAAATTTTTGTACACAAATATAGTTTGTAATGTCAATGTTTTACATTGTAGGTCCATTTAAGTTGGAACAAACTTTTAGCAATTGTTCTATGTTCACCTCACCATCTCCTGAATATTTCTCTACAGGGCCTGGGTGAAATGAAAAGCACAACCACATATTTCTGCAACTGAATACACATTTCGGAACGCATTCCACATAGCTGCTTCAAAGTCAATGACGAGCTCTTTGACTACAAATTCACTACATAAAGTCTTTATACTGTCCAGAACTGCTACATAGTCTTGGGTTGGTTTGCCGGACATTAATGAAAATAGTAGTGGCACTTGCTTTGTATCTTCTCCTTGACGAATGAAAGTATAGTCAGGTTAAGTATTCTTATTGTTACAGTGGCCCACAACTGCCACGTTGTAATTTTTTACCATGTACTTTATTAAAATATTAATTAAATGTTCTTATATGTATGCATTCAAACCTATGTATCTTGACATTCATATTTGTGTGGTTTTATTATAAATTTAAAACAAATTTCATAAGCATACATTCCGATCTAACCCTCTTCTCTTATATAGACTTATAATATTAACATGTAAGCATTCCTATCAAAATTGTATTTTCCTAATCTCCTTTATAAGAAAAAATGCACACCTTTATTGCATATTCTATGCGTCCATTGCTCACAGTTACAGGCCTGGCATTCTGAAAAATGCAGGAGGGCAAAAAATCGCTCTCCTCAATCAGCTTAGGAGAGCAATTAGCTTTACACAGCATGTTAAGTATCCAGTTGAACAAACTCATTGAAACTTAAACCAACAGACTACATCAGTGATTTTATTAACTTTACTAAGGTAAAGCGAAATCTCTTAGACATCTAGATGTCTCACTCAACAACCGAACACACACTTGACAAGACCTGTGTGTGTACCCAGACCTGTTGTCCTAGAAAGTCATACGCCTACCACTACAACCTTCAACCCCCCAAGGGGGGTTGAAGGTGGTAGTGGTAGGCGTATGACTTTCTTGGACAACAGGTCTGCTTGAATCTACAGCCACATCCTGGTGCAAGTGCTTCAAGTGACAGAATAGTAGTAATGGTAGTATATTATAGTGTCAATATTCCTTGAATAATTACCCCTCAAACTGTGATGTCAGTTGTTGAACTTGAAACTGACAGAAAAAAAAATATTGCTGTGACCCATTTTGCTTCAAATGATTGCAACTGTGTTTGGGTATGGTTGCAGCCATTATCTTTTACCACAAATCCACTTTCAAAATGAAATTACGTGATGTTATGTGACTTCGAAGTTAAAATACATTTTTGCTTTACAACAAAAATTTAATGTGACCATAATACATGTAATCTCAATCATCCCAGGCCAAAATATTTAGAAGGGCAATTTTTCGCTCTCCTTAATTCTTTCAGGAGGGCAGTAAGGAGAGCTAAAAAATCGCTCTCCTGAAATTGCCAAGCCTGCAGTTATCACACTTTATTCCTTCTTGTCTTGAACGAACAATCAAGTTACACTCCCTGCAGCTGTTGTCTTCCACATGTTGGAAGCTGTTGATGTCCATAATGATGAATGAAAGGTTTTAGCGTGACGAAGGCAAGCAGGGACGATGTGGGATTTACAAATCCCTTGCGACCCGGTTAACCTTATTTTATTTCACTTGGATCACACAGGCCTAGATTTCCTATTGCCTCAAATGGGGTCTGACGGGGTATGCACGCGGTTAGAATTCCCAGCAGTTTACGTTGGAGAGATAGATTGTCAATACTCAATCCCTCAACGCCATTAAGACTATTAGAGAGTGGGCTCTATGATGTCCAGGTATTCTGGAAGCATCTTTATATACCTTGAATGAATGAATGAAAGGTTTTAGCGCGCCGAAGGCGGGCAGGGACGATGTGGGATTTACAAATCCCTTGCGACCCGGTTAGCCTTATTTTATTTCACTTGGATCTTGGATCACACAGGCCGAGCTTTCCTATTTACTGAAATGGGGTGTGAAGGGGTATGCACGCGGTTAGAATTCCCGGCAGTTTGCATTGGAGTGATAGATTGTTAAAGATCAATCCCTCAACGCCATTAAGACTATTAGAGAGTGGGCTCTGTTCGGTTCCAGCTTAGTGATGGTAGAGGTTTGAGTCCCACCATGTTGTGCGATGGCAATTTTAAGGGAAAAAGAAAAAAGAAAACCAAACAGAAACGCCGGTTTGGTAGCGGCCCCGGTATATGACGATAGCAGTTACAAAAAAAGGAGTGGAGAAAGCTCCAACAGATTAGTTTGAAAAAACCGGGAGTCATCCATCAAGCCTTCTGGGAGATAATATGCCGCTATATACCTTAGCTAAAACTACTCTTATTTATTTAGGATATAAGTATAGTTCATCAGTTAAGAACACATAAGCCGCATGCTGGTTTTGATCTACAGGTTGAAAGCGTGAAACTGATTAGGTACCAGTTGTTGTTGTTATTCATCAATGAATGAACCATACAATTCGAAAATCAAAACATGATTAAACTAATTAAATCAAAAGAGTAGTCCGTGATTAGATACTCAGTAGGTATTTCTTTAGAGCCATTGAACTCATTGACATGCAATTGATATGTTAGTGCCGATGTTTGTTTTAAATGATTTTTTGGAATAAACATCATGAACTATTGGACTTTTATAAAAAAGGACAGCTTCCACCATTTCCGCGAGTTTCCAAAGTGGGTTGAGATCACCCCCTGGCCATTACCGCACTTCTGGACGGGAAAAATAGTGGGTCGAGATCACTAAAAGTGGGTCTAAGTCACTCTGGGTCGAGATCACCAAAAGTGGGTCGAAGTCACCAAATCGGGTCGAGGTCACTTTGGGACGAGATCGTCATGGGTGGAGGTCACTGGCATTCCCCTCAAGAGTACAACTAGCATATATTTCATGGTAACAAATAAACCTCATATTTATATATTTACTAGAATTTAAATTTCAATATTGGTGAGACTCTTTACGTAACCCTGTACCTAACACGAAAGGCAGATGACATTTGCAAACAAAATTCTAGAATAATTTTTTTTTTTTTGCATAAAAGCCTAGCTTAATACCCTCATTGGAACTAGCTTGTTCCAATGAGGGGTCATAAGCTACGTTTTCAGACTAAAAAATTAAAATTCAATGGTAATGTTTGTGAATTACACTGTCGGTGTGGGCTGTTAACATTTGGTAAATGGTTAAAAAGGACATGTAGAGTACATGTTCCAAGATTGGCAGTGGTATCTAGTGAAATTATGTCTACTAGTATACAGGTAGGCAAGCTTTTACTAGACACCACTGCAAAGGCAAAGTGTTATCTTAGTTATGGGGTGGGGGTGGGGGGTAACTAAAAGTAGAATTCTCTTGCTTCTGTAAATTGGGAATATGAGCAACTGAAAATCCCATTTCACTTTGGAGAACCTTTTCTAAACTTAATTCAAACTTGCTGTGCTGAGCATATATGCATGCTGTAAAATATTTTTAAGAAATAAGCTATCTATCACAGGTGCTTCCCAGTGGGACCCCTTGGAAGTGAAGCAGAGCTTGTTTACTACATTAAATACACTCTGTTTTACTGGTAAAATATGACCTGAACCATCTGATATCCAATGTTGGGGTGAAAGTCCTCTAAAATGGGCAACATGGGTATAAACTATTGACTTAACTTTATATCCATGATAGAGTTACAATAATAAATAAATAAATAAATAAATAAATAAATAAATAAATAAATAAATAAATAAATAAATAAATAAATAAATAGGTTGTCATGTTGTTTCCATGATAAACCAAATTGTGCCATGGTTTGTAAAATTGTCAAAAATGCCATGACTGTTGCACAAGCTTGATTCTCCAGGATGTTAACCCATTACCCAACGAATCACCCGCATCCGCCTGTGTAATATTGATCAGTTGAAAAAATTAAATTTTGCAAAATATTTCAATAAAACCATATCATGTGACCCCCTCATTGGAACAAGCTCATTGAGCTCGTTCCATTGAGGGGTCACATGATATGGTTTTGTTGAAATTTTTTGAAAAATTTAAAAAAATTATATTTAAAATAATCAATTTTGATATCGTCTGCATTGGGTAAAGGGTTAAGGGCATTTTTAGTATCTTTGACAAGAATTTAATAAGCATATTTCAAGAATCAGAGTTGATTATCCTTGTTTTCCTTGCGAGAATCAATTCTGATTCTAGCATGAATGTTAAGTCCTGCTTACTTGTGTGCCAGAAATGGTTATTGATTGTTCTGCCAGAATATTGGTCCAATAATATGCATTGTATGTTTGTTGTATGCCTTGTCCTTGGAACTACACCTCTCTGATGTACAGTATGAAAAGTTTCTTTACCATTTACCTAATGATTCAGTTGCATCCACTCATATAATTTTAAAAATGAGCAGTTGAAAAATAATTATTTTAAAGTTTTGAAAAATTAGGAATTCGATCAATTTAGACTTGTTGATAGATTCATCACAGAGGAGACCATTTAATTGGATATCTTTTAACTGAATACCTCTGTTAATTGAATATAATTTCCAAACACACAACTATTTACCACACCTCTAGTACAAATTTAACCTGTTAATTGAATGTAGGTTATAGAGTAAACTCCTGTTAACTGAATAAAAAGCTGTTCCCAGACAATTCTGAATGCTACATGCACAGATAATAACAGAATTATGAATTACTGATGATGAGGGAAAATCTTGATTCCCAAAGTCTGAAACGTGCCCTCAAAGAAATTGGTGCATGTTAAGAGACACCACATCTAAAGAAAGAGAACTTGGATTAAACTGCGTGCTCATGAAAAGTAAAAGTACACTTCATTGCCCATTCTAGACGGGAATTATATGCTTAGAGCACCTTGGTCAAAATGTAAATGGGGAGTGGGTGGGGGGTAATGAGGGGGTTTAGCAGGAGAGGGGCAGAGGCTTGAAGAAAAGGAGGTGTGTGTGAGGATATTCAAAGCAGTGCTTTTTAAATGTGGCATAAAGGGCATCAGCAAATTTTTATCCTATTAACCACTGTGTGCAAAAGGCGCCAGTGGTTGTCCAAGAGCTGAATTTTTTTAGTTCCTCCTGTGTCCATTGTTTGCGCACATACTTTTCCCTGAAATTCATCCAATTTTCCTGAAAATCACACTCAAGTTCCCTGAAAAAATGTTTTCATTTTTTTTTGTTTTTCTAAGGTTAGCATGTCTGGTTCTGTGTGATTTTTCACTGAAATCTTATTTTTTCTTTGCATTCATGCAAACAAAAATGTTAACCAATGATTTTGAATGTAAATCAAGGACTTTCCTGCAACTTATCTACAGTTTATGGGCATGATAATTACAAAATTATTTGTGACTGTTATATTTATTATTTATTTATTTATTGGTGTTTAAGGTCACATACTTATGCACAATAGCTAATCATGACCGTGACAGTTTTACGGGTGGAGGAAACTGGAGTAGCTGGAGAGAACCGCCGAGCAATGATGAGCAACTGTCAGCTCCTCAGCATTCTAACCCTGTTCTAGCTCCGCTTAAGTAGGGTTACAGCGGTTGAAGACATGTGCACCATCAGCATGCAGTACGCCTTAGTACACGGCGTCATCGAGCTCCCATGTAGGCAACTGGGATAAAGTGCCTCGCCCAAGAACACAATGCGGGTCATCCCAGATGGGGATCAAACTCGGGACCTCTAGTCCACTGAACCACCACACTCCCCATGACTGTTATAATAGACAGAGAAAAAGAAAAAAACAAGCAGTGTTTGTGAAAGGGGTAGGGTTTTGGGGAAAGAATAATACAAAAGTGTCAAGGCCCTAAACTCGGCCACTAATTGCAAGAATCCATTTTGATTATTGTGAACTTCTGCTGCAAGAATCAGTATTCAGTTCTTGGATGATTTCGGATTGGGGTGTACTGATGTACCCTCAAGAGTGCAACCAGCATATATTTCATAAGAAACAAACCTCATATATACTTACTGGATTTTATGTCACAAAGTTTCCAATTCCAATTTTGGTGAGTTTATTTATTTATTTATTTATTTATTTATTTATTTATTTATTTATTTGGGAGTGCAGTGGCTCAGTGGTAGACTGTTCGACTTCTATGCTAGAGGTCCCGAGTTCAATCCCTGGCCAGGATGACAAGCGTTGTGTCCCTGGGCAAAGCACTTTATCCCGGTTGCCTGCGTGGGAGTACGATGATGCCATATACTAAGGCACACTGCACGTAGATGGTGCACATGTCTTCAACCACTCTAACCCTGCTTGAGGGGAGCTTGAACAGAGTAAGAATGTGGAGGAGCTGACAGTTGCTTGTCGATGCCAAGTGGTTCTCTGGGTACTCCGTCTTCCTCCACCCATAAAACTGTCATGGTCATGATTAGTCATTGTGCATAAGTATATGATCTTAAACACTAATAAATAAATGAATAATTTATTTATTTATTTATTTATTTAACAGCTTTTTTTGACAGCCGGTGTCACCTCAAGTTGGACAATTCTATGGGTGAAGGAAGCCAAAGTGCTCAGAGAGAACCACCAAGCAATGACAAGCAACTGTCAGACTTCCCAAACGTATTAACTTTACACAAGCAGAGTTAGCATTGGTTGAAGACAGGTGCACCATCGATGTGCATTACACCTTTGTACACAGCTCCACCTCCATGTGACAACTGGGATTAAGTGCCTTGCCCAAAGACTAGGGCCCTGCGAATCGGGAAATTTATGTTCGAATCGAATCTCGAATCGAATCGGGACTAATGTCGACATCGAATCGAATCTCGAATCGAATCGGGATAAACTCGAGAAATAACTATAACTGGCATTATCTTGTGCAGAGATGTTCGGAAAGCACTGCGAGGAGAGATCGTTGACATAACTTGACATTTGGCGTTGTTTTAATTTTCTTTCTCGTTGAATGGCCATCCAGATGTTCACTTGGCCCGACAATAAATTCAAGACATAAATATGGACAAATTAAGGTGTTACTGCCCAGAGACATTTAAGACAAACCACTAAATTGAAACATGAGACTTAAAAGCACAAATGTAATACAAGTGGCACAGTAATTCCCATGGGTTGAAGTCGGCTACAGCCGCTAACTTCATGTACATTAGCATGCCTAAATACATTATTGTAATGTTTGGTTGTTTTTGTATTATCAGAATTTGGGTCTTGTAGATTTCGGTCCGTTCTCAACTCAATAACACAGTATACATCAAAAGCAGCGAAGGCGTTAAACTGTGTTAGTTTCTGCATTAGTTAACTCGAATAGTGACGCAGTGCTCATTCACACAAATTGCTTTTACTTCATTCCAACTTCCAAGTACCAACTCCGAACAATGCAAAGAAACTACAGAGGTTTTCCTCCCACAGTTTTCTAACATAATAATGGGAGCGCTCCAGGCGACATGTCCCCATTATTGTGTTAGAAGATTCCGGGACTGGGAGCAGGCCTTAGGCCCATAGCTGGATATTTCGGTTGTATGGATTCTCCCACACGAATTCCTGGAAATCTATAAATAGCGAATTTGCGGTGTGTGGTTTTCTGGGAATCTGAAACTGAAAGTGAAACGACAGAATTTTGCAATGAATTTGACTATTTTCCTGATAGAAACCTTAAAACTAGAAGAGTTCGCTCCTTATTTCAACCGATGTCGACATTGTCGAACACTGATTCATTTTCCTCGAAGCTTCGTTTGACTAACGAATCAGCAAACTATTCGAGACCGATATACGAATACCAAAGCGATGTCGACATCGAATCGAATACTCGAAGCTTCGCAGGGCCCTACCAAAGACACAGTGCAGTTACACCTGGCGGGGATTGAACCATGGACCTCGCGGCTTGAAGTCCAATGCCGTAAACACTGAGCTACCATGATCCCAGTTTCTTGTTTTAAATACAGATTAAAAACACCCATTCCAATATACTGGCTTTTGGGAGTCTTGAGGATGGAAGTTATAGTCCCTTGGTAGGGGTACCTGTCAAGTTTTGGCTGTCTGTACAGGGAGCCAAGACTTGATTAAACACCACTGCCAAGTCAAAGTGTGGCCTTTTTGAGGGAGAAAAAAAAAAAAAGTAGAATTCTCTAGGCTTTCAAGGAACTTTTACAATCTATGACAAGAATCAAAAGAACATTCTGTATGAATAAAAGTTTATTCTAATTATCTATCTTGCGAGAACTGATTCTGATTCACACATGAATTTTAAACCCTGGTGTTGACCATGAATTGTTGACTGACAGTTGGATCACAAATCCACAGTATGGGCACTCCATATTCCAAATTCAGGCATGAAGAACTTCTAAAAATTATGGCAGTGCTTAAATTGCCTGTATAAAAACAATTGGCATCAGATGAACAGAAAGTATTCAGTTCTACAAAAATCATTGATACAAAAAGAGAATTTAGAAAGCCTGCTTTGACTATGTATTGAATTTATATAAGCTCAGTAGTACTCACTTAATTGGGTATTTCTTAATTACATGAATAACTATGTAAATGCATATAACTTTTAAACACCATACAATTTACCACACCTTTAACCCTTTACCTACCATAACGGCCAAAACCGGCCAGCGCTATTCACAAGAATTACCATTCAGTTTTCATTTTTTGCATCAAAAACATAGCTTATGACCCCTCATTGGAACGAGCTCAAAGAGCCCGTTCCAATGAGGGGTCAAAAGCTATATATTTATATATATAAAAATTAGTTATTCAGTAATTTCATTTCCAAGTGTCATCTGCTTTTCATGATAGGTAAAGGGTTAATGCATTTATGCAAATAGAAATTTAAATCTATGAATAATGATGAGAGATGCTGAGTCAACAAATGCAACACAACAAAATCTTCAAAGTATAACTTACGGCTGGGTTGTCTGTTGAAATTCAAGTTAAACTGTCCTTTTTCTCTGAATTCTTTGTCCAGTCATCATTGTGCTGCTCACATGTAGGCAACAGTATCATACCAAAGGAATGCATTATTATCAATCACATTTACAAAGGCATGATACTACAACCATACAAACAGAAAACCAGTATGTGGTATGAACTCAAGGTAAATTAGAGCTGTACAATCAGAACTAAAAACACAAACTCAAACATAAATTAGAGCTGTACAATCAGAACTAAAAACACAAACTCAAACATATTAGTAATTAATTAATGAATCAAAATTAATAAATGTTAACACTGATGCTATACATATATTTCATTCCTATTCTGCCAGTACACCTTGAAATTCATCCCGATCATTGAGAATTATTTTTGATTCTCACGAACTCCTGTTGCAAGAATCAATTTTCAATTCTGGAATAATTTAGGATTTGAGCATACTGTTATACTCTCGAGCGTGAAATTGCCGGACTTATATTTCATCTAAATTTGGGAGAATCCATCTGGATTCTCACAAAAATGGTTGCAAGAATCCATACCTGCTATGAGTGCCCTAGAATCCCATGAGGCCACCATGGTTGAACCCTTGTTGTATACTGATAACAAATGTCAACCATGTACGCAACACAGCTTTTTAATTTTGAAAACATCAACTGGATTTTTTTTAAAATAAACAATATTTACCAATAAAACATTACAAATATGGGTGTCATTGGAACCGGCTTGTTAAGCTGTTTCCAATGACAGCCATATTTGTAAATATTTATTGACAATATGGTAGGATAATTCAGGTCATGTTAGCCTTGTATTGGTTAATTTGCTGTAGCTGTGTTAGCAAAAGGGTTAATAGACTCAGAGGGGGGGGGGGGGAGGGGTGAGTGGCTCAGTAGGTAGAGATGCAGGCCGCAAGACAAAAGGTCATCAGTTCGATTCTCACCTGTGGCAACCGGTTTGTGTCCTTGGTCAAGACACTTAATCCCAATTGCCCATATGGGGGCATGCTGGCATTGTGTACTCAGGCGTACTGCACGTCGATGATGCACTAGTCTTCAACCAATGATAACCCTGCTTGTGTGGAGTTAGTATGTTGGGGAGTCTGACAGTTGCTTGTCATTACTCAGTGGTTCTTTCCAAGTACTCTGGCTTTCACCACTTGTAAAACTGTCTGACATGAGGTGACCTTGGCTGTCGAAAGTGTCATTAAACCCCAATAAATAAATAAATAGACTCAATTGTTTTCACGCAAATCCTAAAAGAGGGTGCAGCAAGAATCAATATGGAATCTCGCTGGTTTTGTTTTGTGAATCTTTGTATGACTTCATTCTCGGATTCTAATCGAAATATAAGCCCTGAATTGGTCAGCACATCTTCAGTAGTAATAAACAGCTGTCATATTTATATAATTATTATATTTTAACTCCGAAAGTGAATATAGTTCCCATTTTGGTGATTCTCTTGTCTTACAAGCACATGTGGAACACATGTTCCAACATACAGGTTTTTGGTGGTCTTAATAATGTAACTTACTGTATGTTGGCAGTGGTATCAAATGGAGTCTTGGCTGCCAGTATTGGCAGCCAAGACTTCACTAGACCCAACTGCCAAGGAAAGTGTTGCCATAGCTTTACCTTGTTATGAGGGAGCCAAAAAACAAAAGTAGAATTCTCCAAGAATGAAAGACATGTTTTAGAATCTACGATAAGAATGAAATGAATAAGGTTTAAGAACCCAAGTTGATTCTGATTGTTCACCTTGCAAAAATCAGTTCTAGTACTTGCATGAATTTTAACTGGTAGAGTGGTGGAAGCCCATATTTGGGCTCTACTCTGAAGTGATTCATATTCTTTGGATGTGATTCATATTATCTTTGCAGAGAAAATATTTAGTCTGTATGAATTTGCCTATAGGCACTCTCCCATAAATTGTAGCAAGACATAGAGTTGTGAGCAAATTTTGATGTCTAAAAATAATTTAGCCAGTGGCGTAGCCAGGGGGTGGTGGGGGAGAGGGCTGAGGGGGCACACACACACCCAAATTTCAGTCAGGCACCCCAGGTGATGTGGCCTAATTTTTGATGTCTTTCACAACTTATAAATTATGCACACAAACAGGCTCAGAGTCAAAGAAATTGAGTTTTTTGTCCCAAATTTCAAATTTTTTCCCGGGGAATGCCCCTTTCCCCTTCAGCGATAGGGGTGTCCCCATCTCACAGTTACATGGCTCAGATGATGCTGCACATCCTATTCTCTATACCCACCCCCTCCCGTCCAGTAGTTAGCAATCTGAATGTTGTGTCTACCCCCATTCATAGGGGATAGCCACTACATTCAGATCGCTAAACTAGTCCCCTACATATTACTCTTGCCCCCCTCTAACTTTGATATCCTGGCTACGTGCCTGAATTTAGCACTCTACCAGTTAAGCCCTGCTCACTTTTGTAAACAATATGGATATTACTGAATGCTCAGGTAGAAAATTAGCCCTGTAATAGGTATTGTATATTTGTCTTGTCTTGTACTCAGACCTATGCCTCACCACTCTGATGTACAGCATGACACCTTATTTAATTTTCAAGGACACATTAGTCCAAGAATATGTGAAGAAGATGTGTTGTATAGTGAGGTGATTTTTTCACTAAATCCTTGTAGTTATTGCACATTCATGGGAACAAAAATGTAAACCAGTATTTGAATGATGGAAATCAATAATTTTGCTGCAGTTTTGTTGGATAAAAACTTGAAAAATGTGTAATTTCCCATTCAGCCAAACTTTTGAACTTTTTACACTCAGTCATCAGCGGTTCTAATACTTTGAGTAATTTGTCAAAATGGCTAATCCAGATGTCTGTCTGGAATTAGCAAATGTGTCCTCTGTAGGATATGACATTTGCTACCAGGTTCAAATCCTGGAGACATCATCAACCTATAGTCTGAAGACAAATTTAATATAATTATATTTTTTTGAAGTCAGTATTATTGGAGCTTATCAACAGTTTGATAGGAATAATAACCATAAAATTGTTCATGACTGTTAGAAGATGCTTTGAAAGATTCAAAAAACAAGCATTGTGTGTGGTGGGTGTGGGGGGAGGAAGACTGAATGGATGAGTTGAAGGTTTGGGGTGAGAACGGTACAGAAGCAAATGTGTCCAGGTGCCAATACCATAAAATGTCTACAATTGTATTTTCTGGAATTGTATTTTCTACCTATTAATTTGACTGACTAAAATAAATCATTTGCATTTTGAAAGATATGGCAATTTGCCAACTGGCAAATTTCGAAATCTTTGAAAATGCTAATGGTTCATTTCAACCCATTTAATGCCACAACTTGAAAACACAATTCTAGAAAATGCAATTGTAAAAGTTTTATAGTGTTGGCCCCAGACCTTAAAATTGGCCTCTACTCATAGCAATCAAGTTTGATTCTCGTGAACGTCTGCTGTGAGAATCAATTTTCAGGTTGTGATTTATTTAGAATTTGGGAGTACATGCACTGTTTGACCCGCGAGAGTGTAACTAGCGCATATTCCATAGTAAAAAAGCTCATATTTCAATATTTACTAGAACTTAACCCTAAAGTGAGTATAATGTTGGTGAGTGTTTTTTTTTTACCTATACAGTGGATCCCACTTAACTGGATATCTCTTAACTGAATAATCCTGTTAATTGAATATTATTTCCCAACACAAGCCATTTACCATACCTCCAGTAAAAATTTGACCTGCTAATTGAATATAAGTTATAGAGTAAACTCCTGTTAATTGACTGAAAAAATCTTGTAAACTGTTGAGAAATTATGCTTTCCTTTGTTTATAGACCTATTTGGCCTCAGTTCATCCAGTACATGCCTTTAATCTATTATATACCCACATTGTGTCCTTGGGCAAGGCACTTTATCCTGGTTGCCTACATGGGGGCACAATGATGCCGGATACTAAGGCGTACTGCATGTCGATGGTGCACATGTCTTCAACCACTGTAACCCTGCTTGAGCTAAGCTTGAATTGAGCAGAGCTTGAACAGAGTTAGAATGTTGAGGAGCTGACAGTTGATCTTTGATGCTCGGTGGTTCTCTCTGGGTACTCCGGCTTCCTCCATCCGTAAAACTGTCACGGTCACGATTGGCCAAGGGGCATAAGTATGTGACCTTAAACACCAATAAATAAATATAAATCTATTATATCTTGTTTGACAGAGCTCGTGGAGCCCTGTCAAATAAGATATAATAGAATAAATGCTAAGTTTATCTCTAGAATACAGGAAAGTGACACAATGTGACCTTAAACACCAATAAATAAATAAATATAAATCTATTATATCTTGTTTAACAGAGCTCATGGAGCCCTGTCAAATAAGATATAATAGAATAAATGCTAAGTTTATGTCTAGAATACAGGAAAGTGACACGATCCCTGTTAATTGAATACTCCTGTTAACTGAATAATTTTTAATTGTAAAGTGGCCATTCAATTAACAGGGTTCCTCTGTACATATAGAACACATGTTCCAACCAGATCTGTAATGAGATGTTGGTGAGCTGTCAGGGAGATTTCCATGCTTGTCAGTAGAGATGGGCGGTATTGGAATTTGGAGTTCGGTAACAGTTTCAGAATTTTTATGGGGGTATACCGCAGTATCGGTTCAATATTCGGTATCTGACTTCACCGAGATTTAGTGATAGAGCCAAAGGGGAATTCACATCAGGAAAATGTAGAATACCTTCATATACTATTCTACCATGGTGCCACAAATGCCGATGACAATGAGCTCAACATTGGCGTTCGTTTGCTAACATAAATCATATCTACAGTAATTTTGTGACTGATTCCAAACACGCCTTAACCTTGAAAGGCGTATTTCAGGCTTTTCCAATCTCAGACCATGCCATCATTCGGAGTAACTACTGGTTATAGACTAATCCCCTTGGCAGTGATTTCTAGTCAAGTCTTGACTGCCTTAACAGGTGCTTAAGATTTGACTAGAAATCAGTGGACAGGTTGTAGTCCAGTCAGATTTCATGCCAGTTGCCCAGGCCCTAAAGGATTAACCAAATGGGAGTGAAAATCAGTCGCTTCTTTCATGAAAATGAACCCTTCAAATGATGTCAAGCATCAACACGGCCTTGTAAATAGAGAATGTCGGACAATTTGAAAAATATTGGTTTTGGTATTCAGTGATTGGTTTGGTTGTTTTTCGGTATCCCCATGTTATCAGTATCAGTTCAGTTTTTTTCTACAGTTCGCTAAGAGTGGATTATCAGAAAATCGCCCATAGAGTGGAGATTCCACCCAAGCAATAATTGCAATTTTTTGCAAAGCACAACAAGCTGAAGCAACATTCCAGCCTATGGACCTCCGGGTCTAACCCGGAGGTCCATTGGATGAAACATTGTGTTTTTGTCCATAGGTACAAAATATGAAAGTGATACTTTGGGTGACAACTCCACTCGACGGGCGATTTCGCTACAATCCACTTTCCACATACGGTACTTGTCAAAGATTTACAAGTGTGTGCAGCCTGCAGATCAACAATTTACATTTCATGCATCCCACCCTTACTCCATTCAAATACATTACTTTCAACACACAGCCTTTGGTGGTCTTTCTGGTGGAAGTTACAGTAACTTTGACAGTGGTATCTAGTGACATCTAGGCCACATGTACCGAACAGGAAATCAGAACATTACTAGACCCCACTAATAAGGCAAATTGTTTACTCATTATGAGGGAGTTAAAAAATCAGTAGAAATCTGCAGGCCTTTTAGAATCGATGACAAAAATCAAATGAATATTTTGCAGGAATCGAAATTCATTCTCAATATTTGTTTTCCTTTAGAATTTTAAGCCATGATTGGACGATCAACATATGGATCTTTAACCCATAGTGGATAAACATGCCAAGTTCCATTTCACTTTTGGCATAATGAAGTTGTCATAATTGTGGTGGTGTTCAAGTCACTTTTATGAAAAGCAACAGATGAACAGATGCAGGGAGTATTCAAATGCTCAGATTTCAATGGGCATAAAACTAGGGGACCCCTCCCACCCTCCCCCAAATTGGCCCCAATAATTTTCCGTTCGGGACATTTACATCAGGACTGGAGATTAAGATATCATTTCTCCACTGCTAGTAATCGTGTAGTTTCTTAACCCTTTAATACCCTACGTAACGGCCAAAACCGGCCATAGCTATTCACAGAAATCACCAATTAATTTTCATTATTTTTTGTCTCAAAACATAGGTTATGACCCCTCTTTGGAACGAGGTCGTTCCAAAGGGGGGTCATAACCTATTTTTGGAGACAAAAAATGAAAAAAAATTAGTTATTCAGGAATTTTGTTTGCAAGGGACGTCTGCTTTTCAGATAGGGTAAAGGGTTAAAAGCTTAGATTTGATACTTGGACTTTATCACACACACAGACATCGGCAGTACCCGATTCAGGTTGTTGGGGGGTCTGACATAGTCAATTGGGTGTACCGATAAGGTACTTGTTTATTGAATAAAAAGTTGCGATACGACTACAAAATGTGTATTTTATTTATCCACTTCTCTCCAGAACACCGAAGTTAAGCAACGTCGAGCCCGGTTAGTCCTTGGATGGGTGGCCGTCTGAGTGATCGATTCGGATTCTCGCGTTGTGTCCTTGGGCAAGGCACTTGACCCCGAGTGTCCACATGGGGGCACAATGACGCCGTGTACTAAGTCGTACTGCACGTCGATGGTGCGCATGTCTTCACCCAATCTAACTCTGCCTGCGGAGTTACGATGTTGGGCAGCTGGCAGCTGCTCGTCGTTGCTCGGTGGTTCTCTCCTGGTACTTCGGCTTCCTCCACCCGTAAAACTGTCACCGACACAATATGACCTTGGCTGTTAAAGGGTCGTTAAATCCTAAAAAAATAAATAAATAAATCTCTCCACTAATACATTTCCAAGAAGCCTTGGGTTTCTTAACTGTAATCCCGACTGACCAATTAGTAATATTAAGCATATTTTATTTGCAAACAAGAAAGCAAAGGGATTGGAGGACAAGTGCTCAACACTTAGCTAAGCCTCCTCTCCATTGCATTAACAATCCAGTATGTTATGATAGCAGTTGATAATGTACAAAAATAATAATGTTTTTTGCAGATTAAAAAGAGAAAAGGAAAAGAACAAAGGCATTAACAAACAAATGTGTAGCAGAAAAATAAGGCAAAAGCGAAGGGGAAGGGGCTCTAGTTCATTTAGATACATTGATTAAATAATTGGTATATAAAACTTTCCACTAAGCTAGGTCAATTTTGTATGGGTTGGGCTGGCTCAGGGGCGCATGCACACACTCACGGACCCACACGTGCAACCACACAGAAATCACTCTCACACACGCACGCAGATTCACACACTTACACTCTCACATACATCCAGATCTTCTTCTATTCTGACTGCGGCTCGGACAGGTCAGCGGACAGAGAGCAAAGTGCAACAGCACAACTCGAAGCTGGTTAGACATCTTTTAAGTCCGGAAGGAGTGCAAGTAGTAGAAAACAGGTTATCCCTGACGAAGTTTGGATAACGTTCATAGTAATATTCCAACTACATCATCAAGGCATGCCTTCGATGAATGCATGCCTTGATGATGTAGTTGGAATATTAGACAATTGGGACTTGAACCATCACAGTTGGAGCAAATCAGCTTTATATCCCCCAATTGGATCTTCGCGGTGCCCCGGGTACTGAAAGAGAATCTAGAGATAATCGGCTTTGCCTGTATTGACTTATAAGTAGGCCAACAGTCGAGTCCACTCAACTGGATGTTTCTCAATTGAATGACCCCGTAAATTCCATATAACTTCCAAAAACCACACCGTTTACCATACATTCAATGTGTTCCTGCAAACAAAAATGTACACCGATGAATTCTGAATAATGATCAGAGATAATTGAGTCAACAAATGCAACAGAATAAAATCTCCAAAGTTTTAATCAAAGCTGGTTTGTCTGTGGAGACTCAAGTTATGCTGTATTTTTTCTCGGAAGTTTTTGTTCAATCTTCCCTTATTGTGTTCACATGTAAACAATAGTATCATACCAAAGGAATGCATTATTGTTAATCACATTTACAAAGACGGGAAACTATAACCAAATAAGCAGAAAACCAGTGTGGCATGACCTCAAGGCTAATTAGTGCTGAACAGATAGAACTGAAAGCAAACTAAAACAATATATCTTGAGCTGTGCAAATTGAACTGAAAAAGCTCAAAAAATATATCTCATTCGTGCCAATTGCTGTGCGCGCGAGTGTGTGGGTGATGGGGGGATGGGGGGGGGGTTAGGTACACGACGGCAGAGGCTGAGAACTCCCCCACCGGGCTTGAAAATGAGCAGTCTGATATTTGCAGAATGAGGTCCCCAGAGGGCGAATTTCCATGATACTATCCCATACAGTGGGCGAATTTATCCTCGGGGCACCTCTTTCTGTTTAGTTTTGAGACCCTGATTCATACTGAGGTTCACAGAGGGTATATTTAGTGGTGCTACCCTGTTCTGCTGGGTGGCATAACTAAATTTACCCTCTGGGGACCTCATTTTACAGATGACTTATTTTCTGGCTTGCCCCCGCCGATTGCACAGCCTATATACCGACCACACTCCTTCATTGCACCTTTTATTACACGCTTGTTGTATGATATCCACATCTACAGCAACTCTAAACCGCGCGGAAAAAGAAAATCTACTCCGCACATATGTGCGGAACAGAAATCGTTGACGGACTATTTTTTACAAAGAAGCGAAATGTCACAGGAATTTTCTTCAAATCGTGCATCGCAATTACCATTTGAATCGCAAGCGATATTCCATTGCGTTCAATCTGCCAGTGGTAACACGGGTTCCCCTCCCAAATTTGTTTGGTGATGATCGAAATGTGTTCTTTTTGGTAATAGTTGTCAAATGAATTCGTGAGTGTCCTTCTAATAATTTTTTTTACAGACGTGAAGGCGTGCAATAAACACAGAACGACACGCGTGTGTGCATGGGTAAATCGATATGGCACTTGTGCCATCGAGGAAGGATAAAACTCGAGGCTCAGTGCGGCCTCTCGTTTTATCCTTCCGCACTGGCACTCGTGCCATATCGATTAACTCCTTCACGCGCGTCTGTCGTTCTATGTGTATACGCCCCACCCCATTGGCATACTTAAAATGCGTTGGTGTATAGTGTCCACCTCACTGGTATACTTAAATACGTTAGTATATAGTGTCCACCCCACCCCCTTTGGCACACTTAAAATACGTTAGTATATGGTGTCCACGGTCCACCCCACCCGGTTGGTACACTTAAATATGTTAGTGTCAAAACTCTAAAGTGTTATATTATAAAGTATGATACGTTGTAAGACTCTGGTTTTAATTCATAGGGCTCCAGAGTTAGGTGTCCTTTTTGATACCCTTGTCTCATTTCCCTTGGATGTTTCCGGCATCCCAGAAGATGAGACAGTTCAGCAAGCAAACTGGAACTGCCCAGGTCGACGCTAGTTATGATTCCATCTCTGCGCCGAGAGAGAAAGAGAGAGAGCGAGGGGGAGCGGATAATTCCTAACAAATTAAAGGGCTTCCACCTGTTCACAAGTTAACAACAGAACAAAATATGACTTGTGAACTCATGAACAGGAGAGAGTGGAAAGAGAGAGAGAATTCCAAACAAATCAAAGGTTTTCCATATGTAAACAACAGAAGAATAATGCGGTACCTTTAAACTCATGAATGGGGGAATGAAAAATGGGGAGAGTCGGGAAAGAGAGAATTCAAACCAACTACGGCGACAAAGACGGGTTAAAGGGCCGATTACGCTGTGGACCTTGTCGTTAATTCAGTAGCGAAACGCTCGCTTCATTGTATCGGTTTATCCATTTTCATCATCACCATGTTTTAAAAGCTTATTCTCACTGGGAATGTCAGCTGGAAGCTGGATGGAAAACAACTACCGTTAAAACTAACTTTGTCAGGTCAATAGTCTTTAAAGAGAACAACGTCAAGTTTCATGTATCGACACAAGTAAACTAATTATACATTATACCATTACTTCACTCTTGCTGCTACGTATCAGTCGTTGGTCTGTTGGGTAGAGCGTTTGACTTAGACAAGAAGGTCCTAGTTTCAATTCCCGGTATCGACACGTGAAAAAAATTCAGGCTGATAAACTTTTCGTTTTCAAAACCCTTGCTGAAAAACTGTGATTGCAGGTTTGTTCACCCATTGGGCGAGTTCACAATAAAGAGCAGAAATAGAATTGAAACGTGTATTTCCAATATTCAATCTCGTCGTGTGAAGACCATAAAGTTCCATGTTCCACTGGAACACTTGCCCTAACCCTTCCACTGGAACACTAGCAATAACCCTTCCACTGGAAGATAGAACCGAAGTTATGGTTCTCACGCGACGTAAAATGCCTTACAATGAATGAGAAGGAATTCGGAAGAACTCCAAAAATGAATGATGGACAAAAACCTTCACTATTTTTGTCAGCTGAATGAACTTTAAAGGGTATAAAGTGAAGTTTTGTGTTTGACACTAGTTAATAATCTTCAGACAATTATTAGACAAAATTCTATACGTGATTCTTTAGTCCAGAGGATAACGCGTTTGGCTTGGAAGAAGAAGGCCCCGGGTTCAATTCCCGCTTTCGCTATTTGAAAAAAGACAAAAAAAAAAAAAACGGAAATACAAATGAGGCATGATACTTTAATTTAAAACCCTAGTCACATGTCATTCTTCACGTTTTCAATTGACGCATTTCGAAAATTCAAATATATATGCCCCAAAAGAGACATAGATCGGAAAGACCTAAAATGAAAATTTCTTCGTATCCGAACAGACTTCAAACACCTAAACGGTATCCATTTAGCTTCACCATTCCCTTATATCTCTCCCAAATGACTAATGTGAACTCTTTTGTGAGATTTGTGTCCATAAAATACATCTAAACTCTTGTTATTCTCAGTTTCAAATTAAAATCATTCCGTTAGGTCAGTCCATTCCGAATTAAGGTGTTCATGGTATTGAGCAGTACCGGAAGCATTACATCATTTTCAGCCTCGATTTGGTTAATGGATTGCGCAATATTTTCCACGATTGTGCAATAATCGAATATTGTGTCTTTCTCGAAAAATATCATTTCGTTTTAAAATAGACTCGCCCAAAAGGGTGATCAGGTAAAACTGAAATTGCTGGTCTGTCCACCCTATTGGTCGAGTTCACGTCTTTTGTCTTCTAGGCTATAAACTCACCCAGTGGGGTAGAGAGGTGTGAAATCACAGAGTTAACCTGACCACCCTTTTTGGCGAGCCTATTTTAAACCGAAATCATGTTCAACTATTCTCGTTATTCGCATCTATTTACCAAATAGTTATCTCCCCTGATTGCTAGGAATTGGCTTGCAAAAATTAGCACTAATTGAATGGGGAATTTTTATATTTCTCAAAATTATATAAAACCCGTGAAAGTTATATTTGCTCTGCGTATCAGACATTTAAGAACAATATATATGCTCTCACTTGGTGATATAATCGAACCATTTCATTCGACCAATTTTTTTCCCCTGTTCATTTAAAAAGGTACGGTTATTTCGTGTAGAGTGCCATGTAAAATAATGGAAAATTGCGTTTTCGTCAACTTTTAGAGATTAAAATATTTTTTAGTCTTCATATTAGCAATGCTCTGCGCATATGTGCATATAATATAGATATTGTCCTCTCTAATCATATAAAAATATATAATCTGACATTTGCCCATTTTTTTCCTTTTGATGTTAAAACCAAGACAAATTTGATTGTTGTAAAAACAGTTGAACCCACAGTCCACAATATGCAGAAGGTTTCGGTGTGAATAAAAGGAAAGGTGCGATAGCCCTATTAATTACTTACGCCGCTTGAGAAAACGATTTCCCGACAAACAAGATTTTATTCACACCTTTCAGTGGATCAATGCTAATTACATTACAGTCAGACTCCAGTATTCACAGGGGGAGATAACTTTTCGAATAATACATCCCTACGACGAATTAAGTTGAGTATGGATCTTTTTAAAAAATACCACAGTTTTCTAAATATTCGAAATATTGCACAATTGTGGAAAATATTGCGCAATCGATTAACCAAATCGAGGCTGAAAATGATGTAATGTTTCCGGCAGTGCTAAATACTCTGAACACCCTCTTTCAGAATGGACTGGCCCAACGTAACTATTCCAGTGGAAGAGTTTGATTTTAAGTGCAAAAATAAACAAATAAAATAAAATTATGAGATTATATGATATTTTAGGGCCTAACAGCCACGTTTTTAAGACTTTGTTAAGATACCTCAAGTAGTATTTTTAACATTTTCCTTTTTTTCTGTGAGACATATTCAGCAAGCAAACTGGAACTGCCCAGGTCGACGCTAGTTATGATTCCATCTCTGCGCCGAGAGAGAAAGAGAGAGAGCGAGGGGGAGCGGATAATTCCTAACAAATTAAAGGGCTTCCACCTGTTCACAAGTTAACAACAGAACAAAATATGACTTGTGAACTCATGAACAGGAGAGAGTGGAAAGAGAGAGAGAATTCCAAACAAATCAAAGGTTTTCCATATGTAAACAACAGAAGAATAATGCGGTACCTTTAAACTCATGAATGGGGGAATGAAAAATGGGGAGAGTCGGGAAAGAGAGAATTCAAACCAACTACGGCGACAAAGACGGGTTAAAGGGCCGATTACGCTGTGGACCTTGTCGTTAATTCAGTAGCGAAACGCTCGCTTCATTGTATCGGTTTATCCATTTTCATCATCACCATGTTTTAAAAGCTTATTCTCACTGGGAATGTCAGCTGGAAGTGGATGGAAAACAACTACCGTTAAAACTAACTTTGTCAGGTCAATAGTCTTTAAAGAGAACAACGTCAAGTTTCATGTATCGACACAAGTAAACTAATTATACATTATACCATTACTTCACTCTTGCTGCTACGTATCAGTCGTTGGTCTGTTGGGTAGAGCGTTTGACTTAGACAAGAAGGTCCTAGTTTCAATTCCCGGTATCGACACGTGAAAAAAATTCAGGCTGATAAACTTTTCGTTTTCAAAACCCTTGCTGAAAAACTGTGATTGCAGGTTTGTTCACCCATTGGGCGAGTTCACAATAAAGAGCAGAAATAGAATTGAAACGTGTATTTCCAATATTCAATCTCGTCGTGTGAAGACCATAAAGTTCCATGTTCCACTGGAACACTTGCCCTAACCCTTCCACTGGAACACTAGCAATAACCCTTCCACTGGAAGATAGAACCGAAGTTATGGTTCTCACGCGACGTAAAATGCCTTACAATGAATGAGAAGGAATTCGGAAGAACTCCAAAAATGAATGATGGACAAAAACCTTCACTATTTTTGTCAGCTGAATGAACTTTAAAGGGTATAAAGTGAAGTTTTGTGTTTGACACTAGTTAATAATCTTCAGACAATTATTAGACAAAATTCTATACGTGATTCTTTAGTCCAGAGGATAACGCGTTTGGCTTGGAAGAAGAAGGCCCCGGGTTCAATTCCCGCTTTCGCTATTTGAAAAAAGACAAAAAAAAAAAAAACGGAAATACAAATGAGGCATGATACTTTAATTTAAAACCCTAGTCACATGTCATTCTTCACGTTTTCAATTGACGCATTTCGAAAATTCAAATATATATGCCCCAAAAGAGACATAGATCGGAAAGACCTAAAATGAAAATTTCTTCGTATCCGAACAGACTTCAAACACCTAAACGGTATCCATTTAGCTTCACCATTCCCTTATATCTCTCCCAAATGACTAATGTGAACTCTTTTGTGAGATTTGTGTCCATAAAATACATCTAAACTCTTGTTATTCTCAGTTTCAAATTAAAATCATTCCGTTAGGTCAGTCCATTCCGAATTAAGGTGTTCATGGTATTGAGCAGTACCGGAAGCATTACATCATTTTCAGCCTCGATTTGGTTAATGGATTGCGCAATATTTTCCACGATTGTGCAATAATCGAATATTGTGTCTTTCTCGAAAAATATCATTTCGTTTTAAAATAGACTCGCCCAAAAGGGTGATCAGGTAAAACTGAAATTGCTGGTCTGTCCACCCTATTGGTCGAGTTCACGTCTTTTGTCTTCTAGGCTATAAACTCACCCAGTGGGGTAGAGAGGTGTGAAATCACAGAGTTAACCTGACCACCCTTTTTGGCGAGCCTATTTTAAACCGAAATCATGTTCAACTATTCTCGTTATTCGCATCTATTTACCAAATAGTTATCTCCCCTGATTGCTAGGAATTGGCTTGCAAAAATTAGCACTAATTGAATGGGGAATTTTTATATTTCTCAAAATTATATAAAACCCGTGAAAGTTATATTTGCTCTGCGTATCAGACATTTAAGAACAATATATATGCTCTCACTTGGTGATATAATCGAACCATTTCATTCGACCAATTTTTTTCCCCTGTTCATTTAAAAAGGTACGGTTATTTCGTGTAGAGTGCCATGTAAAATAATGGAAAATTGCGTTTTCGTCAACTTTTAGAGATTAAAATATTTTTTAGTCTTCATATTAGCAATGCTCTGCGCATATGTGCATATAATATAGATATTGTCCTCTCTAATCATATAAAAATATATAATCTGACATTTGCCCATTTTTTTCCTTTTGATGTTAAAACCAAGACAAATTTGATTGTTGTAAAAACAGTTGAACCCACAGTCCACAATATGCAGAAGGTTTCGGTGTGAATAAAAGGAAAGGTGCGATAGCCCCATTAATTACTTACGCCGCTTGAGAAAACGATTTCCCGACAAACAAGATTTTATTCACACCTTTCAGTGGATCAATGCTAATTACATTACAGTCAGACTCCAGTATTCACAGGGGGAGATAACTTTTCGAATAATACATCCCTACGACGAATTAAGTTGAGTATGGATCTTTTTAAAAAATACCACAGTTTTCTAAATATTCGAAATATTGCACAATTGTGGAAAATATTGCGCAATCGATTAACCAAATCGAGGCTGAAAATGATGTAATGTTTCCGGCAGTGCTAAATACTCTGAACACCCTCTTTCAGAATGGACTGGCCCAACGTAACTATTCCAGTGGAAGAGTTTGATTTTAAGTGCAAAAATAAACAAATAAAATAAAATTATGAGATTATATGATATTTTAGGGCCTAACAGCCACGTTTTTAAGACTTTGTTAAGATACCTCAAGTAGTATTTTTAACATTTTCCTTTTTTTCTGTGAGACATATTCAGCAAGCAAACTGGAACTGCCCAGGTCGACGCTAGTTATGATTCCATCTCTGCGCCGAGAGAGAAAGAGAGAGAGCGAGGGGGAGCGGATAATTCCTAACAAATTAAAGGGCTTCCACCTGTTCACAAGTTAACAACAGAACAAAATATGACTTGTGAACTCATGAACAGGAGAGAGTGGAAAGAGAGAGAGAATTCCAAACAAATCAAAGGTTTTCCATATGTAAACAACAGAAGAATAATGCGGTACCTTTAAACTCATGAATGGGGGAATGAAAAATGGGGAGAGTCGGGAAAGAGAGAATTCAAACCAACTACGGCGACAAAGACGGGTTAAAGGGCCGATTACGCTGTGGACCTTGTCGTTAATTCAGTAGCGAAACGCTCGCTTCATTGTATCGGTTTATCCATTTTCATCATCACCATGTTTTAAAAGCTTATTCTCACTGGGAATGTCAGCTGGAAGTGGATGGAAAACAACTACCGTTAAAACTAACTTTGTCAGGTCAATAGTCTTTAAAGAGAACAACGTCAAGTTTCATGTATCGACACAAGTAAACTAATTATACATTATACCATTACTTCACTCTTGCTGCTACGTATCAGTCGTTGGTCTGTTGGGTAGAGCGTTTGACTTAGACAAGAAGGTCCTAGTTTCAATTCCCGGTATCGACACGTGAAAAAAATTCAGGCTGATAAACTTTTCGTTTTCAAAACCCTTGCTGAAAAACTGTGATTGCAGGTTTGTTCACCCATTGGGCGAGTTCACAATAAAGAGCAGAAATAGAATTGAAACGTGTATTTCCAATATTCAATCTCGTCGTGTGAAGACCATAAAGTTCCATGTTCCACTGGAACACTTGCCCTAACCCTTCCACTGGAACACTAGCAATAACCCTTCCACTGGAAGACAGAACCGAAGTTATGGTTCTCACGCGACGTAAAATGCCTTACAATGAATGGGAAGGAATTCGGAAGAACTCCAAAAATGAATGATGGACAAAAACCTTCACTATTTTTGTCAGCTGAATGAACTTTAAAGGGTATAAAGTGAAGTTTTGTGTTTGACACTATAGTATTTTCCGAAACATACTTGGCGAAAGACTATATCGCGTATTTCCTGTTCTGTTTGTTATTCAATTATAATCAACCACTCAAATTAAAGAATAGATGAAGGAGACAATTTTCGCATTACTACCTTATCGGTGGGTCTTCATTTTCCCTTGATTTCACTCAAAAGCTCACCGTTGTTGTCATTTTACGCCAGCAGCCGACATGTTTGTTTACCAATGACGTAACGGATAGCATAATCTATTTTTACCTGAGGGTTTCGAGGTTGTTGCAAGGAGTTGTGTTTTGATGGATTTGGATACAGATCAAAACATAAATCTGAACCGTTCCACAACATCGGTACGTTTGTTACGAAATTCGGGCCCAAGTGAAACTTACGATCACAAAGTGATGACCGTTTCTGTAAAATAAATAAAATACGTCGGAAAATAACTGTTGAGGCTTTCCAAATAGAATTTTGAAGTTCACCCTGATAAATTTTGTAATAGCTTTAGAAACATTGTGCACGAAAGCAGACTTGTGATTTAATAATGTTTTTCTGCCGAAAATTCCTTTTCGATGAAAATTCTTTAGTAGAGTCGAAGTTTATCGCCGATTGGGGTGGGGATAAACCCCATATTTTTCAATATATGGGATTTATCCCCACCCCATTCGGCGATAAAACATCGATTTCAACAGGTTTCTGATTGAAGACCAAAACACTGATTTCAACAGATTTCTGATTGAAGAACCAAATTATGTACCGTTTTTAGTTAGTTAGTTATTGGTGTTTAAAGCCACATATTTATGCACAATGGCTAATCATGAACACGACATTTTTACGGATGGAGGAAGCCGGATTACCCGGAGAGAACCATCGAACAATGGCAAGCAACTCTCAGCTCCACAACATGGTAACTCCACACAAGCAGGGTTATAACATTGGTTGAAGACAGGTGCTCCATCCACGAGGAGCAGTAGGCCTTAGTACACAACGCCACCATGCCCCAACGTGGGCAATGGGGTGAAGTGTCTTGCCCAAGGACACAACCCGGTTGCCGCAGGTGGGGTTCGAACAGAGTACCTCTCGACTTGCAGCCTGCACCCTACCAACTGAGCCACCGCGCCCAGATGTAACGTTTTTTTGCATCCAACGCGGATTACTTATCGAAAAATCAAGCTCTAAAGTATGTTGCTGTCAGAATACCGGCTTTTACTTCCATTTCGCCAAATTTACCAACATGAAACCTAAAACAACCCCCCCCCCCCCCCCACCTCCACCACCTGAAGTCCACTCCGGCACTGTCCTGCCCTTGAACTGCGTAGAATATAATTAAGTCAAGCGAATCGCATTAAAATCAAGTTTGGGGAAATGGGCTAACCATCTTTGGTTTATCGCATATATGTGTCTTGCAAGGAAACAGATTCAAGACAGTATGGGGTTGAGATAGCTGGCGGCAGAACCTCGATCTGGCATCACTGACTGTGTACACGATGCTCACAAAAAATGCACTCCACCTCTCCAAGTGACATATAGACACACGTTCCAATTTTTCTCTGCCAGTGAATTTATAGCACATACTCTTTGAAGTCCGGGCAGAGCATATAACTTGAACTAAATTTTAAAAGATTAACAGGGCTATTCAGGACGTGTCATGCTTCGACCCCCCCCCCCCCCCCCCACCCGTCCGAACCAGTTCAATAACATTGAACTTGGACTTCGCCAAAGTAATTCGCGTTAGTTTTTTACATATGTTTTGGGTCGTCGGCCTTTAATACCATTGTTAGAAAAAAAAATTGTAACATACTTCGCGAGGGTAGGTTAATTTTCGGCTTGTAAAACTTACCGTAAGTAGTTTTCAGTGTGCGTGGATTATCTCTCTTCCACATTAATAAGAGGAAAAGTTACAACGTCTCAGTTATAGCTGAAAGTTTTAACTTTACAAACAAAATCTTCAAATAGGAAGAAAAAAAGAATATATAAATCGAATGCAAAGTCACAGAGCGGAGGCAGGGGGTGAGATATTCCGTCAAGGCCTTTCGTGTATCTTTTCATCTTCCACCAATCTTGGGAGCCAGAAATAAGCTTTTTAAAAGCAAATGTTTTTTTTTTATATTTAGAGAGGGGAAACACACGAGATTTTATCCTATCGGGTGGGGTGAAATGTAGGGAGAAAGTTAAACGGCTACACAAGAACTAACACATATCATTAATTAACGGGAGTTCATTTGAATTTGTTCCAAGAACCATGCGCGCATGAGACGAGGGGGGGGGGGGGGCGGTTGCCACCCCTCTTGGTCACAGGGAATTCAGCTATAATCATTGTTACATGTATGTCGTAAAAACGTCACGTTTCTCGATGACGTGCGCGTTCGTTGTCGCGGGAGTGGGGCTCCCCCCCCCCCCAAAAAAAAATAAAATCAACGTCTAGAAATTTCGAATTTCGAATCACTATTTGACTAACAGCTGGAACCTTCACATACTATGGTAGAAATCGTGAAATACCTCTTGGAATGCAACGCAAACAGACAAAATTACATCCTGTGCAGGAGGTGGGAAGTAAATTCAAGAGGGGCAACATTTGGATCGGAGGTAGGGGTTGTCTAAAACAACTGGGGTTTTTTCAGCCTAGTATCTATATTTTTTATTTTCAACCCCACCTCCTTCTCTAGTCTAAGTTGAGTTTTAAAAGTTATTTCAAATTGAGCACCAGTCTTTCTCAAATTTGTTCAATCTGCGCCAAATCATCCACTATGCCTGAAACGAGCAGATGAGGAGGCAAATATTCTAATCTATTTTACTAGTATACCATCAACTCACAGTGGATAAGTCGTCATAAGTGGAAAATACAGAAACCGAAAGTTGGAACTCGCGAGGCGGAGAATATTTTGCTCCACCCAATGGGAGTGGTCTGTTTGAGTGGGTTCAGGGGGCGGCCAGAGGCGCCCTCCCCCCCCCCAAAAAAAAATAGGTGAAACGGTAAAACAATTGAGAGAAGAAAAGGAAGTATGCCAAAAAAGAAGGCGGACTGTTTTTATATGGGCCTACGAGCCTCATCGTTCGGACGCCGAACACCGACATTTTCTGTCCGATGCCGATTGGATTCGCGGCAGCAAGTTCAGTTTCGTACGCAACCGCACACATGTGCCGATGTCAATGAGTTCCTAAATCAGTTTTCTCTCTGACAAACGCTTTCGGTAAATATAACACATCGGACCCCAGATCTATTGCCGCAACTGCAAACATGTGCGCTTAGCTTCACTTACAAGCCACACGGAACGCGCTGCGTGACGCAGACCAATATGCCCAGGTTTTTGAATTTGAATTCGAGAGTGAAACAAAGTTACAGGTATCACGGAACAAAATATTTTCCCACATGCGACAATAGTAACGTTCAGGCGAAAAAATATGATCGTACCACTTCAATTTTGCCATTAAAATATCTTTGTCAAGTATAGCCCTTCAGACAATTTTTTTCTCACCCGAGAACAGGGGTCATGCAACAAATAAGAGAGAAAAACTGACACGAAAGGAAGTACAGGTCAGGTGCATTTTTCAGGCAATTCCCTACAAAAACACACAAAAAGTAAATTGTATTTTTTAGGTCTGAGAGTCATCAAATCACCCTCTTTTTATCAGGCATATTCAACAATAGTGCAAGATGTCAATAGAATGTTTCAAACCTTTATTGAAACAATATATTTTCCAAAGGCTGTTTATTTTTAGCGATTGTGTTGCGAAGTTGGCCCACAGAAGTTAAGCAAGCTCGAAAGAAGAGCTATAGTTCTTCCATGGAAATTATAGAAATAACAGGACAGTTTTCTATTAGTTTGAATGGGACTCATATTATTGCTGTTAATTTTCCTCAGAGCCGATATTCGTAGAATTGGATAAACTAATAAGAAATACTCCCGACTAACACTCGACCGACTGACCTACACTCAGTGGAAGAGCTGATCAGAGATAACGCCGGTAGTCGAGTTTTAGTTGATAAATATCACGGGCGGAAATCTCCGAATTGGTACTATTTGAACTGTCATAGCTGTCATCAACCCATAAATCACACTCCCAGAACAAACGGGCATCACATAATGCTAAAGTTGCAGAACTGTAAATTCTATCACACAATTCCCCCGGTCAACAGAACCCCGACGGAATGTGTTTGTGGAACATCCACTCGATGGATTGCATGCAGATTGCCGACAGTCTGCATGGCAGTACAAGCGTCTAACAATGGTGACTGCCACGTCACGGGAACTTTCCCTAACTATTCCGCTGACTGGTAGTCGAGTGATCAGGTTTGGCATCAAAAATCTAGTGGATATAAGCACTGATTCCTGGATGTTTGGGAAGTTGTCTCTGGGCTCCCATCGAGCAAGTACCTACCTACAAGAAGTAAGATGGATGCCGCCACTGTTGCTATAAGGTATGAACTTTGACTGAACATTGTGAATTTTACTCTATACCAGAGAAAACGATTGACAGTTGAGTTTTATTTGTTAATAAAAATCGTAGATAACTGGTAAACTGGTCTTCGTTGTGCTGAACACGACTAGCTCGTGAGGTAACCAACCTGAACCCAGAATCTGGAGCCTGTGTCTGGTATCGTCTGGTAAGATATCACAAAACGCCACGGGCTGATGGGACTTCGCGGTTGGTGGGGCTCCGTAGTTCTCTCAGTAATCACAACGCTTGGAGTCAGAATTTACGTTCGCAGATCGATAGACTTTTTGCTAAATTCCGTAACAATTGCATCATTTCCGAGTGCAACCTTTCAAGGCGGGTAACTCTAATTCAAGGTGGGTAACTCTAATTCAAATTTTTAGTTCCCTGATACCTGTTGAGAGTATCTATATTTAATAATAGAGGTTCCTCATTCTTATAAAAACCGATGCCAGATCCACTGTGTGCCGCGACAGATTAGGCGGCCGCGCGATGACAGCTATTGAGTCATCGGGAATTAAATGACTTGACGTGGACACTGTAGACTGAAGATTTTGCAGCGCTAAAGGCAAGGAAGATATCACACAAAAAGTCAGTCATCAATGACTGATCATGTCCAGTCTTTTCGCCAGCCATCAAATCTGTCGTAATTTTTACGATACACATCACAATAATTTTGATGATACAATCAGCGTGATGGTATTACAACGTAAAACTCTACTCACAGTTGCGACAATTTGTTCTGTTGTATAGGCCAATATATGTTTAACAAGTATCATATGATAATAGAATTAATAGTGAAGTGTCATTTGGCATTTAGTTTGGGTTTCGGGATTTTTTGCATCACTGATGTTTCATGCTATGACAGTGAATGCATGTCTGATGGGATCGTATCCAGAAAATTTACCATATTATCATTGTGCGCGCTTATGCTTCAGGCGCCCCGTGGGAAAAAAATTATCAAATTTATAATTAAGTGTTGGGAACGTGGGGGACTGTCGTTCCACGTGTAATAGAAGTGATTGATATCTTGGGTGTTCGGTCACTTCGTCTTTATCAACAATTATAAAAAATATAAACTTCATCACGCAGGACGCTAATGTTAACTGTATTTCTAAAAGTCTACCTTTATGTAACATCATCAGTACTAGATGTAGTGATCGTGCCACATGGGGGGTGGGGGGGGGGGGGATAAGGGGGCTTAATGGAAAACCTAGGAAGGACGTCATATTCACGTGACCCAGTCACGCCAAGTTAGTCACGTGACCCAGTTACGTCAAGTTTGGTTGATGTGCTAGCCCGCGTGAGCGGTCATCTTGTGGCGTCATTTCATAGTGATACGTGGTCTTAGTGCGCATGCGCAACTCGTGTTGTTAGGGTGATACGCTGTTCCGTCGGGCATTTTGTATACTGGCTTTCCTCAAATACCTAAATGAGTCGAAGAAAGTACATTCGAGTCACTCGAACGAGCAATTGTTCTGTAGCTCATTTGCTCGCTGGGATTCGAGTCGCTTGAGCAATGACTTTTCAGTAACTCTTCGATGGATTCGTGGCTATAAGAATCATATAGGCTTTCGTTATACACACTGAAGATAACTCTGCATACATATTATGGGAAACCAAGCACTGGTGATTATAAGACTTGGACGAGGGAACGAACTAGAGCTAGTTTGGGCTAGACATACTGCTAGTGTTAGAGTAGTATCTGTAATAGGTACAAAAATAGGGTTCTTGGAAAATCTGGACCAGTACTTTAGTGTAATAGAACATACTCTCGATCCTATAGCACTACGTGCTACTACTAAAAACCCTAGCTGGGGAGTACAAGTCCGTTACGGTTGTTTTGGACGCATTTTGGTGATTTGGAGGGATTGTCGGCTTGTTTGTGGTAATTCTACAAAGTACAACTACTCTTATACAAAGGAACGTACCTGTTATTGAAAAAAGAAGGATTCGTGAGGAATCCATATCAAATAGTCGTTTTGGGTGGTTTGGATGGATTGATGGGTCTTTCTGGGTAATCAGATTTACCCCTATTCAAACGAACAAACCCTCCGCACATACCCCCGTCTTGGTGTAGGCCATTCAGGCTCATAGCAACCACGTGCTACCTTAGAAACCAAGATGGCGGCCTCCATCAGACAAAAATGTCCGACAGAAGTACTATCACCCTAACAACACGCGCTGTGCATGCGCACTAAGACCACGTGTCACTATGGAGATGACGTCACAAGACGGCCGCTTCCGCGGGCTACCATGACAATCTAACATGAGTTAAATTGGGTCACATTACTGTGCCATCACTTCTTAGGTCCCCTCACTAGGTCCCCACAATGTGGCAAATAAGGCCAAGTGGCCGAAAGCTCCAGTTACTGATTGATTTTATTATATAAAATGTCACACTATCTACCTACCCACTGAAAAATGTTGCAGGCTGAATGGGAACATAGTTTATTTAGTGGCCAAAAAGCCCTCGGGGATTGAAATCTCTTTTCCAATTTTCCCGGGGATACTCCCCGCTGCCATCTATAATTCTATTAGCATCCCACCTTAGGTCTTGGGCATATATGACGCCCCTTGCTAAAGTATATCCAGAGGGGAGACACCTTTAAGCCGCCACTGGACCCAGTGGAAGTAACACAGGTATGTAGAAATATTAGATAGTCGAGGTAATAATTCATAGCTTCGGGTTTTTAAAAATTTCGTTATAATTAACTGCAGTAATGGTAGAAGTTTGTTGGGATTTATCCAAACGATGTATCGAACTCAGAAATAGAGACAACCAAAGGTAAAAAAAAAACAGTTAGAGAAAGAGTAATGGGGATTGTAACCAAAATTGGCGAGAGTAGGTCAAAAGAAAGAGGTCTTTGTGTGGCCTGCGTGACAAAGAGAAGACAGGTTTTGAAGAGTACCTTGACAATGGCACCATTGTAAGGGGAGGGGTGGTCACTGTTGTTCAAGCTGAGGTCGCGATCACTGGAGATTAGGGGGAATTGGGAAAGGCGGTGGAAAAGGAGAGCCAAATGTGTAACTTGGGCGTAGTGGTGACCTTGGAATACGTTTTATTAGGAAGTTCAAAATCTCAATCTTCTAGATCAAAATTTACTGGGAGTAGTATAATGAGGACGTGGGATGGGAGAATAAAGGACGTGGTTAGTGGTTGACACAAATGCGATGGTTAGTATGTTTATTGGAGGGATTGTGAAGAATAGGGATACAGAGTGTCTTCAAGCAGTTCGTCTCAGTATTGGGAGGAATGATGCGTGGGAATCGGGAGGCAGTTGGAAGCACAAGAGTAACCAAAACCTTCTCAACTGAGAACCACGGCAAATCAGCGGCCAGCCAAACTGTTATATATCGACCCACGTGAATAGTGTTAAAGCCTCATCCATCTGTAGGGTTCGATCCTCTAATGCTATGGGCACACAGGCCTTACATTACACGTATTTACTCCAGCTGAATACCGAGAAGCATATAATGTTTTATTGCGGTTGACTGATACCAGACGAGACCGCTCGAACACATTCAGTCAGGCACCTCTACAAAAGCGATCGTCTTTTCTTCCAATTACAAGATTCGAAAGGTAGTCTGGGTTCTCTAGAAACCTTCAAGCGGATCAGATTTTTAAAAATGTTCCCGGGGAGGGTTCCCTTAATCCCACCAATAGGAGAAGACACGCTCACGAACATCCACACCACGGCTACGCACGTAGTTACTTTTCGGGCAAAATCTTTCAGCCCCCCCCCCCCCCCACCCCCGCAGCCATGGAAAAAAAGTTGGCCCGTTGGTCTATATACGCCTGTGCTGGGTATAATCAGTGGAGTCGAAATAAGATTAATATTATATAAATTCTCTGATCAACTTTGCCTAGTGATTTCTCCCTCAGAAGATTTATCAGGTGCTTGCTGAGAAATGGCGGGGGGGGGGGGGGGGGGCAGCGTGATCACGAAGTGGCGTACGTGACGCCCCCCCCCCCCCCTACAATTTTCCAATAAGTTTTCTAGTGATTATACGTATTCGTAAGGGTTGTATTCGATGATGCCAATTCTCTCATGCTGTTAGTTATATACTTTCTTAAAAGAAAATTGGTTAGGCCTACTTGGACTTGTGTCGGGTTATAGCGAAAGGGGCACCGTGTGAAAACGGCACCTGGAGTAAACGGCACCGAGTGAGCGAAAACGGCACCAATTGATTGTGGCGAGAACGGCACCAGTTCCGATGGCGAGATTAATTCATTTAAATTCTGCCTTTTTTCTGTGTTTCGTTTTGAAACCGAGTATTTAGCCTATGGTTCTCTAATAAATTTGTGGAAAACTGAGCAGTTAAAAATGAGAGGATACATCTCCCCTCCCAACTATCTCATGGTTTTCTTGTTGTTTAGCAGTGACTTCTAAACATTGAAAGCAATAACACCCTTTCCCCAACCCCACCCTTTCCTCGGCCCTGGAATCTATCCAACCTGGATTCACGATACACCTCCTTCTTTATTATTTGACGCAGAAATCAGAATCTTGTGTATGTGTGTGTGTGTGGGGGGGGGGGGGGGGGGGGGGGCGAATTCAAAGGACGTGCCAAGGTAAAAAATTAAAACAAGGTCTTTTAGGCCATATTTGGATGGGGGCAGTCCAAACCCAAGAAATCCGGACTTCTGTGCCAAACCGAAAGTAACGGGCCCCGGATTTCACACGGTGCTGTTTTCGCCTGTACCCGTGTCACTGTCACACAAACAATCAAAGCCTAAATGGAGGTTTGTAGCAACATACTGAGGGCAGTTGTCGGCAAGACATGACAAATTTGGAAAACTGGTGCGGCACGTATTAATAAAATAATTTACGTCACGACTACAATACATGTATATTTTATTTATTCACTAATCATTAACGCGTTTTGAACAAGATTTGAGTTTTATTTTGAACCATCATCACGATGAACTGATATTCCAACTTCGTCAAACACGCCTTCTGCAAGGCAAGCCGTGAAAATTCAAATTTACCTGTTCTCAAATGGACGGTCCCAATTACGTCACTTGTGCATTGTTGCAAAATGGACGCTCTCCGAAAATACACACAAATTCCCATAGAGAATTAAAAAATTCGTTCATATAATTTTCGAGCGAGCTAAAATCACAGAAACGTAACGACGGCGAAGTTAAATATATTACACGTAATCGGGAGCTGAAAACTAAAAGATATTTTCTTGATTTTGTATTATTCCAGAGGTTTATTTACCATTGGGGGGTTATGGAAAGGACAATAGTTAATAATCTTCAGACAATTATTAGACAAAAATTCTATACGTGATTCCTTAGTCCAGAGGATAACGCGTTTGGCTTTGGAAGAAGAAGGCCCCGGGTTCAATTCCCGCTTTCGCTATTTGAAAAAAAGACAAAAAAAAAAACGGAAATACAAATGAGGCATGATACTTTAATTTAAAACCCTAGTCACATGTCATTCTTCACGTTTTCAATTGACGCATTTCGAAAATTCAAATATATATGCCCCAAAAGAGACATAGATCGGAAAGATCTAAAATGAAAATTTCTTCGTATCCGAACAGACTTCAAACACCTAAACGGTATCCATTTAGCTTCACCATTCCCTTATATCTCTCCCAAATGACTAATGTGAACTCTTTTGTGAGATTGTGTCCATAAAATACATCTAAACTCTTGTTATTCTCAGTTTCAAATTAAAATCATTCCCGTTACGTCAGTCCATTCCGAATTAAGGTGTTCATGGTATTGAGCAGTACCGGAAGCATTACATCATTTTCAGCCTCGATTTGGTTAATGGATTGCGCAATAATTTTCCACGATTGTGCAATAATCGAATATTGTGTCTTTCTCGAAAAATATCATTTCGTTTTAAAATAGACTCGCCCAAAAGGGTGATCAGGTAAAACTGAAATTGCTGGTCTGTCCACCCTATTGGTCGAGTTCCGTCTTTTGTCTTCTAGGCTACAAACTCACCCAGTGGCGGTAGAGGTGGTGGGTGTGAAATCACAGAGTTAACCTGACCACCCTTTTTGGCGAGTCTATTTTAAACCGAAATGATCTTTTTAAAAAATACCACAGTTTTTCTAAATATTCGAAATATTGCACAATTGTGGAAAATATGCGCAATCGATTAACCAAATCGAGGCTGAAAATGATGTAATGCTTCCGGCAGTGCTAAATACTCTGAACACCCTCTTTCAGAATGGACTGGCCCAACGTAACTATTCCAGTGGAAGAGTTTGATTTTAAGTGCAAAAATAAACAAATAAAATAAAATTATGAGATTATATGATATTTTAGGGCCTAACAGCCACGTTTTTAAGACTTTGTTAAGATACCTCAAGTAGTATTTTTAGCATTTTCTTTTTTTTCTGTGAGACATATTTTGATAATTTGGTTTGAATATTTGAAATCCTTGGAACAATTTGAACTATTGTAAAGTACGATTTTGTTTATTTTAATTTTTTGAATGCAACAAGTATTCAAAATTTGCGATGCAGATTTAGCCAAGTTACCCATTCCGTTTTTGTTAAACGTCTCGACCTGGATTTGAACTCGGGTCCATCTTCATTGGAGCCAACCAACTAAACCTCTAGGCCACGAATACTATCGATTGATTGGTGATAAATAATACTCCGATGCTCGCTTGAAAACTGTGTACTAAATTTTACATTCTGCAAATCGTATTTAATAAACAAAGCAATGCACGTTTTGCTCCAACTCTCGAGTTCTGTCAGAACTGGAAAGTCACAAAGGAGTAACATTTATCATTTTGGGAAGATATAGTTGAATGTTGAAGCTTCATGGGCATTGTTCAGAGTACGGACACGAGGGAGTTGCTTTTGTTCACAAACTCTCCCGAATCCTATGTCGATATAGTCAGCTTGAATGTTCGAAATACATTGCTCAGGTCAATTTTTTACGAAATACGCCTTGCAGCGTGAATTATGACAAGGGTTATAAAAAGGCATACGTTTCTGTTTTTCCACAAGCCGGTGCCTGGAACTGAACCTGTGACCTTCTGCACTCGAGTCAAAGAAAATACCCACAGACCAAGGACGTTCATGTTCATCATTTGTGAAATATAAATATCTGCTGGCAACTTAACTAGTGTCTGAACTTGTGCCTGAACATTAACTCTGTACATTCAAAAAACAGATTTTCCAACAAGGATCATTATATCTTCTAATTGTATTAAGAAGGATGACTGAACAGTAAATGTGAGAGGTGGACTAATCAATATTTTCAACGTGCAGCCACAAGGCTGCACGTTGAAATATTCATTAGTCTACCCCTAGATAATGATTATGGACTCTTCCATCCGATGTCATTGAACTGAAACGTGAGATCATCTTTGAAGGTTAAAACTTGACACACACTTTCCTAAGATCATTTACCCGACAAAATAGCATCACATAATTTCCTTCTCGTGGGAACATTTCCAAATAGCGTATAAAACAAGCCGAAGAAAAAAGTGTTCACTGCGGCAGACTGGTCCCGAACTCCCAAACTTCAGCTCGCGAAGCAAACGTGTTTCCCATTGCGCCATCGGATAAACGATATCATATGTGAGGTAGTCCATTCATGGCTTATGGCATTGGCCCTCAAACCGAGAAGTTCACGTTTCGATTCCCACCAGGGGTAACTGCGTCGTGTCCCTGGGCAAGGCACTTAGTCCCAATTGTCCACGCGTGGGCACGGTGGCTCTGTGCACTAAGACGTGCTGCATGCTGCTCGTGCATCCGTTTTCAACCAAAACAAACCCTGCTTGTGTGGAGTAAATACGCCTAAATACGCCTGGGAGCCTGACAGTTGCTCGGTGGTTCTCTCCGGGTACTCCGACTACATCCACCCAAAAAACCGTCCGACACAAGGTGACTCATGCTGTCGAAAGTGTCGTTAAACACCAGTAAATAAAAAGTAGTCTGCTGTTGTTTGTAATTCGGTCAAGTTTTGATGAGTTAACATAAGAAGGATCGCGATCGAAGCGCCCGTGTTCAATTAAGTGTAGTTTGCTGAACCCTCTCATCCTGAATTATGCCCCGACCTCCGAAAGAGGATTCGGGGTATCTAGTGGAGACTGCCGTCCGTCTATCCGTACAAACGCTTTGGATTGTAATTTCAAAGCTACCGATCGGATTTGGATCTCAGTTGGTATGCTGGTAGACCCGCGTGGTGTGACGGATATGCACAATACCTTTAAGGCTAATTCGAGCATGCTTATGGCTCAGGGACAGTCGCCCACCATCGTTTTGCGTAGGCCTTGTTCAATTAGACGCCCCACCCCCACATATACATTTCTTGTAACTCCATTTTTTTCCATAGGGACCCATTCCAAGGAACGCGATATTTTCTGCGATGGCACAGTCATATACAACCATGATCATATCGTAGACAATACTGTTCCCACGCATACATCTACAGCTCCTGTGGGACTCTCCTGTGAGCTATTGTAAACTGACCTCCAGAGACGCTGGGAGTATGAGGGAGCAGCTGCCCTCCCTGCCTTCGGACCACGGGGCGAGTGGAGCCAGGCAATGCCCTTCCCAGGTTCATCGCTAATTTTTATTTTCAATGATATATTCTCGAAGTAAAGCTAAAAATACATCCCAGATACGTTCTTGGACTGAGCTTTCAAAATTCAATGGAGGGTGTGTGTGTGAAGAGGTGTCCCCTCCCCATGGGAGGGGGCGTCTCTCAAACTCCCTCGTCTCGAGCATTTGGCCTTAGCCTCATCTTTCGGGTCACCAAATTGTCTCAGTGGCCGCCATGGATGCCGCCATATGTCTATGGGAAAGGCCATCTTGAAGGTTGTTAACAGGGACTTCTTGAGTATCGTCGTATGTATGTGGGAGTGGTCATCTTAGCTGTTAGGGAGTTGTGGGTGACACATCTGTACTTTCGTTAATTGCAACCACCTTAGAATTGTGTGTGATGAATGTTGTGTTAGATAGTGAATGGGCAGTCTAAAATCACTTGGGTTAAAAATTTTACCCAAATCAGCAGGGATGAGTGATTATGAACCAAATTGGGTTCATATTCACTCAAGCCAGTTGATTTTGGGTTAATTTTTAAACCAACTGATTTTAGAGTGTGTGTTTGTTTATATATCCAGCTCTTTTGATATGAAAAATCCAGCCTGACCCGAGCATCGGACCGTTGAGACGTTCGTTTGACCGTTTGGTTTCTAGATGGTATCGTGAGTTTGCGGTCAAATATGTCAAAATACGGACACGTTCTCTGTTGAAGTTATTCTCCAATGAAAAATGATAATTTTATGTTATGCGGGAATTCAAAGTGGAGTTTACTGTTAACGATTTTTTTGTAATTCTAAAAGTTTGTAGTGACAAACAGGCACGTGGCCAAGATATCAAACTTAGGGGGCGCAAGAGTAATATCTTTGGGAGGCTGGGCATACAGAATATGATTCGCTGCATCATACGAGCCCTGCAGCAGAAAATTGTGGACGAGCAAAGGAGGGGGGGGGGGGGGGGTCCCTCTCATTGCAGGGGGTTCGGGGGCCTTTCCCCGGGATACATTTTGGAATTCGATATAAAAAAACCCTCACAATTTTCTTGACTCTCAGTCCGTTTGTGTCCATAATTTATAGATTGTGAAAGGCATCAATAATAAGGCCACAATGTGGACTAACAAACTGTGAAAGGCATCTTTTACTTGATTCTGAGTCCGTTTGTTTCCATAATTTTTGACAAAATGCTGCTCAAGTCCCCGCATTTACTGTCCCAGAGTTATTCTTCTTCACTTATATAGACAGCTCTCAGATGAGGTGGCTATCACTGGGAGGGTGAGAGATTCCCGCGCTATTTCGCATGGGTGTCCTGAAACACTGAGGTATTCGAGCCGAAGATATATTATCATGACCATGTGCATGTCCTGTGATTTGTATCAGATTCGAGGTCGTGTTTACAGTCAGACCCCAACGAGCCCGTTTGGGAGAGTTGTGATCCGATTGAAAACAGACCGAAAATCTGACAAAAATTAGGGACATGCATTTGGTCACGTTAATACATTTATCGAACAATCCCGTTACATAAAGCCCGTTTCCCTCATTTTTCAGTTTAAATTGGGTTGGAATCCAAATTGTGTCAAAATTTTGAATTTCATATTTTAATGCATAATAACAATGCATATATGTGATAGTGCAGTGTTTACCGGAAGTCGAATCCGTCTGATATGGAATCGGAAAAGGTGGCCGGTACAAACGTTTTTCTTCGAGTTTTTGGGTGCAAATTAAGTTGATTGTTAGATAAAACATAATTCCAAAACTTGTTTTAGTGTTGATAGTATAATATACTTTTTATTGTCAATTTGAATACATTTCTCCTTTGAACCCTGGTGGTATCTTCCATGTGTCAGTTCATTGGCAGCAATTGGAAGATTCCACATTCGTTATTTGGGGATAGACCAATTAATATTTTCAACGGGCAGCTTTGAGGATGCACGTTCAAAACATTGATTGGTCCGACCCACGCATTCATTCAGCAACCATCCTACTCAATGGAGTTATGAGGTATCATGTTCCTGGATTAGAAAAGCGGTCTCTCGGGTCCAAATGGTTAAATCGATTGAATGTGCTAAGATCCGCCCCTCCGATTTGTGGCATTGTTTCTAGTATTCAAACTGTCCCTGATAAGTGCAGGGCCCAGTTCTGGCTGTTTAAAACGGTTAAGGGAAGCGGTTTGCACCGTGTTATCTGTATTTGGTCATCCCTCGGTTGAAATCCAACCACACTAGAAAGAGTAAAATCTGGACTGGCATACTCTCTGGTAAATGGTCAATGGTCAGAAATCGTGTCCAGAAACGGAAAGAAGCGTGTTATTTATCGATCTGACATTTTTTTTAAATATATGCTTATCCACCCTGACCTGTATCGTCATGAAAATCGGCTTTCTATAAAGTTATCTCTCTTGAAATTACTAAACGACTGAAGAAGGTACAACTAAGAAGCAAGAAATTGTTCAGAAAACAAACACCTGTGACATGAGTATAAAACAAAATCGAGTTTCCTTTTGTTACTTCTAATAAAGGATAACAACAGACAGCTCCCGGGGGCTGTCTGTTGTTGTCGTTTATTAAACGTTACAAAGGGAAACTTGGTATTTTATGGGTAGCTAATTAGAAGAAATTACTTTACAGATAATCCGTTATTAAGAATTCATTAGTATCACATCTACCAGCACTAAGTAAGTTTCCATTTTGCCCTTTCTACAGTAATCTGCAAGTTTTAAAAAATTTTCCCGTGGAAAAAATGAGCAAAAATCAACTCCTAGACTTCCTTATTAACCCTTTACCCAACGTAAGGGTCAAAAACCAGCCCAGCGCTATTCTCAAAATCGGCAATTAATTTTCATTATTTTTTCATTTTTTTGTCTCAAAAACATAGGTTATGACCCCTCGTTGGAAAAAAATGAAAAAAGGAGTTATTTAAATAATTATTTTTTGCAAGTGTCGTCTGCTTTTCATGTTAGGTAAAGGGTTAATGAAAAGAATAGTGTCTGCTACGATGTACACACAGTTGATATAATGCAGAACAAAGTTACATAACATCAAAAGATGATGATAACGTAGTTTTCTTATTTTTAAATGGGTTTCACAGAGAATAATAGTTGTAGTAGATGTGGAGATCGGACCTTTTGGATGGACCTGGTAGTAGACCTAGTAAGGGACGTCATAGTCTAGTAACTTAGTTACGTCATGTTTGGCTGTTATGGTAGTCCGTGTGCGTGACCATCTTGCGACGTCATCTTCATTGTAATGCGCAGTCTTAGTGCACATGCAGGACTACTGTTTAAATTACTGAACCCATGGGATTAGTGAAATAATGGGTACCCACTTTTGGAAACAATTCTGCAGTGTTTAACGTCCTTGTAAACGCGGCGTATCATAGAATGGCGATGCCCGCCTCCGTTTGCCCCCGTTCACTTCTTGGTTTCTAGACTATAACTTATGTTATAATTTCAATATCTAATCCACATTTGGTATGTGAGCTTATCCCAAATGCAGATCTAGTTCGAATTTGACGTCCGTCTGACATTTCGTTCAGAGTTATTGCCCTTTATTGACTTGACTTTCAATGTTTTTTGGTATCCGGATAGGTCTAGCTACACTCGACATAGCCAATCCATTTTTAGCACACAATCTTATTCAAGTAAAAGGCAGATCAAATTCCATTTTAAAGCCCGTGCAGCATTCTATTATGGCGTTAATTGCCATTTATTTTCTTAAAGTGTCTATGACTTTAGCCATGTTTAACATTTTCTGGATAATAACTCCAGCTATACTCAACATAGCCAATCTATTTTAAGCATACAACCCCAAGTAAAAGGCAGAGTGTGTATTGTTCTATTGTGGAGTTATTGCCCTTTAGCTTTTAGAATTTCAATGCTTTTACATCGCGATTTTGGGTTTCCTGATAACTCCATCTGTATTCAATATAGGCAATCCATTTTAGCATATGAACTTACTCAAATAACAAGAGCAACGCAAGGCGTGGCATATGCCCCGGACGGTGTCATAAAAGGGAAGGTAAGTCTCTCGGGGGTATAACCAAAATCAAAAGGAAGCTTCCTCTAGACACCAATAATGCATAACCAAAAAAGAACTTGTTTCGAGTCAGTACTCATTATTTATTGGGCGGAAACCAAATTCAAGATGGCCACCATAATGAATTGGCCACTGGCAGCATCTTGGTTCAGCTGACTGGTCCGAAATTGAAAGGAAGCTTCCTCTAGACACCAACAATGCATAATTAAAAAATAAAATGATTCGATTCAGCATTTATTAGTTATTGAACGGAAACCAAATTCAATATGGGTGCTCTGGCGGCCATATTGAATTGGCTAGCTGGACTAAAAATCGAAAGGAAGAATTGTCTGGCCATCCACAGGTTACCACTAAAATAATGATTTGATCAAATAACCGGTTCTTTAGTTATTTGACGGAAACAAAAAGTTAACGGATGGACGCCGGACGATGAACGGCCATGGTTAAAAAATAATGCTCCCCCCCCCCCCCCCGAAAGAATCTCTCAGGGGGCCTAAAAAGCAGACCGAGTTCAATTTTGACAGTCGTGCAATATAGTGGAGTTATTGCCCTTTATTTTCGTACAATTTCCCGATTTCAATTTTCCAGACAATAACACCAGCCATACTCAACACGGCCAATCCATGTTTGGCATAAATCTTTCTCAAGTAAAAGGATGCATCCATATTCGGTATGTGGCATTATCCAGGGAAAATGCAGATCATCATCTTCAAATTTGACGTCTGTTAAATATTCCACGGTGAGGGTATTGTCTTTCGTTTTCAAAGAATGTTCAGAAATTTAGGTTTTGGGGTGATTACTTCATTTATACATAACAGCACAAGCCTACTAGTACACGGAATCCAAAGAATGTGCTTTTTCAAGAAAAACTCAGGTTGATGTGGGGTGGAGGAAGGGGGGTACTAGATTTAAGAGGACCCGCCAGACTGTGCCACATGGAAATGTATTACTGAAGACAACACAAAAAATAAATGATGGCACTAACTCCCTAATAGAATGCTGCACGGGCGTTAAAATCGAACTCGATCTGCCTTTTGCTTGAATAAGGTTGTGTGCCAAAAACGGATTGGCTTTGTAGAGGGTAGCTTGACCTATCCGGATATCAAAAAGCATGGAAAGTCAAGACAACAAAGGGCAATAACTCTGAACGAAATGTCAGACGGATGTCAAATTCGAACTAGATCTCCATTTGGGATAAGGTCACATTCCAAATATGGATTTGATATGGAAATTATAACAGAAGTTATAGTCTAGAAACCAAGAAGTGAACGGGGGGGGGGGGGGGGGGGGGCAGGGGAGGGGAGACGGACAACGCCATTCTGTGATACGCCCCGTTTACACGGACGTATTTACACAACAGAATTTGTTCCAAAAATGGGTGTCAGTCTTGGACTACAGGACCAGTGAAAACTCGTTCATCCTCACATGTCTCCAATTTAATATTTTGTTTCAAAACTATACAGAAAACCAACTATTCCAATTACATTGAATAAGATCGACGCATTGTAAGACATACTGCAGTCCAAGTATACTTATTTCATTTGCTGAAACACTGTGAATTATAAGGTGTTGTGCAGATTAAACCGCCCACGGGCATAATTAATATACACTGCCCAGTGGAGCTGAAACGGTTAAAGGACTTTCTTGATCGATTAATCACATAGATAAACCTTGATTAACCGATTAATCACTTGCCCTTATAGGTAGCTGAATAATTGCCGTACTGTTAATAATTTATAGCATTAACCCTTAACCCAGCGTAAAGGACAAAATCGGCCAGCTGTACATACAAAAATCTCCATGAAGATTTTATTATGTTTTCAATTTTTCTCGTTGAGCTCGTTCCAATGAGGGATCATAAGCTATGTTTTTGAGACAAAAATTGTACATTTTTAGTAATTCAAGAATCTATTTTGGAAGTGTCGTCTGCTACCTGCATTGGGTAAAAGTTAACTTAAAAATGACCAGTTCCCGCTACTGGTCCAGTATAATGATCATGCAAGTGAACAAGTATGTCATCATGTAACTTGCATGCTTTACTCTGTCTCATATAATTGATGTGAGTCAGTTTGACAATGTTTGCCTGTTTTGGAGCAAGTTTGTTCCTTTGTTAACCCAGAAAATACAGTAGTTCGAAAGTAACGGTAATCGATCAATTAGTTTTTCAAGACGTTGATCACTGGTTAATCGATTAATCGGTTAACCCTTTCTACTCTACTGCCCAGCGCCGCTCTTGTTGATCCCTGGACACCAGGCTACAGAGTCTTAACAAATCTGTCAAATCAAAACTGTCCATTTCAAATCCCATAATGAACATTATATCAGGTTTTTCCATGCCCATTTCACCAGATCAGACAGATTCGACACCCGTATAGAGCTTCTGCAGGCAGATAGTGATGTTTTTTTAACCTTTTACCAAACATGAAAAGCAGACGAAACTTGCAAAAAAAATTCTTGAATATTTTTTTTTTATTTTTGTCTCAAAAATATAGGCTATGACCCCTCCCTGGAACGAGCTCGCCGAGCTCGTTCCAATGAGGGGTCATAACCTATGTTTTTGAGACAAAAAATGAAAAAATAATGAAAATTAATTGTCGATTTTTGAGAATCGACCTGTTAGGTTTTTGCCGTTAAGTTGGGTAAAGAGTTAATGGATATTTCAAAGCTTCTGCAAGCTGGATGGCGGGAATTGATGACAGGGGAGACAATACAGAAATAGAAAAGTCCGAGTTCATTGTAAATATTTTTGTTTCTTTACTTTGGAGCCTGGTGATAATAGTGATGCTCATTAACCCTTTACCAAACATGAAATGCAGACGACACTTGCAAACAAAATTACTGAATAATTACTGTTTTCGTTTTTTGCGTTAAAAACATAGCTCATGACCCCTCATTGAAACGATCTGAACAAGATCGTTCCAATGAGGGGGTCATAGCCTATGTTTTTGACGCAAAAAATGAAAACTGAATGGCAATTTTAATGAATAGCGCTGGCCGGTCTGGGCCGTTACATTAGGTAAAGGGGTAATCTATTTTGGACATGTCACTAAAGCTTCTTTATCAAGTGTTTATATCTTGAGTTTATGTTGGGATAGCCAGTCTTCACACTTAAATAGAATAGTCTAAAACACCCATAAAGTGAACCTTCTACCTAGGTATTAACGTATTCTGTAAAAGGCTGCGACGATTAATCGCGAAAGGCTAATATCGCGATACATTGCTCACGTTGCAACACATGTCACTGTTCACTGTATTTTGCATAAAAAATAATGTCAAACAAAATAACGTCTTGAATTTTGAAAGCTGGTGTAGTGAAACTATGTTTTGTATACGGCCTGTTATAAGTATAGGATTAGAAGGAAAATAAGTTAACAAAGACTTTGAAACACCTATACCCCGCGCCCCCACCACCACACTCTATTTTGCTGAAGATAAAAAGTTCACAGAGCTCCGTCAAACAAGAGATAAGGGATTAAATGGCTTATTTATTTATTTATTTATTTATTTATTTATTTATTTATTTATTTTTAAGGTTATTTTCTGCATCTATGGCAATATGATGACCGCAACATAGGTGTGAAGTCATGTTTTGCCAATCGTTTATGCCTACTTCAGAAGACATCAATCCCATACATGCACTGGTTCCTGGTCCTCTTTAAGAGCAAAGCAGAACTTGTTTACCACAATAAATAAGCACTGTTCCACTTTCCGGTGTTCCTACTTTAAATTGTGATAATGTCGTATTAGGAGCATATCGTTGTAGCGCCAATTCTGTACCAAAAAATTAACATATACTGCAGTATTTCAGTAATATTAATAATAATAATGCAATGTTAACGTCTAGAATCCACCGCAGTGCTCTCTGACTTACATTATTACCCCGTATCCGTGAAGTCGGCAAGCAGTTAGCAGTTAGCAATTCGACATGTGAAGTCAGCAAGCAGTTAGCAGTTAGCAATTCGAAATGTGAAGTCAGCAAGCAGTTAGCAAGTCGAAATGTGAAGTCCGAAAGCAGTTAGCAGTTAGCAATTCAAAATGTCATGACGCGGATATTAGATGTGTCTTAACGATTCACCCAGAGGACGTTTCGTACCTAGACAGTTCGTACCAACAATACTTTTTGTAAACCTGAGAAGGACTGTGAGACAGAGGGATTTGCCTTCCCCGCTTGTTCTTTCGGTACTCAGAAAAAAATCAGTAAGCAGTTAGCAATTCAGAATGTCAAGTCAGAAAGCAGTTAGCAATTCGAAATGTGAACTCGGAAAGCAGTTAGCAGTTAGCAATTCGAAGTGTGAAGTCAGAAAAACAGTTAGCAGTTAGCAATTCAAAATGTCAAGTCATGGATATCAGATGTGTTTTGACGATTCGCCGTTTCGTACCTAGACATTTTGTACCAACAATACTTTTTGTAAACCTGAGAAGGACTGTGAGGCAGAGGGATTTGCCTCCCCGCTTGTTCTTTCGGTACTCAGAAAAAAGTCAGTAAGCAGTTAGAAATTCAGAATGTTAAGTCAGAAATCAGTTAGCAATTCGAAATGTGAGCTCAGAAAGCAGTTAGCAGTTAGCAATTCGAAGTGTGAAATCAGAAAAACAGTTAGCAGTTAGCAGTTCAAAATGTCAAGTCACGGGTATTAGATGTTGTCAAGTCGCGGATATTACATGTGTCTTGACGACTCGCCCAGAGGTCGTTTCGTACCTAGACAGTTCGTACCAACAATATTTTTTTGTAAACCCGAGAAGGGCTGTGAGGCAGAGGGATTTGGCTTCACCGCTTGTTCTTTCGGTATTCAGAAAAATTAGAAAGCAGTTAGCAATTCGAAATGTGAACTCAGAAAGAAGTTAGCAGTTAGCAATTCGAAGTGTGAAGTCAGAAAGCAGTTAGCAGTTAGCAATTCAAAATGTCAAGTCACGAATATTAGATGTTGTCAAGTCGCGGATATTAGATGTGTCTTGACGATTCGCCCAGAGGACGTGTCGTAGCTAGACTTTTCGTAACAACAATACTTTTTGTAAACCTGAGAAGGACTGCGAGACAGAGGGATGTGCCTTCCCCGCTTGTTCTTTCGGTACTCAGAAAAAAGTCAGTAAGCAGTTAGCAATTCAGAATGTCAAGTCAGAAAGCAGTTAGCAATTCGAAATGTGAACTCGGAAAGCAGTTAGCAGTTAGCAATTCGAAGTGTGAAGTCAGAAAGCAGGTAGCAGTTTGCAATTCAAAATGTCAAGTCATGGATATAAGATGTTTCTTGACGTTCCGTCCAGAGGACGTTTCGTGCAAAGACATTTCGTACCGACAATACTTTTTGTGAATCCGAGAAGGACTGTACGTGATTTGCTTTCCTTCTTTTGTACCTGGGACGTTTCGTACCCAGGACGTTATCCACGATGAAGTAAGCAAGCTGTACGGGAATATGTTTTGTTAACCAGCACCTGCCGCTTACCTCGCTTGCTTCTGTAGGTCCTAAAAAGCCAGTAAGCAGTTGTCATTTAGCGATTCAGAATGAGAAGTCAGCGAGCAGTTCGCAATCTAAAATGTGATGTCAGCAGTTAGCGGTTAGTAATTGGAGATGTGAAGTCATCACGACGTTCGCGGTTAGCAATTCGAAATGTCGTAGATATTGAATGCTTCAAGACATTTCACACACAAGGCGTTTCGTAAATTTGTGATCAATCTGGATCCGAATCTATGGTCGTTTCGTGCAGGAGACTGGACGTTGTTTACCCATATGTTGGTAGGTGGGGGTGTACAAAATATTGAAAACACGGCACACGAAAGGTACAGATCACTGAGTATGAATTTCCAAAGATGAAATGCAATAAAATCGGTAATCGGAAAGGCTGTACGGATTACAAGCCTTCTTACTTTTAACTCTTTTCCCAGCAAAGTGGGGAAAAGCTCGTAGAAATATCCCTGAATAAACCTGCCAAGGTTAAAGTAACGGTTTACTGTCACAATAAAACCACACAAACATGGATATCGTCAGAGCCGACTCGCCAAGTCATTTCTGATGATATCCATGTTTCTATGGTTTAACTGAAATATGTCATTGAAACACTGAGAATTTGGGGGAAATAAGAAAAGTTACCACACTGTCTGGCAATGCATTCCAGTCGCGGATCGTTTGAGGTACATATGAATATTTATAAGTGCCAGTGTTGCATGTAATTAGTTTTACTAATTCAGAGTTAGTGTGGCGTTATCTACATTTGTTCAATTTCAGTATTTTGTGGGATGGAATGGCTACCAGGTCGTACATAATGTAGTAAAAAAAAATCAACGCGTTGGTCTCGACGACGCTCTTGTGATGGTTTGCAGTTGAGATTTTTTTATCAGGCTTGAGACACCACTCCTCTAATGTAGTCGTTACAAACGAATCTCACTATCCGTCGCTGAACACATTCAATTCTATTGATATCTTTTTATAGGTATGAGTTGTACTAGAGTCTTGGATTTGCTTTAAGATGTGGTTATTTAGTGTGTGGTTGTATGCTGATGGCTCTTTTTTTCCTGCTGATTGACAAAGAATAACATTTTGGTTCAATTTTATCCCCCAGTTGTTCGCCCATTTTGTTAGTGATTTCAGATCTATTTGAAGTTCAAGATGATCTTGCAATAATTTTATTTGTCGATATACTAGCAGGCAATCGTCCGCGAATATTCGTACTTGTGATGTAATACCTCTGGGTAGATTGTTTATATAAGATTACTGAAGTAGACCAACGTCGAGCTCGGTTAATTAGTCTGTGGATGGGCGACCATTTACAAATTAATTCGGATTTCCGCGCTGTGTCCTTGGACAAGACACTTTATCACGATTTCCCACATGAGGGCACGGTGACGCCGTGTGTTGAGACGTTCTGCATTCCGAGGTTCACATTTTCAACCAATCTTACTCTGTGCTGTGTAGTGCGTAGTACTAATATGTGGTACATAGTATGGTCTGATGTTATGACGTTGAGAGCTAGCAGGTGCTCGTCGTTGTTTGATGGTTCTCCCTGGGTAGTCTGGCTTTCTCCACCAATAAACTTGTCACCGACACAGCATGACCCTGGCTGTTAAAGTGTCGTTAAATACCAATCAATGAATAAAAAAAAAATCGTTCATGTAGCACAAAAATAGTAAAGGCCCAAGAACTGTCTCTTGTAGGACTCCAAATTCAACTCGACAAGAAGATGAGGTCACCCCTCAACAATCACTCTATGTGCCCGTTCCATGGGGAAAAAAGAACCAGTTCAGGATCTTACCACGTATGCCATAATTGTCATGGAGAAGTTTTAGATGGGAAGCCGTGTCGAAAGCTTTAATAGAGTACAAATTTTTCATTATTATGTCTATTTGTTGTTGTTGTTGTCATTCATTTTCACACCAAAGATGGTGATGATTATTTAGCTTTCGCAAGAGTTGTCGTTTCTGTAACTGTGCTGTAGTGAAATGGGGATGTTGTACTTTTCCAGATGATCAAAGATATGGCGACAAATGGTATGTTGTAATGTTTTACAACAAACATTTGTAAATGATACCGGTCAATAGTCGCTTGCCTCATGGGGATTTCCTTTCGTGAATTTTGGTGAAATGTTGGCATTCGTCCAGTCCGAGGGCAGGGTGTGGGTGGAAAGACCCCCCCCCCCCCCCTGAAGATATGACGAATAGCAGGAGCCGATTCCTTAAAAACACTGCCGAAGAATGTGGTTAAGAATATTGTCCGGGCCGCCGGCATTTTTAACATTGAATTTATTCAGTAGTTTTTTAACACCCCAGGTTATAATTTAGATATGTGTGGAAAACGAATTTTATTTAATTTTGGTTGAGATGAGTTTGGAGCTTCTCTTGAAAACATAGATTTGAAGTGAACCTTCTTGCGTCTAATTCCTTACTCGGGAAAGTGTAGAAAAGCTGCTATAAATGGCTCCAAATAAACCCCCGAAGTCAGTACTCGACAGTAACTGTTTACTACCCAAATGAAAATGCACAAACATGGATATCGCCAGAATTTGCTCGCCAAGCCATTTCTAATGCTATCCAGGTTTTATGGTTTTATTGAAATATGTCGTTTAAACATTCATAAGTTGGAGAAATAGAACAGAAAAATTCAATTTTTGTTAAAGATGTGTCAGGTATAATGTCCGGTGGGGTTCGACACATGTTTTTTTCGTAAAATTTCAAAAGTAGTAGGATGGGAACGAGAACCCGCTGAGTTTTAGCTTTTTGTGAAACTAATAGGCACTGTTGGGTGGAGTGACTTGCCAACCTCACTCACTTCTGTCGATACTCAGAAAAAAGTCAGTGAGCAGTAAGCAATTCAGAATGTGAAGGCAGCTAGCAGTTTGCAATTCAAAATGTGGAGTCAGCAAGCAGTTAGCAATCGAGCTGTGAAGTCATCAAGGCGTTTACAGTTAGCAATTAGCAGTTCGAAATATGAAGTCAGCAAGCAGTTAGCAGTTCGAAATGTAAAGTCGCAAAGACTTTTGTTTGAAGTTCGCAATTCGGAATGTGAAGTCATGAGTGTGGATGTTTTCTAGACGTTTTGTGCACAGGGCGTTCCGTGCCAAGACAATTCCCACCCACAGTTGGCGTTTTTCACTCGAAGTCGTGGTCGCTCCCAGTTCAATGTCACTGTTGTTTTGTGTACTCGAGTGGCCGTTTCGCATCATTATCTTGGGGCGGGGAGAGCGAAACGTTGAGAACACGACACACGGAACGTCCAGATCACTAGGTACCAAACAACCAAAGGTGAAATGGAATAATATCGTTAATTCCATGGGTTTTGCTGAGTAGTCAGCCTCCTTACTTTTAACCCTTTACACAGCAAAGCAAAAAAGTGGCTAGAAATAACTCCCACCCCGACCCGAAGTCCAAAGTAACAGAATTTCGGGCAGAGATGGAATAAAATCGGTTTTTAGGGGAAGGGTTGTGTAGAGTAAAGAGCCTCTTCACTTGTAACTCTTTATCCAACAGTCAGGAAATTATCGTTTTTTCTTTTTGTGAACCTGAGAGGGTCTGTGGAAGCGGAGACTAATGACATTTATGATAAGCGATAAGAGCAAAAACAGCAGGCACTGGGTGATTTATCGCAGTATATTATCAAAAGTATTTGTCAGTTTATATCAGCTTGGCTGTCGATTACGTTTTTAGGTGTATGTGTGAAGTGTATTTATTAATGTAAGTTCAAAAGGACGTGCAGCCGTAACCTACAGTACACGCCAGGGGGATAATCCAGTGATCACACATCACCGGGACATTTTTTTCATTTTCCTCTGGAAAAACCTGGGATGACCCGGGAACAAAATCTTGGCGTCGACCATGCATCCTGTTGCATAAAAGATTAGTCCGATTAATCAATAGGTACAGATAATTGCTGTAGGTGAGAACTGTCGGCTTCTTAATAAAACCCGGCGTCGCCACCGCGTTTCGTATCGCGACAATTTGTGACGAATTTGACACAAGATGTCTCACGTGTGGAATTTTTACTCGTCGCGTTTCGAGCCGTTTCTCTTCGTCAAGAAACAACAAGAAAGAGCATAGAACAGCTGTGGCCTGTGGAAAATTTATACGTTTTGAAGACAAGAGTGGATTTCCCGCAACCACACAGGAGTGGGAACCTACACCCAGTATTTTGTAAAGGACGGTACGGACGTGTGGTAGGAGAAGGCAGAAACAAAGACGTTTGCATTTCGAGAATATTAGCCTACATGTACTATTAATCGCAGCCGTTCTAATGGAGCAACTGTGGGAGAAGCAGGCATGGTTGGAAAGAAAGAACGCTCTACACAGAACGCGGAACTGACAGCGTATCGAAAATGTTGCGAGCGAATTCGGAACGCTCCGCTATTTATAATGAAAGTTTAAATTTCAAGACACACATGTAGTTGATGTTCTGTAATAAAGATATGCATTTGCGTGAAAGCTGAACAATAAATTATTCGCGAGAATTTTGAACCCGAAGGCCCAAACGCCGTTGACACCCATTTGCAAACGCCGTGGGAAACTCAAATAAACTATATTTCTGATCATATTGTAGGTTTCAGAAATCGGCTTTTTGAGCGAATTTGTGGGCCGATTGAGTCTCGTCAGCATTTAAAAACGCTTTAAAATATTTTTAAAAGGCGATATTATTCAACCTCCAGCGTGTGATCAGAATGAAAATACTCAGATTGAACAGTATAGGCAGCAATCTCACATGCAATTGAAATCGGAAATAAAAATAAAAAATACCGTGACTGACACACAGTAATTCCAAAGAAAACACAGAGTAGGCAACATGTACTTAGAGAAACCGACACCCCCCCCCCCCCCCACACCGCCGCCCTTTCAAATCAACAAAACTAAAAAAATTGAAACAAAAGTGTGCGGGGATATAAATGGACGTGAACAGGTCAATACTATCACAAGAAGAGACCTGGTCTGTGCGGGTAAATCCTTAGCGCGTCAAGCTGAGAACGAAAAGTATTAAGCCGACAGTCTTAACTCCACCCGTCTTTTATTTTATGGAAATATAGTCTATATGGTACCTTGCGAAATCCCTGGTAGCTAAGAGAAGCAGAGTACTTCAAGGTCCATCACTGAATGTCACGAAGGATTCAGCAGGATAAGTCCCCCCCCCCCCCCCCCCCCCAACAAAACGTCCTCCAATATAGTTTGGTGTAGCCATACAGGCCTACTTTGCCCGGAGTTTTGGTTAAAAGTGAAAAGTGAAAATGAAATTATATAGGCTTAATTTTTTTTTTTTTTTGATTTCAGAAAGTGATGGCCCGACCCCAAGGCATATTCAATTATTTTTTAAAAATGATTGCCTGAAAAAACATGTCTGTGGACTCCTAACTGGAACGCGCTCGGTCCAACGAGAGCTCACGACCTGAGCTTTTATTGAGTTGATGCAAAAAAAAAATAGATTTTTTTTCCAGTTAGACTTGGCTGAGCTTTTTACAGAACTATCTGTTTAACCTACCATTGAATGCAGCTAAGGGTTAACAAATAATTAAATGATTAAAACTATTTCCTACTTCCATTTTCAAAAGTGGGGTTGGGCGAAAAAATTGTATCTGAATTGGCACCCCCCCCCCCCCTCCCCCGCCCACCCGCGGTCCCCCAGTTGGGTATCGATAGAAATATTACTGTCAATTAGTAAAATTATTATAAAAAATAAACAAATAAAAAGGCAGCGATGCCCATCGACGATATCCAAATTACTTCAAACAGAAGTTATTTACCTAACATCAGAAGTCAGTCAAAAGCCAATTTTACGGTTGGACGTTCTCTGACCACAAAGTCGGCTGTTTTGGGGTGAATCGATATTTTGATTGGACATGCATTTCTGAGTCAAATGGTTAAAGAAAAGCGCATTCGAATGAAAGAAATACAGTGATCGTACATTTTGACTATTAATTCATCAATATCATATGAAAGAACACCCCTGAAAGTTTTTTTAAATACGAGGGCATTATTTTTTCATAACTTTCAAACAACACGTGTATGAGGAGTCAGCCATTTTATCATTTGAATGCTTTTCGCTTCGCACAGTTCGCCCCGCTGAGTAAAAGTAAAACAACATAACTTAGTATTTTGGTCTAGAGGCTTTGAAACGAATTCTGGAGTCGTTCAAGTTGAAGTATGTCTCTAGTGTGCTGTAAGCTTTTTTCACAGAACCTGAGCACACTGTGTGAATGGAAGCTCCACAACATGAGTGTTTTTGTCGTAATAAACCAATACTCACCCCTCTTCTAATCCCAGCCACTCAGTGTGTATGGCGTACGAACAGGTTCGAAAATAATTATTGAGGTACATACTATATTATTTCAGGTTCATCCTATATTATTTCAGGTTCATCCTATATTATTTCAGGTTCATCCTATATTATTTCAGGTTCATCATAAAATAATATTTATGACCCTCTCGTACGCGATCAATAATTTGTCCGACCCTGGATGGACTATAATTATTGTTTCATGTTGAACCAGGTTCGACATAAATATTTGCGGTTCATCCTATATTAATTGAGGATGAACCTGAAATAATTTGTCCGATCCTGGATGGACCATAATTATTGTTTCATGTTGAACCAGGTTCGACATAAATATTTCAGGTTCATCCTATATTAATCGAGGATGAACCTGAAATAATTTGTCCGATCCTGGATGGACCATAATTATTGTTTCTTGTTGAACCAGGTTCGACATCAATATTTGAGGTTCATCCTATATTAATTGAGGATGAACCTGAAATAATTTGTCCGACCCTGGATGGACCATAATTATTGTTTCATGTTGAACCAGGTTCGACATAAATATTTCAGGTTCATCCTATATTAATTGAGGATGAACCTGAAATAATTTGTCCGACCCTGGATGGACCATAATTATTGTTTCATGTTGAACCAGGTTCGACATCAATATTTCAAGTTCATTCTATATTAATTGAGGAGGAACCTGAAATAATTTGTCCGACCCTGGATCGACCATAATTATTGTTTCATGTTGAACCAGGTTCGACATAAATATTTCAGGTTCATCCTATATTAATTGAGGATGAACCTGAAATAATTTGTACGACCCTGGATGGACCATAATTATAGTTTCATGTTGAACCAGGTTGGACATAAATATTTCAGGTTCATCCTATATTAATTGAGGATGAACCTGAAATAATTTGTCCGATCCTGGATGGACCATAATTATTGTTTCATGTTGAACCAGTTTGACATCAATATTTGAGGTTCATCCTATAATAATTGAGGATGAACCTGAAATAATTTGTCTGACGCTGGATCGACCATAATTATTGCTTTATGTTGAACCAGGTTCGACATAAATATTTGAGGTTCATCCTATATTAATTGAGGATGAACCTAAAATAATTTGTCCGACCCTGGACCGACCATAATTATTCAGGATGATACTAAAATCCCACGATGCAATACGCTCCACGAGCCAATCATTTGAGTCGTTACAAACGCGAACAATGGGACATAACTGGGGGAAAAAGCAAGATAAACTTGATGCAGGCACACAGCTTCAGACAAAGAATCCCGCTGAGAGCTTCAGACAAAGAATCCCGCTGAGAGATTGTTTTGTGTGTGCTTCACACGATTTTTTTTTGTAATCACGCAAAATAAATAAGATTTTTTCCCAAGAAAATGTCAAATGGGCAGTGTTGATTGTTTACTGTACTGTTACAAACAAGTTGTGTTTTAATATTGAAATATGACTCGCTAACCAATAGTGTTGCGGACCGGACCGCAAACAAACGGTCCGGTACCGGTCCAGGCGTGGTCCGCGGCACGGTCCGATGAGGACCGAGTCGCCCCTGCTGTACCAGTACACAGGCACGCTGGACCGGTCCGGGGCGGTCCAAAGGGCCGGTCCAGGGAGACGCAAAGGGAAGTTTTGCACTCTCCCAATTGATACACAAACTGATAATTTCATCTTGATAGACGGTGAATACATTGAAGTCGAGTAAGTTTGAAGTAACTGTCAACTATATTGAGCCAATCTGTCACCAATCAACCACCTGCATCCTGTGATTCCTGTCACGGGTGTCGGGTGAAGGTATCAGCGATGAGCGGTTCTACAAAAAAGTTCCCAAAATAGCGAACGCTCAAATTCGGTGACAAGAAGCTGTCATTCAATTCCTTTGTCGGCAAAGAATTTCAATGTGTATTGTGTATCTATTTCTATAAACCCCGATCTGGATTATGTGCACATGAAAACTATTTAGTTGGTAGTAACTTGGTCCCTGTATTTCATCTGGTAGGTTTGGTGTGGTGTCCCTATTAAATTGGACCATGGGCGCAGATCAGGGGGGGGGGGGGGGGGCGAGGGGGCGTGTGCCCCACAAAGTTTTTTCGGGGAGGGGGGGGCATTACATGTTATGTCCCCCGCGCTCATCCCACATATGTAGGTCCGATACCAGCTGAAATTGTTCGAGCAATGCTGCAATAGGCGAATATCGCGTATTTTCAGCTTGCTTTTTCAAAATTTCCTCCCGCAGGGCCAAACCATGCTTGGCCCTGCGCGTTGTGTGTCCAAGCAATGCTACAATAGGCGGAAATCGTGTATTTTCAGCTTACATTTTCAAATTTTCCGCCCGCAGGACCAAAACATGGTTGGCCCTGCGCATTGTGTAGCCCCCCCCCACCCCCCACCCCCTCCACACACACACACACTCTAAAGAGAGAGATCTGTGCCCATGAATTGGACCGCCTTGGACCGGTACATCTAGAAAAAAATGGACCGCCTGCCCGAATATCGGACCGCCATTTCTTGGACCGGACCGGACCGGTACACCATTGACGGTCCGGTACGGTCCGCATCACTGCTAACCAACATATCGGGAAAACGTCTCGTGAAGTTTAAAAATTTAATGGAGCAGTTCAAAAAAGTGCCTCTGTGGGGTAGGGTGGGGAAGGGCAAAAATGATGGATTTCGTATGTATGTCTGTTTGTCTGTGTGTCTGCTATAGAAATAAATATGGGGCCATCCATAGTGCCCAAAATTGGCCTACTTTAAGGCGGAAGTCATTGTCAGGTTTAAAAAAGTGCAGGGGTGGGATTGGAGAAGGGCACCAAAATCTATGACCAATTTGTTTTTTACTGATATAGGTCCTCAAAGGGATCTACTAGTGGTGACTATCAGGAATCTTAAAGGTTTCAAAAAATTGCCGGTGGTGGTGTTGGGGAGGGGCAAAACTTGTGGATTTTGTGTGTATGTCTGTATGACCACTATAAAAAGGCATACGGAGCCACCCACAGTGCACAAGCTGGTTCTGTTAGGTTTTTTTTCTACACCGGGAGCCATGGATTGAAAAAGTGCCGGGGTTGGGAGAGTCACCCAATGTCATGACAATTTTTCTTTTCACCTCTATAGATCTTCAAAGGGGTCTACCTGCGGTAACTTTTTACCGGGAATATTATGGTGCGGTTAAGGCCGCAGGCCTGCCCAAGTTACTCTTTTGAAGTCACGGCTGTGGTTTTATGAACTGTGTTTTCTTAGAAATTTACCGTACAGCATCGGGTAACCCTGCTAGTATTTCTTAAAACCTGTTTTGACTCATCATTTTCACACAGGTTACAATGTTGGGAAGCAGTTTAGTATGCCAGAATTCTCGAAATGCATCCCCACCCCCTTTTCCCCCCACATAATTTCAAATTGCTCTGCGGCTCCTGGGTCAGCATGTTTTCGGTGTCATTGTGGGGCATGTCACGGTGTTATGTTCATGGAAGCAGGTGACTGTTTTGAACAAATCACGCGATAATGCCTCAACTGTAGGGCCGTCGCTAGAGCCTTTTAATGGGGGGTGGGGGTGAGGGCCCTTGAAATTCCAACTGGGTAGTGGGCGCGTTCTTGACAAACTATTAGAACTGTAGATCTTCCTAATTCGGCGAGCATGGTCGCGCCGGGCCGACCATGGTTCGGCCCGACGTGCGAAAATTGTTAAATTTGACATTAAAAGGAGCAATTTCCTTTCTTCTGGAGGATCAATTCCCACTTCAACATACCCCGAAAAGTTTGTTTTTTTCTGATCAAATAACAAAATTCATCTTTTGAAAATTTCGATTTCTGTCCAATAACCTTTGAAAAACTATGCAGAATTATTATATGTTCTGCAAGTTTTAGCCAATCGTTTATACCAAAGCTGCACAATTTAGAGAATTCCATCCATTCCTAGGCATTGATTACTGGGTCCCATTTTACCATTACCAAATGTAAGCTGAAAATACACGATTTCCGCCTATTGTAGCATTGCTCGGACACACAATGCGCAGGGCTAAGCATGGTTTGGCTCTGTGGGAGGAAGTTTTGAAAAAGCAAGCTGAAAATACGCGATTTTCGCTTATTGCAGCATTGCTTGAACAATATAAGCTGGTATCGGACCTATATATGTGGGAGGAGCGCGGGGGACATAACATGTAATCCCCCCCTCCGAAAAACTTTGTGGGACACACGCCCCCCCCACCCCCACCCCCCCCCCCCCCCCCCACACACACACATGATCTGCACCCATGGTCCAATTTAATAGGGTCACCACATCAAACCTACCAGATAAAATACAGGGACCAAGTTACTACCAACTAAATAGTTTCCATGTACACATAATCCAAATCGAGGATTATAGAAATAGATACACAATACACGTTGAAATTCTTTGCCGACAAAGGAATTGAATGACAGCTTCTTGTCACCGAATTTGAGCGTTCGCTATTTTGGGAACTTTTTTGTAGAACCGCTCATCGCTGATACCTTCACCCGACACCCGTGACAGGAATCACAGGATGCAGGTGGTTGATTGGTGACAGATTGGCTCAATATAGTTGACAGTTACTTCAAACTTACTCGACTTCAATGTATTCACCGTCTATCAAGATGAAATTATCAGTTTGTGTATTAATTGGGAGAGTGCAAAACTTCACTTTGCGTCTCCCTGGACCGGTCCCTTGGACCGCCCCGGACCGGTCCAGCGTGCCTGTGTATCGGTACAGCAGGGACAGCCCGGTCCTCATCGGACCGTACCGCGGACCACGCCTGGACCGGTACCGGACCGTTTGTTTGCGGTCCGGTCCGCAACACTATTGGTTAGCGAGTCATATTTCAATATTAAAACACAACTTGTTTGTAACAGTACAGTAAACAATCAACACTGCCCATTTGACATTTTCATGGGAAAAAATCTTATTTATTTTGCGTGATTACAAAAACATCGTGTGAAGCACACACAAAACAATCTCTCAGCGGGATTCTTTGTCTGAAGCTGTGTGCCTGCATCAAGTTTATCTTGCTTTTTCCCCCAGTTATGTCCCATTGTTCGCGTTTGTAACGACTCAACTGATTGGCTCGTGGAGTGTATTGCATCGTGGGATTTTAGTATCATCCTGAATAACTATGGTCGATCCAGGGTCGGACAAATTATTTTAGGTTCATCCTCAATTAATATAGGATGAACCTCAAATATTTATGTCGAACCTGGTTCAACATGAAGCAATAATTATGGTCCATCCAGGGTCGGACAAATTATTTCAGGTTCATCCTCAATTAATATAGGATGAACCTCAAATATTGATGTCGAACCTGGTTCAACATGAAACAATAATTATGGTCCATCCAGGGTCGGACAAATTATTTCAGGTTCATCCTCAATTAATATAGAATGAACCTGAAATATTTATATCGAACCTGGTTCAACATGAAACTATAATTATGGTCCATCCAGGGTCGGACAAATTATTTCAGGTTCATCCTCAATTAATATAGGATGAACCTCAAATATTTATGTCGAACCTGGTTCAACATGAAACAATAATTATGGTCGATCCAGGGTCGGACAAATTATTTCAGGTTCATCCTCAATTAATATAGGATGAGCCTGAAATATTGATGTCGAACCTGGTTCAACATGAAGCAATAATTATGGTCCATCCAGGGTCGGACAAATTATTTCAGGTTCATCCTCAATTAATATAGGATGAACCTGAAATATTTATGTCGAACCTGGTTCAACATGAAACAATAATTATGGTCCATCCAGGATCGGACAAATTGTTTCAGGTTCATCCTCTATTAATATAGGATGAACCTCAAATATTGATGTCGAACCTGGTTCAACATGAAACAATAATCATGGTCGATCCAGGGTCGGACAAATTATTTTAGGTTCATCCTCAATTAATATAGGATGAACCTCAAATATTTATGTCGAACCTGGTTCAACATGAAACAATAATTATAGTCCATCCAGGGTCGGACAAATTATTGATCGCGTACGAGAGGGTCATAAATATTATTTTAGGATGAACCTGAAATAATATAGGATGAACCTGAAATAATATAGGATGAACCTCAAATAATATAGGATGAACCTGAAATAATATAGGATGAACCTCAAATAATATAGTATGTACCTCAATAATTATTTTCGAACCTGTTCGTACGCCATAAGTGTGTACTGTATGCAAATTATGGCAATTATGAATAACGAACATGCACAGTCGAGCACTACATCAACAATGCTAATGTTGGTGGTTAGCGTTACGGTCCTGGTCCAAATCCGAAGTCTTTTTCAAGCACGTAGCCTAAAGTCTACAATATCATGTGTAGATCGAAGACCGGCGGAGTGGGTGGGGAGGGGGGGGGGGGGGAGGGGGGGGGGGTAACCAGTAACAGTGTTGTTGTTCCCCTACTAAAAAACATTGATTCTATGCAAGACCCCTCCCCCCCGCCCCCATCTCCTGACTGTGCACCTGGTATATTTACATCCCCTGCAGTTAAATAAATAAAAGTTCCGTCAGAGACTTAATTGGCACTTTCAAAAATAGTGAAGTAGGCTGATCTACAATTCCATCGAAGCTCTACCAGCGGAAGGCCACACCCACCTCAGGCCTATGACCATCGGATATGGATGTGGCAGATATCGACCTGGCTACCCCCCCCCCGGAAGAACCCCCCCCCCCCCCCCTCCCACCCCCATAATAAGAAATCCTAGCTTCGCGTCTGGATAACAGCCTTGCTTTGAAAACACAGACAGATTAAATTTAGAATCAGGCTGGGGATGGAATGGTTTCGCGCGCCGAAGGCGCGCAGGGACGCTGTAGGCCAAGCCCCTTTCGACCCTCAGTGACTGTTTGTGATCTGATACTTTCATGTCTTAGGCGTGTTGAAGGCTTAGAATCAGGCTTTTTTCTTCAACTCAAGAAATAGTTCATTGAATTCGGACAGCTGATAATTTTGACACACCCATTCCCAATTAATCGACTTTGGATAGAGAAGTCACACCTCAATATTCTTAGAGTTAGCGTTAGTCAAGTGGTACAAACTATAGATGGGTTAAGCCTTATTAATATATAAATGTGGTGTGAGATACAGGGTGGCAGAAGCTCCCTAAAAGTGTGTGTGTGTGGAGGGGGCACACATTTTTAGGTCACACTGTTATCTATTTATTTGTTTATTGGTGTTCAAGGTCAAATATTCCAGTACAAAAAAATATAAACAAATATAAACTCAAGATTAGCCAGTCAGTAAAGGTCATATATGCCTACACAAAAAGGCTAATCACGACTGCAACATAGATATAAACACAAGTTTAGCAAATCATTTATAACCACGTTGCCCATTGTAGAGGACTTTTACCCAAGGCATTGGTTACTGGGTTCTATTCTACCAGCAAAACAGGGCATGTTTAGCACAGTGAACAAGCACTGCTTCACTTCCCGAGATCCCCACGGGGGTAAGTCGCTCTGTTGGCTGTTTATGAAAGACTTTTTTATCTCTGAAAATTATAGTTCCACACTTGGAACGCCTTGGTAGAACGTTTCTGTCGGTTTTGGAGGGGGAAGGTTTGTAGCTTACACCTGTCAGGAAATGGAATATTGTGAGAGAGAGATCATGGTCTGAACCGGTGATAAAATATTTTGATTTTAAAACCCAAATAGATGCAATATCCTCGCATCTGGACCCCCCCTCCCCCAACAACAACAACACACACGCATACACACCCACAAACACACTTTGTTTTTGCTCAATCATTGTTTTATGGTGTTTTTGTCCCATTTTCCCCGGAAATAACCCCAAAAGTGTGTTGGGGCACCATATCGCCCACGTACCACCATGGGAAGCAAAAACCTATATGCCTACGTTGTTTAACATTTAGATGTTAATGACTATAAGCTATCGAGCAGTTACTGAAGAGTCATTGCTCAAATGACTCGAAGCTCATCGAGCAAATGAGCCTTAGAGCAATTGCTCTTTCGAGTGACTCGCACATACTGCTCGAACGACTCGAATCCCATCGAGCAAATGAGCTATCGAGCAATTGCTCGATCGAGTGACTCGCACATATTGCTTATGTGCTAGGGCACATTGTGTCACATTGTGCTTTTTCACATAAGCACATATGACAAAAAGGGATTCTCCAGAAGGTATCCTAGTTAGGTATCCTCAAATAATACAATACCAGACCAAAGGTATCCTCGAATACTGAAATGAGTCGAAGAGCAATATGTGCGAGTCACTCAATCGAGCAATTGTTCGATAGCTCATTTGCTCGATCGGATTCGAGTCGTTCGAGCAGTTTGTGCGAGTCACTCGAAAGAGCAATTGCTCTAAGGCTCATTTGCTCGATGAGCTCGAGTCATTCGAGCAATGACTTTTCAGTAACTGCTCGATAGCTTATAAGAGTATTTGGGATAGGTATGCCTTGTGATACAGGTAATAGTATCCTCAGATAACTATCCTCGATAGGTATCCTCAAATAATACAATACCGGGTTATAGGTATCCTCCAATACTGAAATGACTCGAAGAGTCGTATGTGGAGTCACTCGAACCAGCAATTACCCGATAGCTCATTTGCTCGATGGGATTCAAGTCGTTCGAGCCAGGGGAGATAACTCTGTTCGATTAAGGATTGTCGGGTTGTTTGTGGTAATTAAACGAGGACTCTGGGACAATTCTAAGCCAGAAAATTACTCTTCTACAAAGGAACACACCCCTGGTACCCCTTGGCACTATAGCACTACGTGTTATACCGATAAATTGGGGGAAATAACGTCGTTTTCGGTGATTTGGAGGGACTGTCGGATTGTTTGTGGTAATTATATTTACTCCGATTCATTCGGAATATACCCCTGTCCTGTTGTAAGACTTTAGGTCACATAGCAACCACGAGCTACCATAGAAACCAAGATGGCGGCCTCCAGTATACAAAATGGACGACGGGAACACGTATCACCCTAACAACACGCGGTGCGCATGCGTACTGACACCACGTATCACTATGGAGATGACGTCACAAGATGGCCGTTCACGCGGGTTACCATGACAACCAAACATGGCGCCACTGGGTCACGTGACTATGACGTCACTTCCGGGGTCCATCCCGGGGTCCATCCAATAGGGGACGATCTCCACATCTACTACTTTCGCACTATACAGCACAGGCGGGGTTAGATTGGGTGAACACATGTGCGCCTCGGCGTGCGGTACGTCTCAGCACACGTTATTGTGCCCCACTATTCTGTATTAGAACAGTCAAATCAGCACATCAAGTCACTTTGTATCATTACTGACCTAACTTCTACCTTATTTTGCCTGCAAAAAGCGTGGAATTAGGGAAATATATATGGTGAAATTTTAAAATTTTTCCAACTGCATCATCGCCCAACCTACTACCCCCCCCCCCCCCCCCCCCCCCCACCTCCAAAAACATTATTCTTTTGGTAATCGAATACTAAAATCCAACTTATATCTGAGGGGGAAATTCCCATGAATGATCCTACAGCACCACTTTAGCAGCTTACACCAAGGGAAGTGAAAAAAATCTACAAACATTTACCTATTCACCGGATTCATTCGGTCCCCGGAGATTGTGTTCGATATCTGTCCCATCTTCAACGTAAGACTCAATGCAGTGAAACAGCGTATGAATCTAGACGGGTGTCATCCCGTTAGCGTTTTTTTATTTATTTCAGTTTGAATATGCTTAAATAATGTGGCCGGTTCCGTGACTCGGTTGTAGTTTTATGAGAGACCACTCGGACTCACAAAATATAGTTTTCCTTGAAATGATCGAGAGTTATTCTTTTGGTTTACCGAAATAATCAATTATTTTGGTGGTTTTGCCACATAAGGTTTTTGCTCATCACGTACGTATATCATGGTGTTCCCGATGTGGAGGTGCAGCCTCTAGGTTCGAAGAAACTGCGTCTTTTGGGGTCTGAAATTCTAAAGTTTCTCATGACCGACCACTCGCCCGCCCAAACCTTGATTAAACGATTCGGACTTCAGAGTTCGGTCCTTGGACAATGCACTTCACCCAATTACCCGCATGAAGGCACGATGATGCTGTGAGCTGAGGTGCACCACATGCCGATTTGCAGTGTCTCCAGCTCCAGCTTATCTGACCCCACCTGCTTCAATTATTTTTTGTGGGTTGACAGTCACTTCGAAAAGGCGACTTTCAGTCTGGGCCGTGATCTAAAAAAAACAACGTGGACACTGCGTCATACGTTCAGTTCGAGAAAAAAAAAACACTCGCAGTCTTGCACCATCGATGCCCAGGTTTTCTCTGATCGCTGATAAATTGACAGTCTCAACGAGATAGTGCCTATTGGGCACCCAACCAAAACGTACGACTAATTGCCAGTACTTTTTCCGATGTGGCGCATTGGCTGAAGGAGATCGTACGCTTTGGAATACCATGTTTATATTACGCATAACAGCCTGTGGTAATAGCTTACATATTTCTGGAGACTATGAACCACTTACCATATGAGCGTAGGCCTACAAATCTCAAAACAGTAAATATATAAGGGGGCACCAATTGTTGGCTTGGGCATGAGTTGTAAGGGTTGGCCTGTGCGAGTCCACTGTTGGTCCTAGTATTTGCTTTAAAAATCGGCATAGCCTTACACCCCCACTCTTTGATACAAAAGGTCTGAGCAAGTGTGTATACTGACTCGCTAAGGCCCAACGGTGAACGTCCATGCCCATTCCACCATGAGGTTTAGCGCACTGGATCAGAGTTTTGTCACAATGAAGGTTCCTATTCCATGAAACTATAAAGTGGTCACTGACACTTGAAAAACAGAAAGTGGCTGAATGAGAAAGGGGAGTTAAATATTTTTCCCTAAGTGCGTTAGGGCAAAACTATTTACTCTTGTGTATCTTCCCTCTCCGTTGGTTAACCATCCCACCACCTTTCACCTCGATATCATGAGTAATGGCTGTTACACAAGAGGTCAAAGATATAACATATTATTCAAAAGGCTATAATTACATGTACATAACGCCCACAGAAATGATCAGACCAAGCAACGTTCTATTCTAGTAACACTGCCATGTTGAAACAACAGCATCACACATGTTCATCGGATATGAGTTGCTGTGGTCAAGCTGTGAGGATTTGAAGTTGTTATGGGAAGGTAGAAATTATTTAAAAACATGACTAGAGGACCACAAATCAACAAGTCGAGTTTCGACATTGAAATAAAAAAGCAAATTATCTGTCGCAACAGTGTCTTCCAATCCTATAGTGTACCTCTGGTAATCCCCGGTGTATTTTTTGTAAAGATACACAAAATAGAACTAAATAAAGTTATTGCCCAGGAATCAATTCATGAATTCACTTATAGTAACAATGACCTTGGTCTAAGGTAATCAGACCCCCGCCCCCAACATCAATAGGAGTTTTGCCATCCTACACAGTACCATCTTGGTGTCAGTTTGGAAAAGATACGTGAAACGAGGGTAAAGTTATTGCACGGAAACCAATTCGTCAAAATTGCGATTATAGTAAGAGTGACTTTGACCTTGGAACACAGCCCCCATCTTAACGGATAGCCAAGGGGGTAAGTTTTCGAAGATGCATGAACTGAAACTTTCATTGCCCAGAAACCAATTCGGTAAAAATATTTTTCATTGCAGCAGGGATGCAGGGATCTTGACCTTGGGCACTAAGTCCTAAAATCATTAAGTGTCTCCCCTTCACACGGGGTAACATGTGGTGATAGTCTTTTGAAAATACTTCAAACAGAACTAAAGCTATTGCCCAGAAACCAATTCGTCATCGTTTATTTATTTATTGGTGTTTAAAGTCATATATTTCTGCACAATGGCTAATCATGCCCGCAACACAAGTATAAACTCAAATTAAGCCAATCATTTACACCGATGTTGCCCATTTTAGGGGACTTCTACCCCAAGCATTGGTTACTGGGTCCTATCCTACCAGCAAACCAGGCCTTGTTTACCATAGTAAACAAGCACTGCTTCACTTCCTGGGATCCCCACGGGGAAACCAATTCGTCAAAAAATATTTATAATAACAGTGGCCTTGGCAGTGGTGCCAGATCCCCAAAACAATAGGTGTCTTCCGTCTGGGGTAAGATACAAAATCATAAAGTGTCTTCCTCTTCTGTGGGGTTACCTTTGGCGTAAGTTTGCCGAAGACTCATAATGCGTTATTACACGGAATCATATCCTATTCGTCGAAATTATTTGATATATATTAACAGTGGTTTTGACCTTAAGGCATTGAATCCCCAAATCCATAGTTGTTTTACCGTCCTAAATCTAGTTTAAGTTTGTTAGATGTATATGAAATGAAGCTCAAGTCATTTCCCGGAATACAATTCGTCAAAAAATCTATTTATAATAACACGGACATTGTCCTCGAGTCACCAGACCCCTAAATCAAAAGGTGTCTTCCTTAATCATAGGCGAACATTTGGTGTAAATTTGACTGAGGTGCGTCGAATAGAATTAAAGTTATTTCTCGAAAACCACTTGTTTATTCCGGCTCCCTCTCGCCACCCACCCGCCACTTCATCAAACTATAAGTGGAGTCTGTCTTCGTAAAAACGTCACTAAAAAGAGAAATATCAAAAAAGGGTATGATTACCCAAACATGTTAAAAAAAAATTGATTCACATTGGGTATTTGTTTCCTCGTCTTGGTTTATTAGCAGACTTGCCTTCAGTCTGAACCATCACGAGGTAGCTAAATAAACCGAGGTTGTTACGTAAATTTCAAAGACATGAACATGATATAATCAATGAGAAAGGCATATCTCCTATACAAAATCCTCCGACCCACAGTCCCCTTCAGGTTCACAAAAAAAATTGTTGGTACGAAATGTCTCTGTACGACGCGTGCCGTGGACGAACGTCTAGGAACATCTAAAATCCACGACTTGACATTTTGAATTGCTAACTGGTAACTGTAAACTGCTTGCTGACTTCACAGTTTTAATTGCTAACTGATAACTGCTTTCTGACATAACATTCTGAATTGCTAACTGCTTTCTGGCTTGTCTAATTGATTTGCTAACTGCTTACTGACTTTTTCTGAGTACCAACAGAACAAGCGGCCCGGAGGAAAGGACCCCCCCCACCCCCGCCCCAAAGTCCCTTTTAAGTTCACAGGAATATTTCGGTACAAATGTCTTCATACGACACGTCTCGTCGACGAATCGTCTAGAAACATCTACAAAACGTGTCTTCACATTTTGAATTGCTAACTGCATTCTGACTTCATACTTCGAATTGCTTACTGCTAACTGCTTTCTGACTTCTCAGTTTGAATCGCTGCTTTCTGACTTGACTTTCTGAATTGCCAACCATTTACTGACTTTTCTGAGTATCGACAGAACAAGCGGGGAAGGCAAATCCCTCTGCCTCAAAGTCCTTCTCTGTTTGACAAAAAGTATTGCTGGTACGAAATGTCTTGGTACGAAACGTCCTCTGGGTGAAACGTCAAAAACATATAATATCCGCGACTTGACATTTTGAATTACTAACTGCTTTCTGACTGCACACTTCGAATTTCTAACTGCTTTCCGACTTCACATTTCGAATTGGTAACTGCTTTCTGACTGGACATTCTGAATTGTTAACTGTTTGCTGACTCCACAATTCGAACTGCTAACTGCTCACTGCTTTCTGTCTTCACATTTCAAATTGCTAACTGCTTTCTGACTTCACATTCTGAATTGCTAACTGCTTACTGACTGTTTTCTGAGTACCGAAAAAACAAGCGGGGAAGGCAAATCCCTCTGTCTCACAGTCCTTCTCAGGTTTACAAAAAGTTTCGTTGGTACGAAATGTCTAGGTACGAAACGTCCTCTGGGTGATCATCAAGACACATCTAATATCCGCGACTTAACATTTTGAATTGCTAACTGCTAACTGTTTACTGAGTTTTTCTGTGTACCGACAGAACAAGCGGGAAAGGGAAATATCTCTGATTCACAGGCCTATTCGGGTTGACAAAAAGTAGTGTTGGTACAGAATGTCTTGGTAAAAAAATGTCCTTTGGACGAAACGTCAAGAAAATCTCTCATCCACGACTTGACATTTTGAATTGCTAACTGCTTTCTGACTTCACACTTCGAATTTCTAACTGCTATATATAACTGCTTTCCGAGTTCACATTTCGAATTGCTAACTGCTTCCTGACTTGACATTCTGAATTGCTAACTGCTTACTGACTTTTTTTCTGAGTGAACAAGCGAGGAAGGCAAATCCTTCTGTTTCACAGTCCTTCTCAGGTTTACAAAAAGTATTGTTGGTACGAAATGTCTAGGCACGAAACGTCCTCTGGGCGAATCGTCAAGACATATCTAATATCCGCGATTTGACAACATCTAATATCCGTGACTTGACATTTTGAATTGTTAACTGCTAACTGCTTTCTGACTTCACACTTCGAATTGCTAACTGCTTTCTGAGTTCACATTTCGAATTGCTAACTGCTTTCTGACTTGACATTCTCAATTGCTAACTACTTACTGACTGTTTTCTGAGTACCGAAAGAACAAGCGGGGAAGGCAAATCCCTCTGTCTCACAGTCCTTCTCAGGTTTACAAAAAGTTTTGTTGGTACGAGCTGTCTAGGTGCGAAACGTCCTCTGGGCGAATCGTCAAGACACATCTAATATCCGGGACTTGACATTTTGAATTGCTGACTGCTGACTGCACTTCACTTGCTAACTGCTAACTGTTTTTCTGACTTCACACTTCGAATTGCTAACTGCTAACTGCTTTCTGAGTTCACATTTCGAATTGCTAACTGCTTTCTGACTTAACATTCTGAATTGCTAACTGCTTACTGACTTTTTTCTGAGTACCGAAAGAACAAACGGGCAAGGCAAATCCCTCTGTCTCACAGTCCTTCTCCGGTTTACAAAAAGTATTGTTGGTACGAACTGTCTAGGTACGAAACGTCCTCTGGGCGTATCGTCAAGACACATCTAATATACGCGACTTGACAACATCTAATATTCGTGACTTGACATTTTGAATTGCTAACTGCTAACTGCTTTCTGACTTCACACTTCGAATTGCTAACTGCTTTCTGAGTTCACATTTCGAATTGCTAACTGCTTTCTGACTTGACATTCTCAATTGCTAACTACTTACTGACTGTTTTCTGAGTACCGAAAGAACAAGCGGGGAAGGCAAATCCCTCTGTCTCACAGTCCTTCTCAGGTTTACAAAAAGTTTTGTTGGTACGAGCTGTCTAGGTGCGAAACGTCCTCTGGGCGAATCGTCAAGACACATCTAATATCCGGGACTTGACATTTTGAATTGCTGACTGCTGACTGCTTTCTGACTTCACATTTCGAATTGCTAACTGCTAACTGCTATCTGCTTGCTGACTTCACATTTCGTCGGAATTGCTAACTGCTTGCTGACTTCACATTTCGAATTGCTAACTGCTAACTGCTTGCTAACTTCACGGACCCGTGTGCATTATGTTTTGAGAGTCTGGAGGTACACTGACCGTGTACATGGTCATACGTTGTATTATGATGTCATGGGGGCCCGAACTAATCAGAACATTTTATCAAACCAGACCGGAATTCACTCACATTCGAGTGTGTTCAGTTCTACAGAGTTGCATCCCTTTCCCTATTTTGTTCTAGAAAAACACCGTCTCGAGCATATTGAGCGGTGAGGTTTGCGCAAACTGCAACGGGCGAAGAGAATTCGTTATTTATTTAGCTTCAACGACGCTTTCGACTGCCGGGATCACCTCGTGTCGGACAGTTGTACGGGTGAAGGAAGTCGGAGTACCCGGAGAGAACAATTCGTTGCAATTTGTTCGATCGAGAAGCAAAACGAAGGGTCGGATATGTAAATCAAGCTTCACAATACCAAACGCTTGACCAGTCGTCACCAAAAGTAGAACAATTGATATGTTTATCTGCAACCGGTTGGCTGAAGGTTAAAGATATTCATTGGGCCACTTTAAGAGCAAACTCTCCCTAGACAAGTCGACCTGGAGGATGTTGTTATGCACAAGCAGTAAATAAAGAATTAAATACCTTCGTGCCGAAAAAACAAGCTCCACTAAACATGAACGCTTCTCCGCTGGCGTGATTACGTTTTAGGCAGAAGCGGTAGTTACCGTAACATTTGCGGTGCCAAGACTTGAAACTGGTTTCCAGTAGATTTTCGTAAATTGAATTTCTAACAGTGCATTGTGCAGCAGAACAAAAGCTGCGAGCAAAAACGTGTAACGTAACACCAAGAAGCAACATCAGCAGCAGAAACAATAGTAGTACGAGTAGCAGTGGAAGTAACTGTAGTATTCTTAGATTCAACAATAGCATTAGTAATAGGAACTTCGGAAGTGTTAGTAGCTGTAACAGTGACAGTATAAGTAGATGAGTAGACGTGGTAGCTGTAGTGATAGAAGTTGTAGAGATTTAAATTAGGGGCTCTATAACCATAATTTGCTTAGTTTCTTAACCCTTTACCCAACATAACAGCAAAAACTAGCCAGCGCGAATCCTAAAAATCGCCAGTTAATTTTAATTATTTTTTCATTTTTGTCTCAAAACATAGGTTATGACCCCTCGCTGGAACGAGCTCGTCGAGCTCGTTCCAACGAGGGGCCATAACCTATGTTTTTGTGACAAAAAATAAAAAAAATAGTTATTCAAGAATTTTGTTTGCAAGTGTCGTCTGCTTTTCATGTTAGGTAAAGGGTTAAACGGATAGAATGTGCAACACCGTGTAGGCAGATAAGGGCAAAGATGCTGATCAAGCTGGAGGGTAAGTAAAAATGGTTAATGACTTCGATTTTTATGTCGTGAATACGGATTTGTTGAATGATTCGGAAAAAAAGTTGGTAAAAGTGAACAAGAGATTTGTAGTCTGTCCAAAACAGTTTGAAGCTCTGTTCCTCATTCTTTCCTTTTACGTTCATTTCCTTGCACTCCTGCTAATTTTACTGATAAATTCTATACCCATATCTTTTAAAAATTACTAAATGTATTTATGGACAACATTTTAGAAAGAATATGTGATATATTTTGTCCAGTTCGGATCACATTGTCGAGGTAAGGAGCACCTGATTCCCGAAAGTAAATAAGTTCGATGAATGGAGCAAAATGTTAGACATCAACCATTTTTCGAAGATAATTTAAATAATACGTCATCGGCAGAACTAAAAACTGTAAACCACACACTCCATCTATCATCTGCATATCAAATTATCAAGCGCATTGGACGAACAAGGGGCATAGTTATAAACATGGACCATAAACTGAAACTGCTACGAAGTAAATTTCAAAATGAAACAGCTAAATAAATAAAATGTTCTCGATACGTGCTGGCGTGAACATTTTCATACCAATGCAATGCTCCCGTCATCTGTTTTAATACATACGATACAGTGCATAAAAACTAAAAATATGAGCGGAACTCCGCGTTCCAGTTTGGAGTGAAGTTTAAGAAAAATGTCTAGTCAATTAGATTGGCCTCGCTCCAAAGGATCTGTCCAGATCTAATTTACAGGACGAGTTTTGTAAATTTCACTATGAATTGAGGGCGAGTAGAAGATTTTTTTTTATCGCCTGGCACAAAACCAACACGTTTTTGTTTAAACGTAAACAGTCGACAAAAGGGCCATGGCTTATTTCTCTCGCAGGAATAAAAGTGCGCTTCGTCCGAAATGTTACAGAATCATGGTGTTTTACCCCTTTTGAACTATGACTTAATGGCCGGGAGAAGGTCAGCCATGTGATACAACCCCCACCCACCCAAAAAAAACCCCCAAAAACAGACAAGCAAGAAAAAAAATAATAATACAATAAATGGATTTTTTGTTTTCCCAATCTCATGTAAGATCTTGAAGCTACCACCTTATATCCAGATCCATATAAAAACAAAATATCACATGAGAGAGAATTTAGAAAGAAGATCAATTTGCGACAGTTCTTAACCCTTTACCCAATGTAACGGCCAAAACCGGTCAGCTATATTCACAAAAATCGCCAATTAATTTTCATTATTTTTTTCATTTTTTGTTTCAAAAACATAGGTTATAATCCCTCTTTGGAACGAGCTCGTCGAGCTCGTTCCAATGAGGGGTCATAACATATGTTTTTGAGACAAAAAATGAAAAAAATAGTTATTCAAGAATTTTTTTTTGCAAGTGCCGTCTGCTTTCAATGTTAGGTAAGGGGATAAAATGCGTAATGACAATACACATACAGTATACGATAGGCGATCCGTCAACGCACACAGTGAGGAACTGGTCCAACCACTGCCCTACCCAGCAGACAATTATAGATTGTAGTTAGGTACTAAATGGGTTGCTCTTTCTATGATATTTACGGTTGTAAGAAAGTGCAGTATCTTCAACTTGAAGATTAGTGAGTCTTGTGCCGAGATTCGATTTCATTCGAAATTATGTGCCTGATTCTTTCTTTGGGATTCGATTCTAGCTGAAATTTGAGATTCGAGGATCCCTACCCCAGAGAGAACAGATATTTTTCAGTAGCGACGTGCTGAAGAGTAATTTGAGTAAGCAAAAGATTTCGTCTTGTGCGGGCCTGCAATTGAGCCACAAAGTGGGCACTTGTCAACAAGTAAGATGAATTAATAAAACTGGAATTTAAAGAACCCTTGTATAATATCAGTCATCGAATGCACTTGCCAATCACGGCGATACTTTTTTGAATGTGTTTGAAAACACTCCACTTTGTCTTGGAACACACCATTCCATGTGGCAGTTGCTCTTATGTTCTAATTTAAGTTTTCGTTCAAATGAGTGTTTATACTTGTATCGTATGCACATATCAAAAGTAGCGTAGAACATTTTCGAAGTGCATATAAACAGGTTTCTATTTACCGCCATTGTTGTAAATTTTCTGAGGAGCCAAAGACATGAAATTGAAACGTTATTCAAGTGTTACGTGATGAAAACCGAGTGAATTATATTGACCAAATAAATAACTCTTCTATTGTTATGCATTTAACGCTTCAGGTCATGAAGTTATTTTCTTCCTTCCACACTTCGAGTTTTTGTTTTAACCCTTTACCTAACATGAAAAGCAGATGACACTTGCAAACAAAATGAGCTCGTTCCAAATAGGGTCATAACCTATGTTTTTGAGCCAAAAAATGAAAAAAATAATGAAAATTAATTGAAGACTTTTGTGAAACCCGCGGGCCGGTTTTGGCCGTTACGTTGTGTAAAGAGTTAATATAAATAACTCATTGTTTCCCTGTTGGACTGTAATTATAACAATTACATGATTTTGAAGGGCATTACAGTGTATTAACGCCTCAACAGAAATGGTTAACGAAGTCGAGGGCCGCTAATAAGCTCAATGGCTGTTAACCATTTCTGTTGAGCCGTTGATACACTGTAATGCTCGACAAACCATGCTATTTCTATTATTGCCACTTTCGTACATCGGGTACATTACAATTAAATTATATGGGAAATAAGATAAATAAATGGAGTTTGACGTTTTACAATTTAAAAAAAACAGCGACACTATCGTCTGATTTGTTGACAAACAAACTGGGTAACATGACTATCGTCTGATCAGTCTGCGGCGAAATTTAGAAAGTTAGATGATGAAATATATCTTCGAAATGCGAACTTAAGGCAAAGAGTTTATTCATCAAAGATGTCATTACTTACTTTATGTGTATCGCTTCATATATTTGATACATTATCTATCCGTGACACAAAGGGAAACAGTTGAAACAATTGTGTTAATATAACAATAACATGACTTTGGAGGGCATTGTGGTTTATTAACGGCCCAACAGGTGTGAATAACAGCCCGACAGCTTCTTAAAGGCCCGAGACGAAGTCGAGGGCCGTTAATAAGCTGAAGGGCTGTTATTCACACCTGTTGGGCCGTTAATAAACCACAAGGCCCGACAAAGTCATGTTATTACTATTATTACCACTGGGATTCTGAGAAAGTTTTCACCCCATGCCTTATATGGCATCCGCCAACAGCTAAAAGATATGCGAATATAAGTCAACTAAGACTTTCCATATATTAATTTCTATTTTCTGAACAAAACCATACAAATACAGTGTATTGATGTCAATGGAGCCTGGTCCCTAAATTGACTCCTTTTATATCAATATTTTATCATTTCACTGGGGCTGGGGGCATTTAATTCTTTAGCAGTTGATATGAAATCCACATTACTTTTCCAAACGCTGTGATGATCAAATTAAATAATTTTAATGTTTGACAAGGGCTAATTGAGGCAACTGAATTTTTTAAATCAGAACACTGTTAATTTATTAATGAGACAATACAATTTGTTTAGCAACTGTTTTTAATGAATAAAGGCTTGAAATGTATACATACTTACTTACTTTTTACAGCTGTTTCTTCTTATGAGCCTGGCTTTACTGGACAGTTTACATATTCAATAATTTAAATAAAACCACATTGTTTACGAGTTGAAAGCATTTCCGAAAACCGTCTCCACTTCCGAGTGAACGACAGCGGGAACAAAAGTCACGTGACGTGTCGGGCTGTTATTGAGATGGTCAACCCAATAACGGCCCGACACGTCACGTGACTTTTTGAAGTAGAGCGTTACGTTCTTGTAATGCCCTATTATACTCTGTTAATGTACTAGAGAACGCCCGCTAGAGTGGTAATAATTTTATATAAACGACAATGCGCTTTCCCTTTACAGAAGGAACAATAAGGTCATTTGAACACTCGCCCATTCCAATAAATTGCTTAGATCTCACAATTGTATCATACAAACACGTGCAATAGGAAATGTTTTCGTCTTTCAACGCATAGAGATTCTTTGATGAAACATGTGTCCGGATCAGGGGTGTAACTATGGAGGGGGTGAGGTGGGTGGGGAGTTGTTGTGGGTGTGATCAATTGATAACGAATGTCGAACAAGGAACTGGGAATAAGTAACGATTGTCGCATCCATGGTATTTTCTTAAGACTACATTTGCTACTTGAGCTTGCGTCGCAAACGAAATCGGTCTCATAAAAATAGAGGTCTGTGGCAGATTCGGTTCCAGTATGACAAAATTTGGAATCCGGTACAGGCCAATTAAATAAAAAGATGGGAAGACCATGCATCACGAATACCACACGCATGTATCCACAAACAAGAGAGAACGGTGGCTAAGTAGTTGCGGCAACGTCAATCCGAGACGTCCACGTTTCGATCCCGGCAACTGCGTTGTGTCCTTTGGTAAGGCACTTATTCCCGATTGCCCACGTGAGGACACGGTGGCGCTGTATACTACGTTATGCACGACGATTGTGCACCTCTCTTCAACCAGTGCTAGCGCTGCTTGTGTGGAGTTAGTACGTTGGGGAGTCTGACAGTTGCTCGCCATTGCTGGGATGTTCTTTTCGGGTACTCCTGTAAAACTGTCCGACACGAGGTGACCCTGGATGTCGAAAGTGTTGTTAAGCTCCAATAAAGAAATAAAGAAGAAATCCATAAACAAATTTTCTGAGTCTTGAACTAGAATCCCTACTGACAAATATTCCAACTACATCATCTAGGAATGCCTTTAACCCTTTACCCAATGAATCGCCGGATCCGTCCGCGTAATATGCAAATTCAGCAGTTGAAAAAATATTATTTTTCAAAAAAATTCAACAAAACCATATCATGTGACCCCCGAGCTCGTTCCAACGAGGGGTCACGTAATAATATATAATAACACTTTGGCCAGCCGCTGATTTGTCGCGGTTCTCGGACGAGAAGGCCATGGTTTCCCCTGTACTCCCAACTGCCTCCCTATTCCCACGCTTCTCCTCTCCTCCCAACACTCGGAGACGAACTGCTTGATGATATCCCTTGTCCCATTCTTCCCAATCTCTCCGATTAGCATATTAACCCTCTCCTTTGAGTCTCCCCCTAACCACATGTCCTTTATTCTCCCATCCCACTTCCCCATTATACTCCCAGTGAATCTCATTCTTTTAGACTGATACTTTGGGCATTCTAGAAGAAAGTGTTCCAGGGTCTCCACCATGTCAAAGTTACACATCTGGCACTCCCTTTCACCGTCTTTCCAAATTTTTCCCCTCAGCTCCAGGGATCGCGACCTCAGCTTGACCAACAGTGACCCCCAAAGGTGCCATCAAGGTACTCTTCAAAACCTGGCTTCACTTTATCACGCAGGCCACCCAAAGACCTCTTTGATTTGACCCCCTCTCGCCAATTACGGTTTCAATCCTCCATGACCCTTTCTCTGACGATTTTTTTTACCCTGGTTTGCCCCAACGACCAGGTCCGAGATCTCCAATGAGTAGTTCTCTACTAGCTCCCTCACTTGGACCATACTCCCCGTTTTGATATTTGAGTTGAAAATTCTCAGGAACATTACTTTACACCATCGGCTGTCGGGGAGATTTATCAAATAATTAAGATAACCGAGCTTCAGCAGGTCTATCCTGTCCTTGATCCTCATCCACCCAAGCTCACCCCTGATTGCTTCTAGCGCTGCGGCATTACTCGACCCCGTTATCCATCGGCCTGCATCGTTCTGCAGGATTTCCAAGCTCTTTACGGCCGTCTGGTTTAGGGGTACCACTTCCGTACCGTATGTTATACTTGGCAGCTCCACTATTTCCCAAATGGTTTTCCCCACGAAAACCTTATTGAAACTGTTTCTCCCTATAAGTTTCATTTGGTTAAGGATTCGCTTCCCCTTCAGAATCAATTTATTTGTGTGGTTCCGGTAGATGTCTCTTCCTGTAATGTTTATATTTACCCCCAAATACTCGTAATCACCTGTCTCTCCCACACTGAGAAGTTTGCTGCTCTCTTCCGGAATGCAGAACTCACCCGCTCTCCACCATCGAGTGGGGTCCACTTTGCGGCCCACAGGTATAACTTTGCTCTTGCTTTCATTAAGTTCGAGTCTCCATTTGCTCCCATATTTCCCAGCATTTTCGTTAGCCCCTCTTCGCTTTCTGACACTAGAACCATATCGTCTGCAAAAAATAGCCCTGGGATCTTCAAATCCCCAACTGCTACCCCCTCCTCGCTACACAGGAGTTCATCTCCTAAACCTTTGATGTACAATGCAAACAGGATTGGCGAAAGGATACACCCCTGTTTTAGGCCTGTCTCCATAGGCACACGTTTCTTTGTAATGTTTCCCAGGCTAAGTTCAGTCTGTACATCTTTATATAATGCTTTCATAATTCCAACAAACTCGCCTCCTAAGCCCATAGCCTCCAGCTTGCGCCACATACCTTCCGTCCATACTCTATCGTATGCCTTTTTGATATCCAAAAAGGCCATAAACATCTTTTTCTTTTTTGCTTTCGCGGATTCTATCATTTGGGATAGTGTGAAAAGATGGTCAGTAACTCTCCTTCCCTTCCTGAAGCCATTCTGGATTTCTCCCAAAAAAACCCTTCTCCTCAATCACCTCCTCTAGTCTCCCATACAGGACTTTACAGAAAACCTTTCCAATATTGCTACTGACAGAGATCCCTCGATAGTTATCCAAAACGTCTTCCCCCCCCCCCCCCTTTTTGTGTATAAATGTCACTTTACTTTCTCTCCACTCATTTGGGACCTCTTGACTTTCTATGGCTAGATTGAATAGGGCAGTTAGGCTTTCCACGAGTTCCTCTCCCCCTTTTTGATAAACTCGTTAGGAATTTCATCCACTCCTCCCGCTTTTCCATCCCTTAATTTTGATATCACCTTTCGCACCTCCTCCGTTTTAATTTCGCTGCACGCGATGCTCGATAGGTTTTCCTCGACCGGATTCGGACACTCTGGTGGGCTCCCCATGCCCCATCGCTTATCGTTTACCTTTTCCCAGTGCTTGACCAGTTCTGATGCGACTTGATCTTGCTCGTTTGTAACTCTGCCATCTCCTTTAATACTCTGTGGGTTACTTCCTTTGTTACGTTATTCACCCATTTCCAAAATACGTTCGAACTCGACCCCCTGTCGTTCTTATCGTCCTAATAAGACTGCTATTTCGTACTCTCCGATTATCGTCTTTAATCTTATTTACTTTATTTCGTGCTTGGTGGTATTCTTCCTTAGCAACTGTGGCCTCATTGCTTTCCGCCCCCTTAAGTTTTCTACTTCTCCTGTATGCAGCACATTTAGCTTTTCTTCCCTTTATGGCCCTTTTCAGTTCTTCGTTCACTCTGTACCCAAGTTCCCGTGTTGGCACCCTGACCTTTCCTACACTTTCCTTTCCTGCCTCCACAGGCTCGAAACTATGACGTCGGCCATCTTCTGGACACTGCCCCTCCTGGGTACGGTTGCAAGCTTTGGTTTCAGTTTTTCATTGAACTTCGCCCAGTCAGCATATTTTTTGAGTTCCCAAATCTCCTTAGAGCTTCCTTTGCTTTTTACTAGAGTTTTGGCCATGATCGTCACTGTAATCAAGTTGTGATCACTATCCACCTCTATTTTACCCTCATCATCCACTTCTACCCCTATCACCTCCCTCCATAAATTAATATCTATGAGGATGTAGTCGATTATTGATTTTCTGTCGTTCCTCTCCCAGGTACATTTCCCCTTACACCTCGCGTCCCTGTTCAGAATCTTCAGACCGAGCTCGTTTGTGAAGTTCAACAGCTTCCTTCCATTCCTGTTGACTTTATTGTCCCCACCCTCTATGCTTTCTTCATCATTACCTATGTGGCCATTAAAGTCACCTATCAGAATTATACCGAGCCCCTTGTTTTGTAGTTCGGTGATATTGGACCTTAGTGTTGAGTATATCGAATCATTCCATTCGGGTTTGCTTCCCTCCACCGCACAATACACAACCCCAAGGGCAATACTTTTGTTTTTCAGACTGATCCTTACCCATCCATTTTTTTTCGATACCTCAGCCGGGGTGCTGATGTTTTCCAGGTCTGTGATCAGCGATGGTTTTCAATCCTCTTTAATGTACATGCCCACCCCTCCCCCTTTTTCTGGCCTCCCGTTCGCCCTACACCTATCCATACGTACCCCCTTACTTAGTCTACCCGTTCCTCGTGTCTTACCCACGTTTCGCTTAAGCCCATGACGCCAAACTTCTCTGTCTCAATCAATGTAGCAATTTCACTTACTTTCCGGTGGAGACCCTGGATGTTGCTATAACCCACTTTCAGGATGTCAAGGTTCATTGGCTTCCGCCTACTGGTCCCATTATTATCTAGTCCCTGTATGTTTGTATATCCTACCTTGTGTACCTGTGCTTTCCTTGGGAAGCTATTCCTATTGATTTGTATTTTTGGTCCCTTTTCCTTATCCCCCTTGTCCCATTTTTTACACCTCTGGTTCGTGACACATTTCCTGTGATTATTCCCCCCTTCACCGACCCCCCCCCCCCCTGCCTATACCAAAAAAGGCTCCACCACCACCTGCAACATATTTCTTCCTAAAACCTCTGTACCCCAATTGTCTACAAAGGGTATCCCAAGTTTCTTACAATACTCCCCCCCCCCCCCAATTCCTCGTTGGTCCCAACGATCCGAGAATTACGCTCGCCCCCACCACCTAGTACTGGGAGAAGCCCCGAAACCACTGCCTGTGCATTCTTGGCATTCAGTTGAGTTATTAAGTCCTTGTAAGTCTCAATAAGCTGAACTGATTTTCTCTCCCTGATGTTGTTGGTCCCCACGTGTACAACAACCACTGGGTCTGGGCCTGACCCCTTTACTAATCCACCCACTCTGTCCCTTAGGTCCTCCACCCTAGCCCCCGGAAAGCACAAATTGGTCCTGTTGACACTGTCCGGCCCACACACCACCCTATCCAACCCCCGCACTATACTACTCCCTGCAACCACCAACAGCCTCTTCCTGTCCTTTCCTGTCCTCTTTCCCGTCCTACTACCCCTACTACCCCTGTTACCACACCTGTCCCCACTGGGCCGGCTCGCAATCTTGCACTTCCCCACACTAACCCCCATGCCTACCTCCACCCCCACCTCTTCAGACCCAACCTGCTCCTCAGAATTCTCGAAATTACCTAACACACTGAATCTATTTTGGACACTGCACACCACCTTCTGCCCACTCCCTCTACAAGCCACCTTGTCCTCGTTTACCACCTTCCTAACCTTCCCTCTGACTCCTGCCCTGACAGACTCCACATGGTCATCGCTATCTCCCACACTATCCGATTCTAAAAGAATACGCATTTTCGCCCTCCGACTCACACTACTGGCCTGGGAATTTGACACTCTAGTCCCTACTTCTCCTCTACCCTCAACCCGACGCATCTTCCTATTCCCAAACGACCCACTATCCACGTCAAAAGTCCGCTTCCTACTACCCACCACCTTCCATCCCCCATCAAATGCCACCCTAACAGGGGTAACTCCAGACTTCCCTGCCCTCCCCAGTCCCCCCCCCCCACCACCTGCACCTCTTCCTCCAACTTCACATATGCATCTAGCAGCTGCATTAGCTCTACGCAGATGGCACACATCCCCAACTCCCCCAGCTCACACCCATCAACATACACCATATGGCAGTGCCTCCACACATCCGACCGCTGGCCGTCCGTTGGTAACTCACTAGCAGTAGCACCCCTGTCCTGGCCTCAACCACTCCCCCTACCTGGACACCTATATTAACCGCCTCTGCCCTGCTGGTCTGAACCTCTCGCGTCACGAAACACTTACCATCCATAGCCAAAATTAGAATCAGAAGCTTGAATTTTAAAAAGCGGTCGAACTCGTAAACAAAACAAAAAACAAAACACCGAAAATGACCCGCGCGAAGATAGGGAACACGCCACTGATATCCGATAAAGAAACTAAACAAAACACTAATATAACTATCTTTTATTAAAAATCACATCTATACAGCCCTAAAACAATATATATATATCTACAGAACACCTGGAAGAAAAATATAGATACTTGAGCTAACTTTTGACAACTGAATCGAAATACTCCCTGTTGGTTTGGATATGGACATATGCATGTGATATGGTTTTGTTGAAATTTTTTGAAAAATTTGAAAAAATAATGTTTAAAATAATAAATTTTTATATCGCCTGCGTTGGGTAAAGGGTTAAAGAAGCATGCCTTGATGATGTGTTTAGAGTATTTTATCAGTCAGGACGTGAGAAGTCACACTCGGGACAATTTGGGACCCCACCTCAATTGGACCTAATCACAACGTACTTGGAACGGATAAGGATTAAACAGCTTACAGCAATTCAGGATTCGAAAGAAAAAATCGTGGGTGACGATATGGATCTAAGCGTTTTTCAAGAGGCGATGAAACTGGGAGCTGGGCACAGGTTTAGGTATCCCTCCACTTTTGTCCACACACTTATGCTATTAGATTACATAGCGAGTTGAACATTTTTAGAGCATGAAAACGAGTCAGTGTAGAGGAATTCCTGCAGTGTTTGATTTGCTCACGTAAATACGCCGATTTCCATCTTCAGCTGCTTCTGCAACTACAACTCTCTTCCAACCTGAAGGTTTGAAGATGAATGAAGTAGAAAAAATAGGCCGGACCTGGACAAGACCGCGCATTGCACGCCTAAAAAGGGAGACCTGCGCATATTCATGCGTTTTATTATGCACGATTATACTATGTGTCGTATCCCCCCGAAAAAAACGTCACCAGCTGCGTCAAAGATGCGGTATAGTTATCTCCCCGTCCCAACCCTACACTTTTACACGTCTTTCCACGCAGTCGTTGAGGCCAGAGAATGAGAATCAATGACATGGCACTTCCGTGAATACGTTGTTCAACTCTTTTGCACGGGCCGAAACATGATAGGTTCGGTTCTTCTCTTCAGTTTGTCCCCCTCTACTGTCATTGATTTCCCACCGCCCCGCCTCTGCCTGGTTGGTTTTATTCCTTTCTTTTTCAGTTCAATATGCTCCATTTCTAATGCATGCACAAATACATTTCTTGATCAACTATTTTGTTTCTCAAAGCACTATTGTAAATGCTTCTTCCTTTGCCCATGCTAAATTTTTGTTTCTATGAAGTAATTTTTCTATTGTATTTATTACAGTGACCGAAGTATATAGAAGGTGTATCACGAATACAGTGAGATTTAACCCATACCTTCATCTTGTTGGTACTGGTGATATGTGGACCTGGGAAATGGATGAAGTTTGTTTCTGTATTCGAAATCGCTATGATAGTCCTCCAGTAACCTTCTCAGAGTTTCAGGTAAGGGGTTATCGAAAGTAGTTACTGGGTGCACTTAACACACTTTCAAATAGTTTGAAAGACAACATTGTGCCGCAAGCAAACATCACCATTGCCAAACAGTCCTACAATAGTTTACGAGGCTCACAAAGTATTTCGGTTCTGAATCACTCACTTCTGAACAATCACCCAGATGGCAACCAAGTCGGTCCATGGAATTTAGACTTCAATGGCTTTTAAATAATTTGCGATGTGTTTTATGTGACGCGAATAGACATTAGTCTGTTTTCAATCACGTTTGATAATTCCATTTGAAAAATGCTGTACAAAGTCCTGAAGGTAATTTACATGTTAAATTAACTAATTTTTAACGTTGGTATTTTAACGGGAATATTGTCACTAATCACCACGGTAAACCATGATTTACCATGTGCATGGGTCAATACTCTGATTTACCTGATGAACAGTAATACTTCTTTTACGGTTTTTTTTTCTGATGATATGTCGTGGGCACTGTGTGTTACATAACATCAGTACGCTATGTGACAACACAAAGTATTCTCATTTGATATATTATATCTCACATGACTTTTCCTTCCCCTGATTGGCTTAGAGGAGCTGTACTACTTTCGATAGTTTGCCCTATCGAGGGATAAAAAGAACCGTTCACTATTCCCGCGTACTACTCTGCGCTTTCTAAAAATAGCCGTGATATATTCGAGGACATTCGACCGCAGATCGCAACCCACCCTTTAAGATATGTTTTTTTTCCGGAATTCAGTTTCGTTGTTTCTAAGTTAAAAATGAGAAATTGTGCACAACAGTCTAGGTCTACCATACTATAAGGTACAGCCATGGAATTTCTCGTACACTTGTTGCTTGCGAGATGGTAAATATGTCAAATATTGCGTGAATACATTTATACTAATTAAGGAAATCCACTTTTACAAAAATAATTCCAAAATGTCTGTTTGGAAAAGTTCTATGACAATACAGTACAGTGCCCGTGGACTGAGCGTAATTCACGCGTGGACTGTGATACCCAAGTGTGCGTTTACCAGGTAATAAAAATCATCACCAGCAAACAGTTTAATTAAACCCGGTGCTTCATTAATTAATTTTTTGTTGATTATTCCTATATTTAGTGTTTGGAATCTAATATTATTGCGTTCGTGGAAATATTGCCCACCTGTGGAAAGTGACCAGTCCACAGCCGTACTGTAGATAGTATAGTTAGGGATGGAATCCTAATGGGTAACACAATTTCTCAGATTGTTCGATATATTAATACTTATTGCACAGCATGTCGTTAACTATAACAAAGGAGACGCGGTGACAAGTGGTTACGGCATTGGACTTCAAACCTAAAGGTACCCACCAGGGCCACTGCATTGTGTCCTTGGGCAAGACACTTAATCCTACTTAAGGTGTACTTTGGTGCCATGTACTAAGGTGTAATGCACGTTGATGGTGCGTCTTGTTTTCAACCAGTGCGAACCCTGTTCTTGTGGATTTAGTACGTTGGAGAGTCTTACAGTTACTCGACGTTTGTCGGTGGTTCTATCAGTGTACTCCGGCTTCCTCCACTCTTAAAACTGTCGACAAGAGGTGACCCTGGCTGTCGAAAATGTTGTTAAACCTCAATAAAAAACTACCCAGACTGAGCGGACACTATTCTTCCTTGGAGCCACTATTTTGGCAAAGTCAGCTCCAAGCTATGCAATGTCTTAAACGGGACTATGGAAGTATAGTGCTATGGGTCCAGCAATTCTACCTTCATACACAGTGATGTACTTTGATAGTGCTCACTTGCACACTTATTCAAAGGTGATTCCTCTTTCATTTTCGTGAATTTGGCAAACAACAATGGTGAACAAAGAAAGTAATCGCTTGGCTGGACTGTTTACGTGAAATAATTCATGAGAGGTGGGGGACTTTGTACAAACACGATTGCGCGAATGCGCACAGGTGTTTTACAATATAGTCCCTCGCCTCGAATGAATTATTTCACGTAACCAGTCCAGTCAAGCGATCACACTGTTTATTACTTTTCATTATTAACGATATTAGTATTATATTATTTAACCCTTTACCTAACGTAACGACCAAACCGGCCAGCGCTATTCTCAAAAATCGCCAATTAATTTTCATTATTTTTTCAGTTTTTGTCTCTAAAAATAGGTTATGACCCCCTCATTGGAACGAGCTCGTCGAGCTCGTTCCAATGAGGGGTCATAACCTATGTTTTTGAGACAACAAATGAAAAAAATAGTTATTCAAGAATTTTTTTTTTTTTTTGCAAGTGTCATCTGCTTTTCATGGTAGGTAAAGGGTTAAAAAAACAAAACAAAAAACAATGAAGTCCCCATTACACCCACGGCAACGCGTCTTCGTTTGTGCACATGGATACATGACCCAATTGTTGATTGCATAATTCACTTGTGAAGTTATCGTTTATAATCAAACCCGGAAATCCCACTAAATCACACTTTTGAAAGTAATAAAAAGAGATAATGAATGATTCCAGATTTTTCGAAGATGAATAACTCTTTATATCTGATTGCCCATTAGGCTCCGGCATCGACATGGTTTACTGAATAGAATACACACATTTGAGGCTATACTGGATGGTTTCCTTTATGAGGCGGACAATCTTATAATGCTCCATAATCCGCCTAAAATATATCATCGACGTTTCTAGTGAGACGTTTTGTTTAATGGTGGGAAGTAGCCACAGTTTTACCACGGGTTGTATGGTATATCTCGTATAATGGTTGGAGGTGGAGGTTTGATTTTTCAGATTCGGTTTGAGGAAAAAAACTCGGTTTTGGTTTGGTGTTTTCTGTGTGTTAAGAACAGATAGTAAATAACACTTCAGGTTCCTTTATTATTGATTTATGGGTGCTTAACGTCACTTACTTATGCACAATGGCTAATCATGACCGTGACAGTTTTACGGATGGAACAAGCCGGAGGACTCGGAGAGAACCACTGTGCAGCGACGAGCAGCTGCTAGCTCTCCAACATCGTAACTCCACACTGCAGCGCAGGCAGGGTTAGATTGGTTGAAGACATGCGCATCATCGACGTGAAGTACGCCTTAGTACACGGTGTCATCGTGCCCCCGTGTGCACAATCGGGGTAAGAACCTTGCTGAAGGATACAACGCGGGAGTCCGAATTGATCGCTCAGACGGTCACCCATCCGAGGAATAACCGGGCTCGACGTTGCTTAACTTCGGTGAGCTGACGTGATCCGGTTCCTTTACTTGGAACAAATCCGCAATCGTTTGTACGACACCACTCACCACAAAAGCCCTGTCTGTACTTGGTTCAGCCTGACATCCCTTTGGATTCCAGGAGATCAGTTTCTATTCAGTTAGGAAAACCCATAAATGAGGGTAACAAATGAATATAGTTTATCTAAACTATGTTGTGTTCTCATTGACAGGTTTTCTCCCTTATTGATTCGTCCAGTGGGACAAGTCAGTAAGGGAGAAAATGTGACAATGAGAACACGGCGTATTTGCCCCTGTACCGGATAGACTTAGTGACGAGAGTCCATAGTGTCGCTAGTCCAGTTGCCCCCGGTAAAGTAGTTTGAGCATTTTATCCACACACACAGTAAAATCGTCCGCCCGGTTTTTGCTGGATCTTGCGGTTCGGTTTTCCAGTTCGCCTTAAAAAAACCGGAACCAAACCAGAAAACCGAAAAATCGTCCAGCCCTAATAACGTTGTGCCAAACTAATCGTGTTCGTCATGTTTTGAAAGCATCCGAAATGTTCTGGATAATGTTTCTGGAAATAACATTCACGTCTTAAATAAAGTTGTTCTGCGTGTTAATGATATGCCTGATGTTGTGTGTTATTTCTTTTTTTCACTTGCTTTGCACTAGCTACATGTTATTGTACAATATGTATTGAGGAAAGCGTTAATTTTGGCAGTCCCTGTTCACTGAACGCTATTTCTATCAAGGGCATGAAATTAAGCTTACAAAAAAATTCAGATTTGCAAACGAGAATGTTGCATCATTTCCATCACAACCTAAGATCTGAAAGACACTTTATGTGACAAAATATACTGTTAACCCTTTACCCAACATGAAAAGCAGACGACACATGCAAAAAAAAAATCTGGAATATCTAATTTTTTTCATTTTTTGTCTCAAAAACATAGGTTATGACCCCTCGTTGGAACGAGCTCTACGAGCTCGTTCCAACGAGGGGTCATAACCTATGTTTTTGAGACAAAGAATGAAAAAATAATGAAAATTAATTGGCGATTTTTGAGAATAGCGCTGGCCGGTTTTGTCCGTTACGTTGGGTAAAGGTTTCAAAGTTTTTGTAAAATCTAATTGGACAGAATAAGATTCTCTGTTTCAAACATGGGGAATGGAGGCTTAGCATAAATATTGAGAGACTTTTACACGAACATTGACATTCGTGATGGCAAGTTATAATTTGTTCCCCTATCTTTGTTGTCTTGATTGTTGAAATGTGCTGGATGTAATGTTCTAAACCTTCAATGTATTCTGCTGAGACCACCATGTTTATATAGTGTCATCTTGGAACCGAATAGTTCCCTTGCTTTTGCTTGGGTATTATTTCGTTCCACTCCAACACTATGAGAGCATAGTACCCTTAGCGAAAGGTATTAATGTGTAAATATTTCATCAGTTAAGACAACGAAACACTAAGCTTGCTCCATCACTCCAAAACAGATTTCGAAAAAAAAAAAAAAATCAAAGAGAAACGCTTTTGAGTTTTTTTCAAAATATCCCAGCCAATCGAAAACATATCGGGATAGCTGTGAGAAGAAATTGGTGACTGACAAAAAAGTTCACTTTTATCCTCCGCACCAAAACTGACTTCCTTGCCTGTAACTGTATAGCTTGACTTTCGGTACCATACAACTCGATATTTTCAACATGGCAGGCCTCTCCCATATAAATTTGACCACAATGCTACAAGGACAGTTTCCGACAGATAAGACAAGTCTTCGCGTGTTCTGTGACCCTCATTCCGAGATAACCCGCTTTAAACATGAAAGTACATTTTTGAGCCGCGAGGGCAACAACCTGAAGCCACCATGTGCTTTGTGTCACATTTAGTCTACAATTGTATTTTCTCTCTTTTCCTTTTTAATCTTACATCCAACCTGATTCAAGCCAACAAATTAAATCCACAAAGATGATATATTTTCACTTCAAAGGTAATATGAAATACATGAAGCCTTTCAGTTGCTGCACTTCACAAATATGGGGTTCAAACATTCTACCAGATAACTGTAACGATCTTCGTATTGGAAGCTTTCAACGGTATGCGACATGCATTTATGCATATAATTACATTATTTTTTACATATTTAAAGTTGCTTCTCAAAAGACTGACAGATATTTTTATTACCCCACAATAACCATTCATTTTCACAACAATTCCTGATCAAGTCTTGTTTGCCTAAGTGACCAATGGAGGGAATGGGGTCTTGCGATTACGAGCCAACTCAAAGGCCTGTATTTAAGATTCAGGAGTCAAATCTGAATTTTAGGAGTCAAATTCACACAGGCTGCTTACTTGGTCGGTCATTGTAAGGCTTAATGATGAGATGCACAATTCCCAGTAACTGAGAGTTACCATTACATTTCTGCCGACACACATTGTTTAAATACAGACAATATCTGACTTCTGAAGGATATAAATGCGTGCTTGGTTGCGATTTGTTTACGTTACCATTTATAGAGCATTAAAGCTTTAAAAACACTTTTGCGAAGGACCTATTGCGTTTTTAACCCTTTACCTAACATGAAAAGCAGACGACACTCGCACAAAAATTCTTGAATAACTATTTTTTTCTCATTTTTTGTCTCAAAAACATAGGTTATGACCCCTCATTGGAACGAGCTCGTTCCAAAGAGGGTGCATAATCTATGTCTTGGACTCAAAAAATTATAAAAATAATGAAAATTAATTGGTGATTTTTGAGAATAGCGTTGGCCGGTTTTGGACGTTACGTTGGGTAAAGCGTTAATGTACGAAACTAGGGAAAACGAATCTTCACAAAAGAATATTTTTCTTATTTGTGGAGCCATATGACTTTTATGTTTTTGTGTCCAAGTCACTGGAAGCACTCACGTTGAAACAACGCTCAGTTTTTCGGTTACAGCGCACAGTCTTTTTGTTTTTTGTAATGTTGAACAAATTTTGAACAAACGCGCTAAACAAATCTATCCGAGGATCATAAAATTGCAAGGCAGCAGTTTCGATCGAAATGAAATGTATTTTTTATGTGTCCGATAATTAAATCTAAAATTAAAATGATATAGTTAATCAAGTTATTTTTTTTATTTATTTACTGAAGTTTAATGACACTTTCGAGAGCCAGGGTCACCTCGTGTCGGACAGTTTTACGGTTGAAGGCAGCCGGAGTACCAGGAGAGAAGCACTGAGCAACGGGGAGCAACTGTGAGACTCCCTAAGGTACTAACTCCAAACAAGCAGGGTCAGCGTTCGTTGAAGACAGGTGCACCATCGACGTGCATTACGCCTTAGTACACAGCTCCACAGTGCCCCCCACGTGGGCAATTGGGATTAAGTGCCTTGTCCAAGCACACGGCGCAGTTAGCCCTAGCGGGGATCAAACCATGCACCTCCCGGTTTGAAGTTCACAGCCGTAACCACCGAGCCACCGAGCTCTCGTTATTCAAATTATTACAACTGAGATGTGAAAGACAAATCTACCCTTACCATTGTGTTTATGTACACAATGTTCTACCAGTGTCTCATTCTTCTGTGGAAGGTAATACCTGGCCTTAGAAAGAAGAGCTCGCCTCTGATACAACATTTACATAATATTGATAATATATATGCATCGAAAATCCTCCGAAGGAATACAGATAACGTAGGAATTTGGTGATATTATAAATGCGACAGATTTCTAGACATTTCAGTCCCACTTGGCCGTGAATGAGCTTCAGGAATATATGAAATTTGGTTATTTATTATCTTGCTGTGTCGAAATTGCTGATTTTGTTTTATATCCTGAAGTATTATGCTAGCGGCCTGAGCAGGAGACAAGAGACAAGGTGAGATTTTCAAAGCGTGGACCTGGGTCACACAGGGCCGAAGTCAATGGGGCTGTGGTTCGTCCTCGTCGGAAACATTCAATAGCCGACGAAAAAGAATTTCTGACAGACAAAACCTAGTTGTACGGATGTCCATTTCTGACAGATTCTCTCGATCTTTCGGCAATATTCCAAATATTGCCGAAAGATCGTGAGAATCGGTCGGAAATGAACATCGGTACGACATGATATTCCTCTTCTGCATAACAGTCTTGCTACAAAAACCCTAATTCCTCCCTCATTCTCAGAGGCGCCGAAAAACCACCTTATCCTATTAACCATGCCCTATTAAGCTGCTAGAAAAGCCGGATATCATAAGGCAAGATACTCTAGAATCGTTATCAGCGGCTTGTCTTTTACAGACTTTTCTCGGCGGATGTCCCCCGGACCTCCACCAAGAGGAAGGGGCTACGCAGCTTGATGGTGAAGAGTGTGGAAGGGGGTCGCCCCCGAGGGCGACCCCACCCACACTCTCGCCCACCTCGGGGCTGTGCAACCAGGGTGTGACTTCGACATACATCTGCTACTTCGCCCCCCTATGTCGGGTGATTGTAATGCTCCTAGCATCGGGCCTGGGGATAAAAAAAACCGAAATATTACCATCTCTTCAAACAACACGATGCCTAGTACATTGGGTTCCTCTTTCGACGAATTGATTCATTTCATAAAAATGCTGCCTATAATCCCGACAATTCATTTTCGAAAGACTATCAATTTATTAAGGTTTTTCATCGAAAAATGCATGTAAAGTGTCCGTCTAAAATTACAAATTGTGTAATGTCCGGTGTAGAATGCTAACAGCTCTCTCCTCTAAACATTCTCGAACTAGATTACTGGCCCTTTAGTCAATTAGAATGTAAGAGGAGGGGTAGGTTGAGTTGTGACAAGACAAAGACACATTAGCAAATTTGTTAAACCAAAATAATTTAGCTCTCTGTCAGTTAATATGTACAATAAAATATTCACCGCAGAAACCATTTAGTTTAAACAGTATTTATTTAGTATTTGACATGTGTATACATTTTACAATAACTATAAAGTTAAAAAAAAGTATGAACAACACTAAATACAGTAGTATACACAGAACAAGGAAAGCAGATTATGTGGGAGAGGGATTCGACAGAAAGCTAGAGCTTATGTAAGTCGTCTCACTGGCAATGTATAACTTACACCCGCAGGTGGTATAAATCAGCGGAAGATCCCACACGTCGTCACATGACGGCCGAGACTCTCTCTCTCTGTTGGGCATTGTATTACAAGCTAGTTGCTACGCCTGGAGATGGAGGGGCGGTTCGTTTAGGCGTCACATAAGTAGATACCGAGCATAGGAAGTCGCATCGGCCGCCAGTCAACAACATGCGGGATTGTTTAAACTTCAAGGTAAAATCAAAAGAAAGAAAGAAGAGAAACCATTTGGACGGCTGTATGTGTGTATTGCATGTCCAACAGATCTGTATTATTTTTGTTGTTCCTTTACTCATCTGTTTGACTTACACATTCTGCAGCAACATGGACTCAGAATGAACTATCACAGGTGTTCAAAGCAATGACAAGTTTAGTTGGATGCGCTATAAAATATGTTTAGTTGGTAATAATTTTGTTCCGACCGTGTACATTCTGATATGTTTACAAGGAGAGAAATACGTGATAAAAACATAAGATCCGTGTGTTTGCAAAACAAATCAATTCTTTGTTAAACTGTGCATACATAATTTATGTTGAAAACCTGTTTTACTGTGAAGAAACTCTAGAGCGGAAATATCATGACAAATCGAGTTTACGTGAATAAAATAAATAGTAAAGATTCACAAAAAGGGCGGAAAAGAAGGTATTGAAAGAATGACGCTGTGAACGGAAATAACAAGCAATACCACAATGCACGCTGAAAGAAGAAAACAAAGACAGCGATGTAATAAAACGAAGGGTATTTACTGTTAAACACACATTAGGGTGGACACAGTTTCGTGTTAAGATAAATGGTAAAGATATGTTTTGCAAAGAGATATTATGAAATAAATCTATTAGAGAATGCACAAAACTTGTTTTATTATATTACTACCACAACAAGCTGCTGAATACCTCCAATCGAAAATCAATTGGGTTAACAATCAACCCAAATCAACAGGTTTGAGTGAATATGAACCCCTTTGGGTTCATATTTACTCAACCCAGTTGTTTTAGTTTGATTTTTAATCCAACTGATTTTAGAGCGTACAAAACTGTGTTCCCTGTCAGTATCGGAAAAATTGTTGTTTACCCGAGCACCAATATTTTCTTTCAAAGTCTCTGGTTTGAAAAAGAACTTTGACCATTTGGCGATACCACAATTTTGATTATTCAAACGAAAGTGAGTCTTTAAAATATTGATTATAAACGAACATTTTCGAGGCTGTTTCGTTGATTATTGTTTGAAAGAATTATACCGAGTCAAGTTTAAAGAACGTACTGAAGGTCAACGATCCGGGAACAGTTTCGGAAAAAAAAATTAACTCTCGCCCCCACCAGGTCGATAATGATGAGAGTCTGACTTCGAGCTTGGTATCAACTGTTTCGAATCTACATCATACCTATCTGAAACAAGCTATGTATGACGTCAATGGCCTGCATATATTTTCGATGCGACAACTTGCCAAACGCGAAATAAAACCTTCGTTCCCGCAATCTTAACACTCAGGACAAACATTACAGCCGAGGTGTATTTGAAAATGCTTTTTGCATGTTTCGTGAACTAGCAACTGTGACTGATAACAAATGATAAAGGTCTTATTTGTCCAATGTGAAGCTGTTATCGCCTGGAGACATTCAAAAGATGGAAGCTCGAACGGAATATTCTGACAGCCAATCGTACGAAGATTTCGAAGGACTGTATATACACAGAACGACTTGTGCCATCGCGGAAAGATAAAACTCGAGACCTGCGGTCTCTCGTTCTATTCATCCGCGCTGGAACTCGTGCCATATGGATTAACCCATTCATACACGCGTGTCGTTCTGTGTTTATTACAGGCCTTCACGTCTATAAAAAAAATTATTAAGACACTCAGCAATTCATTTGACAACTATCAACACAAAGAACACATTTTATCGCCAACCAAATTAGCGGTGGGAACCCGTGTTACTATTTCGTCCCCTGAGCTCCAATGTGTTCTATGTGCCTACTGAATTCAAATTGTAATTGCGGTGCACGATTTGCAGAAAATTCCAGTGAAATTTCGCTTCTTTATAAAAGTTGTCCGGCAACGCTTTCCGTTCCTCACATATGTGCGGAACGGATTTTCATTTTCCGCTTGGTTTGGTGTTGCAGAAGATGGGGATTTCATAGAACGTAATAAATACTTTATTCGGGGTAGTTCAGTGGTTAGGACATTGGTCTTCAAACCTAAAGATCCAAGGCTAGATACTGAATAGCGCTAAATGCGTAGTGTCCTTGGGAAAAACAACTACTTCTTACCGCTAGTGTGGGGATGCGATAGCGCTATGCACTAAGGTGTACTACACTCCGATACTGCTCTGCCTTCAACTAATGCTAAGACAGCCTTCCGATGTTAGAACGTTGTCGAATCTGACCGTTTCCCGCCGCTGCGCGGTGGTTACCTCTGGGTATTCTGGCTTCTTACACCCAAAAAACTGTTTGGTATGAGGTGACCCTGGCTATTAAACGTGTCACTTTTAACAACCAGGTTCAACCCATATCGAACAGTAAATAAAAATATAGTTTATACACTCTTTTCATGTGACATTGTAAAATCAGTGAAAACTCTCAAGATATTTGTAAGGCCACAGTTCTTCCAGATACAAGGAATACAAGGGAACAATCCGTTCAATAAAAATAACAATATTACTTCCAACTCGCTACAGCTGTCACACTGTTAACTTTCAAAATATATAACACAAGTGGTTCTGAGTTACCAAGAGCCATCCTTGAAAACATCCTGTGGTGTAATAACGTCACAACAAGCCAATGTCATTTATATATTATGACGGAACAATACGGTCATAAAAATTTGAACTTCAATTGTTCATAATTCAAACGTCGGGTAAGATCACTCAACTGTGGTGCACAACCACAAATCAGTTTTCAACTACCTGCACCTTATAATCTGCAGATATTAACAGACATAAACTGTCAGCCCAACAAAATGATTTCTCATATTAGTACAGATTTCTCGTAAAACGTTCAGTACTTTCGCCCTGAGATTCTTCGAATCGGGCCTATCTCTGAAACTGAAAGATAGAGAATGAATAATATTGATTAATATTATTGATATTTCTTTTAACCCTTTACCCAACGTAACGATCAAAACCGGCCAGCGCTATTCGCCAATTAATTTTCATTATATTTTCATTTTTTGTCTAAAAACATAGGTTATGACCCCTCTTTGCAACGAGCTCGTCGAGCTCGTTCCAATGAGGGGTCATAACCTATGTTTTTGAAACAAAAAATGAAAAAAATTAGTTATTCAAGAATTTTGTTTACAAGTGTCGTCTGCTTTTCATGTTGGGTAAAGGATATTAATATATGGGGGGGGGGGGGAGAGGTGATAGGGGTAGAAGTGGATGATGAGGGGAAAATGGAGTTGGATAGTGATCACAACTTGATTACAGTGACGATCAGGGCCAAAAATCTAGATAAAAGCAAAGGAAGCTTCAAGGAGTTTTGGGAACTCAAAAAGGATGCCGACTGGGCGAAGTTCGAAGAAAAACTGAAACCAAAGCTTGCAACCGTACACAAGGGGGGCAGTGTCCAGAAGATGGCCGACAATATAGTTGCGAGCCTATTGGAGGCAGGGAAGGAAAGTGTTGGAAAGATTAGGGTGCCAACACGGGAACTTGAGTACAGAGTGAACGAAGACCTGAAAAGGGCCATAAAGGGTAGAAAAGCTAAATGTGCTGCATACAGGAGAAGAAGAAAACTTAAGGGGGTGCAAAGCAATGAGGCCATGGTAGCAAAGGAAGAATATCAACAAGCACGAAATAAAGTAAATAAGATTAAAGACGACAGCCGGAGAGTGCGAAATAGCAGTCTTATTAGGACGATAAGAACGACAGGGGGGTCGAGTTCGAGCGTATTTTGGAAATGGGTGAACAAACGTAACAAAGGGAATAACCCACAGAGCATTAAAGTAGATGGCAGAGTTACAGAAGAGCGAGATCAAATCGCATTAGAACTAGTCAAGCACTGGGAAAAGGTAAACGATAAACGATGGGGCATGGGGAACCCACCAGAGTGTCCGAACCAGATCGAGGAAAATCTATCGAACTTCGTGTGCAGCGAAATCAAAACTGAGGAGGTGCGAAGGGTGATCTCAAAATTATGGAATGGAAAAGCGGGAGGGGTAGACGAAATTTCCAACGAGTTTATCAAAAAAGGGGGAGAGGAACTCTTGGAAAGCCTAACTGCCCTATTCAATTTAGCCATAGAAAAACAGGAGGTTCCAAAGGAGTGGAGGGAAAGTAAAGTGACATTTATTTACAAAAAGGGATTGCAGTTGGTGATTTGAAGATCCCAGGGCTATTTTTTGCAGACGATATGGTGCTAGTGTCAGAAAGCGAAGAGGGGCTAGCGAAGATGCTGGGAATTGTTGGAAAATATGGGAGCAAATGGAGACTCGAACTTAATGAAAGCAAGAACAAAGTTATACCCGTGGGCCGGAAAGTGGATCCCACTCGAAGGTGGAGAGTGGATGAGTTCTGCATTCCGGAAGGTAGCAGCAAACTTCTTAGTGTAGGGGAGACTAGTGACTACGAGTACCTGGGGGTAAATATAAACATCACAGGAAGAGGCATCTACCGAAACCACACACATAAATTGATTCTGAAGGGGAAGCGAATCCTTAACCAAATGAAACTTATAGGGAGAAACAGTTTCAATAAGGTTTTTGTGGGGAAAACCATTTGGGAAATGGTGGGTCTGCCAAGTATAACATACGGTACGGAAGTTGTACCCTTAAACCAGACGGCTGTTAAGAGCTTGGAAATCCTGCAGAACGATGCGAGACGATGGATAACAGGGTCGAGTAATGCCGCAGCGCTAGAAGCAATCCGGGGTGAGCTTGGGTGGATGAGGATCAAGGACAGGATAGACCTATTGAAACTCGGTTATCTTAATTATTTGGTAAATCTCCCCGATAGCCGATGGTGTAAAGTAATGTTCCTGAGAACTTTCAACTCAAATATCAAGACGGGGTGGATCGTCCAAGTGAGGGGGCTAGTAGAGAACTACTCATTGGAGATCTCGGACCTTGACGTTGGGGCAAACCAGGGTAAAAAGATCGTCAGAGAAAGGGTCATGGAGGATTGTACCCGTAATTGGCGAGAGGGGGTAAAATCAAAGAGATCTTTGGGTGGCCTGCGTGATAAAGAGAAGCCTGGTTTTGAAGAGTACCTTGATGGCACCTATGAGGGGTCACTGTTGTTCAAGCTTAGGTCGCGGTCCCTGGAGCTGAGGGGAAAAATTGGGAAAAGCAGTGAAAAGGAGTGCCAGATGTGTAATTTGGGCGTGGTGGAGACCCTGGAACACTTTTTTCTAGAATGCCCAAAATACCAGTCTAAAAGAACAAGATTCGCGGGGAGTATAATGGGGAAGTGGGGTGGGAGAATGAAGGACATGTGGTTAGGGGGCGACTCAAAGGAGAGGGTTAATATGCTAATCGGAGAGATTGGGAAGAATGGGGCAAGGGATGTCATCAAGCCGTACGTCTCCGAGAGTTGGGAGGAGAGAAGAAGCATGGGAATAGGGAGACAGTTGGTAGAACAGGGGTAACCAAGGCCTTCTCATACGAGAACCGCGACAAATGAGCGGCCGGCCAAAGTGTTATTATTATTATTAATCAATAATCGTGGTATTTCGTGATTACAAGTAATCAAAAGTAACCAAATACATTTATAAATTGACAGTAATCATGGTTATTTTTGTGATTACTTTATGATTACTTTTCTTTAAATTGTGGATACAAACTTTTAAAAAATTCTATCAAAATTTATCTTTTGAGAAACGACTTACCTCTAATATAATCTGTGCCCTACAGAAAGTCAGAAAATGTGACAACAGCTTGTGGAATGATCCAGCCATGAATATCTGACTGACACCAACTTCATAATTTGAAGTTCACATCCTAACAGTTTTTTAATAATTATGAATCAACAGTTCCAAACAGTGAAAACTTAATGTTTTGTTGTGATTCTTTATTTTAATGTTCATCAAGGTCTGTTCAGATTTTAGTACACTCTCAACATCAAGCTAATTACGCCTCTGTCAACACAGTGCTCTTTTTTTATTGTTATCAATCATTTGCTTAAAGTTTGATAAAAATAAAACAATATGAGGTGATATCCAAATTAAGGGATGGAAAAGCGGGGGGAGTGAATGAAATTCCTAACGAGTTTATCAAAAAAGGGGGAGAGGAACTCGTGGAAAGCCTAACTGCCCTATTCAATCTAGCCATAGAAAAACAAGAGGTCCCAAAGGAGTGGAGAGAAAGTAAAGTGACATTTATTCACAAAAAGGGGGAAAAAGACGTTTTGGATAACTATCGAGGGATCTCTGTCAGTAGCAACATTGGAAAGGTTTTCTGTAAAGTCATGTATGGGAGACTAGAGTATGTGATTGAGGAGAAGGGTTTTTTGGGAGAAATCCAGAATGGATTCAGGAAGGGAAGGAGAGTTACTGACCATCTTTTCACACTATCCCAAATGATAGAATCCGCGAAAGCAGAAAAGAAAAAGATGTTTATGGCCTTTTTGGATATCAAAAAGGCATACGATAGAGTATGGAGGGAAGGTATGTGGCGCAAGCTGGAGGCTATGGGCTTAGGAGGCGAGTTTGTTGGAATTATGAAAGCATTATATAAAGATGTATAGAGTGAACTTAACCTGGTAAACATTACAACGAAACGTGTGCCTATGGAGATAGGCCTAAAACAGGGGTGTATCCTTTCGCCGATCCTGTTTGCATTGTACATCAAAGGTTTAGGAGATGAACTCCTGCGTAGCGAGGAGGGGGTAGCAGTTGGGGACTTGAAGATCCCAGGGCTATTTTTTGCAGACGATATGGTTCTAGTGTCAGAAAGCGAAGAGGGGCTAACGAAAATGCTGGGAATTGTTGGGAAATATGGGGGCAAATGGAGACTCGAACTTAATGAAAGCAAGGGCAAAGTTATACCTGTGGGCCGCAAAGTGGACCCCCCTCGAAGGTGGAGAGTGGGTGAGTTCTGCATTCCGGAAGGGAGCAGCAAACTTCTCAGTGTGGGAGAGACAGGTGATTACGAGTATTTGGGGGTAGATATAAACATTACAGGAAGAGGCATCTACCGGAACCACACAAATAAATTGATTCTGAAGGGGAAGCGGATCCTTAACCAAATGAAACTTATAGGGAGAAACAGTTTCAATAAGGTTTTCGTGGGGAAAACCATTTGGGAAATGGTGGGGCGGCTAAGTATAACATACGGTACGGAAGTGGTACTCCTAAACCAGACGGCCGTAAAGAGCTTAGAAATCCTGCAGAACGATGCAGGCCAATGGATAACGGGGTCGAGTAGTGCCGCAGCGCTAGAAGCAATCAGGGGTGAGCTCGGGTGGATGAGGATCAAGGACAGGATAGACCTGTTGAAGCTCGGTTATCTTAATTATTTGGTAAATCTCCCCGACAGCAGATGGTTTAAAGTAATGTTCCTGAGAATTTTCAACTCAAATATCAAAACGGGCTGGATGGTCCAAGTGAGGGAGCTAGTAGAGAACTACTCATTGGAGATCTCGGACCTGTACGTTGGGGCAAACCAGGGTAAAAAATCGTCAGAGAAAGGGTCATGGAGGATTGTAACCGTAATTGGCGAGAGGGTGTCAAATCAAAGAGGTTTTTGTGTGGCCTGCGTGATAAAGAGAAGCCAGGCTTTGAAGAGTACCTTGGTGGCTCCTTTGGGGGGTCACTGTTGTTTAAGCTGAGGTCGCGATCCCTGGAGCTGAGGGGAAAAATTGGGAAAGACGGTGAAAGGGAGTGCCAGATGTGTAACTTGGACATGGTGGAGACCCTGGAACACTTTCTTCTAGAATGGCCAAAGTATCAGCCTAAAAGAATGAGATTCACTGGGAGTATAATGGGGCAGTGGGGTGGGAGAATGAAGAACATGTGGTTAGGGGGAGACTCAAAGGAGAGGGTTAATATGCTAATCGGAGGGATTGGGAAGAATGGGACAAGGGATATCATCAAGCAGTTCGTCTCCGAGTGTTGGGAGGAGAGGAGAAGCGTGGGAATAGGGAGGCAATTGGGAGTACAGGGGTAACCGTGGCCTTCTCGTCCGAGAACCGCGACAAATCAGCGGCTGGCCAAAGTGTTATTATATTATTATGAGAAGTTGGTCAACAAAGGTGATTTGACGACAATTCTACTCTTCACAAACTGTACATGTGGGTGGAACTTTAATTTAATCTTTTTTGATTTGTTCAAATGAGAATGTATATTTCACCATGACTTGCTGCCACGAACATATTAATACAGGCAGTCAATAAATTAAATGGTTTTTGCGCGCCGAAGGCGCGCTGGGACGCTGTGGGGCAAGCCCCTTTCGACCCTCATTAGCTGTATAATATTTGTGTTATATCTGAGTGCGGTAAAGGAGGAAAGGTGAGGGAAGCAGCTTATCCGCGTTTGTGCTTCCTTCGTGACCTCTTTGGGGGAAGTGGCTGTGATGGAGAGACCGTGGAAGAGATGGTTGACGCTGTTGAGCAATTTGCTGTGTCTGTCGGCTGTTTTTGTTTATTGATAAAATCCCATTCTTTCGCATTTAGCCATGAATTGCTGGTGTTCTGATAGAAAGACTATATGCTCTATGGATGGTGCCTGTGAAGCCGGTGATGGTTGTTTAGATGTTAGTTCCTTGTCATGGCTGTCCGGGAACGAAGGAAGAGGGGTGGTGGTGTGAGGGGAGGGGGAGGCGGCGAGAAGGCAACTTCCAGTTCCTCGTCAATCTCCACAGGACGTTCCCCATCCAACTATACCGGCTGGGGAGCCGGTAGTTGGTTGGGTGTGCCTGTGGGATCAGGAGGGGAACTGGCGGCTGTCTCCGGAACCTCCACCCCTCACTCCCTTCCTTATTCTTATCCAGGAAAGCCTCCAATCGTCGGGCATCCCTACACTTGGTCGACGGGCTCTTCTTTCTTTTCTTCTTTTTACTCTTCTTAGGGCCTCCATAACCCCTCGGGTGAGGACCAGTGTGAGAGGGGATCCTCTCACCAAAGGTGCTACCTCTCCCCAAGGAGGGTGGTGTTATTGTGTTCTCCTCAACACTAAATTCCAGCGTCAGATGGACGCTATTGCCCATTTCCTGGATAGTCCAGAAGATGGGACGAAAGACGCCCAGAGCTGAGGTGGCTTTCTTTAATCAAGTTGGAAATTCCAGTTTCCATGATAACAATGAAGGTGTTCACACTCTGAGGTCAGAGGTGCGAATACATGCAGTCGATGATGAATGAAAAGTTTTCGCGCCGAAGGCGCGCAGCGCAGGGACGATGTGAGATTTAAAAATCCTTTGCGACCCGGTTAACCTTATTTTATTTCACTTGGATCACACAGGCCTCGCTTTCCTATTGCCTCAAATGGGGTCTGAGGGGTATGCACGCGGTTAGAATTCCCGGCAGTTTACGTTGGAGTGATCGATTGTCAATACTCAATCCCTCAACGCCACTAAGACTGATAGAGAGTGGGCTGTTGCAACCGATGAATGAAAGGTTTTAGCGCGCCGAAGGCGCGCAGGGACGATGTGGGTCTGCAGTCTGCATCTGAGGGTGTTTTAATATACTTGTCAAGTTATGACAGTTTATGACATAGTTACATTTTATTCTATACATGTATAATTTCCATTGAAGTTTCAAAAATGATCAGCACTTTATTGACGAATTTTTTTAATGCATTTGGCTGACACCTCCTGAAATCAATGCTTTTGTTTTCACAACAATTGATTATAATCTATATTGAGAAAATACTTGGCCTTTGTTTTATTATGGTCTTATAGACTCAACTACTGGTTTGTACAGATTAAGTGACTAATATTTGAAGACCATTTCTCTAAGTGACCATCCCGATACGTCAGACAGTGTAAATGCGCCACAAAAAATGAAAAACAGAAGAGATTCTGGTGACCTCTGCAGGTTCTAGAAAAAACAATTGTCACAGCAAATGGAAACTCAGTCAGGGCTGAACTAACTAAATACCTGTCAGAACCCTGTATGAATATGTCAACCAAATCATTAAAATTTTGGAAAATTGACGAAACAAACTATCCATCGCTGGCAAAGTTGGCTGCCAATTTTCTTGGCATGTCAATATTGTCAGCTCCTGTTGAGAGGTTATTAAGTATTGTAGGAAAGATTTTTCGCCCTGACAGATGTTGAGTGAATGATGATGCATTTCATAAACTGATAATGATAAGATGTAACAGTACCATTGCTGATTGAGACATGCATGTATACTACAGAAATAGTGTCATTTATTTTTTTCTGATGAATTCATCTTTATTTGTTATAAATCTGTTGCATTTTTAAGATGGATTGCCAGCCATTAATGATAAATTTGAAGTACATTACCAGCTGTTCGATAACCACAAGGCATGTTTTTCCCAATTATTCTTTTGATGACAATACCCAGTGTTGTTATCTTTTCTTAGAAAGCTCTTCTAATGAACTTTGCAAGAAAAGATTGCAATTGATGGAGTTGTCTATAAAAGAAAAGGGGAGAAAAATTCCTGTGACTATCCTATAATTTGAAGTCGCCAGTATTGGAATAAATATTATTGGAGTTTACGGTAACTTAAGGCCCATTTTAGAATACATCTACCCCAGGCATTAACCCTTTACCGAACGTAACGACCAAAACCGGCCAGCGCTATTCTCAAAAATCGCCAATTAATTTTCAAAATATTTTCATTTTTTGTCTCAAAAACATAGGTTATGACCCCTCGTTGGAACGAGCTCGTCGAGCTCGTTCCAACGAGGGGTCATAACCTATGTTTTTGAGACAAAAAATGAAAAAAATTAGTTATTCAAGAATTTTTTTTGCAAGTGTCGTCTGCTTTTCACGTTAGGTAAAGGGTTAATTACCTGTCCTATATTTTACCAGTTAAACAGAACTTGTTTATCATAGACAATCGCTCATTTACTTCTCATAGTCCCCACGAGAACTACTGTAATAATAAACTTTTCCCAACTGAAGTAAACGGCAGAAAGTAATCAGTAATGTAATCAATTACTTTTTCAAAGTAATTGTAATCGTAATCATTACTTTTAAAAATGGAGTAATTGTAGACGTAATGATGAAAATATATAGAGAGTAATCGCTTGACTGGACTGGTTACGTAAAATAATTCATGAGAGGTGAGGGACGTTGTACAAACACGAGTGCGCGAATGCGGACGAGTGTTTTACAATATAGTCCCTCGCCTCGAATGAATTATTTCCCGTAACCAGTCCAGTCAAGCGATTACTCTGTTTATTACTTTAATACTTTTCATTATTAACGATAATTATATTATTTAACCCTTTACCTAACGAAACGGCAAAAACCGGCCAGCACTATTCTCAAAAATCGCCAATTAATTTTCATTATTTTTTCATTTTTTGTCTCTAAAACATAGGTTATGACCCTCATTGGAACGAGCTCGTCGAATTCGTTCCAATGAGGGGTCATAACCTATGTTTTTGAGACAAAAAAGTGAAAATAATAGTTATTCAAGAATTTGTTTTGCAAGTGCCGTCTGCTTTTCGTGTTAAAAAAACAATGAAGTCCCCATTACACCCACGGCAAAGTATCTTCGTTTGCGCACACGGATACGTCACACAATTGTTGATTACATAATTCACTTGTGAAGTTATCGTTTATAATCAAAACCAGAAATCCCAGTAAATCACACTTTGGAAAGTAATAAAAAGTAATTGTAATCATAATCATTACATTTGTAAAGTAATCACCCCCAGGCCTGATTATCTGACCCCTTCATTGGAACAAGCTCGTTGTGCTCGTTCCAGTGAGGGGTCATATGACATGGTTTTGTTAAAATGTGAAAAAATAATGTTTAAAATAATAAATTTTGTCATCGTCTGCGTTGGGTAAAATGTTAAACTGCAAGGATACATGGCTATGGTCGAAAAATCTGGTCGATACACGTTTACACCTGTTGTTCGAGATTTCATAAATACAATAATATAACGCGAAGACCACGCTAGAGAAAGAAACAAAATTAACACCTGCGATTCAATGTTCTCTCGCATTCCTTTTTGACTAGTGAAATCCTACAGTGTTGTTGGGAGGAAACCGGACAAACCAATACGACCACTTACCTCTATAAAACTGGCTTGCTGGAACGTTCATTGGTCGCATATAGGAAAGTAAATTAACAGCCATATTATGAGGGCGGATGTTGCTATAAATAACCAACGCTTCACTTTGTTTCGTCAGGAAAATCGACTTTCGATAGTGTTATCTCCTTTGAAATTATTAGATACCCGAGGAAGGTCCAATTAATAAGCAAGTAATTGTTGAGAAACCTCTGTCAAATCAGTAGACAATAACGTCAAGTTTCCGTTTGTTACTTTCTATAAATGATAACAACAGGCAGCTCTTGGAGCTGTCTGCTGTTTTTGTTTATAAAAAGTTACAAAAAGAAAGTTGGCTTTTTTATGGCTAGCTAATTAGAAGCAATACCTCACAGATAATCCGTCATTGAGAATATCTATCAGTATCACACTCACCAACACTAAGTAAATGTCCACTTTGGCTCGTTGTTTAGTGAATGTGATCTTTCAGTAATTTGCAAGTTTTTCTTCTTCTCTGGAAACAAATTAGCAAATCTTACCTCCTAGACAGTTATATTAACGGAAAGGTCTGCATTATATGTCAGGATGCGCCCAATATTGATGTAATGAATAGACAAAAAGTTACAGTGCACCGAAAGGTGGTTAACACTTTACCTAACGTAACGGCCAAAACCGGACAGCGCTATTCTCAAAAATCGCCAATTAATTTTCAAAATATTTTCATTTTTTGTCTCAAAAACATAGGTTATGACCCCTCGTTGGAACGAGCTCGTCGAGCTCGTTCCAACGAGGGGTCATAACCTATGTTTTCGAGACAAAAAATGAAAAAAAATTGGTTATTCAAGAATTTTTTTTGCAAGTGTCGTCTGCTTTTCATGTTTGGTAAAGGGTTAACACGCCATTTTTTAAACGGAGAATAATAGGTAAACGTTCAAACTGCTTGGGGAAAAAAATTTAAAAAAAACAGTTTCTGTATTTTATACCACTTGACTGGCAAATGTCCGAAGTTTGTAAAATTAGGCGCACATCGAAGATACAAATTCGCTAACATTTCGAAATTTCAATTTTTATATGAAATTATCGTACCCTTGGTATTCATGGCAGCATCAGTATATTAAGGGGAGCTAACTTTCCTGTAAATCTCTTCCAATGACGAAAATTGTTTGCATGCAATGTTGGCGGTTTTCAATTTCCCGACGTCTAACAATTGATGAAAGCTTTTTATCAAATAAACTTGGATGTCTGTGAAAAATAAATATTTTGAAGATGTGCACATTTTTCTCGGGAATAACAATCATATATTTACAACATATTTTAGTTATAATTGAGAAACAGCAAGGGTCGTGATAACAAAGTTTGTACTGTGTCACTAGCCTTCGTGCTTGGTAAACAACATGGTTTCTGATGAAATGAAAGCTGTTATTCTGTGACTACAATTATGCTGTAACAGTAGTAATAGCTTTCGCGTCATTGAATGTCATCGATTGGGAGGAATTATCGCGTTGATGGACTTGACCGCATCTTATTATGGGCGGAGATGGTTGAGACGCGACGTTTTTCTCTAGCGTTTCAGCAATCCGGTTGTATAGAGATAAATAGTGGGAGATGTACCCGATCGGGCCCGATTGGATGGACCCCCTCCCCGGTGACTTAGAAAGGGACATAGTAGGAGATGTGGAGATCGAGCCATATTGGGGGACCATGAAATGGAAGGGGATAGGTGAGGGGTGAAGGGAAGAAGTGGGAAAGCGATGATACGGAATCGGATTTCTGGAGAATCCTCGTTTTTTCCAACAATAAGCGTGTTCCTCTGTGTACGAGGAACTTTATTGGCTCGGATTTTTCTAAAATCCTCGTTTTTCTGCCAGTTTGTCTAATTCGGATTCCTTTGGAATCCTTGTTTTCTGCCTATCCTATTCTGACTATTCCTGCCAATCTATCTTGTCTTGGCTTCTCTTCTCTGGACCTGTCCTGTCGTCTGCCCTCGTCCAAGTCTTACAATCACCAGATAGCTCCATTGCTCATAATCTGTACATACCCATGCAGAGTTATATCCCCTATGTATAACCAAGGCACCTGTGACCCTTGAACCCGAAATACAATCCAGCTGGAACAGATATTACTGGAATGGCTCGAATTTTATCCAGCAAATAATCTACCGAGTAATAACTGGCATTGCTCGAACGTTTTGAATTTAATCGAGCACACTCCCAACACCCTTAAATAACAAACGACTAGCCTTCAGCGTCCCTTTTCTATCCTATGAGGACATAAGGAAATCCCTCAATAAGATATAATTTTCCATCCTCGTGTCATCATCTAGGAATCAGCAAGCTATTTAGCGGCCAGGTCCCCTGGCACACCACTTCCAGCACCTTTAAATAACAAACGACTAGCAGTCTGCGCCATTTTTATATCGTATGAGGCCATGAGTGCAATGAGGAAGTCCTTCAAAAAGGTTCAATCTACCATCCCGCTTATTCTCACCTCGAAAAAAGGGATTACACCACCACAGACGTTTTTCAAAACGGGATTCAATACGGATTCCGTAAAAGGGATCGCGTAAATGGTATTCTATAAGTGGGATTCCAAACTCCTATAGAGCTCCTGGTAGTCTTACAATCGGCTTCAACCACCTCTTGAACAGTCTGTCCTATGATTAGCCTCTATTGTAGTAACCCAATACTATCGTCTGCAACCTTGTACCATTAACACCAACTTGTAGCTCTTCTTCAGGATTACTAGCTATCTCTGATCCTATATCGACCCCTTCGTCGACCAATTCATTTATCTAAGCTCGTATCTTTGTATACAGTTCCTTAACCCTTTATCTAACATGAAAAGCAGACGACACTTGTAAAACAAATTCTTGAATAACAATTTTTTTTTTGTCTCAAAAACATAGGTTATGACCCCTCGTTGGAACGGGCTCGACGAGCTCGTTCCAACGAGGGGTCATAACCTATGTTTTTGAGACAAAAATGAAAAAGTAATGAAAATTAATTGGCGATTTTTGAAAATAGCGCCGGCCGGTTTTGAACGTTACGTTGGGTAAAGGGTTAACCCTGCACACAGTATGACGCCTTGCATGTGAGAAACTGCCTATTAATCGTATCGAGACTTGTTTATATGCTACTATTATGCTCCATAAATGTGAAATAAATTAAGTGATTTGGGATGGTTTTTGGTGATTTGGAGACTGGCAGGGAATTGTGGGGACTACTGGAGTATACCTATAGAGTGATAGTATACTACTGGAGGCTAATGGTCGTGAAAACCTGTGGTTTCTACAATCGAGTACCCACATCTCCTTCTGCTTCCCTTCCAGGGTCCCCTGATGGTCTCCCTTTATGTGGGCCGATCGGGCAAATCTACTACTTCCATTTCTAGGTACCATGCGGGGTTCATCCAATCGGGTCCGATCGGGTACATTTACTACTGAGATAGTATTCGAAATCCTCTGCCCCCCCCCCCCCCCCCCTTTGTAATCACAGACCCGCAATTCTCAAAATTCATAACCTGCGGAGAGGTCATTTCACTTCACTCGTGATCTTTGACATTCGGCAGAAAGGTCCATTTTCAGAATAGCTTCTTGTGTGTTGTATGTCACTGGAGTCAAACTGCGGCGAGCACACATTTTATGCGCGTGTGTAAGCTCTTGTGTAGTTATTTTAGAAAGTCTATAAATATATTCATTGAGAATGCCTCAACAAAAAACAGCTCCTTCAGATGAAGGGTCCTAACCTATGTTTCTGAGGTAAAACGTGATAATGTTTAGCTATTAGAGAATTTTATTTGGCAAGTGTCTTCTGATATTCGGGGTAGTTAAAGAGTTAAAATAGCATTGTTTTCAACAAGAATGGCTTAAATATTTTATATGTGTTTATACTAATCGTGTTTCTCTAATACCATAAGCAATGAAATGTCGGCTAATTATTTTTTCCTCTTTCCTCGTACAGTATGAGTACCTTAATACAAATGTGATCACCGTGAGAACCCCAGAAAGTGAAGCAGTGCTTATTTACTATGTATGGCATGTAAGTCCTCTGAAACGGACAGCACGGGTATAAACGATTGGCTGGACTTGACTTTGTATCAATGTTGCGTTCATGATTAGCCATTTCGCATAAATCTGTGACCTCAAACACCAATAACTGAACAAATAAAATGAAATGGGCGTGTATCATGAAGAGTTGTATCATTTATTCCTTTGTTGTTTTGTTTTTTAAACACTACCTCCTAAACAAGTGATGTGACGTGGTAAAAGAAAAAACTTTTTCTTTGTAGGTGACAATTTAACCACAGTGTGATTTCATCAAAAACAAAGATTGATTTCATGGAGATAAAGTCTTTGGCACAACATTAAGTCATCTGTATGTAGTCTGATGCTTCAATATGTTGCGTCAGAATTAAAATATGTAATTGTAAGATCAACGGCGGCGGGGTGAAATGAAAGAATGAACAGAAGGCGTAAATATCCACTCCGCAACAGAAATACACTGGTTGCGGTCTGCGGAAGAAAATTTGAAAAATAGATCAACAGATATTCCATTTTATTGATTCTCATGTCTTGAAGAGTTCAACAGAAGGTGTTAAAAAGTACGTGTGTGGGTGGACTCCGATAAATGGAGTAAGTTTGAAACAGCTAAAGGTCTATGTTCTTTCGCCACTGGCCGTTTATTATAAGTAAGCAAATGTACAAGGAGCGCGGTAACTCAGAAGTTAGAGTTGGGTTTTAAATTACAAGGTCAAAGATTTGAAAAAAAACCCAGTCCGACAAGATGTAACCCTGGCTGTTGAAAGTGTCGTTAAACAACAGTAAACAACCAAATGTACAAACACACTCTTGTCTATTTTTTGGTGTGAGTGTTATGACCTAGTTTTCTTCGGGTCTATTTCTTCGAGTTCAAGCATCTTCCTCTCGGATTGGAAGATGCAGACGCTTGAAGTAGAAGAAATAGACAAGTGGTCGAAAGGACAATTCATCGGCAAAATGCAACTATATTTGTTTTCATTTTTAACCCTTTAAACCCCAGCGACCGCTTTTCCGATCAGGAACATTATACATCATCATTAAATAGGATGAGTATTCAGTTAATGTGTGGGGTAGACCAATCAATATTTTCAACGTGCAGCCCTGAGGCTGCACGTTGAAAATGTTGATTGGTCTACCCCAACTGATGAATATGGACTCTTCTAGTTGCTGCTGTGGCACTAGCATGGAAGATACCACTAGAGTTGAATGGGTTAACTAATACACATCTCTATGACAAAAGTAATAACACTTTAGGTTTTTCTCCCCAAATAAATCACAGATATTTGGAATATTATTTTTACAAAATTCTCATGTATTAAAGAATTTTGACAAACGTGTAGAATGGTCGTTAGACAAGTAAATAAAAACAATGATGATACACTCCACTGAGAATCTCTATAATTTCATAATAACTTAGAAAATTATGTTTTTGGAACGATACAGGAGATGTTCGAAAATCTCAAAACAAACCTGAACACATTGCATGTTCTGAAAATCACTGCTCACTTATAAAGGAATCATCCATAGCTTCATATCAAAATGGAACTGCACTACCATTCACCAGAGGATTTCGATGATTTTTGGACTTCCCGAAACAGTTGCTGTAATTTCCTAATTTTCAATAAGCGCAAAATTCGAAATATTTATATGGTACTGGAATGCTGAAATTAGATGCTAGAAAGTCAGCAGTTCCGTGGTTCCGAACAAGACAATGAAACTTATGCAAGCCGAAGATCACGAGTTTATTTTCATGTTAAGTTTCAAAATGTCCGTTTATGCAGTTTGAAACAACATGGAAACACAGTAAATAGACGAACTGCTCAAAATTCCCAACACACTGTTCCGTAAAACAGAAGACGTTCGGAAGAACGGAAAATTTCATAATTTTAACCCTTTGAATCGGAGAGAACTCTTTTCCGAAAGAGGAACACGATACGTCATTCTTTCATTAAGTAGGGTGGCTGCTAAGTTGAAGTGTGGGGTAGATTTTTTTTTTTTTTAACGACACATTAACAGCCAGGGTCATATCATGTCGGTGACAGTTTTATGGGTGGAGGAAGCCGGAGTACCCGGAGAGAACCACCGAGCAACGACGAGCAGCTGTCAGCTCTCCAACATCGTAACTCTGAACTCTGCACCGCGGCACAGGCAGGGTTAGATTGGTTGAAGACATGCGCACCATCGACGTGCAGTACGCTTTAGTACACAGCGTCATCGTGCCCTCGTGTAGGCAATCGGGGTTAAGTGCCTTGCCCAAGGACACAACGCGGGAGCACGAATCAGTCGCTGAAATGGTCACCCATCCAACTACTAACCGCGCTCGACGTTGCTCAACTTCGGTGATCTGACGAGAACCGGTTACCGCGACGCCACCGCGCAAAGTGTGGGGTAGAGCAATCAATATTTTCAACGTGCAGCCTTGGGGCTGCTCATGGAAATATTGATTAGTCACCCCCAAATAATATATATGGACTCTTCCAATTGCTTCCATTGAACTTACGTGGAAGGTACCACCCGGGTTTAAATGGTTAAGAAGGATGAGATGCAAACCAAAAATCTTCTGGCACGAGATGAAAGAGCACTTTTCAAAGTGGTTTTGGAAGATTATCACTTCACTCGAGAAACAGAGTCGGTAGAAATACAATTTAAATAACTGGTGTTCACCATATGTTTTTCGCGTCTATTTTGAAAACGAAATATGGAATTAAAATATGCTCAGGGCTTTGTTTTTCATTTTTTTATATAAAAAACATGTCTTTAATTTTGGAAAAACCAATGTGCTATTAATTTTGTTATGGCGCTGTTGCAGAGAACTATCTGTACGTTGGTAAATTTAAATTCTCTTAACTGTCAAACCCGCCGAGTAATCATGAATAATGTCTGTAGAAAAGCGTGGGGTGGGTTCCTCGCTCCTGTGTATAGTTGAATTCAAGCTTTATTCTTAACATGATCAATTATTTTCTTTGTTCCACCACACAGGCAACCCGATGAGTTAAGAGTTCAAGCAGAAAAATTAGTTGGCTGTGTCCTCATCTCAACTTTCCAATTGCACACGTGGAATGAAAAAAGGAACATTAATTGATTGGAGACAATATAAATATTTTGGCAGGCACCACTAAGTGGCACATTCTATGACACAAAACCCTACATTATCATGCCGTCTAACATATAATGCATTGGCAAATGGAGCATCCACTGACAATATGTCGGACAGTCTGGTAAAATGTTCAGTCATGTAGTATAGAACTGTCGACGATGTCATTATTGATTCTATAAAACAACTCACTTTCATCATGGATAATGACATGTTCAAACAATGGATGATCACACAGACACATTGAAAATTGCATACCAAATCATGTGATGATGACTCGCGCGTAGCCATGATTCTACAAAGGGAGGTGCCCAAGCCATTTTATTTATTTTATTTTTTTTTGGGGGGGGGGGAGGGGGGATAAGTTTTGGAAGGCCATTGTGGAGGGACACCTCCCCTCTAGGCCACTTTAGCTTTATGGTCATTACCGCTCGTCCCACTTCCCTTGAGGGATGTGGGAGACGGGTAACGACCGGAGGGTGCTATTTAAGATTAGGCCTCCCCCGAGAAAGTTATGAAAAAATCAGTGCTTCAAGAGCGAATCATTTGTAATGTTGTGTTTCTATACCATTTTCGACTCGATGTTACGCGAACCTTGCATTGGGCCAATGTGAAAATTTTAAGAAGACTAAGCCTCCCCCTCCAACCCCATTCCAACACACACCTAGCTACGCCACTGGATGATTATCCCCTTTAATTAACTGGTTGAGAGCTGGAAGCCCAAATTCTGGCGTCATTCTGAAGTTAGGGTACTAGGACTTAAAGGTTGCATATTCTTTGGAGGTGCTTTCATTTGAAGTGAAATTACTTTGTCTCTATCAATTTGCCTTGCTACAATTTATGGTAGGGCTTTTGTATTTCTCCCATAAATTGGGACAAGACAAAGCCATGTGAACAAATTTTCAATACCAAAAATAATGTAGCACTCTGCAAGTTCACCCAGTTATCATCCTGAATTGTTCGGCAAATAAAACCAGTTAAAGTGTATGGTGGTTCTACAATGAGTGCTTTAATGCACAGGTAGCTATCCGCCGCTTTAGTTCTTTTTCGCAACTGACTGTCCCTAATGGGAGTAGTGGGGTGGGGGAGGGGGTGGGGGGCAGAGCAACCGTATTTGTAGTGTTTACGTTGCACTCACCATTCAGCTCTGTATTCCAGTTTTTCGATAATCTCTATTTGCTCTCAACCCAGAGTTAATCTTGGAAATAGGCGTCTTCGAGTTTGTTGCTAATGTGCGCAACGTTAAAAGAGAAGAGTGTTGTTATCGGAAACGGTATGTTTTGTCAAGGTGATTTCATCAATATCATTTACCGAATCAGCATACACTTCCAAACAATATTTGCTACTCAGTCGGAGGGAATATTGTTAAAAAAGAATTCAGTAAAATTAGGAAAAGAGTTGACCATTTACCTAACATGAAAAGCAGACGACACTTGCAAGCAAAATTATTGAATTACTATTTATTTCACTTTTTGCATCAAGTGCATAGCTTTCGATCCCTCATGGGGACGGGCTCAACGGGCTCGTTCCCACGAGGGGTCGTAAGTTATGTTTTCCAGGAAAAAATGAAACATTAATGAAAATTGAATGGGCTTTTTTGTGAATAGCGATGGCAGGTTTTGGCAATTTTGTTGGGTAAAATGTGAACACTCCACCTGAATTGGCTAAACTGGTCAGCAGTGCATACTTCTGATAACACGCGTTCATTGTTTTTTTTTTATTACACGCCTATTACCCCCCCCCCCCCCCCCCTGTCCCCTCCCAGTCCTATATTTACAAATATGTTCGGAACACGTGTTCCACACGGATTTCGGTAGACGGACTATTTTTCCACCTGGCATCATGAATCCATCAAAAGAATTAAACTCCATCAATATTCGTAATCGGTCAATCGAAACGTCGCATTCTGGCCTTGATCAGTTCGGAAGCTGCAGTGACTGCCGATAAATCGAATGTCAGTTGAAACAAAGAGTTTTTGTTTCACCAAAATTAACGAAATTAACCTTATTCAAAAAGTGTGGATTGATTTTATAACTTTGAAGCGAATATCTCTCAGATAACGGCTGCTGCGTCCTCAAACATACGAATAAATAATCTCTTTCGACACAATTTTCTGTTTACGTACCAATCTGTCGCACTTGTTTGCCAGTAACACCTGAGTTTTTTTTGTTTCACCAAAATTAACGAAATTAAACTTATTCTATAAGTGTGGATTGATTTTATAACTTTGAAGCGAATATCTCTCAGATAACGGCTGCTGCGTTCTGAAACATACGAATAAATAATCTCTTTGGACACAATTTTCTGTTTACGTACCAATCTGTCACACTTGTCTTCCAGTAACACCTGAGTTTTAGATTTTTTTATTTCAATAGACGATCACGAAATAAAAGAGAGTTTTAAAGTTTGAAATTTTCTCTGTGTGATGTTTGCTCTTTTAAATTAATGTATTCTTGTCGTAGAGGCATGTAATAAACACAGAACGCCATGACGTGTGAATGCGTTCGTCAGTACAGCACTCATGCCATCGCGGAAGGATGGAACTCAAGGCAAAGCCTCTCGTTCTAACCTGTCGCCAATCGTGCCTTATTCAAGAACACATTCACACATCTTGAATTTCTTGTATATATTTCTAAGCTACAATTTTTATTGAAAGGACTCGTCAATCATCTTCGAGAGATTTGTTCAAAACTATATTTCAGAAGCAATATTTTATTTTTAGAGATATTTCAGAGAAAAAAATGTATATATCCTCTCTAAAATGTGGTACTGAGTGGGTAGGTATAATGTTTGGAATAATACATTACGTTCCTTTTTGTTTAGTGATTATCACCAAAACACACAGCAACAAAAAACTTACGTAGTTGATTGATCTTGATCAAAGGGAAGTACTTGATGGTATCTCCGTAAATGTAACACCAGTGCAGTTAAGACATCCACTATCTGCACTCTTTCATACATTATACATAATATTTTCTATGTGGGAAGATAGTGGTTCAATAGTGATTGAATTGAAATACAAAGGGGCGCCTAAACACTTTTTTATGAGAGATATACTGATGAATCCACGCTACTGACAGTAGGATCGGGATGTGGCGCATGGGGTAAGAGGGGTATGAGTGGTATATCATGCACGTTTCGTGCCTGATCGGGGGATCTCATCGGGGGATCTGTGATGTCATATTCACATGACCCAGTGGCGGCGTGTTCGGTAACCCGCGTGAGTGGCCATCTTTCAACGCCATTACCATAGTGATACGTGGTGTTAGTGCGCATGCGCAGCGCGTGTTGTTAAGGTGTTTCCGTCGCCCATTTTGTATACTGGAGGCCGCCATCTTGGTTTCTTAAGCAGCACCTGGTTGCTATGTTACTCAATGGCCTACAATAGGACAGGGGTATGTTCGGAGAGTATGTTCGATTGAATAAGAGTAATTTCTTGGTTCGCAGAATTACCCAAATAAACCCAACAATCCCTCCAAATCACACAAAACGACTTTGACACGAAGTTCCCACGAATCCTACTTGTTTTCAATAATTAGAGCGTCCCTTTGTATGAGAGTAGTTTTTCTTCGTAGAATTACCACAAACAACCCGATAATCTCTCCAAATCACCAAAATGCGCTTGGCTTTTTCCCCCCAATAACAGACGCGCGTTCTTTGGTATAAGAATAGTTTTACTTCGTATTACCCCAATAGACCCCAACATTTGTCTTATTTGCCTCGGATGTCAACTAAATTCTCTACCGATGTATCTACAATCTATGTTATCACTTCCCCTATCTCATTATAAATTATTCCGACGCCCTAGACGTGTTTTTGTTCTATTGTACACATTACATGTAGCACATAGGCGCATGTTGGATGTGCCGATATGTGCTTATGTGAAAATGCACAATGTGACACTTTATGCACCAGCACATAGGCACATGCGACCGAAAAGGGATTCTGTAGGGATTCCAAAAAGGGATTCCATATGTGGGATTCCATAAGTGGGATTCCAAGCTCCTATACAGGTAATCTTACCATAGGCCTCTATCTTGTCTCCAACTATCTGTCCTATGATTTGGCTGTACTGTAGTCATCCAATACCATTTAGTCTTCTAACATCCTTGCAGTCTTGTGGCATTACTACCTTGTTCCATAAGTGTTTTTCTTCTATTGTACACATTACATGCAGCACATATGCACATGCTGGATGTGCCGATATGTGCTTATGTGATAATGCACAATGTGCGCACATCACATAGGCACACACGGCATTGGAGTATACTTATGACATGGTGACGTACTATTGGAGGATACCTATTATAGGATACTTGTCGTAGAAACCTTACATCCGCGTACTTCACGCTACATCCGGGTACTTCTGTTGTGTAGTTCATAAAAAACAACAAGATGTAACATTTCATTCATTTTCACTCGAGTTTACAGTTTATTAAGTTAAATGCGCAAGGCGACATATTTGCCGAATATATCTTTAAAAATAACTCACGTAGGTGTTCTGACTGGGGACAGTTGATGTTTGTTTGATCTTTGTTCGGAAGATAAATACCAAATAACATGAGCGTCATTACCACTTTTTTTCTTCTTTTTTCTTTTTTCTTCGTGTTTTTTTTTTATAAAACCCATCTATTTACAACATCTATTTACACACTCTATTTACATCTTCAGACTGAAAGGCTTCTTGAGGGTCATGAACTCAATCACTAAATCCATAATGCAAAGTCCCTGTTCATTTGTGAGAGATTCCTCGAACACATCTTCATACTCTTTCTGTACTGGCGGTGGAATCATTTAAGAAGTATTGTGGTGCCACAGTAGATGGACGTCATTCTTGTTCATTCTTTCAAGTGATACATTAAAACATGTTATAACCTTCTCTTCTTGAGTCATGACCAGGCATACATTATGCTGAATCTGGCTTGGATAATCGACTGAACATCCATTCTATTTCTCTTTCATTACGGTGTCAATGTTCTCTTCCACATAGTGAGCATATGCCAAACAGAGTTCCTGTTGCAAGCGAGCTTGACTGAGTTCGGTATCAATTCCATCAACGATCAATGGGCGTGGTTTATTTATTTATTTATTTGTTAAAGTTTAACGACACTTTAACAGCCAAGGTCATATAGTGTCGGTGACAGTTTTACGGGTGGAGGAAGCCGGAGTACCCGGAGAGAACCATCAAGCAACGACGAGCAACTGCCAACTCCCCAACACCGTAACTCCGCACTGCAGCCCAGGCAAGGTTAGATTGGTTGAAGACATGCGCACCATCGACGTGCAGTACGCCTTAGTACACGGCGTCATCACGTGGACAGTCGGGATTAAGTGCCTTGCCCAAGGACACGACGCGGGAGTCCGAATCGATCGCCCAGACGGTCACTCATCCAAGGACTAACCGGGCTCGACGTTGATTAACGTCGGTGATCTGACGAGAACCGGTTACCGCAACGCCACCGCGCCCCCGTGGTTTGGTTATTCTCACTGCGATATTCTTCTTCTTCTTCTTAAAGTTGGAAAAATTAGAAAATTAGTATAGAGGTTTATGGAAAAGAAGCACAGTGTACTTTTCTATTATAAATTCATAGAGGGGAACAAATTTGATTGGTTGATTTACTTCGATGTGATTGGTCAGTTTGGCGATCAAACTGTAATCTTGATCCTTAAACTTTAGGGAGTCACTTTTTTAGAGATATATTCGGCGAAAAAGTCGCCTGGAACATTTGACTTAATAAACTGTATACTCAAATGAAAATGAATGAAATGTTATATCTTGTAGCAGTTTGGAATTCCACTTATGGAATCTCACTTATGGAATCCTTTTTTGGAATCCCTATAGAATCCCGTTTTGGTCGCATGTGCCTATGTGCTAGTGCACAATGTGTCACATTGTGCATTTTCACATAAGCACATACCGGCACATCCAACATGTGCCGGTATGTGTTACATGCAATGTGTACAATAGAACACAAACACGTCTAGGGGCGTCGGAATACTTTATAATGAGACGTGGAAGTCATAACATGGCTTGTAGATACATAGGTAGAGAATTTAGTTGACATCCGAGCCAAATAAAACAATTGTTGGGGTCTATTTGGGTAATTCAGCGAAATAAAACTACTCTTATACGAAGGAACGAGCCTGTTATTGGGGGACAAAGCCCATTCTTGGGCTTCGCCAAGTCCGTTTCGGTAAGTTTGGGTGCATTTTGTGATTTGGAGAGATTATCGGGTTGTTTGTGGTAATTCTACTAAGCAAAAATACTCTCACTCAAAGGAACGCTCCAATTATTGAAAACAAATAGGAATCGTGAGAACTTCGTATCAAATAAAGTCGTTTGGGGTGATTTGGAGTGATTGTCAGGTTTATTTGGGTAATTCTACAAACCGGGAAATTACTCTCATTTAATCGAACATACCCTCCAACATATCCCTGTCCTATTTTAGGCATTTGAGTAACATAGCAACCACGTGCTACCATAGAAACCAAGATGGCGGCCTCCAGTATACAAACTTGACGACGGAAACCCGTATCACGCTAAAAACACGCGCTGCGCATGTACGTATCACTATGGTAGTGACGTCCCAAGATGGCCGCTTACGCGGGTTACCATGACAACCCAACGTGGCGCCACTGGGTCACGTAACTATGACGTCGCATGAGATCACTGATAAGATCCCCCTCATCAGGCACGAAATGTGCGTGATTTTCTACTGGTCCCTCACATTTTGAGATCATTTATTCCACCCACTTTTCCAAATTAGATTTTCTAGTCAACTTTTATTTATTATTATTTAACCCTTTTCCTAAAACCTTCAATGTTTTGCCCCAAAGACTTAGCTTATGGCCTTTCTGTGTCATGCGCTCAACGCTCAACGTACCAATAGCACAATGGTGCCCGCGCCTGCAGTCCCCATGTACTGAATGCCCAAAACATTTACGTTTTGCAGAATTGTACAGCACAGGTTCTGGACCTCGTGCAGGCTATTCAAGGTCCAAAGGAAGTGGAGAGTGAAGACTGGGAAACTCGGAGAAAGCAACTTTCATTTCCGCCTCAGTCCCCACAAGACCTTCCGCGTCCACCGGTTCCGGCTGGAGAGCTTGCAGTTGTTGGAAGAGCTGAGCTGTGGGAGTAGGAGGGGGAGTGGTGTCTGTTTCTGCCTCTTTCCTTTCCTTGCCTTTGGCTGTCTTCTTTTGTTGGAAAGCCTTCTGACACCGGGCGTCCCTGCGTTTGTGGATGGACTCTTTTTTTCTTCTTTCTTTTCTTCTTTCCTGAGAGTTGGTCCAGACTCCTTTGGGTAGGGACTAGTGCGAGAGGCGTTCCTCTCACAAAAGCACTCCCTGTCCCACAGGATATTGTGGCTCTTCTGTCGTCTCAAATTCCTCTGCTGGTAAAACCTTCTAATCTATTACTTGAAGGGTCCAAGTAAGAGAACGAGACATGTTCGGGACAAGCAGGGGTCTTTCGATGTTCGCCGAGAAATTCATAGCAATCGGAGCTTGTTCGTACGTCTTACATGCTCTTGATGTTTTGACGAGTTGTTTGAAGAGTTTTCCTTGGACTCTCCACACATTATTAACGTTGCATTGGGGATCTAAATTAACTTGTTTGTCATTCTTATATTTACATATGAGATAAAGTAACCAGACGATAAATTGTCGCACTGTGTATTGACAAAAACAATTTAGAATATTTATGCGGTCAATACCTAATCACAAAATGATTAACAAGGTAATTTGTGTCTATTGATAACGTTCACATACACATGTCGTGACAATTAGCGAGAGTGAAGCACACGAATGACCGATGTATTTACCATTTGAGCTTACCGACATAACACAAGGCTGTGCTAAATTTGTCTACCTAGATTGATTTGCTAATACACGCTATTTGAAAACCACAGTGGGGGAGGCTTTAATTATTTAATACAAATGGAGATCACCATATCACGTCCGTGATTTGATACAAGAGGAAACAGAAGTGATCGTTATTATACACCTGGAACTTAATTAAGCACTCCCTGAAATGTTTCATGACAGTGAAGTTGCTGTTACTGATTATTCTGTTTTAATGATTGCTATGTCTTGCAGTACATTTCGTCCAGTGAAACATGATGTTTCTGGTTGATAGCGTACCCCAAACACATCCCCTTGTCCACGTGAAGCATGCTTCTCACGAATGTCACAAAAACACTATCATCCACATGCAATATCTCGGTATAAAACAAGAAAAATTGTCACTTTTTTATCAATAAATGTTGACAGGGCAAGGAGGAGACTGTCGGAGGCACTGAGATGGCAAATCGCTGTCATGCATGCAACAGGCATGTCATTCAAAGCTATTGGAAGGCAACTTGTCTATAGTCATTCTGTCATCAGCAGACTTGTTCGAAAACATCAACAAACCAACGATGTTAAGGACCGACCATGGCCTGGACAACCCCAAAAGACCTCTCATCGGGAAGATCGGAGTCTGGCACGCCTCGTTAGGCTTGAACCCTTTGCTTCAATCGGAGTTTTGAAACGCTTTTGGCTCCCCAATAGGCATGTGTGCAACAGAACTGTCCAAAACCGTCTCAAAGCACTGGATATGAGGCCCAGAAGGGTCATCAAGTGTCCAGCTCTGTCCGATCAGCATCAAAGATGACATTTGGAGTGGCGTATGGCACAACAACATTGGAATCTCAGGACATGGTGGAGAGTCCATTGGGCAAACGAGAGTAGGTTCCTGCTTCACGTAACAGATGGTCGCACGAGAATGTGGAGGGACAGAAATACTGCTTACGTGCCTAGGAACATCTGACCTACTGTTCCTTATGGTGGAGGATCAGTAATGATATGGGGATGCCTCTCTCATGATTGTAAACTTGATATGGTGATTATACGTGAGAATCTGGTCGTCAGTACACCCGGGACATTCTCAATCCGGATGTCGTGCCTCATTTTGACAACCAGCCGTTGGCTGTTCGTCCTGCATTCATGGACGACAATGCAAGGCCACATCCTCCCCATGCTGTGAGAGCATTCCTTCAGAATAACGCTATTACAACACATCCTCGGTCTGTAATGAGCCCGATTTGAATCCATGAGAACACCTCCGGGACTTTTTTGGACGTCGTGTGCAAGCAAGGGATCCCTCTGTACAGAATTTGACCGATTTGGAAGCTGCATTGCATGAGGATTGGACCGTATCAGAAGGCTCACTGGTAGCATTAGGAGGAGGGTTCAGGCTGTCATCCGGGCACGTTATGGTTAGACTCGCTACTGACTTCAGGCACTGCTATTGTGTTCAGGAGATCAAAAGTTACATTTTTTTGCCAGTGATTACTGGCATTGTTTCATCGTGGACCGTTCCAGCACCATGCTTGTCGAGAGAACATTTTTCCATCCAAAACATTAGTGACAGATATGTGTAATTAGTGCCATTAAAATACTGCATATTTTCATCATTGTGTTTTCTTTAATTTGTCAATAGACCATTCTTTCCACAAACAATCACTTTTTGGCCATCTGAAAGATAACGTGAAAGTAATGAGAGTTTCTATTAATACCATTGGGAAAAGAAAACAGGGGGTGCTTAATTAAATTCCCGGTGTATATTTCACAAGCACCGTAAACATCACCATGCTGTGGACAAATTAAGTAACCCTTAAAATGCTATATTCTATTATTTGATTTCCACAAACTACCGTAAAATAAGTAGAAATATAAACGAGAGAATAGTAATATTTTCGCATGAGAAGATTATTTATTTATTTATTAGGGTTTAACGACATATTAACAGCCAGGGTCATATCATGTCGGTGACAGTTTTACGGGTGGAGGAAGCCGGAGTACCCGGGGAGAACCACCGAGGAACGACGAGCAGCTGTCAGCTCTCCAACATCGTAACTCTGAACTCTGTAAGCCGGCACAGGAAGGGTTAGATTTGGTTGAATCGACGTGCAGTACGCCTTAGTACACAGCGCCATCGTGCCTTTTTTTCCTGTGAAGAATAAAAATAAAAACTTGCAAATTGCTGTAAAAACACGTTCGCATAACAAAGAGCCAAAGTGGACGGTTACCTCTAATTAGCTTGCCACCAAAAAACTGCTGTCTGTCGTTTTCGTTTATTAAAAGTAACTAAAGGAAACAGCGCTTTATTTTTCTGCTGATATCATAGGTGTTTTCGCAACAATTGGATGCTTCTTAATCGGACCTTCCCTGCTCGTCCAATAAGTTCAAGGGAGATAACTTTATCGCAGGTTAATTATCATGACGCGATAGTGAGGAATGGTCTTGTGAAGATAATGCACAGCATCATCTTTCTACCCTTAACGATCCGAAAATAACTGTTTTTAATGGACAATGTGAGCATCCGTAGACTTATTCGAAATCTCTATACATGGTGTCAAGACAAACATAAGCAATGGAACGCAATTATTTGGAATTTGATAACTTTCGTATGAGATGAATTATGTATCTCACGTGCGATTTCACGTGATATGGGGCACGTGATGCTCTGGGCCTTTCTGCTCGGGAGAGTAGACTCTATGGAATTTTCTCGGTTAAAAAGCTACAACAACTTAACATGATTAATTAAAACAGCAGTTAAACTTGCATCTTGGTAGTGTTAATTTGCATTATGCCCAATAGATGATCTATTTTGTTCGGTATATGTTCAAACCAGGAGGCACATAATTCAGAAATAGGATAGGGGTGGAAGAGATGGGAGCGTCGTGGCTCAGTGATTACGGCATTGGACTTCAAACTGAGAGGTCCACGGTTCGATCTCCACCAAGGGTAACTGCGTTATGTCCTTGGGCAAGGCACTTAATCCCGATTGCTCACACGGGGGAGGGGGTGCACGGTGGCTCTGTGTACAAATGCTATCCCTGAATTTGTGGGGTATTACGTTGGAGAGTTTGGCAATTGCTCGCCGATGCTCGATTGTTCTCTCCGGGCATTCCGGCTTCCTCCACCCGTAAAACTGTCCGACACGAGGTTACCCTCGAAGGTGTCGTTAAACCCTAACATATAAATAAATAATAGGAGAGTGGTAACTGATTATTATTATGGAAAACGCAAATGCAGTTCCATATGTCAGCAAGAGCTTATTTATTATTTATTTATTGGTATTGGTCACACATTTATGCACATCATGACCGGGACAGTTTTACGGGTGGAGGAAGCCGGAGTACCCGGAGAGAACCACCGAGCTACGACTAGCAACTGTCAGCTCCCCAACATACTAACCCCTCACAAGCAGGGTTAGCATTGGTTGAAGACAAGTGCACCATCGACGTGCAGTACGCCTTAGTACACAACGCCACAGTGCCCCCGCGCGGGCAGTGGAGATGAAGTGTCTTGCCCAAGGACACAACGTGGTTGCCGCAGGTGGGATTCGAACCGAGGACCTCTCGGCTTGCAGCCTGCACCTCTACCTACTGAGCCACCGCCCCACCCCAGCAATAGCTTAACACCGACCATTTGTTCAATAATACTGATAGAAATCGAACAGAGACAAAATTACAAATTGAGGGCAAGGGTCGATCAAATAAATTGGATAGTAAAGTAGTGTCGTCGTCGACATTCTTGATTTAATTAACCAATCTCGTTTTATGATTTTCCCCATAAAATGAACATTCCGCAGCCATGAATGTGATTTTAACCGACCGAATGTGTCATTGCGACCATTTCTGTAGGGATCTGTAGGGAGGCACCATTGAATGACGCACACCCCAAAAACTCTCGTTAGAATTATCATCAATGGATGTGATATAAAGGGAGAACAGTCTACGATAGAGATAGTTCTAGTAAAGCCATTTATTGTCTGGGAAGAATCTTTTCACATGGGGCTCAGCGATTTTTTGAAGGTTCGATTCGATGTCGACAGTGATGGCCTGATTCGAGATAAACATCGAATAGGTTATTCTGATTCAGATATTTTCGAATCGGGTAACTCGTGTTTTTTTTAAGACGGGACAACGGCAAATAGGTGTCTTCTATCGTCGGAATCATCACAGAAATGAAAGAATAGTTACCTGCTTTCGATTCAATCTGCTAATCGCCATGTTTTTGTCTTACAAGTTGCATTGTTACAACAGTACTTATAACGTAGAGCGCGGAATCCCACGCTCCACATTAACCCATTTAACTCGAGAGAAAGCTTTTCCGGTCCAGGAACCGGATATGTCATAATGCCATGAAGTAAGATGACTGCTAAATGAATGTGCTGGGTAGACCAATCAATAAGTCCTAAGGCTACACGTTGAACAAATTAATCGGTCTACCCCAAATAATGAATATCGACTCTTCCAGTTGCTGTCATGGAACTGAGATGGAAGAAACTACCACTTTTCAAAGGGGTAAACGTACTGAAATACTTTTCTAGCACTGTAACTCGTAATGTCAGTACGCTTGTACCCATGCTACCCTTGGCACGCGTAAACCATAAGGATATGCATAGAAATTATGTAATTTGGTAAAATAATAAGTGATTTCACGGAAATTGTTTCGTGGTGTTTGCGATTCGATTTGATTCGGATTCGACGGTGTTGGCTTGATTTGGGAACGACATCGAATCGGCCTCCTGGTTCGAGAACGACATCGAATCGGGTCACTTGTTTCAAGAAGGGATGATGGCATCAAAATGTCTTCCATCGGCGGAATCATCCTCAGAAATGAAAGAAATAGTCGCCTGTCGATCTGCTGATCTGCCTTACAAGTTACATTGTTATAACAGTACTTATTTAAAGTTAAGCGGTGAATCCCTGGCTCCACTTTGAAGTACTGTTGTAGCAATGTTACTTGTAACCTCTGCACTCGTGTACAGTACAGCAGTACAGACTGGTGGTAATCCACGCGTGGGCAGTGATGGCCACGCATGCGTTTACCAGGTAATAAAAATCATCATCAGCAAAGTTTTAATTAATGAAGCACCGTGTTCTACCTTCGGTACCCATGCTACCTGTGGCACGCGCAAACCGCAAGGATATGTATGGTGATTAGAAAAAAAATGTTTCGAGCTGTTTCCGATTCGATTTAATTCGGATGTCAAAATCGGACCCCAGATTCGATTCGATGTTAGAAATTCTGATTTATAGGGGCCTATTTGAAAATTTTAAAATACTTCACTTTATAGTTTCTTTTAAATTTCATGACGACAACAACACAATCTAATTGTTTGCAGAAAGCGCATGCAGATTATTCTATGTATTTTGTTCAGACAAAAACTTCGTTTTTATAGATAACTCTCGCTTTCATCAAGCAATTATGGACAATAATAACAGGTTGTGTTTGGTTTAAACTCGAGACGTCAACCATATTGCACATAGAATACACTGAGTGCAGTATTAAGCAAACAGAACAAAACTCAAGAACACAACATTAAGAGAAAGTAAACACAGTTTTTGTGAAATAAAACACAGGGGGTCCACGCTGGCTTCGTGGGGTTGACTCATCTACCTTGAACAAGGTATACGTTTACATCCATTTTGTATTTCTTTTTCGCGTTCGTTTGGTGCATGCCGGATGCAAGTGTTATGTCTGTGAAATTTCAGTTGTGCAGTTATATCATTGTAGGGGTATCCTATGTTCATGTGCTCGATAACGGCCTGGAGGTTTCTGTGAAGCACTTGCCTAATCATTTGAATATAATATCCAAAACCTCCAAAACATATTTTGGTATGTGAACAAATGTGAGAAAGAAGAGCGACCTCTGACGTCCTTATCATTTGAACTTTAACAAATGTAACGGTTATATCCTGCCGGCGCTGTTTCCCAAATTCTCCAAACACATTTTAGCATTTTTTTTGGTGGAGGTAGAATAGGTGGAGAGTTATTCATCAATAAAACACCCGTGGAGTGGAATATTAACCAAAACGGCAGGTCTTACATTCTGTTAATATACAATACAGTACACTTAGTAAATCTCATTTCAAGACTAGTTAGAAGGCCATGGGCAACAAGTTAGGTAGCTTAATTGTTTGATCCTTACCAGGTGGAATATCAAATTGTGCACTAACTGAAAACGTGCTCATCGACAAGTCGGGTCCTCGGGTTTCTTCTGGAGAAGTACAGTACGGTCTCCGTGAACCGGTCACTTTCCACGGGCAGGCAATATTACCACGGACACAATAATCTTATATTCCAAACGCCAATCAAAAATTTTAATTAATAAAACACCGGGTACAATCTGGTGCTTCATTAATTACAATTTTGCTGATGGTGATTTTTATTACCAGGCAAACGCATGCGCGGACATCACTACCTACGCGTGGATTAGGACCAGTCCACGGCGACTGTACTCTAAGTAACGGGAACCTGTTAACCCTTTACCCAACGCAGACGATATCAAAATTTATTATTTTCAATATATTTTTTTTTCAAAATTTTTCAAAAAAAATCAACAGAACCATATCATGTGACCTCTCGTTGGAACGAGCTCGACGAGCTCGTTCCAACGAGGGGTCACATGATATGGTTTTGTTGAAATATTTTGAAAAAAAAATGTTTTTCAACTGCTGAATTTTCATATTACGCGGGCGGATGCGGCCGATTCGTTGGGTAAAAGGTTAAGTAGATAAATACCAAATCACCAGGTGTTTAATGAACATTTAAAACAGTTTTCAACCACGAAACAGCAGATGGGTATTTGATTATCATTGAACACTCATGGTGTGGAGTTCCGTTGAGAAAGTAACACATGTCCTATGACAAAACATAAGAAGCACCTACAGTGATTCAGCAATAGAGCCTCTAATAGGCTCAATACGTTAAAACTTGCGGTCTATTTGCTGGGACATTTTCTGCTTTTATCATTTTCAATGAATTAGATCTTTTGTCTGGGATGGCACTCCACTCTTCCACCGACCAGAGCGCGGTAGTTTAGTGATTAGTGCATTGGACTTGAAACTGAAAGATCGACAATTCGATCCTGACCAGAGATAACTGCGTTGTGTCATTTGGGGCAAGTAACTTAACCTCGATTGCCCACGTGGATGGGGTGGGGTGGCGACGTATAGTGAGGCGCACTTCACGTCGGTGGTGTGTTTGCCGTCAACCACTGCTAACTCTGTTTGTGAAAAATTAGTAAGTTGGTGAATCTGACAGTTGTTCGCCGCCTTACGATGGAGAAGAGAAAACATGAGTGGGTACAGTGTGGAGAAAATACAAGCAGAAGATGACCAATATTTCTTTATCTTCATTGACGAGTGGTGGGAACTCCTTTATTGACTTTAGACAAAACTGCATGTTTTGCACACTCTTCACTCTTACTGCAAAGTAACTGCCGTTTGATATCGTAATAGTTTTGGCGAAGCAGTGCTTTACGTTTATGCAACGTCTTTGAAACATGGACGCATTTATTTATTTATTTATTTATTTATTTATTTATTTATTTTATTGAGTTTAACGACACTTCCGATAGCCAGGTTCACATCGAGTTGTGACAGTTTTGCGGGTGGGAGGAAATCGGAGTGCCTGGTTAGAACCACCGAGAGGCAGCGAACAACTATCAGACTCCCTAACGTACTAACTCCACACAAGCAGGGCTAGCATTGGTTGAAGACAAGTGCACCACTGACGTGCAGTACGCCTTAGTACACCGCGACATCGTTTCCCCGTGTGGACAATCGGGATTAAGTGCCTTGTCCAAGGACACAGCGCAGTTACCCAAGGTAGGGGTCAAACCGTGAACCTTTCGATTTAACCCTTTACCCAACGAGTCGCCCGCATCCGCCCCCGTAGTATGCAAATTCAGCAGTTGAAAAAATATTATTTTTCAAAAAATTCCAACAAAACCATATCATGTGACCCCTCGTTGGAACGAGCTCGTTCCAACTAGGGTTCACATGATATGGTTTTGTTGAAATTTTTGAAAAATTAAAAAAAATGATATTTAAAAAAATAAATTTTGATCTCGTCTGCGTTGGGTAAAGGGTTAAAGTTCAATACTGTAACTATCGATCCACCGCGCTCCCATACACAGACACGGTGACAAAACTTTAATGGTCTTCTGTGAGCTGACTCACCGAATAACAAATGTAAGCAGGCATTCATTTTCAAATACTTTGTTGTGAGTTCTGATTGGTAGTAAAATATTGGACATAGTGATAGCTGTGATTGGGGTTAAAAACATAATTTTCTTGTGCATCCCCCTGACAGACGTAGCCAATTTCATATGCATTAATAATAATAATAATAACACTTTGGCCAGCCGCTGATATGTCGCGGTTCTCGGACAAGAAGGCCATGGTAACCCCTGCACTCCCAACTGCCTCCCTATTCCCACGCTTGTCCTCTCCTCCCAACACTCGGAGACGAACTGCTTGATGATATCCCTTGTCCCATTCTTCCCAATCTCTCCGATTAGCATATTAACCCTCTCCTTTGAGTCTCCCCCTAACCACATGTCCTTCATTCTCCCATCCCACTTTCCCATTATACTCCCAGTGAATCTCATTCTTTTAGACTGATACTTTGGGCATTCTAGAAGAAAGTGTTCCAGGGTCTCCACCATGTCCAAGTTACACATCTGGCACTCCCTTTCACCGTCTTTCCCAATTTTTCCCCTCAGCTCCAGGGATCGCGACCTCAGCTTGAACAACAGTGACCCCCCAAAGGTGCCATCAAGGTACACTTCAAAACCTGGCTTCTCTTTATCACGCAGGTCACCCATTGGTGATGATGTCTTGATAGTGCATCTTAACTTTGTGAAACAAATGGTATTGGATGCTCAACCAGAATTTGAAATATGTATACAGTTTATTCTTTATGTTTAAACTTTATGCTGGAATATGCATTGTATGTTTTTATATTATACCTTATACCCGGAACTCTCTGATGTTCAATATGAAAGGTTGTTTAACCATTTACCCAACCTAACGGTCAAAACCGGCCAGCTCGATTCTCAAAAATCGCCAATTAATTTTCATTATTTTTTTCATTTTTTGTTTCAAAAACATAGGTTATGACCTCTCATTGGAACGAGCTCGTCGAAAAAAAATAGTTATTCAAGAATTTGTTTTGCAAGTGTCGTCTTCTTTTCAGGTTAGGTAAGGGGTTAATTCAGTTTTAGGACAAATCTGTCTACAAATATGTGATGAAGATATCGCCCATTGAGTGCAACAAGAAGCCATCTGCAATTCTTTAGAATTGCAGATGGTGCCTCGTTGAACTCAGTGGGCGAATTATATTGTCTGTTTCGGTGTTAGTCTTGTCGTTGTGGCACAATTATGTAAATAATGTGAAGCAATGATGTTGATACTGTTTTCTTGGTTAAAAGCTTGAAATATAGCTAAATTTCCATTTCAGTGAAACATTTGAAATTTCAATCAACAGTAGCTCAAATGCCCAAAGTAATTTGTTAGATTGGCTTATTAACCCTTTAATAACCTGAAAAGCAGACGACACTTGCAAAAATAATTCTTGAATAACTAATTTTTTTCATTTTTCGTCTCAAAAACATAGGTTATGACCCCTCGTTGGAACGAGCTCGACGTGTTCGTTCCAACGAGGAGTCATAACCTATGTTTTTGAGACAAAAAATGAAAAAATAATGAAAATTAATTGGCGATTTTTGAGAATAGCGCTAGCCGGATTTTGCCGTTACGTTGGGTAAAGGGTTAAGATGTTTATCTGGAATTATCAAGTGCTATCGGGTTTGAATCCTGGAGGCATCAATAAACAATCAGAAGAAATATTCAATATCAATGTTTTTATGTCAGTATTAGGAGCGGAACTCGTCGGTTTTATACGCTCAATAATCACAAATTATTCATCACTGGTATAAGATGCAGTGGAGTATAAACAAAAAAGTGTTTGTTGGGTCGGATTGTGTGGCTGTGTTGTGGATTGGGCTGAGAATGATACAAAAGCAAGTTTAAATTGTATACATCGTGCACAGATGGATCGCAAACCCACAGTATTACATGGACAACTACTGCATCATAAACTCAAGATAAATTAGAGCTGTAGGGATGAAACTAAAAATACAAAATCAAACACCCCATCTTATCAGTAACTAACCAATGAACTCAAATTTTAAAATGCGACCATTGATACTAGACATATATTCTTGTGCAATTTTACCACTCCCAGTAATAACATGCTAAAGTGTCGCTACAACATGATACAGTGTCTTATGATCTCCTCCTCCTCCAAGGTCCAGGATGTGCCAGCCATATTGATTTATCTCACAATGTGTTTTTGATGCCATGAAAGTTTTATACAAATATTGATGACATGGACACATACCAATGTTTTCAGTTTACTTGACAAGTTATATACTACAGGTCAGTATAAAAGAGACCGTTAAACGAGGGGGATACTCGGAAATGCCCCCTCCCTTCCTCTTAGTTTATGGCAGTTTCTTTATGTTTCTTAATTCAAATTTCCCTTGGTCTCACTGCAGGACCCAAAATTGGCTGTTTGATGAACCATGTTATTTGTTGTCATGTGCGGATGCCACAATTTTTATATGGGGCTGGGGGGGGGGGGGGGGGGGGGGCTGTATCTTTTTGCAATAATTATGGCATAGAGGTATTTATGGTGCCAAAATAACGGGCATCGGTTTTACTGTCAGATCCATCGTATCGGAATGTGATGCCATTATTGAAAGTAAACTTTTGAGACTAAAACTTGAAAATCCTTCATGGGAAATTAGAATTGGATTTTCAGCCATATTGACAACTGCATGAACATTCCTTACTTTTGATTCCGTGCAAAGATATTTGCTTCTGTGGCCATACGATGTCTGTTCTAATGAGCGTTTCACGTTAGCTTTCTTCCGGTGGACCTGAAAAGATAAAATTGGCTGTAACCCTCGAAATAATGCCGGCATTGGGGTGTGGTCGTGGCAAAATGACGGGAGTCAGTCTGCTATGCGAGGATGGGATGCCACGCTCAGAAATAAACATTTTGGAGCATAACATGAAAAGTCGACTTGTCTCCTGGACATTTAAAAGGCATTGAATGTTGTTGTTTGCTCGTAACACGCACGCAGGTTTGTTCAGACCTATCACGCTGTCATTTTGAATAAGATTGCGACAGAAAGTGGAAAAATTGGAGCGTATTTAAGTACAGAGGAGCAAAATCAGCCCCATAGGGAAAAACGCATTCCTCTTTCTGAATGGGCGCAGCCATTCCACGCGGCAGAAGCGGATAACAGGCTTCTAGGTGGATATCTGGTGGAATGCACTGGAGACCAGTGCGGATGGGGTGCCACGCTCAGAATTAAACATATCAGACGAGAACATGGAAAAATAACATGTCCCCTGGACATTCAAAATTCGCCGAATTTTGTTGTTTGCTCCTGGCATGTTCTAAGATTTGTTTAGGCCTATCACGCTATCCATTTGAATGAAATCGCGACAGATAGTGACAAGATCGAAGCGCTTTTAAGTACGGGATGGACAAAAATCTACTCCGTAGCGAAAAACACCTTACAATATGGGCATAATTATTTCCAAATGGCGGAAGAGGATAACAGACTTGCAGGTAAATACCTAGTTTGCTGTGCCGGAGCCTAGTGAGTAAAACAGTGTTAGAAATGATGAACCATGTTGAATTTGAGCGCGAAAATGCAACCAATAATGAATGAAGAAGATTATTGAAAAGAGAACCCGGTGTAAACTGTCGACATAAGTGAACATGGCGCCTCACCTGTGTTGGTTGCGGACGGGTTAAATTGTAAAAAACAGTAGACAATGAATATCTGTTATTTGTGATCGAAAACAACGAGCAAGAGCAGTAGCAAAGTAGAGAAGGATTTTTGTCTGAAACTTTTGTTTTTGTTTTACACGATGGGAAAGTCACGCCTCCCCCACCCACACAATTGCTCACATTTAGTTGCAGTCAAGTAGGCTATTGCCAACTTTAGCTGGGGCCAAATAGGCTTCGAATTCCAGCCCGTTATTTAAAAAAAACTCCAATCAGATTTGGGATACCCTTTCCTAATACAGAGAAGGGGAGAAAACCGAACGAAAACTCTACGATGCAACACATCTTCAGGCGTCAGTATGATACGCGGATATTCTCCACTCACACCACTTCCCACACTCAGTTCACAGAGAGGCGTTGGTTTGATGAGTACTATTGTATTGTGGGTGCTGAATAGACATCACGGAACGAATAGGTTAAATGCGTGGACTTGGGAATGAAAAATCTGATTATGCTTTTCTTAAAGAGATATAAAGATATTTTCGTTCTTAAAGTAAATATGTATGTCTAAACGGGTTATGTCCATTTTTTACTCTTTGGGATTGCTTGATCATGCTTGACTCTCACTGCTTGATCGTCTGCGACAGGAACCAGAATGCGACATGTCGACTTTGTATCAGAGACCGAATTTCCCAAACTGTTTGCTTCAGCTTAGTCATTTGCAGCAAAAATGGCATACACACCTCGGGGCATCTTCCAATAAAGGCTATAAAAACTACTACGTGAGTCTGTTTGATCATTCTGTTTAAAATTAAAAAAAAAACAATCATATCCACCCTTGTATTAAATATTGAATTTCTCGCGATTTGTGTTTATTATTTGTCTAAGAGACCCTTGAATGCCCCTGATTTTGAAAAATAGTCCCCAAAGACTGGAGGGTACATGAGAACAGATATGTATGTTACAAATATTCTCAAAGGACTTGACAATGCTCAAAGTTCAAACCGATCGGGATAGTCTAAATCTTGTTCGGTAAATATTTCTGTTGAAAGACAAATTTACTTATAATACATCGAGTCTCAAGTTTGACTCTAACAACATTACAACTCTATTTTTCGACCCATTAATAAAGATTCAACATTCATGATAATTCACGGGCCTTAGATGGGCCTCAATCCGTTTGTAAGGTTGGGCATTAATATTTTCAACCTGCAGCCCAGAGGCTGCAGGTTGAAAATATCAATTGCTCAAAAATATACACTGAACATGAACTCTTCCATTCTTTTCAGTGAACTATATGAATAATATCACTCTGAATTAGCAAAGATAATAATGTCCATGAACACCACGAAATTCTCTTGGGAAAAAACCGAATTGGTGATGAAATATTTGAGTTGGAAAGGAGCATGTAAGTCTTTTAAAGTAAATTTTGTTTTCCAACGCAGCAACCCATTAATAATATACAATTCAAAATTTCAGTGTAGCGCTTTGACCATCTTTGTCGCAAAGATTATGTTTGACTATCAAGTACACACACATAACGTTGTCGAATGAACACTTTTAGCAGTACGAAGGTGTTCTTCTTTACCCCCCCCCCCCCCCCCTCCCTCTCTCTCTCTCCAATTTTCCCGATCTTGTCCACTCTTCCTTGTCATATATCTGTAAATGACTGTTTTGTGCAAAATAAATTCATTCATTCACTCGTTCGATACATCATTCAATAAAGTCTAAATGTCATTCCATTTGGGTATTATTGGTGATCTGGGGTGTAATGTCTCGTTTCTGATTATAGTAGATACTGAATTCCATATAATTTTGGTATGCTGTTCGCTTCAGTTTATCCCTTTACCTATCGCGAATCACAAAAAGAGCCGGTACTTGCAAAAACATTTTACAAAGTAACTAAAACTGTTCAGTTTTTTTCTTCAAAAACACAGCTTATGTTCCCTTCATAAGAGCGAGATGAAGGAGATTGTTCCAGAAATGGACCAACAGCTCTAATTTGAAGGCAGAATATCAAAAAATAATAAAATTTGGATCGTGATCGAGTTTTTCTTCTGAATTGCGCCTTTCGCACCATTTAATTAAAAATAGGGAGTAAAACGTCACGACTTTACCTGCAGTAATAAGATACTTTTCCATCGTTTTCGTCTGTTTGGCCAGCAAGCCCGACATTACATTCGTTCACTGCAGGTTATAAACTCTCCACCACACCTCCATCCCACTCACATTTTGAGAGGAATACATTGAATTTTCTACAGTTTATATATGCTTAATTGTCAGTAGAAAAATAAATATAGTATTGTGTTTCCATCGATCTACAAGTACATATTATTTTCGTGTAAATTTATGATTATTCGAACATCCTAAAATAATTATAATGTGAGATTTCGGCCCCGGTATATAGATATCGAGGGGGTGCGCGGTGGCTCAGTACGCAGAGGTGCAGGCTGCAAGCCGAGAGGTCCTCGGTTCGAATCCCACCTGCGGCAAACGCGTTGTGTCCTTGGGCAAGACACTTCATCTCCATTGCCCGCATGGGGGCACGATGACGCTATATACTAAGCCGTACTGCACGTCGATGGTACGCATGTCTTCAACCAATCTAACACAGCCTGTGCTGCAGTGCGGAGTTACGATGTTGGGGAGCTGGCAGCTGCTCGTCGTTAACCGGTGGTTCTTTCCGGGTACTCCGGCTTCCTCCAACCGTAAAACTGTCACGGTCATGATTAGCCATTGTGCATAAATATGTGACCTTAAAACATCAATAAATAAATAGATATCGAGGGTTAATTAAACTCCACGTTTCCTCTTTCCCGAAGTTGTGTAGTATAATTCAAGTTATGCTCTGTCAAACGGGGAAATGAAATTGGTTAACCCTTTGAAAATCAAATGCCGCTTCACCGGCCCAGGGACATGGTACGCCATACTTTCATTAAGTAGGATACCTGCTAAGTTAATGGTGGGGTAGACCAATCAATATTTTCAACGTGCAGCCCTAAGGCTGTACGTTGAAAATATTGATTGGTCTACCCCCAAATAATGAATATGGACTCTTCTAATTGCTGCATATGAACTGACATGGAAGATACCACCAGGGTTCAAAGGGTTAATTAAATTCCTATTTGCATTATGGGAGAAATTTGCACGTGAAATGTTGGTATTTCGACATCAGCCTTTAGCGGGGTTAATGCTGTTATGGAGCTTTTCGACACTCTCTGGAAATATGCTTATCACTATAGAAGCCGCCAATGGGTCAGGCTAAATATCCTATTATTTAACCTTGAATTAATGCAAAACAAACTGAGGAGAAAAGAAAAGTTATATTGTCGTATTGTGTGTGATAGGTTCAACTGTCTGTCAGGTAATATTAGTAATCTATTGATCTTACCTCAAAACTCTCTGTACAGATAGGTACCCACGCATTGTATTTTACATAACTTATACATAATAGACTGACAAGAGAATCGAATGTCTATTGGCGGATGGGCGGAATGTGACTTTAAGAACATTTTATACACAGACCGAAGACGGTTTCGTTTTACGCAGTAAGTACTATCTTAACCACCTATCATATCCACGACGTAGGAACTGGGAGTGTTGTGCGTGTGTTGGGGTGGGGGTGGGGGGGGGGGACAAATAAACTCGTAAGATTTTACCGAAAAGTCGCTCGTTTTTTGTCTTCTACGGCTCATAAGGCGGAGAAAGGTGCACACATTTCCCTTCACATTTAATAAATTTCTCCACCAGACCGGAACATTGTTTCGGCCCGACCGGAAAATTTGTTAAATATGGAGGCAAAGTATGAGCTTTTCTCACTGACAGGGTGCTTTAGTCCCAAAAACGTTGCTTTGTGTATTGTAATTCCTACCATGTAAACTACGCGCGTAGACTACCACTGGTATATATCATTGTGTGGGCGCCCTTCTGTAATCATGCCCCCAAGTTCTGAATGCTTCCTACGCCTCTGGTGATACAGTACAGTTGCCGTAGGCTGGTCGTAATCCACGCGTGTGTAGTGATGTCCACGCATGTGTTTACCAGGTAATGAAAATCATCATCAGAAAAAATTTAATTAATGAAGCACCAGGTTGTACCCGGTGTTTCAATAATTAAATGTTTGATGATTATTCCTAAAATTAGTGTTTGGAATTTAATATTATTGCATTCCTGGAAATATTGTCCATCCGTGGAAAGTGACCAGACCACGGTGGTTGTAGCGTATATATTGAACAGCAGACGTTTGATGCAGTTTGGAGCTTCAAGGTGTGTACGAGAACTAGATACATTCATAATTTAATGGACACCCATAAATTTATTTCACGTTGCACATTGAACAAAATTTATAGTATTCGCATCAGTTTTCTTTGTTGAGTCGAAGGTGATTTTCTATATTTTAATTTTGAACATTATAGAAATGGAACCCTGTTGAACAGTGTGTTGAACCCCACTGTTCCAAACAGCAAATAGGAACCTTGTGGATAAACCACTTGTTCTTCAAACATGGCCAAGCTTTTTTGTCATTCGAAGCGATTTTTTGGAAGGTTATAATGTCCCCTTAGTTTGCTCAAGTACACAAGCAAGGTTAGCAGAGGTTGAAGACAAGTGCACCATCGACGTGCGGTACGCCTTACTACACCCCCCCCCCCACCCCCCCACCCCCCCACACGGAATCACTCGAGATGAAGTACAGTTACCCCTGGCGTGGATCGAACGTGGACCTTTCGGTTTAGTCCAATGCCATAACCACTAAGCCACTGCGCTTCCACCTTTATATTATTAAGTATACAAATTATAAATAAGGTTAATGACGTCTCGTAATCCTTTGAAACAAGATTTTGTAATTTTTTTTAACTTTTTCACTCTATTATATCTTCTTTTGTGTACAGAAATGTGACACTACTACTCTTCTAAAGATAACTAGGACTACTCGTCGAAACGAAAAGCGGTCGAAAATTCGAAAATTGATTAAATTGTCTCTTGTGTGCCAAAATGCGTCATCGGCAATGATTGAGCATTGCAGAAGACGTCTTGTTGCGCTAGAGGTCGCGTCGAAAATTCGAAAAGTAATTAATGTAGGAGTTTGTAAGCAGTGGCATAGCGTGAAAAATGACAAACATTATATACCATTCATGCGCAAAATCTCTGTAACTGGTTTATGAACTCCCGCTCTAATATCTCTTGGGTCGCTTTGTTATAGTTCCCCCTCTACTTCCCGGACACGAAAGCATAAAAAATATTCAGGGTGTTCCAATGGGTGCGAACAGTTAATATGTTTCCAGAGGAAGATAGTGGAAAGTCGCCCATTCTGGATAGACATTCCTGACCCAGAACGAGGTAAAAAATGTGAGCGAAAATATATTTCCGCTACCATTGCGATAAATCAGCGGCTGGCCGAAGAACCATTATTATTGTCAAAGAAAAATATTTTTTCCTACACCAACTTCATTTAACCTGGTGACGTCCCAGTTTGTCTGTAAAACATGAAAATGGTAACGCTTAAGGGTAAAGGTTTTCATTTACAATTGTCAAAGTGTAGACAGATGTGTTTCGTACTCTTTACTCTTTAACCCTTTACCCAACGTAACGGTCAAAACCGACCAGCGCTATTCTCAAAAATCGCCAATTAATTTTCATTATTTTTCATTTTTTGTCTCAAAAACATAGGTTATGAAACCTCATTGGAACGAGCTCGTTTAGCTCGTTCCAATGAGGGGTCATAACCTATGTTTTGAGACCAAAAAATAAAAAAAAATGAGTTATTCAAGAATTTTGTTTACAAGTGTTGTCTGCTTTTCATATTAGGTAAAGTGTTAAATCCTAGAAATACAACTCCATTTAGAATTGAGACCGATTTCTGTAGTTGGTATAAAAAATGAGTGAATAACCAAAACCCTGAAGAAAGACACCACGGAAAAAAAACCTACGACAAAAGCCCTCAACATAACGAACTCTCAAAGAAAATGACAATGATGGACAAAATCCCTCATGTTTTTGGAATGCCGATCTTATATCTTTTTGTCAATTAATTTTGTATGTCAATATTGAAATTTATTTTTCTATTTTATTTTCAATCTGCTTTCAATTCGTTACTAAATATTTGATTTATTTTTCTTCATTCGGTTTCTTTGAAGATACGTATTTTGTTTCTTATATTATTGATGCAACAATATGGTATAGAATTAAATGAAGATATAAAAAATATAAAAAAAAAAACTACTCTCAATGTTAGTATAATGATTTCCTCCTTTGTTACTGCCTACTGTGATGGCTTCTGTGACATCCATACGTAACAATTACAGTTTTAAAGTCAACACACAAGAGAGAGCCTTATACCAATGTTTGCATTACCATTACATTTTACTCAGCATTAATAATTTAACCCTCTGCCAAGCGTACACGATGGCAAAATTTGTAGTTATTTATTTCCAATCCCCCCCCCCAAAAAAAATCAACAAAACCATATCACGTGACCCCCTCATTGGAACGGGCTCGACGTTATATGGTTTTGTTAATCTTTTTTAAAATATGTTTTTTTTTCAACTGCTCATTTTATAAATTAAGCAGGCGGATACGGTCGATTCGTTGGGAAAGGGCGTAACTGTCCGTACACCACTCCATTAAGTGAATAACCAGAGACTGACCCACAATGTTTGGGTGGACTTGGGATGAAGCGTGCAAGTGGCTACTTCCTGATATTCGTGATGGGACAGACCCGGCACCTATGCAGCTGATTAATGTAATCAAGTGAAGCAGTGAGAAATCACGTGGTTCCAAACGATGTACAGTACAGTCGCCGTGGAGTGGTCGTAATCCAGGCGTGGGCAGTGATGTTCACGCATGCGTTTACGGTTAATACAAATCATCATGGGCAAAAGTTTAATTAATGAAGCACCGGGTTGTACCCGGTGCTTCATTAATTAAATTTTCGATGCTTATTCCTATATTTAATGTTTGGAATCTAATACTCTTGCGTTCGTGGAAACATTGCCCACCCGTGGAAAGTGACCAATCCACGGCGGCCGCACTGTATCTATGAGTCTGTACAAGTGGGTTACAGTTCGTTGTGCCATTGTTGGGTGCATGTTTTAGAGTGCCATAACCAGCACACGTTGGTCTTTGTAGAAACTGACGATGAGGATGACTCAGTTGATAACCTACAGTCTGGGTAATAGTTGAGATATCTGTTGGTGGGTAAGACCCTGTGAAATCTTTAGATCCATCTTACTTCTTGCACATACAATAAAATGATGCTAGATAGCAGCAATCAGAGAAATCTACTTATTTCTGCAAATCGTCGACACATTTCGTGTTATAAAATGGTTCGTTACATGGCGCGCCCAATATTTCAAGAGTGTTAGGGATCAGACTGGGAATCATTCATACGTGAAAAATAATAAAACACCTTACACACTCTATCTGTTTTGTTTTTTTTTTTTTTTGGGGGGGGGGGGGAAGTTGTAAAATCCAAATAAATTAGTCATTTTTTCGGCCACACCTCTCACTTTTGCGTCTTTACCCAACTGAAGTACCAAAAATCCCAAATAAAATGTGACAATAAACGTATCGTTGGAATAGAAGTTTTTATTTTCATTATTATTATCCCTTCTCATGGAATCCATGCTACTACTGGTATTTCCTTTTGTCAGTGAACTACGTCCCGTAGCCTCTAGTGTCTAAAACTCAAATCTATGCACAATACTCGTAGTGCCCAGAACACACGTCCTCTGCAAGTCTACTACCCGACACTTTTTTCGAATCTTTTTCACCCAACCTTCCAGTCTAACCTTGACACAACCCAGAACCCAAAACCTTTCTTCATAATCCACATCTTCGTTATCTCTTTTTTAAAATTTAGGTATTTTTCTATCTTTTCTCCCGCCTTCACCTTTAAGTTGATATCAAAGGGGCAGGTTATTTCAACAATTATTATTATTATTATTATTATTATTATTATTATTATTATTATTATTATTATTATTATTATTAAGGTACCCAACCAGGTTTCCTAAATCCCGTAACAAAGTAATCAATGATTCAATTGAAACTAATAAATCTTATATCATATGTTGCATATCTTCTTGAGGATTGAGCGTGAAATCGTTGAACTCTGTAGTTTTGAACATTCAAAAAAGCGTTGACGATAGATTAATCTTTCTTTTATTGATAACAATTGACAAAACATACATTTGCTTGTTTCCCTTGGACGTCGAGTATCTTAACGGAAGATTTGACACCCTACTCCTTATACTTGGTTTACGTGTAGTTGCCTCTTCCGTTTCCTTGCGGACGCGTGTGTACATGTGTTTTCCTTTTAACGAGGTGTGTGTTTGTGTATGGGTTCAATCTTTGTTTCCATTTTGCAGCTATTTATTTATTTATTTATTTATTTATTTATTTATTTATTTATTTATTTATTTATTTATTTATTGGTGTTTAAGAGATAAACGTCTCTTGTTGAGTTAGACATACGGGAATTTGACTATGGAAAACTGTTTATAAACGAACCCCGAAGGGGCGAGTTAACAAATGGTTTTCCATAGTCAAATTCACGAATTCCTAACGAAACAAGAGCAGTTTATCTCCATTGTAGTTCCTGTCATTGTTAGAAGTGAAACAATTCTCCAAACCCGTTTCATTTGAAGAAAAACAATACAAAAATATCATTTTCGATCTCGGTCTATTTTCCATGATCGAATTTACAGAATGTGTTCGATTCGTGACTCGGGTGACGTAAGAGTTCATAAGAGAGAAGGGCGATCGCCTGCAGCGTGGATATAGACATGTTCAAATTGACCCGCTTCCGGCAATTAGAGCACGGTAAGAGTGAATATACCCGAGATTAGAGCACGGATCCGACCGGCTCTCAGCCAGTCAAATTACCTTATTCAGTACTAATAACGAGGTCAAATTTAACTGATGAATTACAATGCCACATATTTCTGCACAATGGTTAATCGCGACCGCAACATGGAGATAAAGTCAAGTTTAGTCAATCGTTTATACCCTTGTTACCCATTTTAGAGGACTCACACGCCAAACATTATTGACTGGGTCCTATTTTACCAGTAAAACAGCCTAGCCTGCTTACCACAGTAAACAAACACTCTCCACTTCCCTTGGTTCCCACATGGAATTTTGCTACTGTCTTATACAATAGTTCAATGCTTTGCCGGAGTTTTCAGTCATCTAACAAAATGACAATGAAGACAGTCAATCATTTGACAAACTGGCTGAAATCAATTTTGTACATTTAACGATCTCTCAAAGACTCGCAGACATCAAAGAAATTAACTGTTTGTAACAATTACAAGTAATTTACTGATTTAAATCTTTACCTGATCCGAGTAGCAAACGCCATCTGCTCAAAAATCCTTAAATAACTAAACAAAATTATATTTTGCCACAAAACAAAGCTTTTGACCCCTCACTTGAACAGGCTCGGTGAGCCTGTTCAAGTGAGGGGACATACGCTATGGTTAGGGGGAAATATAATCAAATTTGAAACGGAGTTTTTGAATAGCGCTGCTTCGGATACGAAAGTTTGCTTAGGTAACGAGGTTAACTTGTGAAATTTGTTTACAGAGTGAATAAGCAGCTAAGTGGAACACAGTCAGTCTATAAAAACATAAAATAAATCAGGCGTATTATTTTCTTCGATTACATGCCCGAGTGGAATACAACCATTCCCGTCAACATCACGGTGAAGCAGACAACAACATACATAACACGCTATTGAGCAGGCCTGATTTAAAATTTATTGTATGATCTGGTTGTTATAACGTCTTAATTCAATAAATTGAGAGCCAGACTGAAAGATAAACACCCGTTGTGTGTTTTTTATAATACACATTATTTTTTCCGGGCTCGTATTCAAACGCGGTCAGGGGTGTTTGTTATCCACACACTTCGCAGCCCACCACATTTTAAGAAATAGACAGAAGTCCGAATGTAATCCGAACAACATGTATCGAACAATAAAAAACACCGGGCAAACAATAGATTTCGCAGGTATGTTATCTACCAACGAGGAGTGGATTCCAGAACCTTCCCAGTCCCGTGTTCTTAGAGAAAATGCCGTCATAATATTACCAGGAGGAATCCTTATTAGCATTATTCTAGATTGTGCAGCAGTTACTAATTTAGTTGAACACTTCCATTGTCAGCACTGAACAATGACATCTGATGCAAATTGTTTATTGTTTCCTCTACTGGAATGTCCTTCTTTGCACTCACTTTGCATAATAATGTTTCCTTTTGTGTTCAGAGCAGGAAGTGAGGTCATACTCCAGTTATGGGTCAATTTCATATTTGCCCAAAACTGAATCTGGTAAGACTTTCCTTCATTTGTGGATGGGATGAATCAATACATACATGGAAATAAACCACCACCCATATCAATCTGTTATAAACAGTGATTTTCTTCTGAGTTTCACAAATAAATATAAGATTATAACAGCCATTTGGGTTTCCTAGACAGTGTATCGAAGTCGAGACCGCGTGTCTAGGCAGATATCGACGAGTCCGTTAGGACATCAAAAGACAATCTTGGAAAACCACATGGTAGTAATGACAAACTTTTTTCCAATATCCCCCTTCCTGACATGTTGGAATATTGAAGAGTTTGCTGACAGTTTTTATCGGCGTCTTTTTTAACAATCATTCAGCGTCTACGAATTGACATTTTTTATGAATGGAAATCATGACGTCATGGTTTTGCATTCTTGCGCTGTGCATGACGTAATCCCCATTCATTGTTCTACCTGTACTGTAACCGCTGAAATTTTAAGTAGTGTTTCAGCTGTGTTTTTCTTTGTTGTGTGTTTTTATGTTTAGCGCTTGGTGGGCCTATATAAAGTATCACCATGGCAAAATCTATTTCTGTGATCTAGTTTAATTCATTTCGCTGAGTTGTTGATTTATTTATCATTCAATTAATGTTATAAAAAACGGTTGCTTCGGCATGTGTACTAACTCGATGTCAAATGAATGTGGGTAAAAAACGTCATCTTTCCAAAATAGAATGACCGTACGCATGGTTGCTTCCATCAGTACAAATTTGTATTTGGTCTAGACGCTTCTACCTGTATGGGGGGGGGGGGGGGGGGGGGGCGGGGGGGGGGGGGGGGTTCTTGTTGTAAGATAAATTCCTAGATTCGACAATAGAATCATTAGCTAGCGTTCTATAGTATTGCCTACTCTCGGGATATGCCAGAAACTGCAAATCGTTGATAATTGGGCTGTGATTACAAAAGCGAACAGAGACTTTCGGCCGGATCGCAACTGGGTTGCGGGGAAAGTTTGCTCCCCTTAATTTACTAAAAGAGTCAGTAAATCTAACTCTAACAGCATGGGCATTTCATATAATGATTAATATTTCGACATGTTAGCAAATTTGTGTAATCCAAGTGTGAAAAAAAAAAAATTGTATACTACTGTAAAAGCACAATCGCTAAACGATGAGCCAAAGTGGACTATTTCTGTTGGGAGGTGTGATACTGACAGATATTCTCAATAACAAATTATCTGTGAAGTAGTTTCCTCAAATTAGCTTGCCATAAAGCCAAGTTTCTTTTTATTACTCCCTTAAACGAAAAAAACAGATTTTCCTTTATTAAAATCAACAAAGGGAAGCTTCATTTTCTACTGATATCATGGGACATTGGTGATTTTTTAGCAGTTACGTACTTCTTAATTGGATCTTTCTCGCAAGTCTAATATTTCAAGGGAGATAACTTTTAAAGAATGTAGATTTTCATGACAAAATAAGTCAGGGATGCTCATTGATTACTGACTTCTTGTATCGAAGACGCAACGGTATGTATACGTTAGAACCGTCGGGTAAATATATGTCATGGTCGTGCAAACATGGGTAATCCTCACCCCTAATAATTTCTGAATTATGTTACTGGCGGATCCGGGATTTGGGGTTGCGGGAGACCGCCGCATTTCAATCATGAGTAGCGATGATTTGAAGCGAACAAACTCCATCTGTAAGTCGGAAACCAATTAACATCAGGAACATGATACGGCATAACGTCATTATATAAGATGGCTATTCAGTAAATGGGGTAGACCAATCAATATTTTCAGCGTGCAGCCCCGAAGCTATAGTGATATGCACTGGGTACGGTGTTATCCGTGACAGCACATGTACATTCACTATCTATGGTAGCGGATGCCCATGTGTTATCGCAGATAATGTCGTGTTCCCTGGTCTTAGTGCTTGCAACAAATTGAGTTACAAAATTTGGGGGACCGCGCCAAAGGCGCCCACTACCCGCTGGATCCTCCCATATCACTGTCATCTCAACAGTATTACGGGTAGAGGCAGTCGGAATACCCAGTGGAAACCACCTAGCAGCGGCGAGCAACTATCAGACTCCCAAACGTACTACCTCCGCATAAGCAGAGTTAGCATTGGTTTGAAGACAAGTGCACCATCGCCGTGCATCACGCCTTAACACACAGCGCCAAAGTGCCCACACCTGGAAATCGGGATTAAGTGCTTTGTCGAAGGACACAACGCAGTTACCCCTGGTGGGTATCGCATCGTGGACCTTTCGGTTTGAAGTCCAATGCCGTAACCACAGAGCCACCACGCTCCCATTGTAGTCTCAATGTTTTCTTCATCGAAATACACCGTTCAACAAGATGTATAGTGAACGCGGTGGAACTGTCCGGAACGAGGTGACCTTGGTTGTCGAAAGTGTCGCTAAACCCCAATAAATAAATAAATAAAAAATAAATAAATAAATGGGCAGGTTCGTGAGTTACAACGGAAAAGGAGTCAATGAGATTGAAACACGCCGCGAAAGTTTAATCAATCATTGCAGTTGAGTACCCACTGACAGCTACGATTTCAATATTATATGTATCTATAAAAAACTATGTAATTACGAACACAAAAAATAACCATAGCTGAACTGAATCCACATTAAAATTTAAAATAACTAGACTCGGTTCCAAGGAAAGTAATAATTGATATATTTGTGGTAGCGCAGAATAAAAGCGAATCCATTTTGAGACTATACTTTATACATTTCGTGCCGTTGCCTCTATGTTTTATCGGGTATTATTAACTGCTGTTGTTTCAAAGATTAAATGTACATATATGTCCGTCCTGCTGTTCACATCGCCGTTGAAGGCAGTATTAAACTTTTTGCTGAATGGCGTTATTCGAGGGTCCAACAGGTGCGCGCTTCGGTGCAAAATGTTAGATTGAAGATTGAATTTAACACTTTCGCTGCCGAAAGCGACTATAAACGCCTATTTATGATGATTATCCGGGCATTCCGGCATGCGCAGATCAAACATCTGATTACTTGTTGGAAAGGGCTCAGAGAGCCCTTTTCAACAATTAATTAGATTGTAGAGTTTCAAGTATGGCATAAATTTTATTAAACTTCCTCGCATACAGGCATACATAGAGGTCCACCATATTTGGCTAAAGTGGGCGTGGCAGTAACAGGGTTAAGGTTGAAGGTAAGAGATACAACGCGTTCAGTGGAGTTTGCGCTCACAAAACGTCCATGATACGTTTAGATAATGAAGTTCCTGATTTAAAAAAGCTGTTTATAAGTTATTGGTCACCCTGGAATTTGCAGAAGTGGGACAAGTAGGAAAATTATATGCGGGGGTCGGTAAGAGGGCGGGAGAGCCGGGAAGTAACCGCGAAGGACAGGGATTCAGGGACGGCTTACCTGGGCAAGGAAACAGAAGTTGTCCATTGGTTTGGAATAAATTATTATTTGACAAAATTTGGAGACGCACAATTTGGTATGACCAGTTTCATAAATTTCACTCAGGGATACGATGAGATGGCGTCCTTTGTAGGCCAATTCGAACGGGCCTTGACGTGACGGGAGGGATAGTATGAGATATTCGCTATTCACCACACTAACAATTCAAATTTTAGCTTTTTAAATTTTTGTCTCGAATAAAAAGTTAAGACCCCTCACTCGAATTATCTCGACATGCAGAGACATTTATAGACGTACGGTCAATACTTTATCTCTTGAATCAACATGGTAATGGGCAAAATATGTGAATAATTGTATCATTGAACGCATGTAAAAGAACAAAGCGTGTGTGTGAGAAGTTGTGCGCTACCAGCAGTGAGCTACTCATAACCAGGCCTGGAAATAAAGAGATTAGATCCAGGTCCGACGAGAGAGGATGGGCCTCGCGGCAATGTGCAGAATGTGTGTTACGGGTCCTACGAGCGCCGAATGGGATCTTAATTTTTTTAAAATTAATGCAAGGAGAAGAATTTTTTCAGCATTTTCTTGATAATATCTACTCAATTGTTTCCTTACAATTTGGGTAATTTATTAACTGTATTTCTGTGTGCGTGGTGCATTTTGTTTAATAATCGTGACCACCACGACGCAGGAAGGACCGGTGGAAAACCAACAAACTGGAACAAATGTTTTTTTTTTTTACACGAATAGAACCTGATTAGTAATGCAACTAGGTACTCGCATCAAAAGCCTTCCTACGACTTTCAGCTTTTTAAAAAAACCCAAAATACCCGGGCGCTTCCCCCTTACCCCCCTCCCCCCCCCCCCCCCATCCCCGCGCACTAGTGCTTACATCGTAACCCGCTAGCAGATTATGCTATACAAAAGGTGGTAACCGATAGGGATAAAGTTCCGTGATGCTTTCCGTCTCCTGGGATTTACTACGACAGCCATGCTGTTTACGTCTTAACAGAATTTGCATCAAAGCAAATATAGCAACAACTAATACGCGATCTCGCTTTGCCGATATCGCGCGTAAGTTGCTACTATTTATTTTGACGCAAATTCTGTTAAGATTTAGACGATATACCATTCTATTTATATGTAGATGCAATGCGCTGTCATTCTGTAGTTCCCGAAAGAGTGTTAGTCCTGGCGAGAAAACATATTGGATGAAAAATTTAATTTCTGTTTTATTTTGTCGTAACCTGTAGTTCGTTCGCGTATTTTACAAATAAAGTAACCCGGCGTAACCTAAGCGATTGTTCGCGCGTTAGTTCTCAATAACGCGCGTAAGCTGCAATGATATCAAAAGTCATGGTAAGCATCCATTCGGGGGCGCGGTGGCTCAGTCGGTAGAGACGCAGGCTGCAAGCCGAGAGGTCCTCGGTTCGAATCCCACCTGCGGCAATCGCGTCGTGTCCTTTGACAAGACACTCCAGCCCCATTGCCCACATGGGGGCACGGCGGCGTTGTGAACTAAGGCGTACTGCACATCGGTGATGCACTTGTCTTCAACCAAGGCTTACCCTGCTTGTGTGGAGTTAGTATGTTGAGGAGCCTGACAGTTGCTCGCCGTTACTCGGTGGGTTCCCTCCGGGTATTCCGGATTCCTCCACCCGTAAAACTGTCCGACGAGATTACCTTGTCTGTCGAAAGAGTCGTTAAACCCCAATAAATAATAATCATCCATTCAAAAAAGGTTAATTGAATTGAGAAACCAAGTGGCATTCCGGAGAGGTGTTTGATAAAGGTGTACCTCTTATTTGCTATTTCAGTAAACACAGTAGATAAGGAAAGGGGCGTAGATGCACGAGCGCCCCACATATTAGGAATATTTAAGGGAAGAACTTCACACCTTTATACACTACAAGTCTGGAAAATACGAGTTCACGTCCCTCTAGTTAACATTTGCACGTGGGCGCTGGGTTTGAAAATGTCTAACCAAATGCAGGAGGATTTCTTTAAATTTAAGAAGTGGACAAACCAGCTGATATCACAGCCCACGGAGAAGAGAGTCCCTCTAGAATAAAAAAAACGGACCCTGTAGACAGGTCTAACGTTAGAAGACTCCAGGGTCTTGCATTTTTCCATTGGATTCCAATGGTCACGAAGCAGCTGCTGTTGTTAATATTTTTCATGGGGGAAGTGTCAGAAATCAGAACTCCGACGATGATAAAGCCTTAGATGTGAGCTTCCTGGTGGTTTCGATAAATCCCTTAACCCTTTACCTGGTATGAAAAGCAGACGACACTTGCAAAACAAATTCTTGAATAACTCATTTTTTTCATTTTTTGTCTCAAAAACATAGGTTACGACCCCTCATTGGAACGAGCTCGACGCGCTCGTTCCAAAAAAGGGGTCATAACCTATGTTTTTGAGACAAAAAATGAAAAAAATAATGAACATTAATTGGCGATTTTTGTGAATAGCGCTGGACGGTTTTGGCCCTTACGTTGGCTAAAGGGTTAGCAAGAAGGTGATCACCAAGGCATCGAATAGGAAATCCAATCCAAATAGGCGATATCAAAGTGATGAACACTTCTTTGATTTACTCCAGATTACTCGATCTTCAGTCATCCGGTCAATCATTATCCATGCCTGACAAACTGAAACATGAACCAGCACCTGCCCTTCTATCGATGTCCACAGAAAATGGGGGGCATCAACGTTGCAAAGGCCAAATTTGTCCTGGGGTCGACACTGGCATGTGAGGTCTCCAACAGGCAACTCCCGGCACCCGATTACTCGGTTATAGATGTGCAATTCTCTGGGTTGTTCGTTTCCCTTCCATGTCACGGTAGCCGATTTCTTACATTCTTTGGAAAGCCATATCTTTTCTCTTCTCAGAACTTGTGCTGTGTTCCTCATTCACAGTATTAAATCAGCAGTCATAACTGAGAGAACGAAAAATGCTTCTAAACATCACAAATTGGCTACAAACATACCCTTGCCATCAAAAATGTTATACTGTCGAATGCAAGACGAAACAAAAACAACCAGACCCCCCCCCCCCCCCCCCCCACCATAAAAAAAACAAACCCAAAACAAGTTGCAACCGATCTCACCTTATAAGCTCTGAAATAGTTTCCAGAGCTTCCAAAGAGAGGTAGTGCTCCCAAAATTACCTCGCTGCCTCCCATCTCATTTGAACAAGATGTAAAACGCATCCACTACCCGTAACGGTGTGGTTTGACGCGAACTCTAAGATATCCCCCAATCAAGACCCATACGGATTTGGATGGATCCGTGACGAGCAGTCCAAGACCCTTGTTCTGTCAGAATCCCACATGTAATTGAGTCAGCCCTTTCACAGATCACAAAGCTGATCAGGTGTTCTTATCAGGCTCTCAGTAGTAAACGACGCGGCTCTGCAAAAATGTCTGGCACTATGGCCTTCCACTGTCAGAGGAGGGGGGCGCGGTAGCTCAGTTGGTAGAGGTGCTGGCTGCAAGCCGAAAGGTCCTCGGTTCGAATCCCATCTGCGACAACAGCGTTGTGTCCTTGGGCAAGACACTTCACCTCCCATTGCCCACGTGGGGGCAAGGTGACACTGTGTACTAAGGCGTACTGCACGTCGATGATGCATCTGTCTTCAACCAATGCTAACCCTGCTTGTGTGGGGTTGGTATGTTGGGGAGCTGACTGTTGCTCGCCGTTGCTCGGTGGTTCTCTCCGGTTACTCCGGCTTCCTCCACCCGTAAAACTGTCACGGTCATGGTTAGCCAATGTGAGGAAATATGTGACCTTAAACACCAATAAATACTAAATACTGTCAGAGGACACCACAGATAGGATAAATGAGTACACAATTACCACAGGATCAGGGGACGAAGATGACGCATCAGATGATAATTTCGATGAGTGAGCATGATGGAAAGATATTGTTATGATAGCGAAGATGATTACTTTCAAGTTTATGCTCACGGACCAAAATTCCAAGCCGGCTTGTGAAGTGGTTCCACACCTGTTTGTGTTACCATCTTACTCTTGCCACTAGTAATCTCATTTTATGGCAACCACATTTAAATTTGCCCAGTGTTGTGGTAATATATCTTCATTTTTTAGCTTAACTTGAAAAAGTCAAGATAAGCTATTGCCATCACGCGTGTGGAAGTCTGTTAGTCTGTGAGTCTGTTAGTCTGTGTGTATGCTGTGAGTCTGTTCACATTTTTCTTTAGCACGGGCTACACCCCGCAGTTCTTGTCTGATCGTCACGAAATTTCATATGCAGGTTTGGGGTCATGTCTAGATGAGCACGTCCCCTTTTGGTCGCGATCGGTCAACAGGTGTGGCTGCCCGTGCCCAAAACCCGAACACCATTAGCACAATCTACAGGTCGTATTTATGAAGGGATTTCATTGTAGCTTGGGAGGATGCCTCTGTATAATGCCTAGATGAGAACGTCCCCTTTTGGGCATGATCTGTCAACCGTGATGTCTGCCCAAGACCGAAACCCAAAAACTTTTAGCACAGTCTGCAGGTCATGTTTAGTATGGAGGGATTTCATTGTAACTTGGTAGGATGACTCCTTATGATGTCTAGATGGGAATTTCCCCGTCTGGGCGTGATCTGCCAACCGGGACGACTGCCCGAGCCCAAAACCCAAAAACCTTTAGCACAGTCTACAGGTCATATTTATTGAGGAATTTCATTGTAACTTGGTGGGTTGACTTCATGTAATAACTCGATGAGAAAGTCCCCTTTTGGACGTGGATTGGGCAACTGTGACGGCTACAGGGGCCCGAAGCCCGAAAACCTTTAGCACAGTCTACAGGTCATATTTATGAAGGGATTTCATTGTAACTTGGTAGGGTGACTCCAAATAGTGTCTAGATGAGAACGTCCCATTTTGATCGCGATCATTCAGCCTTGAGGGGTGCCCGAGCCCAAAAACCTTTAGCATAGGCAAAAGGTCATATTTATGGAAGAATTTTATTGTAACCTGTTAGGTTGTCTACAGGTCATATTAAAGAAGGGATTTCATTGTAACTTCGTAGGATCACTCCAGGTGATGCCCAGATGAGATTGTCCCCTTTGCTTGCGATCATTCAACCATGATGGCTGCCCGAGCCAGAAGCCCGAAAACCTTTAGCACAGTATACACGTCATATTTATGAAGGGATTTCATTGTAACTTGGTAGGTTGACTTCATATAATGTCTAGATGAGAACGTCCCCTTTTGGACACGATTGGGCAGCTGTGATGGCTACAGGGGCCCGAAGCCCGAAAACCGTTAGAACAGTCTACATGTCATAATTATGAATGGATTTCTAGATGAGAACATCCCCTTTTGGTTGCGATCGTTCAGCCTTTATGGCTACCCGAGCCCAAAGACGTTTAGCATAGTCTATAGGTCGTATGTATTGAAGGGTTTCATTGTAACTTGTTAGGCTGACTCCATATAATGCCTAGATGATGACGTCCCCTTTTGGTCGTGATTGGTCAACTGTGATGGCTACAGGTGCCCGAAGACCGAAAATCTTGAGCACAGTCTACAGGTCATATTTATGAAAGGATTTCATTGTAACTTCGTAGGGTCACTCCAGATGATGCCCAGATGAGAATGTCCCCTTTTGGTTGCGACCATTCAAGCCCGAATACCTTTAGCACATTCATATTTATGAAGGGATTTCATTGTAACTTGGTAGGTTTGACTTCATATAATGTCTAGATGAGAACGGCCCCTTTTAGACACGATTGGGCCCCTTTTAGACACGATTGGGCAACTGTTACGGCTACAGGGGCCCGAAGCCCGAAAACCTTTAGAACAGTCTACAGGTCATAATTATGAAGGGATTCCATTGTAGCGTGGTAGGATGACTCCAAATAATGTCTAGATGAGAACATCCCCTTTTGGTCGCGTTCATTCAGCCTTTATGGCGTCCCGAGCCCAAAGACCTTTAGCATAATCTATAGGTCGTATTTACAGAAGGATTTCATTGCAACTTGTTCGGTTGACTCCATATAATGCCTAGATGATCACATCCCCTTTTGGTCGTGATTGGTCAACTGTGATGGCTGCAGGTGCCCGGAGCCCGAAAATCTTGAGCACAGCCTACAGGTCATATTTATGAAGGGATTTCATTGTAGCTTCCTAGGATCACTCCAGATGATGCCCAGATGAGAATGTCCCCTTTTAGTTGCGACCATTCAACCATGATGGTTGCCCGAGCCCAATGCCCGAAAACCTTTAGCACAGTCTTCAGTTCATATTTATGAAGGGGTTTCATTGTAACTTGGTAGGTTGACTTCATATAATGTCTAGATGAGAACATCCCCTTTTGGACATCATTGGGAAACTGTGACGGCTACAGGGGCATGAAGCCCGAAAACCTTTAGCACATTCTACAGGTGATATATATGAAGGGATTCCATTGTACCTTGGTAGGATGTCTCCAAATAATGTCTAGATGAGAACGTCCCCTTTTGGTCGCGACCATTCAGCCTTGATGGCTGCCCGAGTCCAAAACCCCAAAACCTTTAGCATAGTCTATAGGTCATATTCATGGAAGGATTTCATTGTAACCTGTTAGTTTGACTCCATATAATACCTAGATGATGACATCCCCTTTTCGTCGTGATTGGTCAACTGTGACGGCTTCAGGGGTCCGAAGCCCGTAAACCTTGAGCACAGTCTACAGGTCATATTTATGAAGGGATTTCATTGTAACTTCGTAGAATCACTCCAGATGATGCCCAGTTGAGAATGCCCCCTTTTGATTGCGATCATTCAACCATGATGGCTGCCCGAGCCCAAAGCCCAAAAACCTTTAGCACAGTCTACAGGGTATATTTATGAAGGGATTTCATTGTGACTTGGTAGGTTGACTTCATATAATAAGATGAGAACGTCCCCTTTGGACGCAATTGGGAAACTGACGGCTACAAGGGCCCGAAGCCCGAAAACCTTTTGCACAGTCTACAGGCCATATTTATGAAGGGATTTCAATGTAACTTGATAGGATGATTAACTGTGATGTCATATTAACCCACCCCTCAGCTCTTTAGTACAGTGTACACCTCATTTTATTTTTATCAAAAACATGTGGCTCCGTCGTGAAAAATTTCTCAAAATTTTTATATCTTTGATTGAGCATCCTGCATGGCTAGGGATGGGGGGGGGGGGGGGGTGGCATTTCCTGATACCAGAGTTTGTTCTCAGGACCCTATCAACCGTGGTTAATGGGACGTTTTGTGTGGCAGAAATGGGGATCACATTCTGTTTTGACCCCCTCTAGAGCCCCACAAGAGATTCGGTTCACGGTGTTTTGCACACATATGAAGAAGGATACATTGACCTTTTCGACGGCGCTCAACACAAAAGCATGGAAAAACATGATACTTAACAAAAATGTTAAGAAATTGCGACTGAAAAAATTGCGTTTTTAACACATTTGGCCGCCATATTGAGGCTATGAGGTAAAAAACTACTGGAAAATGTGAACTTTTGATATTTTATACGATATAGCCCAAAATTATTTTAAAATTTTGCAATACGTTGAATATTTGAACGAATTTAGGGAAATTGTAGGTCTTTGGACGCCTTCTTGAAAATCTCGAGTTGCCAAAAGTTTACGGAGTGGCATAATTTAGATACCGATTCAGCCTAGAAATGACCAGAAAACATTTTTACTTCCCGACACGGAATTTAGGGAAATTGTAGGTTTTTGTAGGTTTTTGGACGCCTTCTTGAAAATCTCGAGTTGCCAAAAGTTTACGGAGTGGCATAATTTAGATACCGATTCAGCCTAGAAATGACCAAAAAACATTTTTACTTCCCGACACGGAAAAGGTTCTCCCCCCCCCCCCACACCCAACTCCCCACCCCCCCCCCCCCCCCACCCCAGCTGCTGGATTATTATGTTTCATAAGTGTTGAGACTATTTTTTTCAATCAAAAGCAAAAAAAAAAAAAAAAAAAAAACAGAAGCGGAATCAATACAGTCTCGGAAAAAGCACTTCCTTGAACTTATCCTCTCTCGTCAGATCCCATGTTCTGGAGACCTGATGATAGAAGACGAGTTCAAGAGACGGTATTTTATTTTCATATTCGAAATGTCGGTCAGTTCACTGTTCCGCTTGGAAATTGCAGTCACTGTCCTCTTCACGTCGAATAGCGATTCTGCAACAAATGAGGGAGAAGGTTGTGACAGTTAATGAGAATTTGAAATTGGAAAAATTCTGAATCATTGTGACTCGAATCGAATCTAATCATGAGGACGTTTTCGAATCGAATCGAATCTCGAATCCAATGGTATGAAGATAGTGGGCAGATAAATTAAATTTTCGTTCACAATGAGCGATGGCTGTGTCGATGAGATTATTATTATCCGTGATGGGGATGGGTGTGAAATGGGGAAATCTCACCCGAGGGCAAGATATTTGGGCCAAACACGAGGCTTGCCGAGTGTCTGGACCAAATATCTTGTCCCGAGGGTGACGTCATCAAAAGTAATCCAGGGGCACGTGCAGCTATATCGAACAATTTTGTTGCCCATTTCTGAAAATGATTTGCTTATTGGAATGAGCACACAAACATTCTGCATAATACCATAGATATATACCACAACATTAAATTACAACGCCGGTGTGACAGGAATGGAAGTCCGTAGGAAAATTAGTCCCTCTGGACTATTATTCCGCGGAATTATAGTCCTAGGTCTAACATGTATAGGAATAGTAGTCGGCCGGACTACTATTCCTAGAAACGTTAGACCTAGGACTATAATTCCGCGGAATAATAGTCCAGAGGGACTAAAGTTCCTATGGACTTCCATTCCTGTCACACCGGCAAGACAGGGCTTAAAGATCAATCAGTCGATGGAAATTCTGCACAGTCATTTGACATTATTTGCTTCACATGTTTATGTTCCTTCAAATGTCTTTCATGCGGTGATTAAACAGTCCATGTGCTCATTAAATATGCTAATAAACCGGTCACGTGGGTCATGTGAGATATATATCTATCTCACATGACCTTCTCACATGAGAGACGCATATCTTGTATATGAAGTGAGGGGAGAAAATCCGAACAGCGTTATGACACTGTGGTGCTCAAAAAGGCGAGATTCCCACAACGATAGCGGCAGCGATATGAAGATGCGGGCGCAACGTGTACAAACAGTAAAGGAAAAAAAAAAATGAAAGAAAAAAATGAAAACATCTTCGATGGTTTGAAGAGTCTCCGACCATAAGTGTTTAGTGGATGTATATCTAAGAAAGCAAATGGGAAGCAGCGAGGTCATAGTAGATCTGTTTTGATTTCAGAAGCTTCTTGAAATGTCATCAATATTGTAGAAAATGGTAAACATTTTAACTGAAAGTAACATACATTGTATAGTTCGAGAATTCATTCACTCTTAATTTACGCCACGTTTGCAAAATATTGAAACAACGAATAGATGTATTCGATAGAAAAAACAAATAACTGAAGAGATGGCAATCCCCTCGAATAACGTTTTATAGTTTTTGTTGTCTTTATTGTTTATAATCCTAGTTATTGAGCGCGGCCAGGTGCCTCTTTCACTGAAGAGACAGTTTAACAATAAATAGAATCTAACGATAAAGGATGGAATATAGCCTTGCAAACCTCTTGATTACTGTGTCGCACTTATTTGTTGAAAGGCACTTTTGTCCAAGTCTAGTGCAAATAAATAAAATGTGAACTTGCATGCAACGCATCGCATGTTGCACAATCCTAATATTCAGATTCTTATTCGTTGATATAAATTATGTCTAGCTGCCGCACCTATTCCCACGAAACAGTCGATACAATTGAAATGCAAAGCCTGTCTGTTTAGTGATTAACCTTTTGAATGCTGGTGGTATATTCAATGCCAGTTGAATGGCATGAATTGAGAGGTAGAGCTATTAACCCTTTACCCAACGTAACGGCCAAAACCGGCCAGCGCTATTCTCAAAATTCGCCAGTTAATTTTCTTTATTTTTTCATTTTTTGTCTCAAAAACATAGGTTATGACCCCTCGTTGGAACGAGCTCGTCGAGCTCGTTCCAACGAGAGGTCATAACCTATGTTTTTGAAACAAAAAATGAAAAAAATTAGTTATTCAAGAATTTTTTTTGCAAGTGTCGTCTGCTTTTCATGTTAGGTAAAGGGTTAATATGTTCAACGTGTAACCTTGGGGCTGCACGTTGAAAATAATAATTGGTCTAACCACAACTCACTGAGCAATGACATACGTTATAAAATATGGACGTATCACAACCCATCTCTCTGTCTGTCTCTCTCTCTGTCTCTCTCTCTCTCTGTCTGTCTGTCTGTCTGTCTGTCTCTCTCTCTGTCTCTCTCTCTGTCTCTCTCTCTGTCTCTCTCTCTCTCTCTCTCTCTCTGTCAGCATAATTTGGCTTTTCCCTCTGGAAAAGACTATTGTTTTCTACGGATTATTATTTTTTTTCTCCACACATTTTGTCCGTACTATTCAGAACCCATTTTCGAACCGATTTTTCACACAATTTTGCACACGCATAGACGGGTACAAAGTCTAAAAAATGTATCGAAGCGGAATTCTCGATTTAACCCTTATTTCGCCAGAATTGGTAAAAAACCTGTCAAAATTAGGGTTTATAGGCACTTTCTCGAGACACGTCTTGTAGATTTTTTTAAAACATTCATCATTGTTATACCTCTCTGTGACACGACCATTCATATACAAGAGATATTAGGCAATGCAAATGTTGACCCTCCACAGACAGCCATACCTCGAAATTTTCATGAAATGGGCTGTTTGCGGGCCCCTAAAGCACCCAAACTATACACAAGAGATAACCATAACTTCATTTATTGGAAGTGGGATTCACCGTGGATCATTTTTGTAAGTAACAGGGGTATTCAAAAAACCAAGCGATAACCTGTTTTAAACTGCAATACCCATCAAAAGCTCAAAAATTCATGTTTTCTGTGTATTTCCCTAAATGAGTTTTGAAGATTTTCAAGAAAAATTGGACACGCGCAGGTCTTGGTGTGACAATAGAAGTTGCATGGACAAAATACTCCGGTGAGCATTTGTTAACCCTCCAAGGGCTGCTAAAAGTCAAAATTGTGATAAAATGGGCTGTTTTTGGACACCAACTGCACCCAATGGGTACGCCACAAAGAAAAGTGCTTTCTTTTATCGGGCGCAAAATTTATACGGAAACATTTTTGTAAGTAGCAAGGGTATTCAAAAGTCGAAGTTTTAACCCATTTTGGCATTTGGCCATTTTTGTCTGTGACATTACAAGCTGCATGAACAAAATATTCCGGTGAGCGTTTATTAACCCTCTACAGACTTCCAAGCCTCGTAATTTTGTTGAAAAGGCCTGTTTTCGGACACGCACAGCCCCAATGTATACCCGAGAGATAAACATAATCTCCTTTGTTGGAAGTGGAATTCACCGAGGACCATCTTTGTAAGTAATAAGGGAAGTCCAAAATCAAGCGTTAATCCCTTTTGGGGTGGTTAATAGCGATACCCATTTAAAGCTTTAAAAAAACATGTTTTCCCTGGATTTCTTTACAAACATCTTGCAGGTTTTCAATAGGAAATGGCAATTGATAGGTCTTGGTGTCACACCAGCTGCATGGATAAAATAATCCGGTAAGCATTTGTTAACCCTCCATGGGCTGCTAAATGTAAAAATTTTGAAAAAATGGTATGTTTTTGGACACCAACAACATCAAATGGGAATGCCACAGAGAAACGCAACTTCCTTTACCGGACGCAAAACTGATAGGGAAAAATACATTTTTGTAAGTAGTAAGGGTATTCAAAAATCGAGGTCTTAACCCATTTTCTTCTGGTTAAGGAGATATACCCCTTAAAAGCTTAAAATTCCGGTTTTCTGTGGATTTCTAAAAAAATCTAGTAAGTTTTAAAGAAAAAATGACTATTCGTTCGCAGGTCTTGGAGTGACATTACAAGATGCATGGATAAAATATTCCGCTAAGCATTTTTGAACGCTCCAGAGGCTGCCAAGCATAGACATTTTGAGAAAATGGGCTGTTCTTGGGCACAATGTGTACCTGCGAGGTAAACATAACCTCCTTCATTGGAGTGGAATTCACCGAGGATCATTTTTGTAAATAATGAAGGTATTCACAAAACCAAGCATTAACCCGTTTAGGGCTGGTTACAGAGCGATACCCCTCAACGGGTTAACAATTCATGTTATCCGAGGATTTCTCTAAAAACATCTTGTAGATTTTCAAGAAAAATTAACCATTCTCAGATCTCAGTGTGACATTACAAGTTGCATGTACAAAATATTCCAGTAAGCATTTGTTAACCCTATTTAGGTTCTCAAACATCAATTTTTTTAATTAAATGGGCTGTGTTTGCGTGCCCACAGCACCCAAAGCCAAGAGGAGAGATCAACATAAGTGGAAGTAGAATTCGATAACCAAGCGATAACCTGTTTTAAACTGCAATACCAATCAAAAGCTCAAAAATTCATGTTTTCTGTGTATTTCCCTAAATGAGTTTTGAAGATTTTTAAGAAAAATTGGACACGCGCAGGTCTTGGTGTGACAATAGAAGTTGCATGGACAAAATACTCCGGTGAGCATTTGTTAACCCTCCAAGGGCTGCTAAAAGTCAAAATTGTGATAAAATGGGCTGTTTTTGGACACCAACTGCACCCAATGGGTACGCCACAAAGAAAAGTGCTTTCTTTTATCGGGCGCAAAATTTATACGGAAACATTTTTGTAAGTAGCAAGGGTATTCAAAAGTCGAAGTTTTAACCCATTTTGGTCATTTGGCCATTTTTGTCTGTGACATTACAAGCTGCATGAACAAAATATTCCGGTGAGCGTTTATTAACCCTCTACAGACTTCCAAGCCTCGTAATTTTGTTGAAAAGGCCTGTTTTCGGACACGCACAGCCCCAATGTATACCCGAGAGATAAACATAATCTCCTTTGTTGGAAGTGGAATTCACCGAGGACCATCTTTGTAAGTAATAAGGGTATTCCAAAATCAAGCGTTAATCCCTTTTGGGGTGGTTAATAGCGATACCCATTTAAAGCTTAAAAAAAACATGTTTTCCCTGGATTTCTTTACAAACATCTTGCAGGTTTTCAATAGGAAATGGAAATTGATAGGTCTTGGTGTCACACCAGCTGCATGGATAAAATAATCCGGTAAGCATTTGTTAACCCTCCATGGGCTGCTAAATGTAAAAATTTTGAAAAAATGGTATGTTTTTGGACACCAACAACATCAAATGGGAATGCCACAGAGAAACGCAACTTCCTTTACCGGACGCAAAACTGATAGGGAAAAATACATTTTTGTAAGTAGTAAGGGTATTCAAAAATCGAGGTCTTAACCCATTTTCTTCTGGTTAAGGAGATATACCCCTTAAAAGCTTAAAATTCCGGTTTTCTGTGGATTTCTAAAAAAATCTAGTAAGTTTTAAAGAAAAAATGACTATTCGTTCGCAGGTCTTGGAGTGACATTACAAGATGCATGGATAAAATATTCCGCTAAGCATTTTTGAACGCTCCAGAGGCTGCCAAGCATAGACATTTTGAGAAAATGGGCTGTTCTTGGGCACAATGTGTACCTGCGAGGTAAACATAACCTCCTTCGTTGGAGTGGAATTCACCGAGGATCATTTTTGTAAATAATGAAGGTATTCACAAAACCAAGCATTAACCCGTTTAGGGCTGGTTACAGAGCGATACCCCTCAACAGGTTAACAATTCATGTTATCCGAGGATTTCTCTAAAAACATCTCGTAGATTTTCAAGAAAAATTAACCATTCTCAGATCTTAGTGTGACATTACAAGTTGCATGTACAAAATATTCCAGTAAGCATTTGTTAACCCTATTTAGGTTCTCAAACATCAATTTTTTTAATTAAATGGGCTGTGTTTGCGTGCCCACAGCACCCAAAGCCAAGAGGAGAGATCAACATAAGTGGAAGTAGAATTCACTGAGAATTATTTTTGTAAGTAATAAGGGTATTTGAAAAACAACCCTTAACCCGTTTTGGGCTGAATAAACAATGATACTCTTCAAAAGCTTGAAATTCATGTTCTCTCTGGATTTCTCTGAAAACAACTTGTAGATTTTCAGGAAAAAAATGGCCATTCGCAGTTCTTGGTGTGACATTACAAGTTGCATGGAAAAATATTCCTGTTAGCACTTGTTAACCTTCTACAAGTGCCTGACATCAATATTTTGGATACATTTGAGATAAAATGGATTATTTTCAAATAGCCACAGCATTCAGTGGGTATGTGTCAAACAAAACTCCTTTTGTCGGTCATTAAATTGTCGGACGACGATATTGATATTAACCCTCTCCAACAGTAATGATGGTTTTTACCTAAACATTTTTGTTATCAAACTGAGTCATTTGAGACTACTATACCCATCTTTCTCATAAAATCAAAAAAGGAACTTCAGTGAGACAGTTAAAAACAATTCATTTGACACTCTGGGGTCATGAAAAATCATGGAATCTCATCTGAAAAAGCCATGATTCTTCATAAAGTCTAGTTCTTTTCTGTGTTACAAAATACAACAGACGGGACGTGGACTGCAATAGTGCATGTTTGGACCTTAAGTTTTTGCTAGACAAGCATGCAGGAATATGGGTGGATGTCCACCTTCTGTACAAAACCACTCGCATGTACTATGTAAATAAACGACTTAGGGAACGCGGTGGCTCGGTGGTTAGAGCATTAGACTTTAAACCGAAAGACCGACGGTTCGATTCTGACAAGCGATTACTGCATTTTGTCCATGAGCACGATACTTAACCCCGATTGCCCACGTGGAGGTACGTTGGTGCTGTGTACTAAGGTGTAACGTCAAGGCGTCTGTTCACTTGCCTTCGGTCGCTGTTAACCCTTTACCTAACGTAACGGTCAAAATCGGTCAGCGCTATTCACAAAAATCGCCAATTAATTTTCATTATTTTTTTCATTTTTTGTCTCAAAAACATAGGTTATGACCCCTCTTTGGAACGAGCTCGACAAGCTCGTTCTAAAGAAGGGTAATAACCTATGTTTTTGAGACAAAAAATGAAAAAAAATAGTTATTCAAGAATTTTGTTTGCAAGTGTCATCTGCTTTTCATGTTAGGTAAAGGGTTAAGTCTGCTTGTGTCGAGTTAGTGAGTGCAGAATGGTGTACTGCACAAAATGCTGTGAAATCCGAAATATTCTTTGGTGTCACTAGTGTCGAGCGCTCAAGAAATTGGCCTCGCAATACACCCTTTAGAAAAGAAATCTACCCAATTTTCCTCTATCAGATCGCAAAGCTTCGAAATCCTTGGATGGGTGACCGTCTGAGCGATCGATTCGGACTCCCGCGTTGTGTCCTTGGGCAAGGCACTTCACCCCGATTGTCCACACGGGGGCAGGATGACGCCGTGTACTAAGGCGTACTGCACGTCGATGGTGCGCATATCTTCAACCAATCTAACCCTGCCTGCGCTGCAGTGCGGAGTTACAATGTTGGGGAGCTGGCAGCTGCTCGTCGTTGCTCGGTGGTTCTCTCCGGGTACTCTGGCTTCATCCATCCGTAAAACTGTCACCGACAGGATATGACCTTGGCTGTTAATGTGTCCTTAAACCCTAATAAATAAATAATAAATAAATAAATAGCTTCAAAAAGAAGGTTGCTCAGTAAACTAATAACGCTTTGGTGCCCAATTGCGTAAAGATTGGAAAATAAGACTCGGTTTTGCGACGTCAAATACAGTGGAGCCCACTTAATTGGATATCTCTTAACTGAATAACCCTATTAATTGAATATAATTTCCCAACACAAAACCATTTACCTTACCTCCGGTACAAATTTGACCTGTTAATTGATTATAGGTTAGAGAGGAAACTCCTGTTAATTGAATAAACAATTTTAAAGCCTGTCGAGAAATTACCCTGACTCCCCCGGTTTCCCTTTGTTTATAGACTTATTTGGCCTTAGTACATCCAATACAGGCATTTAATCTATTATATCTTCTTTGACAGAGCTCCTGGAGCCCTGTCAAACAATATATAACAGAATAAACGCTAAGTTTATCTCAAGAATACAGGTAAGTGATATAATCCCTGTTAATTGAATACTCCTGTTAATTGAATAATTTTCATTGGCAAACTAGCTATTCAATTAACAGGGTTCCACTGTAGCATCATATTCTAAATGTCGGCCAGTGAATATTGAATTGAAGTATTCCCCTTCCAAATCCCTTGAAAGTTTGGATCAGTGAATTGGAAAGTATGATTACAATATGTTAATTCGAAAATTATGGATGTTGTTATAAAATATGAAAATTGTACTTAGGTAGCTTTCAGGTGTTCTCGTGTATTTCAAATCTAAGCTATTAAATTACTTCAGAATAGAATTTATCTAGCGGATCTCGTTCAACTTGTCCTCTGTTCTTGGATGTGCCAACATCTGTAGAATGCCTTAACCCTTTACCCAACGAATCGCCCGCATCCTCCCGCGTAATATCCAAATTCAGCAGTTGAAAAAATATTATTTTTCAACAAATTTCAACAAAACCATATCATGTGACCCCTCGTTGGAACGAGCTCGTCGAGCTCGTTCCAACAAGGGGGAACATGATATGGTTTTGTTAAAAATTTTTGAAAAATTTGAAAAAATGATATTTAAAATAATAAATTTTGGTATCGTCTGCGTTGGGTAAAGGGTTAATCGGTATACTGTAGCCATTACTTTTGACTGTTGGTGTTTTTTGCTTTTCTTTTGCTTTTGATGACAAAGAAATTGGCAGCCGCCTAAGTAACCGACAAGAATAACAAGAAAAAAATATGTAGAATGCCTTAATCGGTATACTGTTGACATTACTTTTGACTGTTAAAGCAGGGAGCGCGGTGGCTCAGTTGGTAGAGGTGCAAGCTGCAAGCCGAGAGGTCCTCGGTTCGAATCCCACCTGCGGCAACCGCGTTGTGTCCTTGGGCAAGACACTTCATCTCCATTGCCCGCGTGGGGGCACGATGACGCCGTGTACTAAGGCGTACTGCACGTCGATGGTGCGCATGTCTTCAACAAATCTAACCCTGCCTGTGCTGCAGTGCGGAGTTACGATGTTGGGGAGCTGGCAGCTGCTCGTCGTTGCTCGATGGTTCTCTCCGGGTACTCCGGCTTCCTCCACCCGTAAAACTGTCACGGTCATGATTAGCCATTGTGCATAAATATATGACCTTAAACAATAATAAATAAATAAATAAATGACTGTTAAAGCAACTAGTTAAATATAGAATGACATTTGGGTGCTGAAAGAAAACAAATAGAGATTTTTCATTTTACAACTCCAAACTCGGAAAGTTTTAACTCTTCACCTAACGTAACTTTGAAAATCGCAAGCTTATTCACAAAACTCGCCATTCAAATCTATTTATTTTTTAAAACTTTTATCTAAAAATATAACTTATGACTCTTCATTGGAACGAGCTCATTGAGCTCGTACCAATGCTGTGTCATAGGTTATGTTTCTGAGACAAAGAATGAAAGATTTATTCAAATAATTTTTTCTGCTAATGTCCGTCTGCTTTTCATGCTGGGTAATGGTTAATAATATACAAAACGCACGGATCATTCGGTGCGTTCTCTGGGCCAATATTTTCATTATTTTATGCATTTTGTAACAGTCACTTGAGGTAAGGAGTCTATAAAATTTATCATTAAAGCAGATTTTGAACTTTTTATGACCACTGGAACACCTAATGCGTAAACAATCACGTCTGATATTCTAATATATTCACGAATGCGTAGAAAAGATTAAGGTTATCATGACAAATTCTGCACGTAGAGGTCGATCGATACTCTCTGCTAGAAGATTGGAGATTATTTGGTGTGTTTAAACGAGAGGCATTTCAAAGACGCGTATGAGCGATGTGGCGGTGTACGGATTGGGGTTTCGTCTTTTAGTACTTGCTGTAATAAATAACCCCCGATATTTAAAGTCCTCCCATTTGGGACTTTAAATACACCACATGGATTGTTCTGGAAATATTAAGATCGACATTCTCCAGTTAGTTCTCAAAACTGACACAAACACTTGTGATTTCTAGATTGCTCGTCACCAAAGCAAGTTTACAACTCAAAATTTGCTCAGCATCACCCCATCTCATCGACATCTTTGTGCGTAAAGAACAAAGGTGTGCATTTTGTGTTTGTTCGTGTATTTGGGTTTAATGACACTTGGAACAACCTGTCATATCATGAAGGAAAGTGTACCTTTGAAGTATAACACTTTGACCATAGACGCGCAGCACGTCGTCGTTACATTGCTGTTAACCAATGCTATCCCTGCTTGTGCATGGATTGTAAATTGGAGAGACCTACAATTTGTCGCCGTGGTTAAGTCGTTCTCTTCGGACACTTTGGCTTTCTCCACCCGTAAAGTTGTCCCTCATGATATGATCGAGCTTGTCAAAAGTATTATAGAACACAATAAACAAACACAGAAACAAACCTAAAAATGGCATGGTTGACAATTTTCGTCATTCGAAGAAATTTAACCCGTTGAACCCTAATGGTATATTCCATGTCAGTTCAATGACAGCAATCGGGAGAGTCCATATTGATTGTTTGGGGATAGACCAATAAATATTTTCAACGTGCAGCCTTCGGGCATACGTTGAAAATATTGATCGGTCTACTCCACACATCCACTTAGCAGCTGTCATACCTAATGCAATTATGACGCATCATATTCCTGGGCCGGAAAAACGGCCGCTCGTGTTCAAAGGATTAAGGAAACTTAGCTCCCCCTTAATTTTCCAAAGTTGTAAGTAATTTTAACATTAAGGATATGGGAATTTCATATAAAAATTGAAATTTCGAAAAGTTAGCGAAGTTGTTTCTTGAATGTGCGCATCATTTTACAAACTTCGGGCATTTTCCTGCAGAGTAGTATAAATTGGTTTGAACGTTTCACTATTATTCTGTATTTAAACCTATTTAAAAATAAGAAAACCACGCTTTCGCCGTCTTTTAGTTTCCTGTAATATTTTTCTGCTCATTATACCAACAGTGTAGAAAAGTCTGGGAGGAAAGATGTGCTAATTATGTTCCTGGGAAGAATAAAAACTTGCAAAGGACTGTTAAAAAATTCCCTAACCAAAGAGCCGCACAAGACAATTACTTTGTTGCTTCTAATTTTTTGTTAGTTTGTTATTGTAAGTTTTAACCCTTTACCTAAACTGAAAAGCAGACGACACTTGCAAAAATAATTCTTGAATAACTAATTTTTTTTATTTTTTGTCTCAAAAACATAGGTTATGACCCCTCGTTAGAACGAGCTCGACATGCTCGTTCCGACGAGGTGTCATAACCTATGTTTTTGAGACAAAAAATGAAAAAAATAATGAAAATTAATTGGCGATTTTTGAGAATAGCGCTGGCCGGTTTTGGCCGTTACGTTAGGTAAAGGGTTAATATACAAAGATAACAGATAGCTCTTAGATTCGTTTTGATTGGATTCGAAATCACCCCGCTGATTTGATTTGATAGAAATTGTCGGCTCGTTGAGATAATCTCCTGTAAGTTACCAAATGTCCACTCTTGAACTCTTCTTCTATCACCGGGACTCCTGTACAAGAATAATTTATTTATTTATTGGGGTTTAACGACACTTTCGACAGCCAGGATCACCTCGTGTCGGACGGGTTTACGGGTAGAGGAAGCCGAAGTACCCGGATAGAACCACCGAGCAGCGGCGAGCAACCGTCAGACTCCCCATCGTACTAACTCCACACAAGCAGGGTTTGCATTGGTTGAAGACAAGTGCACCATCGACGTGCAGTACGCCTTAGTACACAGCGCCACCGTGCCTCTACATGGGCACTCGGGATTGAGTGCCTTACCACAACGCAATTACCTCTGGCGGGGATCGAACCCTAGACCTTTCAGTTTGAGGTCCAGTGTTGTAACAACTGAGCCACTGTGCTCCCGATAGAAGAATTCAAGGAGGCACCGCATCCGAAACTACTTCGATTCCTTTTTGGGATGTTCGCTTTTTTAGTTGATTTGCTTAACCCTTTACCTAACATGAAAAGAAGACAACACTTGCAAACAAAATTCTTGAATAATAATTTTTTTTCATTTTTTGTCTCAAAGACATAGGTTATGACTCCTCGTTGGAACGAGCTTGTTCCAATGAGGGATCATAACCTATGTTTTTGAGACAAAAAATGAAAAAAATAATGAAAATTAATTTGAGAATAGCGCTGGTCGGTTTTGGCCGTTATGTTGCATAAAGGGTTAAACAGACGAGTCGCCAATGCATACAATACCCGATTGGAGAGTAACTGTAGACAGACACATTTCAGAGAATTTCACTGGTGACAGAGACGTTCGCATAGTTGAGATACAGGTAAGGAAAGAGGAAAATATGAAGGGACTTATTGTAACCGCCATCATTGGCTTCCTATTTCGCTCCACATGTGTATATTGTTTTGGAAACAACTGTGACGTATGCCCCCCCCCCTCACCCCCACCCCCTCTCCACACACACACGCGTGACCCAACATGGGGAATCCTGGCTAAGAGTATTCTTCAGCACTATAGCTGTCAACATTGTGCTTCAAGAGACGATTAAATAATTTGTAAAATCCGCTCCGTTGACTCTTGGATTTATTTGTCCGCTAAATAGCCTATCGGTGAGATCCTAAAACCAGACTGAGATCGGCTATCAAGCATACTTTTTCCGATCCCGATATGAGCCAAAAAAAGATTTATGGGCCGACAATGCGAATGACACCGTTTAGTCCATTTACGCTTTCACCCCTGATGGAACCAGCCATGTTAGCTCAATGGCATCAAATTAAAGCTTCCCCATTCGTTATTAGGGGTAGGTCAACAAATATTGTCAACGTGCAGCCCAGAGGCTGCACGTTGAAAATATTAATTGAACTATCACACGCATTCACGAAGCAGCCACCCACATTATGACCACAGGTAGTATAATAATCCAGGGTCGTTTTGAAAGGGTTTTGAGGGGGGTTAAAACATGAATATACCATCTGCAATTGGTTAGCACTACAGTTGTCACCATTGTGTCTCAAGAACCTATTTAATATTCATTCGCAAAATCACATCCGTTGACTCTAGGGCTAATTTGTCAGATAAATAGTCTATCATCGAGGTCCTTGATCCAGAAATAAGGTTATCGGTTATCAATCATAATTTTGTCGATGCCGACATGAGCCAGAATCAGACTTATCGGTCGATACCGATAACTGTTGATAATCGACCCATGACCAATTTTTAATTCTCGATGGAAATAATCCCTTGAGTGGAACAATGCTCTATCTTCAATGCTTCAGAATTGGTGATGGTGCCTTGTTCCATTCTGGGTGCGATATATTGGTTAATGAATATTTTCTTTGGAACAGCTTAGAACAAATAAATAGTGTTTTCCCATCTTCCCAACAGTGAGATCGTGTGATTAACTACAGAGTCGAATCGTTTGTTTCCATTTTTCCATTTTATTATTTAGCTTCGGAAATGGTAAAACAGTAAATTTAGGGTTTTATTGTACAAAATCTAGTCTCTTACTCATGCTATAGCAGACTTTCAAGCAGTGCTTTCTACCACATGGTAACAGTTACATCGCAAATACTAGTTTCCAAATGATCTGTGTATCATCCCCCAAAAAACTGATATATAATTTTTTGGGGTTATTCCATTCTGGCCTTTTTTTGATTTTGGAGAAATGTACCTGAAATTTTACCAAAGTCAGGTTGATCGTCCCCTTAATCTAACGTAGCAGAGAAATGTAATGTCCAGACTCACGACACATCTAACGGGCGTGTACAGCCAGTCAAAACAAGCTGATGACGACAAGAAAACACATTTCAATTTTTTCAACATGGGCGATAAAGACCCTTGTGTAAGATTTGTGGAAAATTCGTTGAATTCAAAATAAAAAAATTCTTTATATACTTGTGATAGAGACAGGGCCGTCGAGGGGGGGGGGGGGGGGCAGGGTAGTAACACTGGGGCCCGGCAGTCCGGAGGCCCGCGAGGACGAATCCGCGCCACCCGAGACAGCTAGTTTGCGAGCTTTGTTCAATGCACAGTGTGTGTGAATCGACAGGCGGGCCGCGGGCCCCCGAATTCACTAGTAAGCATATATTCCTTTCAAGAACTGTCTAAGTTATTAGATATATCGTGGGTCGATCCGCCCACAATATGCTGTTCTTTAATTCGGTTATATAAACGTCCCGCTTCGATATTCCTGGTCAGTTCTGAGAACTGGACATACATAATTTTACTTTCGGTCGAAGGAAGGGTGAATATTTTCATGGGCCCTTGGTAAGTTGGGTTTGAAACAAGGGGCCCAGGTGGTACCATCTAATTGATCACCCCGGGGCCCGTATTTTCTCTCGGCGGCACTGGATAGAGAGCATATTTCGACCAATACTGTATTGATAGAAATACATGACGACAACAACGAAGAGGCCGTTCCACTATCAAGGATTTTTTCGAACGACTGGAGTCTTGTCTGTTTACTTGCGCCGTGAGCAGTGCAATACTGAAACTAATTGTCAGTTACAGTCACTGAGATTAAGAATTTTGACACTGTCTCGTTTGGAGAAAATCTCGAATCACGGGCGGCACCCTGATGCAAAGCATCGCCGCGTGCTACTTATGGCACACTGCAATGTTTTTCACTGCTATTTTATGTCAACGAGTTCATGGTCTGAACCCTCGCCCTTCCCCGTCCCACAAGAACAAACTCAAGCTATCTATAATAATAACAATCAGCCCGTATAATTCATTACTGAATGTGATCCACACTTATTCTGCCACGCACGATATATTTAACACGTGTGTAAATACGTCATTTAGAAGCCCATTTGCATGTTTAATTTTCTATCTTACATTATTTCTAGTTCTAAGGACAGGAAACGGTGTGAACACGATAAATGGTATGGTTATATCCGTGGGTTTTAAAATCCTACCTTGTAGTGCAATTAGTTGCGGTGTCAATTTTATTGTTATCGCGTGGTTCGCACATGTAATGATAGGTTGTACAGCCACAGGTGACTTTTCGTGGGATATAGACTGCGTCATTTATATACTGCTCAAAGTTTGCTAAGCACCAAATATTTGACACATCATTGTGAAATTTGCTTGTGACATATTTGCGATATTTTTGTTGGATATGATTGAGGAATGTATTGAGATGGTTCCCAGTGTTCACATTAGCTCTCTTGGCAGGCAGACTTTTCGTGACAGTCATGGAAAGCATGTACCCCTTGATTTTCATGATGTTTTCGTGTACTGTCTACATGTACATGACATGTGTAGGGTATTCAATCTTCATTTCAACACAAACCCTTGTGATTTGATGATTGAATATGGCAAATGCAAATGTAAGAAGACATTTGTCTGAAGCAGAAATGTGGTGGGCTGTATGGATGGTGGAGCAAGAGGCTACCCATAGTCAGATTGGGGAAGCCCTTGGTGTGCACCATACGGTGATCACCAGAGCCTGGGCAAGATTTTCAGCAGTGTGGCACACCAGTAAGACGGCATGGTGGTGGCAGACACAGGGCAACCAACAAGGCCGGTATTTGATCATTCAGGACCGTAGGAACCGCTTTGACACAGCAACCCAGCTTCACAGTGACCTTCAGAATGCATCCGGGGTAAATGTTTCAACGCAGACTATCCGGGAAAGGTTGCACAAAGGTAATCTCCGACCGAGAAGACCAAGTATTCGCATTCCGCTGTCCCAGAACCACCGCCGGGCACGATATGAATGGGCCGTGGACCACGTTGGATGGACCAGAGAAGATAGGCGACCTGTCCTTTTTACAGTTGAGTCAAGGTATTGCCTAGACCACACAGACAGGCGTTCTAGGGTATGGAGAAACCAGGAGAGCAGTTCCATGCAGCCAACATTGCTGAGCATGACCGCTATGGTGGAGGGCAGTCGTGGTCTGGGGCGGCATCAGCTGGGATGGACGTGCAGAGCTTTGTGTCCTTGAACGTGGTACATTGACTGCACAACGCTATATTGATGAGATCCTGGATGTCCACGTCAGATTGTATGCAGGTGCAGTTGGTCATAGATTCATTCTGATGGACGACAATGCCCGTCCTCATGTTGCCCATGCTGTCGGGAAGTACCGACAGAGGGAGGGGGATGGGCATATGGACTGGCCAGCAAGATTCCCTGACCTCAATCCAATCGAACATGTGTGGAATGAGTTACAGCTTGCAATTTCAGCCCGTCCAGTCCTACCAAGAAGTGTCCAGGAGCTTGGTGCCATGCTGGTCCAAGAATGGAACAACATCCCAAAAAGGACCACCTGGAACCTGATTGGGAGCATGAGAAGGCGTTCTCAAGCTGTAATTAACAGTAATGGGTCTCATACTCGATATTGAAGCCATACCAGTTCGCTCCGTCAACTTTTTGGCATAATTTCCTCTTTTACCAAAAATATCCATTTTCCATGGTTATCGTATTCAAAAGCTAAAACATAATGTCAAACACAAATAAAATTTTAATTTCTGTACTTAAATTATTAAAGATATAATTAAATAAAAAAAATATATATACTTTTCATTATAATATTTCAACTAAAACGTAAAACAGGTAGTTGGATGTACTTGGTGTTTAGCAAACTTTGAGTATAGTATAGTAGGCGTTCAGTCTGTACCAGTGATTGTATAATAACAAGTACCTTTAATCAGACTATGGTTTTGAATCTTTCGCCTCTCTCAAACAACTACATTGAAATGTTCCCATAAAATGTCAATAGCAAGAAAGGAATTGCTTGATTTCGGATTTAACTACCAATAAGAATGAATAGTGACGTAGTCATTACGTGTCCGTCAATTAGGCAAATGATACCCAAACTCTAATGAAACATAATACACTTCGCGCCACACGGCACAGAAAAAGTGATGCAAGTGGTATTTTCTTTTACAGTCTGGCAGAGCTAATCACTTGCGATGCGCATGTTGCAACACAAGATCAGGAGTTATGCTTTGGAAGCGAAAAAAATAAACGTTTCGCGTCCCCAGGGACAATATTTGCTAAAAATGTCGTCTGCACCATGTTAGGCAAATTGAAGCTGATCTCCATAGAACTAGATTACTGAAACGTCGGCGAAAATAGTCGCAACTAAATCACCTTCCCTTATGGTCATTAAACGCAGTAACTCCTCCCATCGATGGCATTTGATGACGCGAAATGCTGTTGCGTTGTTACTGTAGTATTAACAGCAGACGCAGAGAACACAACAGACTTGGAATCCTGCTTGTCACACGGCCGAATACGGTGCACTGCAGTTGTTATGCCGAAGCAAATTACACGCTGCAAGAATCAGTTTCCCAGCCTCTCGTCGTGTCTTAGTATGATGTAGGAGGGTAACTGAAGAAACAACTATTAAACGCCGAGAATGAACAAAATAATAATATCGAAAGATCTTGTAACTCACTGCCTCCCCCAACCCACCCTACCCCATTGTCTTCTTACCAGTTGAAACGTACTTATTATTTACCAAGATATTTCATTCTTTGAATCAGTTAATCAATCAATCATGTCACAATGGCCACATGTTAAGTTAATGAAATTAGGTTTCATCCTGTCAGTAGTAAATTTAGATATTTTTCAATATTTTTTTTTTTTGCTTTTTTTTGCTTCGCTCTGAGAAAGCTCTTACGAGAGTATATTTTATACTTGGACTCGTGTCGCTACGCAGAGTCGTGACCAACAATTCCGGTACTGTACGTGTTAATTAAACAAAATGTCGCGTCACGACCACTGCATTTATATTTTATATCTCCAAAAATAAACTTCGAGGTTTCGAGTTTTCGAACTATAGTCACGAATGACTTATATTCCAACTACATTAACGAATGCATGCCTTATGGGTGTAGTTGGAATATTGGCTCAGTTGGGAATTGAACCATTTTGGTCGGGACAAATCAGGTTTACACCTTCCTTCCCGCCAACCCCTTCCCATCAATCATTCATCTTCACGACGCCCCTGGTAATAATATATTTATATTTGTTTGATAAACCTCTCACAGAGATGTACATAACTACAATGCGAAAAACTGATATTCAAGGTAAACATATAACAAACGTATACAGGAATGTCAACATCTTAGTGGTGGCTAGTGACGATGCAACACGTTCTCGTGTCTAAGTCCTCAAAGTACAGAACAACACTTCCGTTTTTTCTCTTTTATTTTCATTAGAAACAATACATAAAATCGTTGACCATGTGACCCAAACCGCCTCAGTGCTGCCTTTTATTACAGAATGGGAGCAAAAAAAACCCAAAAAAAACCAGCAGATCACTTTAACCGATTACAATACAATAGGAAATGAAAAAGAGGAGCTCTGTCTTAAAATGTAAATGGTAAAGTTATTAGATACACAGTTTGGTAATTATATAATATAAGGGAAGCTCCGCCCATTATAGAATTAACTGACACCGCATATGCTCTGCCAGGGCAGTAACAAACTGAGTAACGAGTATCTCTTATCGACTCGGGGGCGCGGTGGTTCAGTTGGTAGAGGTGCAGGCTGCAAGCCGAGAGGTCCTCGGTTCGAATCCCACCTGCGGCAACCGCGTTGTGTCCTTGGGCAAGACACTTCACCCCCCCCCCCCCCCATTACCCACGTGGGGGCACGGTGACGCTGTGTACTAAGGCGTACTGCACGTCGCTGGTGCACCTGTCTTCAACCAATGGTAACCCTGCTTGTGTGGAGTTGGTATGTAGAAGAGCTGACAGTTGCTCGCCGTTGCTCGATGGTTCTCTCCGGGTACTCCGGCTTCCTCCACCCGTAAAACTGTCACGGTCATGGTTCGCCATTGGGCAGAAATATGTGACCTTAAACATCAATAAATAAATAAATAAATAAATAAATCTCTTATCGACTGCATTTGATATATGCTATAGTAGCAACTGCAAAGAATAATAAATGACATAATTCTAACTTGTTTAACGTGAAGCGGTTAGCATCTGTCGACATTTTGAAAGATAATTTATCCAAGAGGATATCAATCTTACTGTAAGCCGTTTATGGAGTTCGTATGACAGAAAAAAATTATAAACGGATTGTATGTGTTTCAAAACTAATGAAATTCTCTAAAACCTCTGTCTTCAGTCACTCGCCACTCAGGTATTGTATACATTGGTTACTCATCTGTTTAAGCGAATCAACCACAAAAGCGAATATCTCAAAACAGAATTAAAGTTGTTGCGGAAGCGAGATCTCCTTGACCTCTTCGTTTATCACGGGAGACCTGATGGTAGGAGAATAGTTCCAGGGGAGAAACTTCGTTAAACATTGAGAACGTTTCGACGATTCCAAAATTTCCTAATCGATTAATCGACGGGAATTGAATCATCGAGACGATTTCGAATCGAATCTAATTTTGAACCTTTACATGATCCTAGCTTTATAGAACCTGCTCAGTATAATTTTTTTAGTTCAGTACTGAATCCACAATAATGACAGTATTACTTCTGTTGTACTTTTTGTATTACTCTGAACTTGAAATATAGTGTTTGAGCTAAAACTGAACCAACATTTTTGTATATTTTTTACATTTGCGAGTGAAATGTAGAAATGTCACCGTCTGTTGAAAAGGGTTATGGAAGTCCTTTTCAACCAAGTATTTCACCCGTTGCCAGAAATATGTATGAAGACTGCGCGCACATACGTGACAGTCGTCGGTCATAAATGTGTCTGTTCTTTAAACACTGGAAAACACTTTATAAAGATTTATAGCGAAAGAAATCTCTAATAAAAACAACCACTTGCACTTATGCTTGAATTATGTAGCGTTCCTTCATTTATGACGTTCTTTTTTCTTTTTATTTCTAAATTGTAATTACATGATGATCAACTAAAAAATGATATTTTTGTTTCGCTTCCAAATGATTTTGAAAAAGTCTCGTTTTCAATATTCCCCGAAACGCGGCATGTGTAGACTACCACCGATATATATAGACAGGACTTGACACGAAGGATAGAATGTTGAGCAGGAGTTAACAGCCTCACGAAGAAGAGGGACACAAGTAATAATGCACCTCCCCCCCCCCCGAACAAGCCCACACCTTACCCAAATTATGTGTTAAATAATTACTTAATTGTCCACCATCAAGTTTGACAGACGAGTCCATACTGATGGTGATTGGATTACTGAGTCACGGAGAAAATGAACATCTCAAAATTAGTCAAAATGGTATCGCGAGAACACAAGCGCCTGATCAAAGAGTTATACCATGTGAATGTGGAAGGAGCTTTCACGTTGTTATGTGGCAATGCAGTATGTACCCGATTGGCTATAAAACGTACTGGTTGGTAGCAATGTTCTACTCGAGGTCCACTAAGTGCAAGTGCAAGTGCAATCCAACTTTAGCTCAAGGTGATGAATTGTAAGGAAAGTCTTGCGTATTTGAGGCTCAACAGATCGGCCATGTATCACGATCAACTAGGTTTGTATTTTTCAGTTGCTCAACACAGTCACCACATTTTCTCATCTAACAAAAAGCGGCTGTATTTTTTGTTTCATACATTACGAAAATATTTGATGAGTTCAAGTAAATAACACCCCTTTTGCTGCTCGCACGCTGTATATAATGAGTTTATGGTGACCTCTCTTGGGGGTGTATCATTGAAAGTAGCGCCTTTGATTCCTAAAAGCATCGAAACAACCTTAATACCCCAGACAGTTTTTCCTATACCTATAATTGCAATTCTAATAATAAACACATTCATTTAGTTCCTGTGATTAGTTTTGTTCACGCATTCCAACTCTCCCTCTTACATAATATATGGACAGATATTTTCTATATCGATTTGTGCAAAGATGAGAACACTCCCTAGTTTTCAGTTTTTTGATAATATTTAATTCTTAACCCCTCGATCTCGAAAGACCTTTTTACGGTCCAAGATAGCAAAATGATCCGAATTCATAAAGTAGATAGCTGTCATTAGCTGCTCAGAGAGTTTGTCTTGAGAACAACCAATATTTTTCAACGTGCAGCCTGGAGGCTGCACGTGGAAAATATTAATTGGTCTACGTCTACATAACGAAAATAGACGGCACTAAAGCTGGCATGTAAGATACCATCAGGGTCCAAGTGATTAATATTGATCCAACACAACCGGTGGGAAATAAATATGATCTCTGTATTTTACTGTTTGTGGTATTTATGTGCAAGGCCAGTCGTGAGAATAGCAGTGCATGCTCAAAGAGTTATATGGTATGAATGTAAAAGTAGCTTTCGAGTTTTGATTTGGCAATGCAGAATGTGCCTACCTGGCGAGAAAACGTACTGGTTGATAGTAATGTTTTCCTCGGGGTCCAGTGGGTTTAATGGGATGGATTGTTGGGAAACGTTTTGATGTTCGAGGACGAACAGTATGGGCTAAGCACGATCAACTAACTAACTTTGTATTTTTCAGTTGCATTACATGGTTACCACTTGTTTCAGCTTACAAAATGCGGGAGTATTTTTTTTGTTTCATATATAATACCAATATTTGGTGGGTTCGAGAAGGGGACACACTTTTGCTTCTCTCACACTGTATGGAGCACCAAAAAGGAGTCATATTATTGAGAGTAGGCGCCTTTGATTCCCGATAGAATAGAAACAACCAGAATAACCTAGACATTTTTCCTGTACCCGTAATTACAATTCTAATAATAAACATTTTCATTTAGATCCTATTGATTAGTTTTGTTTACGCATTCCATCTCTTCTTGTTACATAATACACGGGCATAGATAATGTCTGTATCGATCCTTGCAAAGAGAAGAACACCCCCAAGTTTTCTGTTTTTGATAATATCTAACTCTCGGTATTGAACAAACGCAGGTGGCGGGAAATATATATAGATCGTGTTAGTTTAATGGGGTTTAATGGCAACCAGGATCACATCGTGTCGGACAGTTTAACAGGTGGATAAAGCCCGAGCACCCGGAGAGAATCACCTTGCAGCAGTGGGAACCTGCGAGATTCTTTTAACTGACCAATCCAGCTCAAGCATAGCTAGCAGTGATTGAAGGCAAAGCAATTACGTCTTAATAAGTAGTGTTTCCTTGCCCTCACATATGCAATCGGAATGTAGTGTCTTGCATGAGGACACAACGCAGATTGTGCTGATCAGAATCGATCCGTCGACCTTTCGGTTTAAATTCCAATGCTTTACCTGATGAATCTATGCTCTCCCAATGCAGATAGTGTATGGAAGACATAAGACGAGATGTTACTCTCCCAAAACTTTCTGCACATTAATGCTTAATCCTTTGAATCCGAGCGGTCGCTTTTCCGGCCAGGAATATGATACGTCATAACGCCATTAAATAGGATGGCTGTTCGGTAAATGTGTGGGTAGACCAAACAATATTTTCAACGTGCAGCCCTGAGGCTGCACGTTGAAGATACTGATTGGTCTACCAGAAATAATCAATATGGATTCTTCCAATTGCTGTGATTGAACTGGCATGAAAGATACCAGTAGAGTTCAAAGGGTTAGTTATCAAAATTTCAAACTGAATGTTTTTCCATAATGCAACAATGGATTTAATCAATTCAATCTTGTTTGACGCATATGATGCTTAATTGATTAAGTTCCTCGTAACATTGTGGAAAATATTAGCTGCTTGAAAGTAAGGTATTATAACATCAATGTAGGGATCTGACAATGGTCGATCAAATAGCAGCAATGACAAGAGAAGCGCCTCTCTTCCTCGAAGTCTAGTCTTGCAAATGACAAACATTTCCCCGAAATGGCGCTCAAAGCATCGCTCTTGTGTAAATTGAAAATTTGCGGAGGACATTACAGCTTTTTAATTTCGGGGATTATTATAGCTTTTTAACCCTTTGAACACACTTACAGTGAGCAGTGCCGCCGAGAGAAAATACGGGCCCCGGGGTGATCAATTAGATGGTACCACCTGGGCCCCCTTGTTTCAAACCCAACTTACCAAGGGCCCATGAAAATATTCACCCTTCCTCCGACCGAAAGTAAAATTATGTATGTCCAGTTCTCAGAACTGACCAGGAATATCGAAGCGGGACGTTTATATAACCGAATTAAAGAACAGCATATTGTGGGCGGATCGACCCACGATATATCTAATAACTTAGACAGTTCTTGAAAGGAATATATGCTTACTAGTGAATTCGGGGGCCCGCGGCCCGCCTGTCGATTCACACACACTGTGCATTGAACAAAGCTCGCAAACTAGCTGTCTCGGGTGGCGCGGATTCGTCCTCGCGGGCCTCCGGACTGCCGGGCCCCGGGGTTACTACCCCGGGTCCCCACCCCCCTCCCTCGACGGCCCTGGCATTGAGATGGGTCAGTTCAATATGAATATATAGGGAAGATAAAATAATAACTGCAGCCGTCTAGTTATGATTTTATCATCAATGCTGGGTATATAGACCTCTTATAATAAGACAAAATGGTGTTAAATATGTCTCAAAAATCGGTTTTACGTGTTCAAAAGGTTAAGTGTCGACGCGTTGCTCGTGGCAGTGTATAGCGCCCTTTAGAGGTCGTAGGTTATGTTTTCCAAGCGCAAAATTATGTTTTTTCAGCTATTAATCCTTTACACAACGCAGAGGATATTAAAAGTTATTAATTATAAATTAATTAGTTTTCAAAACATGTCAACAAAACTATATCATGTGAACCTTCATTGGAACGGGCTGGACAGGCTCATTCAATTAATGGGTAACATGATATGGTTTTCTTGAGTGTTTTTAAATATATTGTTTTTCTGCTGTTGAACTTGTATATTGTACGGACGGATGCGGCCGATTCGTTAGGTAAATGGTTTAAAAAATACATGTTGCGTTGCTTTTCTGTTTTTGAGACACTTCCCTGGTCACTTTTTTACATGAAAATATCTTCGATGATACTATTTTATACCATGCTAGCCTATGTTACAACCTATGAAAAGCCTGTATGTTAAATTTTAGCTTTTAACCCCACTATCGGTGTAACGCTTCTGCTACGGTTTAAAAAAATGACACCAAAAGTCGGAAGTTCATCCACTTTGACCTTAACTTTGACGTGACGTAATATGCTAACTTCGAAATATTCACACTTCGCGATGTTTCATTCAAACATACGACGTTTTGCGGTATTATCTACTACGTGCAGTGGCTTATTAAATTTAATATACCTACAATTAAATACTAAAAATAAAATTTAAGAATTGTTAATAATCATTTGACTGAAAAAGCAGGTAAATTCAATCAACTTTTGCGATGTGTCTAGTTGTCAATCAAGCATTCACATGCACGGGTAGTACTGCTCACCGGCGCAAATGTAAACAAAACAAATCGTGCATGGGTTTGCGATAGACTGTGTCGTTTTTTCTCCATTTTAAGTGACAAAGTCGATAATGTATTAAGAGCATGGTATAAATAAAACAACTAGGTACTAGGACCGATAATTATGCAAATTCCTGACCATCTCCAGTACGAGGTTCTCGGGGATCTCAACCCACTATCCTACTGCCAGTTGCACACTCAAACTTAATAAGATCATTGGCTCTCGCCCCCCACTCTCGTGGATTTATAAGCAAATAAAGATATAAAAAAAATAAAGTTATTAGGGTCGCAGGGGATTTCAATCCCACATCGTCCCTGTGCGCCTTCGGCGCGCAGCAACTTTTCATTCATCAGGACCGGTAATCAGATTTAAACCACTCGTAGAATAAGGGTTTTAACTACTCGGCTTGCCGAGTGGTTAAAACCCTTATTCAACGAGTGGTTTAAATCTGATTACCGTCCCTAGTACCTATTTATTCTATATTTGCACTTGTGGGACTAAAAAAATACAGGGTTAAAGAAAGCGTTTTTTTGCAACTGTCGTTCTCTAGGCGTGTAAGTGGTTATTAAAAATCTAATTGTAATCCAGGTGAAACGTATACCCCCCTTGTGTAATCCCAGCAATGTATAATTAATTAAAATTCAAACAGACTTGACTTAAGTTCTATTTTTGTTCTCAATGTATTCGAAAATGTAGACTTTTCACAGATCATAAATAATAAAGAAGTCTGAAAGTTGGACTGAAATAGAAAGTAACAGAAAAAAAATATAATTCATTGAAATGTCAATATATTTCAAATGACAGTGAGATAATATTACACTTCGCCTAGGTTTATGGATTTACGGTACCATAATTTTGTCACATTTTAGAGAAAACCTTTCTCAACGAACCTCTCAAAGGGTCGTAATTCACTTGACGACCCTGTTGTTATAAAAAAACGCATGAAAATTTATTATTACATGTGTATAAATCTTTCCAAGCTGTTGTCGGCTTACTGGTACCTTGTACAGATAGTTGTATAAATATGGGTATATATTTTTTTTACATTTATTACCAAATATCGTTTGTGTTCCCATTGGAGCTCAGTGCGATCGCTCCAACATGGGCATAAGTAATGTTTGGAGTCTTTAATCCCATACAGCAACAAAGTGCACCGTTTATATTCCACAGCAAAAGTTGTCCCAAGGGTTCTCTTTATTGAGAACTCTAATTGTAGGATGCTTTTATCTTGACATTGTCATCATTCTTGGCTGCCTGTATCTTGTTGTACTGCAACCAATGGGATTGGTCCAATGCTACAAAACATTTACAATTGTACTACTTTTTAGAGTCGAATTTTGTACCTGTGAAGATAAAGGACTGAATTGAATCAATGACGTTTCAAAAGTCGTGGCTATTTAACCCTTTACACAACGTAACGACCAAAACCGGGCAGCGCTATTCTCCAAAATCGCCAATTTATTTTCATTATTTTTTATTTTTTTCTCAAAAACATAGGTTATGACCCCTCGTTGGAACGAGCTCGACGAGCAGTTCCAACGAGGGGTCATAACCTATGTTTTTGAGACGAGGGTCATAACCTATGTTTTTGTGAAAAAAAATGAACAAAACTAATTTTTCAAGAATTTGTTTTGTGAGTGTCGTCTGCTTTTCATCTTAGGTAAAGGGTTAACCACGGTTAAATTGCCAACGCTTTTCAAACGCGTATGATTCATTTCAACTCATTTATAGTCATAGGTAGAAAATACAGTTTTGGAAAATACAATTGAAAGAGTATTTACCCCAGTTGGTAGTAATCTCGACTGGTATCCGGTAATTATTACATAAATGTGTAACCACATTCTCCAAAGACTTTACCTAATTTTGGGAGTGAGGAAATTGGTTTGTAATTCTTACAATCGGAGGGGTCCTTGTATTTGAAGATTGAGATGGCATTTGATTTTTCCCAATAATCAGGAAAGACACCTTTGTATATACTTACTTGGAATAACATTTTTAATAGCACTGCCGCATTTTTCTACAATACCGTTATGCATTCTAACGCTCATGTCATCGTGGCTGTGCGAGAGTTTGGCGATTTAATTGCACTTACAATTTCGTGCTTTTCTACACTGACAATTGACAATTTCACGCTGCACCTACAGTTAAATTCGGAGCGATTCGATCGTTTGTTATGCTATTTTGAAGAATATTTCGTTCAAGGTTGGTGCCGTCTCGAAATCATCAGTAATTAAATTGTTTGAACCTGTCCTGTTATGTTACATATAGAAGATATAACAAGTCCCCAGTTTAAATCGAAATTTACAAAACGAGTTCAGTTAACCCTTTACCCAACGTAACGGCCAAAACCGGCCAGCGCTATTCTCAAAAATCGCCAATTAATTTTCAAAATATTTTCATTTTTTGTCTCAAAAACATAGGTTATGACCCCTCGTTGGAACGAGCTCGTTCCAACGAGGGGTCATAACCTATGTTTTTGAGACAAAAAATGAAAAAAAGTAGTTATTCAAGAATTTTTTTTGCAAGTGTCGTCTGCTTTTCATGTTAGGTAAAGGGTTAATTAGGGATGGATCCAGCTCGGTCAAGATCTAATTTATTGTACAAGTTTTTTAATGTTTGATATAAACTGGCGACGAGTTGAAGATTATATTTATTATAGGATCCTAAAACCCCACAGAAGACACTTAAATAAAGTACTCCCAATGCAATCTCTGATAACGCCTGACCACGTATTACCATTTCAATGAATGGGCTTAATAACCAGAAGAAGAATCCGATCGTATAATAAAGTAAGGGGAAGATGCTCAACAACATGCCAGAAATATTTAGTGGGTGCGGAATCTGAAAGTGTTTTATAAAGAATTTGACTGGATATTGTTTAATCCATTTGTGCTTGCCTTAACCCTGTGATCGCTGGTAGTATCTTCCATGTCAGTATTTGATATATATTTATTCACCAGTATACTATAAATTACAATAAGATAAACATCCAGATATATTTACAGTATTCATATAACAATAACAAACCATTATGTGTAGGATACACTTGTATACTGGCAGGGGAAAGCATAGGCAGATTGGCTGTCTTCCTGCATTCCCCTATAAAAGAGAAAGAAAGATAACGAAAAATTAGAAAGGAAAGATTAAAGAAGAAGAAAAAAGAATATGCTCGTGCAACACTGAGGCTTCTTGTAACTGGCTCTAATAAGTTTCCATTATAGGGAGTACATGTTTGATACATCCACTAAGACATACGCGCATCGGTCAGATGGTGGCAATTGGAAGAGTCCATATCCATTATTTGGGGGTAAACCAATTAATTTTTTCAGCGTGCAGACTCTGGGCTGCACGTTGAAAATATTGATTGGTCTACTCTACACATTCACTAAGCAGCCAACTTACGAAATGCAATCATGACGAATCATGTTAGCGGGCCGGAAAAGCGACCCCTTGTGTTCAAAAGGTTAAACACAATTTCTTTAAATTGCAAGTTTATGCCCATTACAATCTTGTATTCAGTGGTTATATTGCTTCGTTTCGTACTGTCCATAGCTACCGAACGAAGCAGCTTTGAATAAATATAAAAAACGACGTATTTAACTTCTTCGGTAAAATAAATGTGGGCGGTAAGTCCATGTATGATACATCGCCTATTCAGTCATGCCCACCCATTCCATTTGTTTGCCAACACTTACTGTCGTGTTTCTCTTTACGCCAAAATATGGCATTGTTTTGTTGTTGTTGTTGCTGTGAATTTTTCAACATTTTTCAACATTTGCTATACTGATAGAATCTTGTCACAATGGAAATGGGTAAATGACACAGCAATATACACAGATAGAACTACATACATGTGCTGTTGGTAATAAAATGATCAGTTCACAACCACGCGCACGCGGTACTCGAATCCTCGCCACATTGTTGGCGGCATTCAAACCACGTAGACCACGTTTCACGCCGGCAATAATAAATATCAGCAGGACCGAAATACTACTGCTCAGGTAAAAAGTGGTCCAATATTCCTGTTTGTGACACAAAAGTGTTTGCTCTCGGTGTGGAACTATGTATGTACAGAAAGTCAGGGCTCAGTCTTTTCCATTTTTGCAAGTTTATATAAAAATGAAACTTGAATTTTACTATTTGCGTTACTTTCGTAAACATTAAATCTCCGCCCGCTAATACGGTATAAATTTTCTCACTTAGTCCCCACAAAGTAGATTTTCTGTTTCTCGGGCCATTTTTTGTAAAACTGCATGTGGGCTCGGTTTTTTATTTTATTTTTTATTTTTCTAATTATTTCTTTTCCATCAAAAGTTCATGTTCTTGGTTTGTTTTGTGTTTTAGGGCTCATAATGTATAGAAGACCATGGGTGGTGGCGTTTTTCGTCCCTTGAGTGCCACAAGACTTTGCAATGCTAAAGCATTGCAAAGCCTTGTGGCACTGAAAGAACAAATTTATCAGTTGTTTTAACTTGTGTAAAGTATCAGATATAAACCATCTAATTTTTATTAGATTAGCTTAACTTGACAAAGTCAAGATAAGCTATTGCCATCACGGAAGTCTGTGAACCTGTCAGTCTGTTCACATTTTCCTTTAGCTCAGGCTACACCCCGTAGTTCTTGTCCGATCGTCAAGAAATGATATATGCAGGTTTGAGATCATGTCTAGATGAGACTGTCCCCTTTTGGCCGCGATCGGTCAAACGTGATGGCTGCCCGAGCCCAAAACTTGAAAACCTTTAGCACAGTCAACATGTCGTATTTATGGATGGATTTCATCGTAGGATGACTCTGTATAATATCTAGATGAGACCGTCCCCTTTTCGTCATGATCTGTCAACCGCGATGGCTGCCCAAGCCTGAAACCCCAAAAGTTTTAGCACAGTCTACAGGGCATATTTAATATGGAGGGATATCAGTGTAACTTGATAGGATGCTGTCCAGATGAGAACTTACCCGTTTGATCACGATCTGTCAACCGTGACGGCTGCCCGAGCCCAAAACCCGAAAACCTTTAACACGGTCTGCGGGTCGCATTTATGGAGGGCTTTCATTGTAACTTGGTAGGATGACTCCAGATAATGTCTAGATGAGAAAGTCCCCTTCGGTCGCGATCATTCAACCGTGACGGCTGTCCGAGCACAAAACCCGAAAACATTTAGCACAGACTACAGGTCGTATTTATGAAGGGATTTCATTGTTACTTGATAGGATGACTCAGTATTATGTCTAGATGAGGACGTCCCCTTTTGGTTGCGATCGGTCTACCGTGATGGTTCCACAGGCTCGAAGCCCGAAAACCTTTAGCACAGTCCACAGGACGTATTTATGAAGGGATTCCATTGTAACTTGATAGGATGACTCGTTTTGGGATAATTTCACTCACTGTGACTTCGTAGTTTTGGTTGACATACATTAACTGTGAAGGCCACAAAACCCACCCCTCAATTCTTTAGTACAGTCTACACCTCAAATTATTTTACAGGGAACGGAAATTAACATATTCTCATTTATCACAATTCTTGTCTTATTTCATAATCCTTTCATAAACACTGAACATTATCCTTTTCATCAAACACAACGCACAGTCAAGTTAAGCTACAGTGTCATTGACACTTTCATTTGTTTAAGTTTGCATTGGTTATAAAAAAGAGAGCATGTGGCAGCTAAAATGGCCATGAGGGAGGGCCTGTGAAACAGATTTTTAACTTTTTGAGGCTTTATTGGTACACGTTTTTCAAACAGATTTAGAATATAGCACGATTTCTGGGCTTTATTTCTAATATAATTCTTTATTTCTAATACTTTCTAGGTAAAACGGAGCTCTGATGGGTTAGACAATTTTTGTTCGGATTAAAGCGTGTTATTGACGGATTATGTTCTGAACATGCAAGGTCAGAAAACTATTATACAATGAGATCATTTACACGGAAACAATAAAGCGATCAAGACGTAAGAAATATTGATTTAGTACAGAAAAACACCTGTGGACGTTTCAGAGTAGGTAGATCAACAATTAATCCCATATCCGTATGAAGCAGTAAAATTTCATCCGATCAGTACCATAAATCAACAATGAAATATGCTGAACATGGGAGCAAAGTAATATAATGGGATTAAAGTAGAAATTCATTATCCCACAAAATAGGTTGTCGAAAAACGGTTTAATAATTCTCTCACATTTTCAGTTCGAAGAACATACAATACTCATGGCTAACAATTTGCGCAATTGGAAGAGATGTGCAAGAACGTTAACTCCCCTTACTTAATTTCTTAACGCTGTCACTAAATCTAGTACCAATGGTTTGGGAATTTGTATCATCGATGTACGCACCATTTCACAAACATTAGGCATTTCCCTGTAAAGTAGTATAAAATACAAAAGCTGGCTTTTTACAATTTTTTCCTAATCAGGTTGAACGTTTGACTATTATTTCTGTTGAAACCCTAAATTTTTAATAGTGTGCGCATCGTGGCATATAATATAAACACTGTCCTTTCCATTAATATAAACGTCTAGAAGATGAGATTTGCTATTGTTTCCCCTGGAAAGAATAGAAACTTGAAACTTACTGTAAAAATACATTCGCTAAACAAAGAGCCAAAAAGGACACTTAGTGTTGGTAGGTGTCATACTGACAGACATTCTTAATGACGGCTATCTGTGAAGTAGTTGGTTCTAATTAGCTTGCCATAAAAAGCCAAACTTTCCTTTTGTAACTTTTCATTCATCCAGATTACTGTTGATCAGCTCGGACGTTCACTGGACTCTCCGTTAGCACCACTAATTACAGCCAGAATGATTCTACCTGGACCATCCATATTTCTGGTGATACCTGCCAGGTGATATTGGACTTTCCAATACCACCTGGAATGGCTCCAACAAGGAGACAAAAGAAGCCAGCAGCCAGACCATCGGCCTCTCTGGGGAGTGGTAGCACCTTTGCCCAGTCGGTCTCTGGTCCACACCCGGAGAACGCTGAGAAAACTAAGTGCAGGAAAAGGAAGAAAAGCCCATCCTCAATGCGCCGGGATGCCAAGCGCTCAGAGGACTGGAAGAAAAAGAAAGCAGAAGAATCCCGCAAAGAGAAGGAAGAGGAGATGGAAGTCCATACCTCTAGCCGGCAGGAGAAACCTCCAACAGACAGGGCCCACACAACAGACATCTCTCTCTCCAGTACCATCTCCAGCCTGGACCCCCAGGGTAATCAGGGAGATGACGAAGAAATAAATAAGCTAGCTCACGAACTGGAAGAACAGATCTTGGGCACTGAAGAAGACCATAAACAAGAAGAAGAGGACTTGGTAAAAGCCACTCTTCGAAAGTTTCAAAGTTTTGAAATCGAGCGCAGGAACGGCATGAAAATCATGGAAAACCAGCTGGAAGAACTTAGAAAGAAAACGGCTACACTATATTCCAACGTCGCTGCTGCAACATCATTACCACAAAACAGGGTGATACCACAACCTCCATCGCCAATAATCAAGGAATCGTCACCCCTTCCCCCACCTCCAAAGAAGAAGCGGAGGAAACACAAAAATAGGAAGAACGGCCGAGCAGCCAGCAGTCCACTACGGCAGTTTGTGTTCGAGAAACGGAACACCGACATCTATCCAATTATGGGATGCGCGTCGCATCCCCAAGTGCAGACTCTTTCGCTCCCTTTGTAACTTTTAATACGCGAAATCAACAGACAGCTCCGAGAGCTGTCTGTTGTTTTAGTTTATTTAAAGTAACGAAAGAAACTTTGATTTTTTTCTGCTGATGTCATGTTTTCTTTTCTCAAATATCACTTGCTTCTTAATTAGACCTTCCTCACTTGTCTATTAATTTCAAGAGAGATAACTATCGAAGAAAGTTGATTTTCATGCCAATATAAATCGGGGATGTTGCATCCTGGTGAAATTATCGAAGTGTTAAGGATAAGCCCCCGCGCTTCGAACATGGAGAAGTAATGCCTAGTTTAGCACTTCGGAAATTTGGGGTTTATTCATAGTTAAAAATGTATTATTATCACCCTGTAAGACATCTACCATGACCTAACCCCCTACAAAACACTAACAGAGTAGTAGTAGTAGTGGAATATTTTATTTAAGTGTCACATTTCAATACACATACATAATATACATAGAGTATTTATAAAATATTTATATGAAATCCAGCCTATGAAGGCTTATGAAACACATTTTCATCAGAGGTAGGTCATTTTTACAGTAGTTCATAAAAAAAAACAAACAAAAAAAACCCAAAACAAAAAACGCAAACCCGAAAAACCAAAACACATGCACACACAACAACACACACACACACACACACACTTGCGCACATGCACACCCTTGCGCACACACACCCTTGCACACACATGCACTTGCGTATACTTTCGTGTACTAATTTTCTTTCACATTTTCTTACCCCCCCCCCCCCCCATCACATATATCTGTCTCTCTCTATCTCTTTCCCACTGAAGTGTACTCTCTCTTAGAATGGCATATTCGCAGATATTTTAATTCGGCATCTCCTTTACATTCACCCACGTATTTTTACATACACACAGGCTTAGCTATTTCAGTTAAAAATACAAATAACAACAAAGTAGAGGAACGTTGAAAAAATCTACAAATGCAAAGAGTATAAAAGTATGTACAAACCCCTACAGAATTGGGTTAAGGATATTTGTTTTGGTATGCAAATATCTCCCTCACCCCCCCCCCCCCCCCGCCCCTGTTAGATAATCATTAGTTTCAGTCACGAGAAATAATCATTAGTTTCAGTCACGAGTGAGATACCTTTTGGTATCCATTCAAAAAAACTATATTTCCTTTTTAGTATATCCTTTTTATAAGAATCTGATCATTCCTTTCGATAATTCCACTCGTTTCAACAATTCATTGATGCATGGAAATAAACAGCTGACGCGCAATGATATGCGGAAGTGATTTGACCGATACTCAGAACAGGTAGCGTCTTACGATCTGATTCAGCTGACGGGTTTCATGCGTCAATTCAGGGCGGGCATGTGCCGAATTACCGCTGGAAATGATGGATATCCACTTATAAAAAAGCCACTGTTTCTTTCTTTCATTATACTTTTTAGGACAAATTGATCATTTTCGGGGATAAACCGACTCGCACCCACCATGAAGGGATGCTTTGAAAGCCGACATTTGATTGATATCGTGAAATTGAAAACTTCTATGCACATTTCATAGAAGTTAGCCGTCGCCCCCACAGTTCTAGGCTATGTACACAAACAAACAAAAAACGTATGGTTTAACATGCATCATTCCGGAAACTGTTTTCGACGGTTAAACATTTTGTGTACAGTCGATGCTAAAACACATTGTAAATTTTCATTGTTCATTAAAAAAAAGAGTTTTTCATCATTGTTAAATTGGTAGAATGCACTGTTAAGTTGGCTGTCTCGGTCAAAGAGGTCGTCTTTTAGGTCACTGTAGGGCGTACAGTTCAAAAGGAAATGTTTTTCATCTTCAATTTCCTTTGTCGAGCATAGTTTACAGATTCTCTGATCAAGTGGCACTTTGGGTTTGGCATATCTAACAGTTTCGACCTGCAAAGATAGTATGCCACATCTCAAAGATGCAAGCGTCCGTCGATGGCATTTCGGGATAGCTGCTCTAGCGTAACTTTCAACTGAGGCACTTACTTTGAATTGCCTGTATGTCCTCAGTTTGTTATATTTTTTCCATCCTTCCATAGACTATTTAGCCAGCTTTCTCTGTCTATGGAGCAAAGTTTTTCTTTTGCCGAGTTTATATCAACACTACCACCTACGTTTGGACCTGAAATTCATTTTTGCGTTCTGGTGTCCCATGATCTCTGAAATTTGAGAGACCTGTTATGCACAGCAGTCACCATCCTGTCTTGTTCCATATCCCTTATTCTTAGCCAATGCTTTACAACGTTGATTTTTGTTGCGTGAGTGGTGAGTACCAACTCAAATCGCCGCGCAGGGCGAGATTTGGAGAGTTTTTGCTGAGACCTAGGAAGTAGAGTGCCGCTTTGTTTTGCACACAGTTGATCTTGTCCCATTCTGACATGTCCCATATCGCACTACTGTAGTGCAGTATGGGTTCCACTAAAGCTTTATACAACTTATCGAAAACATCGAAGCTCATTCCACCAGCACTTGAACATTTGTTGATGAGGCATGCTAAGGCACGGCTAACTGATTTGGAGATTTCTGATGTGGAGTGTTTCAGTTCTGGGTGTTCGTTGAACCACATTCCGAGATACGTGTAGTTAGATTCGTACTGCAACTCTATTTCTCCGCACATAAACCGATGTTTCGATCTCTGTTGATTAGGGGTTCGAAAATGTTCTACATCTCTACAGAAAAGTGCCAGTTAGTGAAATGATGCGCACATCGATGATTTTTGGGAGCGCGTTGGCTCAGTATGTAGAGATGCAGGCTGCAAGCTGAGAGGTCCTCAGTGAGAATCCCACATGTGGCAACCGCGTTGTGTCCTTGGGCAAGACACTTTATCCCAGTTGCCTACGTGGGGGAGGCACGATGGCGTTGTGTACTAAGGCATACTGTACGTTGAGGGTGCACTTGTCTTCAACCAATGCTAACCCTGCTTGTATCGAGTTAGTACGTTGGGGAGTCCGACAGTTGCTCGGTGGTTCTCTCCCGGTACTCCCGCTTCCTCCATCCATAAAACTGTCCGACACGAGGTGACCCTGCCTGTCAAAAGTGTCGGAAACACCAATAAATAAATAACTGACAAATTTAGAAAAGTGAGGGGAGCTAACTTCCCCGTAAATCTCTCCCAATGACGAAAATTGTCGGCCATGCAGAAAAACTTTGGGCTCATACGAATTTGTAATCTAATCAGTCAAAGGTTTTCGAATCGAATCTTACCACTTTTCAAGTTTTTGATACTTCACCTTATTACAACCGTGGCATTTTGCAAATAATTTCACTCTCTTCTCAAGTGTTGTATTTAACCCTTTACCCAAACGTAACGGCCAAAACCGGCCAGCGCTATTCTCAAAAATCGCCAATTAATTTTCATTATTTTTTTTATTTTTGTCTCAAAAACATAGGTTATGACCCCTCGTTGGAACGAGCTCGTCGAGCTCGTTCCAACGAGGGGTCATAAACCTACGTTTTTGAGACAAAAAATGAAAACAATTAATTATTCAAGAATTTTTTTTGCAAGTGTCGTCTGCTTTTCATGTTTGGTAAAGGATTAATGGAGACTCGTCTCTTTTCGAAAATCAACCAAAATGAGGAATATTCCAGAAACCGAGTCAAAGTAGGTTCAGAAGCGGAACCTCCTTGCACACTTCTTCTGTCATCAGGTCTCTTGCACAATAGACCTGACGATAGATGGAGAGATCAACAGAAGACACAATTGAGAACATCTCCACGATTCGGAAATTTCCGAATCAGTGCCACTCGAGTCGAATCGAAATAACTTTCGAAGATTCCAGGGCCCATCAACAAAGTTGTTACTGCATATTTTTTCGATTGCAAGGATTTCTATCAACTGTGACTTTCATCACATTTCATTAGAAATTAGATTGTCGAGCCTAGCATTGTAGCATCTGAAAAGAACACATTGCAAAGACTCTTACAGATATCTTCAAGCTAAAATCATTAACACTAAGTTACCTTTTCCCCTCAGTTATCAAAGCTTTACTCTATTTCGCGAATTTGACGATTAATATAGAACCATACACCTGCATTAAATTGTCAAGCGCGTTTGGCTGTGCTACAATAGCGAAGTCATAAAATGAAATAATACAAGTGAGATTATTGGATCACACATGTCTTGGCCTGATCTGTCAATATTTTCTTTTGTTCCCAGTGGATATATTCTATCACCAATAATAATGGTTACAGTACTAGTCGAAATAAGTTGTGGGCTTATCGCAAAAGAATTTCTCTCATTTTTGGTTGTTGATCAAACCAAATTGTAACTATGACAGGACTTTTCAGGAAAATACGGGAGGAACACGGAGAAGTTCTTTTTCTTCAATTGCATCGTAATCTGTTCGCAGCTGTAGTTTTGCAGAATTTAAAAAAAAGATGTTCTTCTTGTTTTTGTGTGATAGTTTGATGAGATGATTCTGTGGAAGATAAATAACTCATTGATGTTGGATAGGCCAGAGAGAGAGCTACCCCTTCGAGGGCCGTTAGAGACGGGGTGATTTTCTCCCGCCTATCCAACATTAATGAGTTGATGGCGCCCATCAGAGGGAGTGTATGGGCTACAACACGTTCACTGGCAGTGTATTATTTACTTTAACCCTTTACCTAACATGAAAAGCAGACGACACTTACAAAAAAATTCTTGAATAACTAATTTTTTCATTTTTTGTCCTAACAAATAGGTTATGACCTCTCGTTGGAACGAGCACGACGAGCTCGTTTCAGCGAGGGGTCATAACTATGTTTTTGTGACAACAAATGAAAAAAATAATGAAAATTAATTGGCGATTTTTTAGAATAACCTGACCGGTTTTGGCCGTTTCGTTGGGTAAAGTGTTAAAAAGTTTTTTGGTTGCTGGATAGTTCAATAGATGTAAAATATCCAACAGATAGCTATTGGATGTACAACTATTCAGCATGGGATAGTTAAACTTTAAAAACTTTTACTGACGTCATCCATTGTTATTCATTGATATATAGCTTGACCACCCCACGCTTAATAGTTGGATAGTTGTATATCTAACAGCGAACGGTTGAATATTTTAGATCTATTGAACTATCCAACAACAAAAAGTTTTTAACCCTTTAACCGACCGAGCATCGACGAGCAACTGTCAACTCCTCAACATTCTAATTCTATTCAAGCTGCGCCCAAGCAGGGTTATAGCGGTTGTAGACATGTGCACCATCGTCGTGCAGTACGGCTTAATACCCGGCGTCATCGTGCCCCCATGTAGGCAACCGGAATAAAGTGCCTTGCCCAAGAACACAACGCGCGTCGTCCCGGGCAGGGATCGAACTCTGGACCTCTAGCGTAGAAATCCAACAGTCTACCACTGAGCCACCGCGCTTCCTGTGACCACAGTCACAACGTAACAGCTTTCACGTCATCAAACGTCACCGGTGGAGGTGTTACACGCGTTGATTGACTCAACGCCATGACGAAAGAGAGGTGGGGGACATACATTTAGCTGCGATGTTTTTCGCCGGCGTTTCAGCAAACCAGCTGTATATAGATCAGCGGGGGGGGGGGGGGGGGGGGGGGGGGGGGTCGTATCTAAAGTACTCTGATTCCATTAGTCGCTTTTCTCCAGCGCAATACATTTATACCAGTGGATCGACACTTCATAAATAAAATATTGCGAAATCAAGACGAAAAAAAGAAAATCAAACGAAAAAGATTGTTACAGGACGTTTACTTGCCAGGTATGGCGTCATGTGAGGCGAAGTGAGATTAATATTCGACGAGGCCATAGGCTCTGCCTAATATTGATCGTGCTGAGCCTCACATGACGCCATACCTGACAAGTTAGCGTCCTGTAAAGTATTTATCATGCAACCAAACGGATTAAATATTAAATTAAAAGATCCGAATCGCTTCATTTTGAATATTTATCAGGAAACTGTCATTTATTTGCACGAAGATAGGTGAAAACTTAAGGTAGGAAAATTAATTCGGAAAGAAAATGGCGCCCAGCAGAGGGAGTGTATGGGCTAAAACACGGTCACTGGCAGTGTATGGACTCAATCCGATAGCCGGTTCCCCATTGAATAACCTAATATCGCATAGTCCACCGATGCTATTGGAGCACGTTGATCAGTCAAATTAAACAGGGGGCATGATAAACAATGTTCTCGAGCTTCTGTTTCACTCCTGATGTTGTATTGCGTTGTGGGATGGAAAACGGACAAAATAATTTCGGCTTGATCGCGATACAGCCGCTACCCGATGGAATCTCTTTGTCCGCTTTTGTTATCAAATTATTGTGGGGGAAATGGCTCGGTGGTTATAGTATTGGACTTTAAACCGAAAGGTGTGGGATCCGATCCTGGCAGGTGGTAACCGTACAGTTTCGTTGAGCACTTAATCCTGATCGCTCATGTGAGGGCATAGTGTACCGCGCGTTGATGGCGCTCTTTCCTTCATCCACTGCTAATTCTGCTTGTGCACAATTAGTAAGTTGGAGTGTCTGACATTTTCTCGTCGCTACTCGGTGGTTCTCTCAGGCTGCCATTCCCCGTAACTGTTCGACACGATGTGACCCTGCGTGTTGAAAGTGTCTTTACGCCCCACTAAACAAACAAATAAAGTGTAGGGAGACGATGAACATGCAGATAATACAGTTCACGCATATGATTTTTTCGGCGTTTGAGTAATCTAGTTTGCATTAGTTTCGTTGCTTAATCATGTCCTTAACCCTTAAGTCCTCAGATTAATTTTAAAGTATTTATGGCCTTTTTTCTGCTTTCATAGTTATTGATGACTTGGCAGTGGTTCTATATCACTGCTGGCTGCCTATACAGGCAGCCAGCAGTGATGTAGAACCACTGCTAGGGAAAATTCAGTCTGCACACAAGAGTAATAAAAAAGATTACACAAGGGAGCACCTGCTCCAATGCAATATAAAAGTGGCGGTTTGGGGCTATATGGGGGCTTAAGGGTTAAATACACGAGGTTAACTGAGACGCCCAAGATCATCCACATGAACAGAGGGCTAACATGTCAAACGGGCAATGAGACATGCAAGTGACGAAAACCGTGTGTGTATTTTGTATATTTCAGGTTTCCATTACCGTTGACTACCCGTTATTTAACGAACAATAAACAGTTCATTTATTAGAATGTATAATTCTGTTCACCGAACAATAAACCGTTCATTTATTAGAACGTAATTCTATTCAAGATTCCATGCTCACAGAACAATGTTCTTTGAAGAGTCACGCAAGCGCAGAGTTGTCGGCAATGTTACAGTACAGTCGCCGTGGAGCGGTCGTAATCCATGCGTGGGCAGTGATGCCCACGCATGCGTTTACAGGTAATACAAATCATCATCAGCAAAATTATATTTAACGGTGCTTCATTAATTAAATTTTGATGATTATTCCTATAATTAGTGTTTCGAAATATTGCACACCCATGGAAAGTGACCTATCCACGGCGGCCGCAATGTAGGTATATGCGACTCCCTGCAGTCAGATCCCGAAAGCTTGGAAGCATTATTTCATTCACTCTCACTATTCAACTTATGACCACTTTCATTCCGATTTTTAATCATTCTGTACCCTTAACTGTGTTCTTTACTTCATAGTGTTGCGCGTATTAACACAACACCATAATTGTCATATAATTTCGTCTCCTATGTTAACGCAGCTATGTTTCGACACCACTTTTATCTGAACTTTGTTCGGTAAACAGAATCTGTTTTTGTACAGCGAAGATGTCAAAACCTAAGTCTTTAGAAAAGATGAACGACTGCAACCGCAGAATGAACAAGTAATCTTAAGAGGGTCGCTTCAAACATAACATTGAGTAATCCTTCCCACCACCACTTGGTCACAAAAAGGAGGAATACGGCGAGAATCGGCTCAGGTACATTCTTTACCCTGACGTAGGAACATATAGATAAAACAGTTTAGGCAACAGTTTATTGAGTGTTTGTTTGGGTTTGTGTTGCTTGATTTTTCCGTGTAGGTCTGTCACTTTTTGGCTTTTCATGAATCACTGAATTTGGTTGATTACATGCAAACCCCCGAATCGTCAATCGATCGCGGAAGGAGATGTGATAAGTTTGCATTGAAACCCACTGCTGACAAGTACTAGTTACCAACCCAGCTGGAGTATTTAAGGATTTGAACAATCTGACAGCGTGTGGTAAGTGATGCCGAGCCGCGGATAACTGACTTACAGCATGCATTTTGTTCAATCAATAAAACTCCCGGACGGGTATACTCAGTTCACAAGAGATATTCAAGTGACGTCACTTGAACACTCGGCCTATTGTTCTATCAGGTATTTCAAGTTGGTTACTAAACCAGAAAAGACAAAAGAGCCAGGGTGTAAGAATACAGTTTTGATCTTCAATATGCCAAAAGAGAGGATTCATAAACTTACACTCACGCTTTATATACATCTGGAACTTAATTAAGCACCCCCTGTTTTTTTAGGTGTGGTGTTAATAGAAACTTAGCGGAAAGAATGGTCCACTGACAAATGAAAGATAATACAATGATGAAAATATACGGTACTTTAATGGCGCTGATTACACATAACTGTCACTAATGTTTTTGATGGAAAATGTTCTCTTGCCAAGTATGGTGCTGGAACGGTCCATGAGAAAACAATGCCGGTAATTACTGACAAAAATGTAACTTGTGATCTCCTGAACACAATAGCAGTGTATGACGGCAGAAGCGAGTATATCCACCATGTGCCCGGATGGAAGCCTGAACCCTCCTTCTAATACTGCCAGTGAGCCTTCTGATGCGGTGTTCAAAGGCAACTGCTGCCACTCCTCGTATTATGTAGCTTCCAAATCGGCAAAATTCTGTACAGGCGGATTCCTTCACGACGTCAAAGAAAGTCCCAGATGTGTTCTAAGGGATTCAAATCGGGGCTCCTTGCAGGCCAAGGTAGTGTTCTAGTAGCGTTGTTTTGAAGGGATTCTCTCACAGCATGGGATCGATCGGTGTGGCCTTGCATTGTCGTCCACGAATACAGGGCGAGTAGCCAAAAGGTGGTTGTCAAAACGAGGTACGACAATCGGATTGTGCCGGATGTACTGGTGACCAATTGGGATTCCCACGTTCTGTCACCATATCATGTTTACAATCCTGAGAGAGGTATCCCCAGATCATTACTGATCCATAAGGAACAGTAGGCCTGATGCTCCCGGGCACGTAAGCAGTATTTCTATGCCTCCACACTCTCATGCGACCATCTGTGACGTGAAGCAGCAACCTACTCGCGTCTGAGCAATGGACTCTCCTCCACATCCTGAGATTCGAATGCTGTCGTGCAAAACCCCACTCCAAATGTAATCTTTGATGCTGATCGGACAGAGTTGGTCGTTTGATGACCCTTCTGGACATCATACCCAGTGCTTTGAGGCGGTTTCGGACAGTTCTGTTGCATAAAAGCCGTTGGGGAGCAAAATGCGTTTCAAAACCCCACTTGAAGCAAAGGGTTCACGCCTAATGAGGCGTGCCAGACTCTGATCTTCCAGCGGAAAGGTGTTTTGGGGTTGTCCAGGCCTTGGTCAGTCCTTAACATCGTTGTTTTTTGATGTTTTCGGACAAGTCTGCTGATGACAGAGTGACTATAGCCAAGTGGCCCTCCAATAGTTTTGAATGAGAAGCCTGTTGCATGCATGCCAACGATTTGTCATCTTAGTGCCTCATACAGTCTCCTCCTTGACATGTCAACATTATTGATAAAAGAAGTGGCAAACGTACTTGTTTTATACCCAGATATTGCATGTGGATGATAGTGTTTTTTGAGACATTCGTGAGAAACATGCTTAACGTGGACGAAGGGATGTATTTTGGGTACACTATCGACCAGAAACGTCATGTTTCACTAGATGAAATGTGCTGCAAGACATAGCAATCATTAAAACATAACAATCAGTAACAGCAACTTAACTGTTATGAAACATTTCGGGGGGGGGGGGGGGGGCTTAACTAAGTTCCAGGTGTATAGTTACGGAAACGGAAAAAGAACCATATCACTAAAATATGTGCTTCATGTAAACTTTGTCGTTAATTATTAACCGTGACAATGATTGGGGTTCAATTCCGCTGATCAATTCCTCGTTTCTAGACACAACTGTGTTTTCGAAAAAAGGGAAGCTAATCGGAACGTTATGTCCACACATCAATCAAAAACCTCATTATTTGTACCAAAGAGTAATTTAGATTGTTTGTCCTGGTTAGTTTTTTGCCTTCGCAACAGCTCCCAGAGCATAGTATTATCTTTAATCAAACAGTTATTCCCGAATTTCCTCTCTTTTGTCGTACGCCCGCGACAGTTTAATGATGAAGTACATTTTAAAATCAATCAGTCCCTTCTCTGGCCTGTACATGGACAGAAACTGAATATGGCAACACCCGCGAAGAAGAGCTACGATACAGATAAAATGAACTCAAATTCTACGAAAAAAATGGCTTAACCACTTGACCCCCGGTAGTATCTCCAATGCTAGTTCAATGCAGCCATTGGAAGAGCCCATACACATTATCTGGAGATAGATCAATTAATATTTTCAACGTGCAGCCTTAGGGCTGCACGTTGAAAATATTGGTGGGTCTGCGCCACACATGCACTGAGCTCTCATCCCACTTGGTGACATAATGATGTATCATGCTCCTGGGCCGGAAAAGCGGCCTCTCGGGATTAAAGCGTTGAACAGCATATGCAAAGTGTTTCTTATACTCCTTCACTAAAGTTAGATTTTCGCTTGGATGAAAGTTCCACACCGCGAATATCTAACACTTCCTTTCCATAGGATCAGACAGTTGTTTCCTGATGAGGCGTGGGGATGAAACCATCTCTCAAATTATTTCTGCCGTTGGGCAGTGTACTATTTATGTTTATTGGTGTTTAAAGTCATATTCTTATGCACAATGGCTAAGAGTACCCGTAGAGAACCACCGAGCAACGACGAGCAGCTGTCAGCTCCCCAACATCGTAACTCCGCACTGCAGCACAGACAGGGTTAGATTTGTTGAAGACATGCATACCATCGACGTGCAGCACGCCTTAGTACACGGCGTCATCGTGCCCTATAGGGCACATATATATGGACAATCGGGGTGGTGTGCCTTGCCCAAGGACACAGCGCGGGAGTCTGAATTGATTGCTCAGACGGTCACCCATCCAATGACTAACCGGGCTCGACGTTGCTTAACTTCGGTGATCTGACGAGAACCGGTTACCACAACGCCACCGCGCTCCCGGGCATTGTACTGTTACCCGAAAATGTGTGTGCTCAAAGGCTTCCGCCAAGGCATAGAATTGTCACTGGCCAGTTGCCAGTAGTTGATAAAATTAGTCTGGCAGCTCCTAGAAATATGCCACTCCCGGCAGCAATGTCGTGGTAAAAGCTACTGCAACCCCACATTTCCGATTGTCGGGCAAACTCAGGAGATTGTAAACTCCTTGCCATGATAGGTAGTGTATATTTTGTGCGTAAGTTACTTATACAGCCACGAATGTAGAATAGTCGCGGCAGCGCGGTGGCTCAGTAGGTGGAGATGCAGGCTGCAAGCCGACAGGTCATCGGTTCGAATTCCACCTGCGGCAACCGCGCTATGTCCATGGGCAAGACACTTAATCCCGACTGCTCACGAGAGGGCACAGTGGCGTTGTGTACTAAGGAGTACTACACGTCGAGGGAGCACTTGTCTTCAACCAATGCTAACCCTGCTTTTGTTGAGTTTGTACGTTGGGGAGTCTCACAGTTGCTCGCCGTTGCTCGGTGGTTCTCTCCGGCTTCCTCCACCTGTAAAATTGTTCGTCACAAGGTGACTCCGAATTACGAAAGTGTTGTTAAATCCAATAAATAAATAAATGTAAAATATTTAAAAAATAAAAGAAATGAATAGTGTACTGTATAGCACGGCACATGTGTGAGTGCCCTGTTTATACAGCATCGATTACCCTCCACCTTGCTCTAGCATTGCACATTTGTTTACAGCACCACTTTTCGAACACCACCTTTTATTAAATTCGATTTGATGCCCGAATGACCCAAGTAAAACGCAACTAATTCCACTATTAATGAACTTCAGTAGGATTAACTGGCGGCCAGTGGATTCGTAGATTAAGGAGGCCTGCGAGAATTAATCCCGTCGAAAAAGGTTATTTTTTCCTATCGAGTACAGAGAATTATGATTGACTGCGCGCATTCAAGTATTTACATAATTTGTGTTGTGAAGCATGTAAAGAACAAGTAGTTTATGTATATCGCATTTCATAGGGACCAACTCAGCGAGAGACCTAGACAGATTTTCCGACACCTTACGCAAGTTCCAAACATAACCTGCTTTTTGTTGTATTCACGTTCACAGGGAAATTAATTTATCCACAGAAATAACACACTTCTTTTTTCAAAGGTAAGAAGCGCACTTTTAATATCTCACTTCATTTGATGTATTCTCAGACCAATATCAAGTCCACTCGCTTTACTGCAAAACATTTTTTTTAAAACGCTCTTCGTTGACTCTTGCAAATGCGATTTTCAAAACGGTAGACACTGCGTCCCCTGAGTTCCAATGTGTTCTATGTGCCAGTAGGCACATAGAACACATTGCAACTCCGGGGACGACTAGTCGTGAAATATAGAATTCGCGGCTGGCTCGGCTAGATAGTAGCTGGCCATCATACAAAAGCTGCGGCCAGCGGCCGCCCGCGGCGTTGGCTCGAGGCGGATGCTCCGGGGTCTGTGAAACGGAAGGAAGTTATTTTTATATGTAAGCGTCTGTACTGATGACACACCTACAAATTAACTCATTAGATTCTGATTCAGATTCAGAAATTTTGTTAACAGTATGCAGGAAGAATTTGATTACAGTACATCACAAGTTACAGAGAAACGCACCACGTTGGGGATGACATAGCCAGATTGGCTGTCCACCTGACATCCCTTCAACTCAACGTAGTAGTAAAAAATGACCACAGCTATTTACAAAAAATGCTGTTCAAATATTATTTTTTTTATTTATTCGAGCTTTTCAGTTATTCGAGAATTTTGTACTGGTAAAGAGTTAATGCTGATGAACCCTTTAATATTCAATTTCACACCCTGAGGCGGGATAAGACTACAGGGTGTTCCTCGGGAGGTACTTCCTCTCCAACTATAAACATGCCAGATTCGACATGTCTTAGCTGTTGAAAGTGTCGTTATATCCTTATGAAAATAAATATCTGTCGCTATAAAATGACCAGCTCTCCCCACAATGTGGCAAACTTTAAGTCTGAAAGTATTTATTTGATTTTACCGAGATTTATTTTGACTGAAGGAGTGTTGAGAATAAATATGCCAATTTTGGAGAGGGAACGAACTCTTGTCCATCGAGAAACTACAGGATATTATGACAAGCTCTCAAGCCACCAGTCTAATTCTGTCAGGGCCTGGACACTTCGCATTTCCAATAATTGTGTTAATATCTTGATGGTTTTGAGGGGAATTAAATATTTATTGGTTGGAATATCTATAAATGGAGCACAAAAGAACATCTGTATATCTTTGTGAGTAAAAGGATATCACATTGTATGAAAGGTAGCCTGCGCGGAAACTCGACGCAAAATGGGTAAACAAACAGCCCATAACGGCGTCGAATTCCGAACAGATTTTGTCTGTTGACCTGAGAGCTTGGCAATAGAGTTTTTTATGTTTGAAAAATGAATTTTTAAATTTCAAAATGTTTCAAAAGAATAAGAAAGTATAAAACAGATTACTAATGAAATAGTCAATTGTACAGTTCGTGACTTATGTTGGTAGCTCTCCGACTATAAACCTCATTCGTTATCAGGGTATTTCTCCTGTTATGTGTGTGCGATGGCTCAGTGGTTACGGCAATGGACTTCAAACCGAAAGGTTCACGATTCGATCGCGGCCAGGGATAACTCCATTGTGTCTTTGGACAAGCCACTTAATCCCGATTGCCCATATGGGGACACGGTGGAGCTGTGTCTTAAGGTGTACTGCACGGCGATGGTGCACGTGTCTTGAATCAATGCTAACCTTGCTTGTGCGGAGATGGTACGTTCAGTAGTCTGACAGTTGCTTGCCACTGCACGGTGGTTCTGTCCGTTTCTCTCCGACTTCTTTCACCCGTAAAACTGTGCGACACGAGGTGACACTGGCTGTAGAAAGTTCATTAAAAAAATTATCTTATTATAAAACTCATTCATTCCTCCCGCGGCAAATAGCAGCAGAATGTCTCCCTGTGGGAATAAATAATAATGCTCTTTAAAGCTTCACCAAACGTAACAGACCAATATGGCCATCGTTATTCACAAACATCACTAGTACATTTTTATTATTTTTCCATTTTTTAAAAAACATAGCTTATAATCCCTCATTGGAACGAGCTCATTGGGCACATTCCAATGAGCGATCATAAGCTATGTTTTTGACTCAAAGAGTGAAAACAAAAAAAAACAACTTGTGTGGTATTCTGCCGATTTCCCACATCTAAAACAATCTATATCCTAACAATAACCGAACAGAAAGTCCATTAATAAATAAATAAATAAATAAATAAATAAATAAATAAAATTAATTAATTAATTAATTAATTAATTAATTAATTAATTAATTAATTAATTAAAATCCCCTTATAGGGCAGTTGAGTTGCATCCAAAAGAAACTAGTCTAAGTGGGTCCGCAAATACCATATCTGCTTCATAACTACAGTCAGTACTCTTTTACTGCCACTAAAATAAATACCATGTATACTGTCTAGACTGTACGGAAAACAGTCCACGGAGCTCATACAGAATAATATCTCTCTCCAGGCAATCTGTGGAGAATAAAACCTGTAATACACACATCACTAATTTTTGCATACACCGTTAAACAACATTGAATACTAACCTTCGAAGACATAGTGGGAAACACCATTAAACAGCATTGGCTATTAATCTCAGAAGATAAAGTGGAAACAATTTAAAGACCTCTTTCTAAATAAAGTTTTCTTCTTCATTCAAAAATTTCGAATCACTCTTCTCTCAGCGAAGAGTTTCATCTGGTTAATTTTGCAAGGTTGGTGTGTTAAAGTTTCGTGGACACACAGTTATTCTCATACCACAAACCGTTCAGCCCACGCTGCAAGAACAGTTTCAGTGGAAACGGGGTGGGGGTACAAAGGACACTTGCTCCCCATAGGATCCTGCGATTCGGAATTTCTATCCTCGAATCGAATCTCGAATCCGACCTGAACAGGAAACAACACAAGGAAAATGTTTTCTTGAAATCACTTGTTACTTCACCAAATTACCTAGTTACCATGCTCATGTGCTTGCGGATAGCATGCGCACATGAGTGAAGAGGTCACAAGTTCTGTTGTTTCAACAGTACTTATAAAGTGGAGCACGGGATTCCCGCGCCCTACTTTATGAGAGCTGTTGTTACAGTGTTACTTGTTAGGAAGACAGCCATCGATAAGCCGATTCAACTGAAAACGAATAGGCAACTAGAGACACAATTCCAGTCTATGTGGAAATGGTGATAGCACCAGAACTAAACTATACAGAAAGAGAATTTATGGAGACTTGTTTTCGGGAGTAAAATATCTTCAATGAAGTCAGAAGTGGGTTTTCGTAAACAGCGCTTAAAGATCTTCAGACAGGAATCAGATAAAATTGTTCAAGACACCAAAAAATAACCTCTGTGCACAGCATTCAACTTGTTCTTTTACGGAATCAGAAATGGATATTTTTGGCTCCGCATACTTTATTATGTAAAAACATACATGTATGAACTTCAGAAATGCATTAGGGGGTCATAAAAAGCGATTTCCAGCAATTTTGAAAAATACACTCACTGAACCCTGGTTGACCTCAGTGACGATGACCCATATTTTGAACCTCCATTGAGTATCGACTCATTGGGTGCTGCTTCCAGGTCCTTTGATCACACCATGAATGAGGTATGAGGGAAACACAGTTATCAAAACACCTCAAGGTACACCCCAATTCTACAGGAGCCTGAAAAAACATATACCACAAAGTACTTGGGAATGCCTATCACTATGCAAAAAAAGCGAAAAAGGAAGATTCGCATTTGAAGAAGAAGAAGAAAATAAAAAGAAAACGAAACCGTACAAAAATAATAGTGTGTGTGTTTCACACAGCCTAGCTATTTTTTTTTCATTTCTGCGGCATCATTCCGCCGGTACACTGCAAAAAATATAGGTTCTCCTTAGAACCAAACCTGGTTCTAATCTTGTCCCTGAGATGGAACCAGTTTAGTTTAAACAGTATTTATTTCAAATCAAATAAATTTACAAAGATTGGCATTCAATTTTAACAGAATAATACGTGAACTGAAGTAGATTCAGCAGTAAACTTGGAGCTTATTCAACGCAGTCGCCAAACATTTTGAAACAAAGCGAATATAAATACCTGGTATATTGGTTCTATACAGAACCAAAACTGGTTCGATATGTCAACTGTTCATATCTCCTTTGATTAATAATGATTTGAGACAACCTCGTATAAGCTCTAAACTTACGGCTGAAACCCCCTCAATTTATGTTTAATTCTGTTAATATTTAATGTTAATCCTTATAAATTTATTTGATTTGAAATAAATACTGTTTAAACAGAACTGGTTCCATCACAGGGACAAGATTAAAACCAGTTTATGTTCTAAAGAGAACCTGTAATATTTGCAGTGCAGATGACATTTATTTGCCATTGTCCCTTCGTGAAAAAAACATGAGTCACCCGATTCGGAAATATACGAATCGGGACGCGGATTCCATGACGATTCCGAATTAAGCTATCGGTGACGGCATGAAACCGAATCTTAGAAGTTCTGTAGGGCCCACTGCACCCTTCCTCCTACACGCAAACCTTTTCCCAGAAAACAAACATGCTTTCGGAATACGTTTATAACTGTAAACAATTTGCAGGAGTAGGAGTAATTTGATAGGATGTAAATCTGTAAAATATTATCGTCCGTTGTAAAAAGATTCCATTGCATTTCGTCCCCTGAGTTCCAATGTGTTCTATGTGCCAGTAGGCACATAGAACACATTGGATCTCAGGGGACGATTTGTTGAAATATTTCCACCTTCAGCCCATTCGCTCTGTTTCTTCATTTTCAAAACTCTTCCGCCCTGAGGGAAAACCATCGAACCTTCGAGCTGCAAGATGGATGAACTAAAATAAATCGAGTAAACCATGATCCGACCACAACATACGCGACGTAAATGGTGGCTATCGGTATTTGTACATTTGCCGATATAGGATTATAAAAAATGAAGGAACACGAAATGACATCGTCAGCTGTTTCGAAGGTATAGACATTACTTTTCTGCCCTCACTTTTCCCATACACTGTTACACGTCCCATTACACTCAGGAACGTAGGAACGGGGGAGAGGGCGGGGGGGGGGGGGGGGGGGGGTCTCAGGGGGTATGCACACCACAACGTGTCCATAAATAGTTAGGAAAGAGGGAAAGAGTTTAGCCCAATATCATCTTTAACGACTCGCCAATGTAATCTTTATTTCTAAGATTTAACCCTTTAACTAACATAAAAAGCAGACGACACTTGCAGACAAAATTATTGAATAACTGATTTTTTTTTATTTTTGGCGTCAAAAACATAGCTTATGACCTCTAATTGGAACGAGCTCAATGAGGGATCATGAGCTATGTTTGTGAGACAAAACAAAGGACAACTTAATGGCGTTTTTGTGAATAACGCTGGCCGGTTTTGTCCGTTACATTCGATAAAGGGTTAACGAAAGGTTCCTCGTTTGATTTGTCTCTACTACGGACTTCAATGTCGAGAAAAATACATATTTTGGCTTCGTATTTAAGAAATTTCTCTATCCTGGAAATTTGTTAAATATCAAGTTAGAAATGTGTATTTTGTCTTTCGATGCAGAGATGCATAAGTCTCAAACATTGCTTTGTGTGTTGTATTCCAACAATGCCACTAATGCACGCGGGCCAACACTAATATACAACAGGGCGTCATCTGCAATGGGTTAGCATTAGGGATGGTACTTTGTTGCACCCATGTGACGATATATCAGTAAGTGGATGCCCTTGTAAGTTGGTCCCTCTCCACCAAAAGAAGTTCGAAATGCTTCCAATGCCATTCGCGGCACTCGTCAAGCCCTGAGAATCAAATGATTTCCAGCCGGGCAGAACCATGGTAGGCTTCTGAGATATTTGTGCTCTATCATTCTGTTGCAAACTCCTATCTACGGGCATTGTCGTTGTGATCGACATCTAGTAATGTTGGGTTCTCCATTTCCGGGCTGTTGATCATTCTCTGGAGTTGAACAAAAACAACCAAAAATTTCAAACTGACCCCAAAGTCTAATACTTTTCCTCTGAACGTTTGGGTGTTCAATTCAAGCCACATCAGGTAGTTTGGGGTAATTTTCAAATGCATTTTATACTAAATATATACACTAAACGTGTTCGGAATTTAACACTTTTCTCATCCCGAGTCTGCTACCGACAAACGGTTCTCACCGGACGAATGAGTCTCAAGTGATCCCATCCCTACACTTTGTGGCTACTCCAAAGGCCTTTATATGCTCGACGCGATGCGAGTGTTCCGACTGTTGCCGTAATTATTGACCGATTTTTATTTTTCATTTTGCAGTTTCAATACAATATTTTACTTCAGATGTTTTATTTACAACAGAGTTGGGGGCGCGGTGGCTCAGTAGGTAGAGGTGCAGGGCCTGCAGGCTGCAAGCCGAGAGGTCCTCGGTTCGAATCTCACCTGCGGCAACCGCGTTGTGTCCTTGGGCGAGACACTTCACCGCCATGTGGGGGCATGGTGACGCTGTGCACTAAGGCGAACTGCACGTCGATGGTGCACCTGTCTTCAACAAATGCTAACCTTGCTTGTGTGGAGTTAGTATGCTGGGGAGCTGACAGCTGCTCGCCGTTGCTCGGTGGTTCTCTCCGGGTACTCCTGCTTCCTCCACCCGTAAAACTGTCATCGTCATGATTAGCCATTGTGCAGAAATATGTGACCTTAAAACACCAATAAATAAATATTTACAACAGAGCAAATGTCATGGTGTAATAATCACATGAATTTAGTTCAATGCCAAATATGGAATATATCGTCTCCTAAAAGCATAAATGTGCCACTGAAATGCTCTATAACATTACATTTGGGAGTTATGCCTTCAAGGGAGGATATATATAATGACAGAATTCTGTGATAAAATCTCAGTCTCGAGACGGTTTAATTGCAGTTAGTGCACTAAGGCGTACTGCACTTCGATGGTGCACCTGTCTTCAACCAATGCTAACCCTGCTTGTGTTGTGTTTATTGTACAACGACGTCCACATTAGAGACATCACGCAATGTAGAAATTGGAAAATCGGCTGCAAAATTTATATTTCGTCCCCTGAGTTCCAATGTGTTCTATGTGCCTACTGGCACATAGAACACATTGGAATTCAGGGGACGATTTGTTACCTTGTCGCAATCGTCGGAGGACTCGCATCACATTTAGCGTGCAAATGTTTTCTGTCTCGCGGACATTGGTTTGTTTTGAGACATTGATTGCAAGAGAGAAAATAACTAACATTGAAAAATTGTGGTATTTTTGAGCGTCCTCTTCTTTTTGACTCGTGTACACATCAAGCACTGGCGAAACATTCCATGACATTCGAAGAAACTAGATATATTTCAAACATTCTTTCTTAATTGAGAACCTGGTCTTTCACAATCCAAATACAAATAACATAATAAAAAGATACAATTGAAAATATAATAAACTTTTGATGCCGATTTTAGTGAAAAGAGCGAGTTGGGGGGGGGGGGGGGGGGGGGCATGAAAACACGTCAGACACGGTGACCAGATTTGCATGTGTTTTTGCCGTCTGTGACACCCGCCCATTCTTTTCTTGTTTTTTTTTTTGATGATATTTTAAAACCCACCCAGCTACCCACCGAAAATTGGCGTAAACAGTGAGGTATGAAGCTGCATTATACTTAAGGTGCATCCAAAGTACATATACAGGATAGGCGAAGAAGAAGCGGGGGTGGGGGGGGGGGGGGGGGGTTCTATGCATAGTTTATGCAACAAATATTTTTTTTTAGAAATATCGAAAAATTTGGTCAGTTTTATGCATAGTTTATGCAACAACTATTTTTTTAGGAATATCGAAAAATTTGGTCAGTTTTTCTAATCAGGCGCATTCAAGTGCAAATGTACATCGGAAGTCTGACACAACTGAAGATGACATCATATTCAAATCAGAGCCATTCTTACACAGTCTCAGTTTATAATTTCTGACAATTATACACCCAGTCAAGTCCTTGGAATGAACCTTAATGGATGTACACAGGGAATGAGAATGATTTCATACCTATACATCGAACTAGAAGTTGCCAGAAAAGTTCAAAATTCTTTTGAAACTGATGTGCAGTAAGAGTCGCTTCAGATATATATCGTGTGAACTCACATCACTGCGGAACTAATACTCCATATACACGCTAAAATCAGGTAGGTTAAAAATCAACCCAAATCAACTGGGTTGAATGAATGTGAACCCAGTGGGGTTCATATTCACTCAATCTGGTTGATTTGGTTAATTTTAACCCAACTCATTTTAGAGTGTAGTAGTTAACCCTTTACCCAACGTAACGGCCAAAACCGGCCAGCGCTATTCTCAAAAATCGCCAATTAATTGTCATTATTCTTTTCATTTTTTGTCTCAAAAACATAGGTTATGACCCCTCTTTGGAACGAGCTCGTCGAGCTCGTTCCAATGAGGGGTCATAACCTATGTTTTTGAGACAAAAAATGAAAAAAATTAGTTATTCAAGAATTTTATTTGCAAGTGTCGTCTGCTTTTCATGTTAGGTAAAGGGTTAAAAGTCACTTTGACTACGAAATATAGTCAACCGGGTATTATCAGATTTGATTATTTGGTTTGATCTGCAGTGTCGCCTTGCGGAAAAAGTGGGTCTAGCCCAGAATGGACGACGTCCATCCTGGCGACCCTTGGAAAGAGCCATTGACTATCTTGGAAATACCAGATAGAGGGATATGTTGCGTGTTTTTTTCTGCATAAGATGCCTCCAGGCAGTACAAGTACTATTCCACAATTTACCATAGCGTTTTTTCCTTAACCTATTTCCGTTTAAAAGTATACCCGCCCCTTCAAACGAGTTTTCATGGCATATTTCTCCACAAAATTCTCTGATATATCTCCTCCTAGAACAGGTTCTACTGTAGTGCTATGTCCGCCACTTGCCTTTGTAGCAATTATTGACGGTAATTAGGTGGAACATTCTCTCACTGAGTACTGAGGATCGAGGATTTTTTTGCTACCACATAAATGAAGTAGTTATAGATGTGCAAACAGTGCAAAATTGAAACAGTCAATGACTGTGATTACGCGACATAAATGTGGGTGTGGAAATCCGATGGAGTGCAATACGATTTCCTATAAATCCATAAGACGGAGGGCAGTCGGTATAGATGCGATTTTATTAGTGAAATGTCGGATGATACCTTTGTTTTCGTTTCGATTACAAGTCAGGTCGAAACAGCGTTGTACTCAGCAACTATACGATAAATACGTAGTTGATAAATAAGCAACTGTACCTATTCTACAGTACAGTCGTCGTGGAATGGTCGTTATGTCCATGCATGCGTTTACCAGGCAATCAAAATCATCATCAGCAAAATTTTAATTAATGATTATTCCTATAATTAGTGTTTGGAATCTAATATTATTGCATGCGTGGAAATATTGCCCAACCGTAGAAAGTGACCAGTCCAGTACGTACTGTGTTTTTACGCACAATATGGAAAGTAGGAAATGAATCTGTTGAATACGGCAGGTGTTGCTCAGTCTTCAAATTCCTAAAGACAACTCTTCAGGCATTGATTTCTATATTTTCTAACACCGATTTGCTTTTTATGATCTTAACTAATCGAGCATCAGAAACAAATGACTTTACAACAAAAACGGCCACATCGTGGGCCAACTATCTAAGCGATAACTTTCAAATTCTATGAGAATCAAAAGCAGCATACAAACAAGTTTCAACGAATGGACATCCGGGTTCATGGAACCCTGAGGTCCATTGGCGGAAACAGACTTTTGACTCTTTCTCTCAATATCTGAGACACCATCTTTGATTAAAACTCCACCAGTGAGTCCCTTTTTATAGAACACTATAAAATATTTCAGCTATTTTGGAACACGCACTAAAGTATACTTGCAGGGTGCAGTGGTGTAACGAATGGGTGTTTAACAGTATGTGACTCCATCCATAATTTCCCAGGTGGAATTCGAGTCTTGGATAATGATTCGCTGTTGCTAGTGATCTTATACTTTACACAAGAGAAGATTTGCTTCCTGGACTTATGTTACACGTATCATCGGCCATACAAATGGGCAGCTGTGGTACCCAATTCGGCCTGTTTGGGTCAGCAAGTCCAGTTTGGGGTTCTTACTAGTTAATTAAATATCAAGTTGCCTTACGACTACTACATATACATTTATTTGTACACAAATACATATCCAAGACAACTTGAGGTTTTGAACAAAAATTCCGACTACCTTATATTCCAACAAAGTCACCAAGACGAAAGAAAGTATGCCTTGATGACGCAGATGAAATATTTTATCACTCGAAACTTGAGCCATCGCAGTCGAGACAAATTAGGTTTACTACACTCCCACAATGGATAACGTTGGCGATGCCCCTGATAAGGAGAAGGTAGTTAGCTAAGTAGAATGCACATGGCTTCCAGTCCCTTTTGATTTGTTCCTTTTTGTGGCAAAATAAAATATGTTTAATCAAAAAACGAAACTAATTTGACGTTTTGTTTCTGCTTGACTTCACGTGATATGATACAGTATGACATACAATATCTCACTTCCTGTAAACGTCTGATAATTTCGATTGGACTCAAGACGAAACGTGAAAGATGCGTATTTATCACATAATCACCATCAAATAGTTCATTACGGAAAATATCGTCCACAACCAGTCTAATACGGGAATTACGTCAGAAGTCACACCGTAGTGATGTAGGTGAGTTGATTTCGGCAGTATAATCGAATTAATCTTCTTTTATTTTTCCTCAACTGTCTTTCGAATACAAATAGCAGCCGATACTTACAGAAAACATTTTCTGAATAACTTAATATTTCATTTTCGTCTCGCAAACATGGCTTATGGCGGCTTATTGGAGCGAGCTCGACGACGACGCACTTTCCTTCAACCTCTGCTCACCATGCTTGTGAGTTCGAAAATTGAACAGTCTGGCAGTTTCTCGCCGCTTCGTGGTGGTTCTCTTCAAGTATTCCGGCTCCCTCCGCGTTGTGACACTGGCTATCGAAAACACACAAACAAAACCCAAACTGGTGCTATACTTCATTGTGTAGAAGAGTTTTGGAGACATAACAGTGTACCAGTTGACCGTACAGTGGCCGTGGAATGGTCGCAATCCACGCATGGGCAGTGATGTCCACGCATGCGTTTACCAGGCAATCAAAATCATCATCAATAACATTTTAATTAATGAAGCACTGGGTTGTACCCAGCGCTTCATTAATTAAATTTTTGATGATTATTCATAATTAGTGTTTGGAATCTAATATCATTGCGTGTGCGGAAATATTGCCCAACCGTGGAAAGTGACCAGTCCACGGCGGCCGTTCTGTACCTATCAGTCTTAACAGAGTTTCGAATAGTTCATGAAAATGAAGGGCTACAAATTTTGGGTAACGTTAATATTGGGAGCGAGCTGCTATTTTGATTTTTTTATTATTTGTCCAAAAGGATTTTTCTTTCAAGAACCTTGCGTTGTCCCCACCTTTGTTAGTCCGGCCGCCAAACGCCATTTTTTCACCAAACCATGTTTTGTTGTTTTAAGTTTTTTTCTCAACGGTTTTTATTAGTTCAGACACCCCTCTTACTAATTTTTCTTACTGGACAGCTGACAGCATTGAGCCTTAAAGTGAGGTACTGTTGAAGGGGTCGAAAATTAATGTGGAAATTACAGATCCGAATGATTATTTCATCTTAACTCACTATATAAGCACAGAACGTGATGTAATTGTGTTTCGATATAGTAACGACATCCGCATTGGGTATTTGGTAGAAATTGAACGGATATTACACCGCTATTTATATCTATCAACGCTATTTATATCTAACAACGCTCTTTATATGTGAACGCGTTTGGAGATTACGGCATATAACTGTTCTTTCTCTTTGATTTCTTCGAGCGAGGACGCATTATTTATTGCAACTGCGCAATTGTGTCTCACTACACACCTCATAAACTTACAATTTTGTCTCGCCTTTTATCACTAGCGTTTCTTTAACTTCACTCGATATAGCATCAGGTCGGGGCGACCTTTGCCTTGAAACGACATAGACTAACTCCGTCATGTCAGATGCTTGTTTTTTCTCAGCCAAATTCGGTTGTGCTGAATCGAGGAGCAAAGATCCTCTAATGAACGTGAAAGCAAAGCGAATTGAGAATATACTCAGGTGTAGTAGGATTTATAGCGATGACTTACATATAGCTTTGCAACATGGGTACGATGCAGACCCAGATTTGACTCTGAGTTGCCATAAATACTGTGTTGAGAAGTATTTGCACCCGAAGAATGTGAAGCAAGCAAGCATTGCTCGTAGCACATCCCTACATTCTGATGCTCCGCCCGAAAAACGACCCAAACGTTCACATGACGAATTTACTTTCAGGCGGCATTGCCTATTTTGTGGTGATGACTGCATAGTTGACTGACTGGGATACGAAGAATCCTTCAAGGTGGAGGCCCGCCTACCTGTTTCGCCAAATAGGCACACATACACCGCATATGTCAGTTAGTGATGAAATAATTGGCATTTGTTGTCGTAGGAACGATAAATGGTCCGAAGAAGTAAAGCTTAGAGTGTGTGGTGCTGTTAGAGACTTACATGCTGCCGATGCTCGGTACCATGTTGACTGTAGGTCGAAATTTACGAATCCAAAATCGGTAGAATCAGCTGCAAAACAGAACATTGATCTTTCGTCACCACATAGTCAGGCCATACAATCTATCATATCTTACATGAAAAATTACACATCCCACACGTGGAGTTCTGTCGAATTATTTGATCTTTATCTGCAATCTGGTGGGACTTACAATTCCCGTCGATCATTTGTGTCTGATCTAGTTGATAGCTGCGGAGATGACATTTTGGTGTTGTCTTCCCCGGGAGTCGCCACCGTTTTGGCAGACAAATCCAGAGCTGGCACCTTACTTAGGCACGTTAACCCTTTACCCAACGTAACGGCCAAAACCGGCCAGCGCTATTCTCAAAAATCGCCTATTAATTTTAATTATTTTTTCATTTTTTTGTCTCAAAAACATAGGTTATGACCCCTCATTGGAACGAGCTCGTCGAGCTCGTTCCAATGAGGGGTCATAACCTATGTTTTTGAGACAAAAAATGAAAAAAAATAATTATTCAAGAATTTTTTTTGCAAGTGTCGTCTGCTTTTCATGTTAGGTAAAGGGTTAAAGACTCGGATGATGACAATATTGACAGTTCCATAAAGATTCTCACTAAAGCAACTGGCAAAGAAATCAAAGATATGGATCATGACAAAGATAACTACGCCACGGATGTTAACAGCGAGAGCGTATCCTCGTTTGTAAGTAGTACACTTCTCACATTACTAAGTCGTTTAGCTCCACAGTTGGATCACACATTACCTGCTCTGATGATAGGAAACATAGTGACATCAGCGTTGTGTGGAAAATCACACCGCTTCAAATTTCGTTGGCAACGCTAGTAAGAGATTCTAAAGAGTTGTTAAAAACCATGCATGATTTTGGTGTACACATGCTCATATGACGAGCTATTGAGATTCAAAAAATCTGCGGCAGCTCTGGCTGCAAAGAATGCAAATGATACACCGATTTCGGATGCCAACAATGGCCTCATACGAGTGGTTGTTGACAACTTTGATGCTGAAATTGCTTCTCAAAATGGGAAGCTAAGCACCCATTCATTGGCAATCGTGATGGCTCAAAAGGACAATAATGATTCCGTTGAGTCTCAGACGATCCCAAGATTGAAAAAGTCAGATATGACAAAACCAACAGAGTACGAATTGGATGTTGTGCGTTTCAATGGACCCAAACGACCCGACATGCACGAAACACTGTTCCCCTTCTTTCAACATTGTGTCGCAGTGCAATGTCATTACGCAGAGCGATAGAACTTGACTTCGCATTTTTGAAAGATATGGTCAGTGACCGGAACTGTCCGGAGTTCAATGGGTATAATACCCGAAT